>CM054146.1:54699884-54722384 GCA_028751875.1 Rapana venosa
GACGATAAACCGAGGTCCCGTGTGTTACACATAATTATTCAGCGCACGTAAAAGAACCCACGGCAACAAGAGAGTTGTCCCTGGCAAACCCCTTAGAAAAAAAAAGCCACTCTGACAGGAAACAAATACAGTTGCAGATTTAAAAAAAAAAGGTGGCGCTGCTCTTGTGGCGACGCGCTCTGCTCGGGGAGAGCAGCCCGAATTTCACGGAGAGAAATCTCGTGATTTAAAGTGGTTTAAATGAATAAATAAAAAGAGAGAGAAGAGAGAGAGAGGAGAGAGAGAGAGAGAGAGAGAGAGAGAGAGAGAGAGAGAGAGAGAGAGAGAGAGAGAGAGAGAGACAGGGGAGAGGAGTTAGACAGAAAGAGACAGAGAGTGAAAGATTTATCTTATCATCAACAACAACAAAAAACACCCCACCTTTCTATCCAAGGTACTACTACATCCATTAAAAAAAAATGGTACGACAAAAGTCAATCAGTGATTAAAAAGCAATGCGGTAGTGAGAAAGACAGACAGATAGGTATTTATTTATTTATTTTTGTTCTTTTATTTCAAGGATAATGGAATAAGCATGCATGTGCTTTTTCTTTTACATCTAGCTCCCCGTGTGTATGCAGTTTTGTAAATGTGGTCATCCGTTCCCACCGGCACACAATGGTCTACTCTTCCGAAAACCGGAACGGGTTTTAGCCTGTGCGTAAGATGTTCTGCTTGAGTTTGCACAGGTGACCTCAGTTTATAGTCTCATCCTAAGGACTTTCAGGGGGGAGTGGCGTCGGCACTGATGTTAACTCCAGAGGAAAAATCCTCTTGAATGAGATTCGAACCCGGGTCAGCAGATCACGAGCACGATGTGCATCACTCGAGTAATCACCGCAGAGTGACAGAGAGACAGAGAAAGAAAGAGAAACAGACAGACAGAGGCAAAGACAGACAGACAAAGAAGGATAGACAGACATACAAATGAACAAAGAGAGACACACATAGATACAGAGACAGACAGACAGACAGACAAATAGAGAGAGAGAGAGAAGGAAAGATAGACAGACAGACGAACAAAGAGAGACACACAGAGAGACAGAGACAGACAGACAGGCAAACAGACAGACAGACAGACACACAACACACACATACCCCCCCCCCCCCCCCCCCCCCACACACACACACAGACACACACACACACACACACACACACACACACACACACACACACACACACACACGCACACACATACACACACACACACACACACACACATCCCCCCCCCACACAAACCACATACACAGACACAGAAAAGCCTTTCACCCGAATTTGTTCCACCCTTGCAAATTGAAACGAAGCGGGCGGTCAGTCAGTCAGTCAGTGAAGCCATTAGAGATCTTGGCGACGACACAATGTAGTGAACACCTTGTGCCGCTAAGCCTAGTCTAGTGAGTGACCAATGCCGGAGTTCATGAGAGAGGGAGGGGACACTTGTACACACACACACAGTTCCACAGAGTTCCACAGAGTGCTACTAGCCTGGCGAGAGGGGGGATTCCTTCCAGTCCTCAGATGGCATGGCATTGCATCGCATCGCGTTTTAGTCTGTGTGTGAGGAGGGGGTTTCCTGTGTGACTCGCTGAATTCAGTCTCCTGGGAAGGGGTTTCCTGTGACTGTTCATAATATTCAGTCTCGGAGGGGGTTTCCTGTTCCTGGTTGGATTCAGCCTTTGAGGGGTGAGTCTGTGATGGGGTTCCTGTGACTGCTTAGATTCAGTCTCAGGGGTTTCCCGTGACTGGTTAGATTCAGTATTGGGGGGTTTCCTGTGATTGGTTAGATTCAGTCTTGGGGTTTCTGTGACTGCTTAGATTCAGTCGGAGGGGGGATGGGGTGATTTCTGTGACTGCTGGAATCAGTGTGGGAGGGTTTTCATGTGACTGCTAAATTCTGTGAGGGGTTCATTTGACTGCTTAGATTCAGTCTTGGAGGGTTTCCTGTGACTGCTTAGATTCAGTCTTGGAGGGTTTCCTGTGACTGCTTAGATTCAGTCTTGGAGGGTTTCCTGTGACTGCTTAGATTCAGTCTTGGAGGGTTTCCTGTGACTGCTTAGATTCAGTCTTGGAGGGTTTCCTGTGACTGCTTAGATTCAGTCTTGGAGGGTTTCCTGTGACTGCTTAGATTCAGTCTTGGAGGGTTTCCTGTGACTGCTTAGATTCAATCTTGGAGGGTTTCCTGTGACTGCTTAGATTCAGTCTCAGGGGGTTTCTGTGAGTGCTTAGATTCAGTATCGGAGGGTTTTCTGTGAGTGCTGGATTCAATGTGGGAGGGTTTTCATGTGACTGCTAAATTCTGTGAGGGGTTCCTGTGAGTGTTGCATTCAGTCTGTGAGAGGGGTTCCTGTAACAGTTGGATACAGTCTTGGAGGGTTTCCTGTGAATGCTGGATTCAGCCTGAGAGAGGGTTCCCGAGACTGCTAGATTCTGTCTCAGAGGTTTCTTGTGAGTGGTTGGATTCAGTCTGCGAGGGGATTCCTGTGGCTGTTATGTTCAGTCTGCGAGGTTTCCTGTGGCTGTTATATTCAGTCTCGAGGTTCCTGTTCCTACTGGATTCAGTCCAGCAGGTTTTCTTGTAAAGGGTTTATTTCATAGATTTTGTCTGCAGCGCACCATATTGGTAATATCTGTTTGTTTAAACTATTGATTATCATTGATTGCATAATTGTGTAAGATTAGGTTGAATGCATGCGCTTTGATTTGTCTTTGCAAGATATAGCGCTGTATAAGTTCCATTTATTAGTATTATTATTATTATTTCTGAAGCTGTTATATTCAGTCTGGGAGGTTTGCTGTTCCTGCTAGATTCAGTCTCAGAGGGTTTCCTGTGACTGCTGCAGTTAGTCTGAGAGGGTTTCCTCTGACTGCTACAGTTAATCTAGAGAGGGGTTCATGTGATTGGTAAACTCAGTCTGGGGGTTCCAGCAGCTGTTGGGTTTAGGCTGTGGGTTCCATCGACTGTTTGGAATCAGTCTGTGGGTTCTCAGTGATAGGGTTTTGGCTCATTTTGTGAGGGTCCAATGACCGTTGGATCCAGTGACTGTTAGATTTCAGTCTCGGTGTTTCGGTAACTGCTGGGATTCAGGTTAGGGGTTCTAGTGCTTCATTAATGGATCCAGTCTGTGTCTTCGTCGTCTGCTTCTGTCTGTAGTGTGAGATGAGGGAGAGACGGTGAAGGAGGGACTATTAGTTGCGTTGTTGTTTTGTTGTTGTTGTTTTTTAAAGTGCATTGAGTTTTTCAGAGGTAAGGATGCTTATGTCAGTGCGGGGTGTGTTTTTTTCAGTTTGTTACATAGCCTTTCTTTCTTTTGTTGTTTTGTTTTTTGTTTGTTTGTTTTGTTGTTGTTTTTTAAAAATATTCTGGTCCAATCCAATCTTGTTGTGTATTGCCCTGCCGACCACAGAGGCCATGTTTGGGGTTGTCACCTCGTAATATTTCTAAATCTCAGATTTTATTGTGGTGATTAGAGTGTGAGTTGACGATGAGTATGGTGTGGTGGTGGTGGTGATGATGTTGATGTTGATGTTGTTTCTGCTGCTGCTGCTGCTGTTGCTGTTGCTGTTGCTGTTGCAGCTGCTGCTGCTGCTGCTGCTGCTGCTGCTGCTGCTGCTGCTGCTGATGATGATGATAATTATGATGATGATGATGATGATGACGATGACGGTGACGATGATGATGATGATGATGATGATGATGATCGTTTCGGAAGTTAAGATGGTTGTGGAGGTGAGTAATGGTCGTGATAACTGACAATAGTAATAGTAGCACCAACAGCAGTAGAAGTAGTAGAAGTAGTGGTGCTAGTAACAGCAGTAAAAGAAGTAGGAAGAGGAAAAGGAGGAACCGTTTTAGGACTTTGCATCAGATTAAGGAGGAAGCTGGTTGCAAAATCTTCAGTGGTGCCCCCAAACTGTCTACTAGACTACGGGAGAGGTGAGGGTGAGGGTGAAGGAATTCTGCTATCTGTCAAGGAAAATTGTGGACATGAGTCAAATTGGATCTAAGTGTAAACGAGTAGAAACCACTTGTTGGAAAAGTGTGCGTTTGTGTGTGCGTGCGTTTGTGTGTGTGTGTGGGTGCGTACGTGCGTGCGTGCGTGCGTGCGCGCGTGTGTGTGTGTGTGTGTGTAAACCAGAAGCAGCATTAGAATCAGAAATCATTTATTGCCATTGACATAATGAAATAAACTTTTCATAGTTTAATACAAAAAGTTGTATTCAACACAATATTTGTTCACGCACCAAGCACGCTCTCTGTCTGTCTGTCTGTCTGTCTGTCTGTCTGTCTGTCTGTCTGTCTGTCTCTCTCTCTCTCTCTCTCTCTCTCTCTCTCTCTCTCTCTCTCTCTCTCTCTCTCTCTCTCTTGTAGGCATGTATGCATGTATGTGTGTGTATGTATGTGTGTGTATGTATGTGTGTATGTGTGTATGTATGTATGCATGCATGCATGCATGTATGTATGTATGCATGTATGTATGCATGCATGCATGCATGTATGTATGTATGTATGTATGTATGTATGCATGTATGTATGTATGTATGTATTGTATGTATGTATGTATGTATGTATGTATGTATGTATGTATAATTATATGTATGTATATATGTCATATATACTCATATATAAATGAAAACAAGAAATAACCAAACAGACATTGGATTCAGAGCAAAAAAGTAAAACAAAGACATCCATTCCCTCCCACTCTCCTCGTCATATACACGCATGTACATGTGATAGATAAATAGATAGGTAGATAGCTAGCTAGCTAGCTAGCTAGATAGATAGATAGAAAGATAGATAGATTGAGTGATAGATTGATATATAGATTATGTATGTATGTATGTATGTATGTATGTATGTATGTATGTATGTATGTATGTATAGATAGATAGATAGATAGATAGATAGATAGATAGATAGATAGATAGATAGGTAGGTACTAGGTAGATAGACAGACAGACAGACATATAGACAGACAGACAGACAGACAGATAGATAGATAGATAGATATAGAGAGAGATAGATAGGTAGATAAGTAGATAAATAGACAGACAGACAGACAGACAGTCAGATAGATAGATAGATAGGTAGGTAGATAGATAGATAGATTGATAGATAGATATATTGATAGATAGATATATTGATAGTTAGATAGATAGGTAGATAGGCAGATAGATAGGTATATATATATATATATATATATATATATATTATATATATATATATATATATATATTATATATATATATATATATATATAATATTTCTCCCCACTCTCTCCCTGCCTCTTTCTAAGTGTATAGATTTTCTCACTCACTCGTTTTTTCAAACGTATGCATTCCGTATGATTAAGTGTGTGTGTTATGCAAGCTAAATATTTTGATAAGACTTTTCCCATACTTATGCCGTTTCGCTTTATGACAGGTATTGGTCAGTTGTGCCACACCATACTCTTTCTTTCTCTTTCTTTCTTTCTCTCTGTCTTTCTTTCCTTCTTTCCTTCTGTTCTTCTTTCTTCCTTTCTTTCTCTTTTTCTTTCTTTCTTGTTTTTTTCCCTTTCTTTCTTCCTTTCTTTCTTTCTTTCTTTCCTTTTCTTTTTTTCTTTCTTCTTTTCATTCTTTTTTTTCTTTATCTCTTTCCTTCTTTCCTCCTGTCTTTCTTTCGCTCTCTCTTTCTTTTCTTTCTTTCTTTCTTCCTTCCTTTCATTCTTTCTTTTTGTATTTCCTTCTTTCTTTCTTTCTTTCTTTCTTTCTTTTCTTTTCTTGTCTTTCTTTCTTTCTTCCTTTTCTTTCTTTCTTTCTCTCTTTCTTTCTTTCTTTCTTTCTTTTTCTCTTTTCTTTTCTGTCATTTGTTTGTTTCTTTCTTTTCTTTTTTCTTTTCTTTTGTCTTTTTTCCCATTCTTTTCTTTTCTCTTCCTTTCTTTTTTCTGTTCTCCTTCTTTTTTTCTTTCTTTTTTATGTCTTTCTTTTCTATCTTTTCTTTCTTCTTTCCTTCTTTCTTTCAATTTTTCTTTTATTTCCTTCTTCTGTTTTTTTTTCTTTCTTTCCTTCTTGCTTTCTTTTTTTCTCCTTTTCTTTTCTTTTAAAAAAAAAAGTTTTTATTGTTCCTTATTTCTTTTATTTCTCTCTCTGTTTTCCTCTCTCTCTCGCTCTCGCTCTCTCTCTCTCCTCTTTCCTTTCTCTCCTCTCTCTCTCTCTCCTCTCTCTCCTCTCTCTCTCCTCTCTCTCTCTCTCTCCTCTCTCCTTTCTCTCCTCTCTCTCTCCTCTCTCTCTCTCTCTCTCTCTCTTCTCTCTCCTTTCTCTCCTCTCTCTCTCTCTCTCTTCTCTCTCTCTCTCTCTCTCTCTTCTCTCTCTCTCTCTCTCCTCTCTCTCTCTCTTTCTCTCTCTCTCTCTCTCCCTCTCTCTCTCTCTCTCTCTCTCTCTCTCTCTCTCTCTCTCTCTCTCTCTCTCTCTCTCTCTCCCTCGGGAACGGATGACAAAATTTAAAAAACCGCATACACACGGGGACTAGATGAAAAAAGCACATGAGTGCTTATTCCATTATCCTCGAAAAGAAAAGAAATAGATACATAAATAAAATAGCATAGGTAGGTTTGGCCTTTTTTGTTTTTCTCTTTTTTTCTTTTTTGTGTTTGTTTTCCTTTTTTGCCTTTGTTTTTCTTTTTTGGGTTGGTTTTTGTTGTTGTTTTCTTTTGTTTGTTTGTTGTTGTTGGGTTGTTGTTTTTTGGGAGGGGGGTGTTTTCTTTTAATTTTTTTTTTAAAGTTTCTCTCTTTTGTTTTTACTGTGTGAGAGTATGAGTATTGGCTTATTATTAAGATGTATCCCTACGGGCGGGGACTGGATGTAAAAAAGAACATGAGTGCTTATTCATTATCCTCGTAATAAAAGAATTTTTGTCATTGTCATTGTTATTGTCTTTTCTTTTCTTCTTTCTTTCGGTCCTTCTTTCTATTTGTTTTTCTTTTCTTTCTTTCTTTACTTTTTTCCTTTCCTTCTATCTGTCTTTCGTAATTTTTATGTCTGACCTTTTTCTTTCTTCTTTCGTTCTTTCGTTCTCTCTTTTAAAAAAATTCTTTGTTTCTTTCCCTTTGGCTTGCTTTATTACTTTCGTTCTTTCTTTCTTTCTTTCTTTCTTTCCCCCTATCTTTCTTTTTTCCCTGAAATTTCTTCCTTTTTTTATCTCTCTTATAGTCTTTCTATCTTTTGCTTTCTTTCTTTCTTTCTTTCTTTCTTTCTTTCTATCTTTTACTTTCTTTCTTTCTTTCCTTAATTCTTTCTTTCTTTCTTTCTTTTTTTCTCTTTCTTTCCTTTCTCTTCGTTATTGTCTCTTTCATTCTTTCTTTCTTTCTTTCTTTCTTTTCTTTTCTTTTCTTTCTTTCTTTCTTTTTCTCTTGAATGAACTGCACTCAGCTTTCTTTTTTGTATAAACTTGTACTGTACAGTGGGGGGTTATTGTGTCTGACTAATAATAATAATAATAATAATAATAATAATAATAATAATAAATGGAACTTATATAGCGCTACATCTTGCAAAGACAAATCAAAGCGCATGCATTCAACCTAATCTTACACAGTCATGCAATCAATGATAAATAATCAATAGTTTAAACAAACAGATATTACAAACATGGTGCGCTACAGACAAAATCTATGAAATAAAATTTCAATAGTCAAATGTTTTTCAAAAGCACACACACACAGGTCGTATACTTTAGCAGGGTGATAGGACATGGGTTAGTGAAGGTGGGATAGTTCTGATATGAGACAGGAGGGGGAAAATCTTAGATTAAAAATAAATATGTCTTGAGGCTGGACTAATGATAACCTTCCCTGTTTGCGAGTTCAAAAGTTTTACAGTATCTTACGGTCATTAGATCACACACGCATATACTCACACACACTCACACACGTACACACTAACGCACGCGTGCACGCGCGCGCACAGAGAGAGAGAGAGAGAGGAGAGAGAGAGAGAGAGAGAGAGAGAGAGAGAGAGAGAGAGAGAGAGAGAGAGAGAGAGAGAGAGAGAGAGAGAGAGAGAGAAAGAAACACCAATTACACCAAGTCCTTCGGATAAGACCAGTAACCGAGACCCGTGTTCAAATCCACGCTCACACAACATAGTATTGCACACACGTTACAACCTGGTCCACCTTGAGGAAGAGTCGGTCATGTGTGCGGGTGGGAACGGATGACAACATTGAGAACATCGCTTGCACACAACCTGATTTGTTTTTTCCTGTCTGCAACTGTATTTTTGCTTCCCTATCAGAGAGGCTTTTCCTACCGAATGTTCGCAGGGACAACTCCCTTGTTGCCGTGGGTTCTTTTACGTACGCTAAATAATGACGTTAACACACGGGGTCCTCGGTTTATCGTCTCATCCGAAAGACTAGCACCCAGACCACCACTCACAATCTAGTGGATGGCGGGGGGTGGGGTGGGGGGGGTGGGGTGAAGTTTCTGGCCCAAACGGGTATCAAACTACCACACACACTTCGAAACCGGACTTTTCGCTTTCAAAGCAGGCGCGTTACCTCTAGACCACCGATCCGCATGATTATAGGAAAGCAAATACACATGCAGACAGTTAAAAAAATAATAGCATAAATGGAAGGCGCTGCTCATGTGAGTAACGTGCTCTCCACTCCCCGAATTTCACGCAGAGAAATCTCTAGTGACTACAAGCAATAAACAATACAATACAATACAATACAATACAACACAACACAATGCAATACAATACTTCTTCGTCGAACGCCCAGACAGCGACTCTGGAACATGGTGGTAGACCAGGGCTCTCAAGAGTCTGTCCCTCATCTGCAGGTCAGACAGAGGACCAGATATCGGCCCTTCAGGCTTTGGGTGTGTTGGATAGACAGGTCTGGAGGTAGTGTTGCACCACCACTGTCATGGGAGAAGTCCTTCGGATGAGACTATAAACCGAGGCCCCGTGTGCGAACGCATGCAGAACATCTTGCGCACACGTTAAATCCTGTTCCACTTTTCGGAAGAGTAGGCCATTGTGTGCCGGTGGGGAACAGATGACAAAATTTACAAAACCGCATACACACGGGGACTGGATGTAAAAAAGCACATGAGTGCTTATTCCATTATCCTCGATATAATAATAAAAGGTCATCTGAACGCTTTGATTTGTTGCTTTACAAGATTCAGCGCTATATGAATTCCATATATTATTATTATTATAAGTGCCACAGGGGCCCCGCCTCAGAATCACCACCAATGTGGAACTTTGGTGAACACGTGTGCCACATTGGTGATCACGCGTCGTGCTTCAGTGGCACTTCTCCCCTGACAGTGGAGCACTTCTTCCAGACCATTCCAACACACAGAGAGACAATATCATACGATGCAATACAATACAGTGCAAAACAATGCGATGTGATGCGGTACGTTACAATCAATACAATGCAACACAACATAAAGCAAGACAATACAAGACAAGGCGGGACAATGCAGAAGAATATAACACAACACAATACAATACAATACAATACAATGCAATATAACACAACACAACGCAACACAATACAACACAACTCAACACAATACAATACAACACAACACAACACAGTACATTACATTACAACTCAATACAACACAACACAACTCAACACAACACAACAGAACACAATACAACTCAAAACAACACAAAACAACTCAACACAACACAACTCAATATAACACAACTCAACACAACAACAATACAACACAACATACTACAACCCTTACTTTATTTCCTTTTTTCCAGCTGTAACCCCAAGAACATCGCGAACAACACCACCACCACCACCACCACCAACAACAACACCACAAAAGAAAACCCCAACCACCAACTCCTGTTTAACCCCCCCCCCCACCCACCCACCCACCCTACCCACCCCACCCTACCCCCACCCCCCGACCCTCCAACTTCAACATCCAACAATGACGACCAACGAACCCCCATCCATCACCCTCACCACCCCCAAAACCCCCAAAACACCCAGAACACCCAAACCCACCAAGACCCCCACCACCACCACCACCACCACCGCCACCGCCAGCGCCACCGCCAGCGCCACCGCCAGCGCCACTCCCTTCCCCTCCCTCTACCCTAAGATGTCCTACGAAACTCCCAAACGCTGGAACCGAGGAGTGTCCATAGACTCTGCCTTTCTCAACATCTTGTCTTCACACACTTTGGCCACCCCCAACACACGCAGCGGCAAGATTCCATCCTTCACTGAGGCGGCTGCTGCTGCTGGTGCTGGGAATAGTGGGGCCAGTGTACCTGGGATGGAAGGTATGTATAATGATAATAATAGTAATAATAATAATAATAACAACAACAACAACAACAACAACAACAATAATAATAATAAATAATAATAATAATAATAATAATAATAATAATAATAATAATAATAATAATAATAATAATAATAATAATAATAATAATAATAATAATAATAATAATAATAATAAAAAAATAATTTAAAAATAATAATAATAATTAAAAAATAATAATAAAATAAATAATAATAATAATAATGATAACGGTAATAATAATAATAATAATAATAATAATAATAATAATAATAATAATAATAATAATAATAATAATAATAATAATAATAATAATAATAATAATAATGAATGGAATTTAGATAGCGCTGAATCTTGTAAAGCAATAAATCAAAGCGCTCAGATGACATTGTTTTTTTTATATCGAAGATAATGGAATAAGCACTCAGGTGCTTTTTTTTTTACATCCTGTCCCCGTGTGTATGCGGTTTTGTAAATTTTGTCATCTGTTCCCACATGATTTAACGTGTGCGCAAGATGTTTTGCATGCGTTCGTATGTGTGTGTGTGTGTTATATTGGGTTCGAGTGTTAGGGTTCATGGTTTTATTCATTTCTTTTTTTGTACCATTTGTAAGTCACTGCAGATTTCTCTGCGTCAAATTGGGGCTGTTCTTCCTGCTCAGGGAGAACGCGTCGCCACAAGAGCAGCGCCACCCTTTAGTTTTGTTTCCTTTCCTGTCTATAAGCTGTACTTGTTTTTCTTTATCAGTGTGACCTTGTTGGGTTTTGGGGTTGGGTGTTGGGGTTGGGTGTTAGGGTTGGAGTTAGGGTTGGGTGTTGGGGTTTGGGTGTTATGGTTGGGTGTTAGGGTTGGGTGTTAGGGTTGGGTGTTGGGGTTGGGTGTTGGGGTTAGGAGTTAGGGTTGGGTGTTAGGGTTGAGGGCTGGGTGTTAGGGTTGGGTGTTAAGGTTGGGTGTTAGGGTTGGGTGTTGGGTGTTAGGGTTGGGTGTTAGGGTTGGGTGTTAGGGTTGGGTGTTAGGGTTAGGTGTTAGGGTTGGGTGTTGGGGTTGGACTTAGGGTTGGGTGATGGGGTTGGATGTTGGGGTTGGGTGTTAGGGTTGGATGTTCGGGTTGGGTGTTGTGGTTGGGTGTTGGGGTTGGGTGTTAGGGTTGGGTGTTAGGGTTGGGTGTAAGGGTTAGGTGTTAGGGGTGGGTGTTGGGGTTGGAGTTAGGTTTGGGTGGAGGGTTGGGTGTTAGGGTTGGGTGTTAGGGTTGGAGTTAGGGTCGGGTGTTAGGTTGAGTGTTAGGGTTGGGTGTTAGGGTTGAGTGTTAGGGTTGGGTGTTAGGGTTGAGTGTTAGGGTTGGGTGTTGAGTGTTAGGGTTGGGTGTTGGGGTTGGGTGTTAGGGTTGAGTGTTAGGGTTGGAGTTAAGGTTGGGTGTTAGGGTTGAGTGTTAGGGTTGGGTGTTAGGGTTGAGTGTTAGGGTTGGGTGTTGAGTGTTAGGGTTGGGTGTTGGGGTTGGGTGTTAGGGTTGGGTGTTAGGGTTGGGTGTTGGGTGTCAGGGCTGGTTCTTGGGTGTCAGGGTTGGTGTTGGGGCTGGGTGTTAGGGTTTGGTGTTAGGGTTGGGTGTTGGGGTTGGGTGTTGGGGTTGTGTGTTGGGTGTTAGGGTTGGGTGTTGGGGTTGGGTATTAGGGTTGGGTGTAAGGGTTGGGTGTTGGGTTTGGGTGTTGGTGTTGTGTGTTGGGTGTTAGGGTTGGGTGTTGGGGTTGGGTGTTGGGATTGGGTGTAAGGGTTGGGTGTTGGTGTTGGGTGTTGTTGTTGTGTGTTGGGTGTTAGGGTTGGGTGTTGGGGTTGGGTGTTGGGATTGGGTGTAAGGGTTTGGTGTTGCGGTTGGGTGTTGTGGTTGGGTGTTGGGGTTGGGTGTTGGGGTTGGGTGTTGGGGTTGGGAGTTAGGGTTAGGTGTTAGGGTTGAGGGCTGGGTGTTAGGGTTGGGTGTTAGGGTTGGGTGATATGGGTTGGTGGTGGTTGGGTTGGGTGTTAGGGTTGGGTGTTAGGGTTGGGTGTTAGGGTTGGGTGTTGGGTGTTGGGTTGGGTGTTGGGTTTGGTTGGTTGTTGGGTTGGGTTGGGTGTGGGTTGGGTTTTGTAGGTTGGTTGGTGTTTGTTGGTGTTGGGGTTGGGTGTTATGGTTAGTGTTGTGTTTGGGTTGGGTTTGGTTTGGGTTGGGTTTGGGTTGTGTGTTAGGGTTGGGTGTTGGTGGGTGTTGGGTGTTGGGGTTGGGTGTTAGGGTTGGGTTGGTTGGGTTAGGTGTTGGTGTTGGGGTTGGGTGTTGGGTTGGTGTGTTGGGTGTTGGGTGTTGGGTTGGTGTGTTGGGTTGGGTGTGGGTGTTTTTGTGGGTGTTGGGTGGTGTGGGTTGGTGTTTTGGGTGCTTGGGGTGTGGTGTTGGGTTGGTGTTGGGGTTGGGTGTTTGGTTGGTGTTTGGGTTGGTGTTGGGGTTGGTGTTTGGGGTTGGGTGTTGGGTTGTTGTTGTTGGGTTGGGTTGAGGTGTTGGGGTTGGGTGTTGGGGTTGGGTGTTGTTGGGGTTGGTTGGGTGTTTGGGTGGTTGGGTTTGGGTTGTTGGGGTTGGGTTGTTTGGGGTTGGGTGTTTGGGGTGGTGTGGTGTTGGGTTGTTGGGTTGGTGTTGGGGTTGGGTGTTGGTGTTGGGTGTTGGGTGTTGGGTGTTGGGGTTGGTGTGTTGGGGTTGGGTGTTGGGGTTGGGTGTTGGGGTTGGGTTTTTGGGGTTGGGTGGTTGGGGTTGGGTGTTTGGGTTGGGTGTTTGGGTTGGGTGTTGGGGTTGGGTGTTGGTGTTGGGTGTTGGGTTGGGTGTTGGATATTGGGTTGAGTGTTGGGGTTGGGTGTTGGGGTTGGGTGTTGGGGTTGGGTGTTGGATATTGGGGTTGAGTGTTGGGGTTGGGTGTTGGGGTTGGGTGTTGGGGTTGGGTGTTGGGGTTGGGTGTTGGTGTTGGGTGTTGGGATTGGGTGTTGGGGTTGGGTTTGGGGTTTGGTTTGGTGTTGGGTTGGGTTAAGTCGGGTAGGCTTAAATATCAAGTGAGCCAGTGATCTACAACCTGCCTAGAAAGTGAGAAATGTGGGTTTCATTCCTGTTTTTCCCCATGGGGATGCCGGGGACCTGTCAGTTCAAACAGCATCCTTCCCTTCTGGAAATCCTTAGCTAGGAACTCCTCTCTTTTCTATCCCTCTCTTTGTTTCTGTCGTTGTTCCTGTTCTTCCTGTCACCTCCTTCTTGTCTGTTTCCTGCCTGCTTGGTCCATTCTCCCGCCTGTTTTCCAGAAAGACTTTTTTGAAAAAAATGATCTCCCATGGTGAAGTCGAATGCGTTGGGCCTGATTTGCCAGGTGCTTGACGGCAGTGCAACGCGTTTTCGTCCATATGACAGACAGTGATAGTTGCTGTCTGAGCGTTCAACAACAAAGAAGAAGAGGTATCGCACCTGCATAGAAAGAGAGAAGTGAGGGTTTGAACTCCGTTTGAGCCCGATATCTTTTCCCATCCACCAGACCTTGAGTGGCGGCCTGGATTCTAGTCTATTGGAAGAGACGAGAAGCAGCTGTCCTGTGCGTAACAAACAACCAGCGGACATAAAAGAACCCACGGCATCGAGAGAGTTGGGCAAATTCTGTAGAAAATGGCCACTCTTAGAAGGAAACAATGACAAGTTTAGACAAGAAAATTGGAGATAGAAAAAAAAAAAACTTGGGTGGTGCTGCTTTTGTGGCGACCCACTTTCTTTCCCCAGAGAGATCAGTCCAAATTTCACGCAGGAAATCTGCTGTGACTGAAAGTGGTATACACTATTACAGAATGAAGGAACTGGTTTGTTTACTGTTCAATCTGAAACTAATGTTAACAACCACCACTTAACGTCTTTGTGTAAACAGACAAAAGAAAATTAGCCTAAAGATTAGATGCGGCCATCTATGTGGTTTATACATAGATAGATAACAGAAAAAACTCTTTTGAGGCTTAGTTGTCTTGTGTTTATATGTGGCTTTTATTGTCGAGTGTTCTAAATTCCCCTGTGGGGATTACCGGGGCTTGACAGTACAAACAGTATCCCCAATTTCTGGAAATTCTGTGCTAGGAATTCCCTCTTTTCTATTTCTTTCTTTGTTTCTGCCTTATTCATTTCCCTTCCTGTCACCTCCTCCTTGTCTATTTTCTGCCTTCTTGGTCCATTCTCCTGCCACTTTCCCAGAGAGACTTACAAGATAACAATTCCCTCCCATCCTTCTTGGTCCATTCTCCTGCCATTATCCCAGAGAGACTTACAAGATAACAATTCTCTCCCATGTCAAAGTCGGATCCCGCTGGGCCTGACTAGCTCACAGGCAGCGCAAAGCGTTTTTCCTCATATGATAGACCACGTTAGTAGTCGTCTGAGTGTTCAACAACGAAGAGGACGCATTCTAAATTCCCAAACCTTTTGTGTTCTAAAGATGACCTGTTCTAACTCTTCATTTCGTTAAATCTATCGTCTGTCCAGAAAATGTTTTAAAATTTTATTTCATCACGTCGTCATTCAAACAACCTTCAACATCTCACAGGAAGCAGCAGACTGAAACTTCGCAGCAGATGGAAAGCCACGTTTCCGGTTTACAGTCGCCGCCTCGGCCAATCGCTGCAGCCCGTGGGAGATCACGTGACGGATGAGGCAAATGCCCGGATACCCAGCAGAGAACGCAGGGGCACGTTTCCTGCTGCTGTACAGTCTCCCGGCACTGGAAATGAAAAGGGGTAAGTCTGTGTGTTTGCGATGATAAACCGAGGTTTTCTTTATTCCAGTTACCATTTTACTATCATGATGTATCCCTGATAAGGACGAGGATTGGATGTAAAGAGAAAAAAAAGCATGTGGGTGTATATTTATTAATCCTCAAAAATATAAAAAAATTGATTTGATTTAAAGTCGATCTTGCCTTGCATATAAGATCGTTCTGTACTGTTTTATTCTGTGTTGCAATGCTTATGTGGTATCACGTTGTGCTGACTTGTATTGTACTGTAGAGTATCAAGTATGTGTTGTTCCCTGTAGTGTCGTATCGCATCCTATTGCCTTGCATCGTATGCCACGACCACTTCATCTGTTGCTTCGCCTTGCGTGGTCTTGAAGTTTGTCTGACGGACGTGACAGCTGAGTGGTTAAAACTGTTTGACTTCAATCCCTTGGATCCATGAAGTCCTGGGTTCGAAGTTCATCAGCAGAGAGAGTATAATATTAAGAAGAAGAAGAAGAGAAGAAGAAGAAGAACAACAACAACAACAACAACAACAACAACAAGACCAAGAACAAGACCAAGAAGAAGACGACGACGACGACGACGACGACGACGAAGAAGAAGAAGAAGAAGAAGACATGGAATTTATATAGCGCTATATCTTGCAAAAAATCAAATCAAAGCGCTTTCATTCATCCTACTCATTCACATGCAGCCAGTTACAATTAATAGGGTGGGTGGTGTTTTTTACAAATTCAAATGATACACACACCCTCGCACGCACGCACGCATACTCACGCACACACATAAAGGTTGTACACTCTGGCAGGGTGATGAGGTTTTGGCTGTTGAGGGCAGAGGCAAAAATGAAATGGAACAAGAGGAGAAAATCTTAGGTTTGAAATAAATGTATCTTGAGGCCGGATTTAAAAGCGTCATAAGAAGGCTTTTGGCGAAGGGAGAGAGTATGATGAATTCAGGGTGGAGATTTTTTTTTGTACGATCCCCCAGGTCAATTCAAGTATACTCCTGCCTCTTGCTTAAACCTCTTCGTGAATATTACGTATCTAGAAGATCAGATATGCGCGTTAAAGATCCCTAAATTCATGTCATTGGGGAACAGAGAATCAAACATACCCAGTATGCATTCTGTACTATAAAAAAGAGTATTTCTGGAGTCGAAATGTGTTAGCTGAGGACAGCGGGCAGATCTCCTGCAAAGTTGCAATCACAGTGACAAAAATCCAGGCACTGCGAATCCCACCCAATAAAGAAGTATAGAGAAGAAGGAGGAGGAGGAGGAGGAGGAGGAGGAGGAGGAGGAGAAGAAGAGGAAGAAGAAGAAGAAGAAGAAGATGATGATGATGATCATGATGATGATCATGATGATGATCATGATGATGATGATCATGAAGAAGAAGAAGAAGAAGAAGAAGAAGAAAAAAAAAAAAAAAAAAAAAAAAAAAAAAAAAAGAAGAAGAAGAAGTAAGAAGAAGAAGAAGAAGAAGAAACCTCTCTATGTACATGTCTTTAATCATCATCATTTTTTGCCATGAGTCTTTATTAGCCATCACAATTTCTCCCTAACCATCTATCACCCACGAACTATCACAACATTAATGCTATAACCTTCTCTTTATCCACTCCCTCCTTCCCTTCCACCCCACACCCCCCACCCTCCCCCCCCCCCCCCTACCTCACATCACCAACACCAACCACCCCTTACTACACACCCCCACCCCCACAAACCTACCCCCCCTCCCCTCCCCACCACCTCCCCCTCCCCCTCCCCACCACCACCACCTCCCCACCCCCCTCCCACACCCCCACCTCCCCCTTCCATCCAACCACCCATCATCAACCACCAAAAAACCCAAACCACACACAACTCTCCAAACAAACAAACAAAACCCCCAAAAAACAAACAAACAAGGTATCTCCGAGTCGCCGACGCCGTCTTCGCCAAAGGTCGCCTCAAACAGCTTCTCTTCAAGCGAAGAACATCTTCACGCGACTCGGAGTCTGTCACCTTTCCGAGACTACCCTCCTCGACCTCCTCCTCTCCTCCTCCTCTTCCTCCCGCGAGCCCTCCTGGCCCGCGGAAGGGCTTCAAGCAGCTAGCGCAGCAGGTGATGCTGCAGAGGAGGGTGTCGGAGGGCAGTCAGGAGGGTCAGGGCGGAGGGAGCAGGGTGAACGTGGCGGACGTGTTCATGCACGAGCTTGTCAAGCAGGTGGACCGTAAGAAGCTGGCGCGGCTGAAGCACATCGCCGGACTGCAGGCGGTGATGGAGAGAAAGGTCAGTGTGGGGAGAGAAAGGGAAGGGAGGGAAGGAAGGAAGAGAGGAAAGGAAGGAGGGAAGGAAAGGAGGGAAGGAAGGAAGGAAGGAAGGGAGGAAGGGAAGGAAGGGGAGGAAGGGGGAGAGAGGGAGAGAGAGAGAGAGAGAGACAATGACAATGACAATGACAATGACAATGACAAATTCTTTTATTTCGAGGATGATGAATAAGCACACATGTGCTTTTTTACATCCAGTCCCCGCCCGTTAGGGATACATCTTAATAATAATAACCCAATACTTACACAGTCTCACAATAAAAACGAGGGGAAATAACCCTTTTCAAAACAGCTCCCCCCCACAACCCCCTCCCCCCCCCCAGCAAGCAAATAAAAGAAAACCCTAAAATACCCCCTACCCCCACCCCCCCAAAAAAAAACTAACCAAAACAAACAAACAAACAAAAGAGAAAGAAAAACCAAACCAACAGAAGAAGATAAAAAAGAGAAAACAGACAAACAACAACAACAAGAACAACAACAGAGCCAAGAAAAATAACACAACCAAACTTAATAAGTCATAAAGATAAACATCTACACAATGTCAAATGGTACACATACTTGTTACACATAACAATAAGATATTGAAATAGGGCACTCATTAAAACTTAAGTACAGAGGCAAGTCCAATAAAGTACTGAAAATATAAAATATGAATCCTTCATCAGGATACACTATAAATATAAGCAAGACGATAAAAGGTGAGAGAGAGACAGAGACAGAGAGACAGAGAGTGTGTGTGTGTATTTCAGAGATAATATCCAATATATAATTCCCAAAACAGTATGCGATCCCATCAACACTCATTTTAGATTATATTCGTTTCAAATTATATGTCATGATAATGAAATAAATTTAATACCCATACATCCACACAATAAAAACAAGAAACAACACAAAGAAGAAATCTAAACCTATACAGTCATTGAGGGAGAGAATATGAGTGAGTGAGTGAGTGAGTGAGTGAGTGTGTGTATGTATGTGTGTGTGTGGGTGTGTGTGTGTGTGTGGGGGGGGGGGGGGGTGATTCAGGGATAATACTAAATATGTAATACTCACATTAGCACACGATCAACACAAACACTTTTTAACTATACTCATACAAATTGAATGTCATGGTAATAAACTAAGTGCAATACCCATACACTCACATAATAAAGAGGGGGGAAAAGCCAATAAAGTCATAAAAAGAACATCTACACATTGTAAGTAATTGAAACAATTTTTTTTTCAGGATAATGAATAAGTACTCATGTGCTTTTTTACATCCAGTCCCCGCCCGTGGGGTCACATTTGAAAATGCACTCAGTACTCATATTTTCAAACAGTAGAAGCAAAGGGAAAAAACTTTTTTTAAAAGAAAAAGAGAGAAACAAAAAAACAAACAAGCAAACAAACAAACAAACAAACAATCAACCCCGGACGAGCAAAAGACAAAATAAACCCCAGACCCCCCAAAAAAACTCACAAACCCCCCCCCAGAAAAAACAAAAAATAAATTTAAAAAAGACAACAACAAAAAAGACAAAAGCACCCTCCCAAACAAACAAACAAAAAACAAGAAACAACAACAACAAACAAACAAATGAGAAGGGAAAAAAATTTAAAAAAATAAAAAAACCAACACCGTTCCCCCCTCCACACACACACATACATACACCAAAACAAAAAACAAACAAACAAAAAACTCAAACAAATCAACAACAAAAACAAAGTAACAACTACAGCAATAACAACAGAGAGAGAGAGAGAGAGAGAGAGAGAGAGAGAGAGAGAGAGAGAGAGAGAGAGAGAGAGAGAGAGAGAGAGAGAGAGAGAGAGAGAGAGAGAGAGCCAAACTTATAGATCATAAAATTGAACACCATATTGTAGAATAGTATACATAGCTGTTACACGTGATAATAAGATATTAAAATAGGAGATTCACTGGAGCTCAAGTACAGTCAACAAGTCCAAAATAATATTGAAAATCGAAAGTATGAATATGCCCTTTATTAGAATACACAACAACAATAGAAGGAGGAGAGAGAGAGAGAGAGAGAGAGAGAGAGAGAGAGAGGAGAGAGAGGAGAGAGAGAAGGAGAGAGAGAGAGAGAGAAGAAAAGGGAGGAAGGAGGGAACGAAAGGAAGGAAGGAAGGAAGAAAGGAAGGAAGTGAGAGAGAGAGAGAGAAAGGGGAGGAAGGAAGGAAGGGAAGGAGGAAGGAAAGGAAGGAAGGAAAGGAAGGAAAGAAAGGAAGGAAAGGAAGGAAGAAAAAGAGGGAGGAAGGAAGATAGGAAAGGAAAGGAAGGAAAGGAAGGAAGGAAGGAAAGGAAAGGAAGGAAGGAAGGAAGGAAGGAAGGAAGGAAGGAAGGGAGAGAGAAGAGAGGGAGAGAGAGAGGAGAGAGACAGAGAGAGAGAGAGGAGAGAGAGAGACAGAGAGAGAGAGAAGAGAGGAAGGAAGGGAGGGAGGAAGGAAGGGAAGGAAGGAAGGGAAAGGAAGGAAGCAAAGAAAGGAAGGAAGGAAGAAAAGGAAAGGAAGGAAGAAAGAAAGGGAGGAAGGAAGATAGGAAAGGAAAGGAAGGAAAGGAAGGAAAGAAGGGAGAGAGAGAGAGAGAGGGAGAGAGAGAGAGAGAGAGAGAGAGAGAGAGAGAGAGAGAGAGAGAGAGAGAGAGAGAGGAAGGAAGGGAGGGAGGAAGGAAGGGAAGGAAGGAAAGGAAGGAAGGAAGGAAGGAAGGAAGGAAGGAAGGAAGGAAAGAAAGGAGGAAAAGAAGGAAGGAAAGGAAGGAAGGAAGGAAGGAAGGAAAGAAAGGAGGAAAAGAAGGAAGGAAAGGAAGGAAGGAAAGGAAGGAAGGAAAGGAAGGAAGGAAAGGAAGGAAGGAAAAGAAGGAAGGAAAGGAAGGAAGGAAAGGAAGGAAGGAAGGAAAGGAAGGAAGGAAAGGAAGGAAGGAAAGGAAAGGAAGGAAGGAAGAAAGAGAGAGAGAAAAGAGAGGAAGGAAGAAAGGGGAAAGGAAGGAAGAAAGGAAGGGAAAGGAAGGAAGGAAGAGACAGACAGACAGACAGAGACAGTGAGAGACAGAGAGAGACAGACAGAGACATTCCAGACAGACAGACAGACAGACAGACAGAAGGAAAAGAAAGAAAGAAAGAATGGAAGGAAGGATGGAAGGAATGGAAAGAAGAGAGAGAGAAAGAAAGAAAGGGAGGAAAGGAAAAGGAAGAAAGAAAGAAAGAATGGAACGAAGGATGGAAGGAATGGAAGGGAGGGAGAGAGAAAGAAAGAAAGGGAAGAAAGGAAAAGGAAGGAAGGAAGGAAGGAAGGAAAGGAAAGGAAACAAAGGAAGGAAGGAAGGGAGGGAGGGAGGGAGAGAGAGAGAGAGAGAGAGAGAGAGAGAGAGAGAGAGAGAGAGAGAGAGAGAAGAGAGAGAGAGAGAGAGAGAGAGAGACAGACAGAGACAGACAGACAGACAGACAGACAGACAAATAGAGAAAAAAAAAAAGAAAGAATGGAAGAAAGGGTGGAAGGAAGGGAGAAAGAAAGAAAGGAAAAAAGGAAAAGAAGGAAGAAAGGAAGGAAAGATAGAAGAGAGAGAGAGAGAGAGAGAGAGAGAGAGAGAGAATTCTGAACTCTGAAATGGTTTAATTGCACATTGGCCTAAGGCCACTATACAATAATTATTAAAAAGAGAGAGAGAGAACTCTGAACTCTGAAATGGTTTAATTGCACATCGGCCTTAGGCCACTATACAAAATTTAAAGGAGAGACAGAGACAGAAGCAGAGACAGAAAGAAAGAAAGAAATGAGAGAAAAAGAGAGAGAAAGAGAGAGAAAAAAAGAAAAAAAAAAGAGAGAGACCTCTGAACTTTAGAAGGGGTTTTAAATGACATCGGCCCTTAGGCCATATAAAATTTTAAAAGAGGAGGGGGAGAAGAGAGAGAGGGGGGGGGGGGAAAAGACAGAGACAAGGGGAAGAGCTCTGAACACTGAACTCTAACTCTGAAATGGTTCACTTTCACTCGGGCCTAAGGCCCCTATACAAAAAATTTAAAAGGGGAGACAAGACAGAAGCAAGACAGACAGAAAGAAGAATATAGAGAAAGAGAGAGAGAAAGAGAGAGAAAAGAGAAAAAGAAAGGAGAGACCTTTAACCCTTTTAAGGGGTTTTAAGCCATCGGCCTTTGGCCACTTTAAATTTTAAAAGGAGAGGGAGGAGAGAGAGAGGGGGGGGGGACAGAGACAGAGACAGAAGAGTTTTGAAACTGAACCCGAACTCTGAAATGGGGTTTACTTTCACTCGGCCTAAGGCCCCTATCAAAAAATTTTAAAGGGGAGACAGAACAGAAGCAGAGACAGAAAGAAAGAAAGAAAAAGAGAAAAAGAAGGGGAAAAAGAAGGAAAAGAGAGAGAGGAGAGAGAGAAAGAGAGGAGAGAAGAGGAAAAGAGAGAGAGAGAGAGAGGAGACCTGAACTTTTTAGGGTTAATTGCACATCGGCCTAGGCCACATATAAAATTTAAAAGAGAGAGAGGAAAAAGAAAGAAAGGAAGGAAAGGGAAAAATGGGGGAAGGAAGGAGGAAGGAAAAAAAGAAAGAAGGAAAACACACACACACAGGCACGCACTCACAAAAACACACATACAACACCTTGTGTGTGTCTCCCCTCATGAGAGCTCATTTTTGGGTTTTTTGTTTTTATTACGTTAAAATCATCATGCGATTTTTTTTTGTATTTTTTTTTATTACAAAAAAAGTCGAGGGAAAACCCTTTTCAAAGGCCACTTTTGGGGAATGACAAAAATTGGTCAAAAGGGTCCCAAGCGTCTCCTTTGTGACTCCTCTCTCTCTCTCATCACTCCCCACAACACACAAAAATTTTCACCAAACCACCACGCACGCAAAACCCACACCCACACACACCGCACCCTTTTCCGGTTGACCTGCCAAGACAGGTGAGAATACATTGCCTGTGAATCAAGCCAGACCTCACAGCTACCCCCCTTCCCAGTCTACACACACAGACACACACCACACACACACACACACACCGACACACCACACACACA
>CM054146.1:54729884-54734884 GCA_028751875.1 Rapana venosa
AATAAAGAACTATGGAGAATGTGCAAAGTTGATGATCTGAAGTCTGTAGCTAGTAGCAACAGACTGCGCTGGTTTGGGCACGTTCAACGAGAAAGCAGACCACCACATCATAAAAAGAGCAATGAACCTTCGTAGTGGATGGAAAGAGACCAAAAGGGAAGACCTAGCAAAACCTGGGCTGCCTGTATTGCAGATGATCTTAGAGAACGGGGCATAAATAAGGAGGAAGCTCAAAAGAGAGAGAGATGGAGAAGGCTCATCAATGTCAAACCTCCCCAGGGAGAAACATGACAAAAAAGGAAGAAGAAGAGATGGAGAAATCTGTTACAAAGGCAGCTGTACTCTGCTGCAGGTCCTCTCTCCCAGTCTCCACAGAGCTTCTTGGCCACTGGGGTGGTATGGGTCAGTCAGGCCAGGTCCTCTCTCAGAGTGCTACCTCATGTAGCGGGCAGGACTGTGGCAGCACATTATGCTCTGCTGTCTGTCTGCCTGCCAGTCTTGCAAGGGTGCTACTGCTCTGTGTGACCTATGTGGAGTTTTGTGTACGTAATATGGTAGTTTAGGTGGTTGGGGCCTGTTTAGGATTTTTTTGGTTTTCTTCAGTTTATGTTGTGTTGGGTTTCTGTTCTTGGGTGTTGTTTTTGATTTCTGTTCTCGGTTTCTGCTTTTGTTTGTTTGTTTATCCACCAATTTTTTTTTTCATTTTTTTTTCTTTCATTCACTAGAAGGGGGGTGAGTGGGGGGGGGGGGGGGGGGAGGAAATGTCACATATTCACTATTCAAATACTTTGAGTATCTCACAAATAGAGAAATTAATGTTGGCCACAAGCCATGCATAAAAACGGCAAACAGAAAGATAGTGATAACAGAAAAACTCCACAACGCAATATCCCAACATCAGCAGCCACACATCGCCAGATAAAAAGCATCCAAAATCATCAAGGTTAAATGTTGAGACCGTCCAATTATGTCTGTATTTGTGAATCTGTGTAGACTAGGCACTGTGTGTGTGCGCGTTGTGTGTGCGTGTGTGTGTGTGCGTGTATGTTGTGTGTGTTGTGTGTGTGTTTTGGGTGTGTGTGTGTGTGTGTGTGGCTGTGCGTGTGTGTGTGTGTATGTGTGTGTTCTGTATGTGTGTGTGTGTATTTTGTATGTGTTTGATGTGTGTGTTATTTTTCTTTCCTTTTCTTTTATTCTTTTATATCGAGAATAATGGAATAAGCACTTATATGCTTTTTTTTTTACATCCAGTCTCCGTCTGTATGCGGTTTTGTTAATTTTTCATCTGTTCCCACCGACACACGATGTCCTACTCTTACGAACAGCGGAACAGGATTTAGCGTGTGCGCAAGATGTTCTGCGTGCGTTAGTATTAGTGTGTGTGTGTGTATCTGTGTCTATATATGTGTGTGTTTTGTATGTGTTGTGTGTCTGTGTGTGTGTTTTTGTATGTGTGTGGTTGTGTGCATGTTCGCGTGCACACATCTCTGTTGTCATCGTGTGTGCAGGCATGCTGGCGCATAATGCATGCATCAGTATGTGTGTGTTTTTTCACTCAGTCAGTGACTGTAGTATCATTCACAGCGTATTTCTATTTCAAAGACGTCTTTTTCATTTCTCGGTATCTGACGGTTTCATCAGATTACCGATGCTACTCATCATTTCTTGAGAACATTAGCACATGTTGTTTTAGAATTTTAGTCCGTCTTTGATTTCTGCGTAACATAACAAATGCACTTTGGTTGTAAATAGCTGGATAAAGGTAAAGATGTCCCATAACCTATGTGGTGGTAAGGGAGCGAGGCATCAGAGACCTCAACTTCTCAAGGGGCCAGCATATTGAGGGCGGCGCCAATCTCCTCTCCCTCGCTGCTTTACCTTCCCTGACCCTAAAGAAGGCAGGTACCCATTTTACAGCTGGGTGAACTAGGGGACTGTACTGAAACAAAGGCGCGCAAACAGTCACCCATCCAATCGGTAACCACGCTCGATGCTGCTTAACCTTAGCTTGGGGGAAAGCAAGTGCTCTGACCACTGGGCCACTCTGGACCACCCGTCCCCAAAAGTAGTAAATAGCTGGAAAGTGTTGAGATTGGCACCGCTAGGTCCTAACTCACACTTGCTGAAAGTTGAATTGTATCCTGAAGAGCACCTGAAAGTGCCTGAACACACATGCATACGTATGTGCATGCATGTATGTATTAGTTTGTGCACGCACCCGTGTGTGTATACACACATATATAATGTGTGTAGTAGTAGTAGTATTAAGTAGTAAGTAGTAGTAGTAAGTGGTAGTAGTAGTAGTTAGTAGTAGTAGTAGTAGTAGTAGTAGTAAGTAGTAAGTAGTAGTAGTAGTAGTAGTAGTAGAGTAGTAGGAGGAGTAGTAGTAGTAGTAGTAGTAGTAGTCGTAGTAGTAGTAGTAGTAGTAGTATGTAGTAGTAGTAGTATAGTAGTAGTAGTAGTTGTTGTTGTGTTGTTGTTGTAGTAAGAGTAGTAAGTAGCAGTAAGGAGTAGTAGTAGCAGCAGGCAGCAGCAGTAGAAGTAGTAGCAGCAGCAGCAGCGCAGCAGCAGCAGCAGCAGCAGCAGCAGCAGTGTAGTAGTAGTAGGATGGTAGTAGTAGTAGTAGTTAGTAGTAGTAGTAGTAGTAGTGTAGTTGTTATATGATGATTTTGCAACCAGCTTCCCTCATCCCTTACAATCATCTGCTTTCCGTAGCAATGTTCGACTCAAGGCAGTCATTCCACATCTCGATGTTGGTCTTCCCTACGTTTTCTCTGTCTGGCCTCTCTTCGTCTCCCTCAAGTACTGTTTGTTCCCTGTAGCAGTCTTGGCCAGTCCACATGTTCGTGTGACGTGCCCAAACCACTTTAGTTTGCGGTTTTTTCACTTAAGTCAGGAGTCAATATTACTGTTGTTTAATTCACTAGAATCAATTCAAGTTTCAATGCTATAGAAGTTTTCACATTAATAATAATAATAATAATAATGTATGGAATTTATATAGCGTGATTCTTGAAAGCAACAAATCAAAGCGCTCAGATTTATTTTATCCACTTAAGTCTGCAGATTCTCTCGTGAAAATCGGCTGCTCTCCCGGGGAGAGCGGAGAACGCGTCGCACTTAGCGCTGCGCCACCCTTTCACCTTTTTTTTTTTTTTTTTTCTAGCTGTATTTGTTTCCTATCAGAGTGGCTTTTTCTAAGAATTTGTTGCAGGACAACTCTCTTGTTGCCGTGTTTTTTTTATGCGCTAAATAATTTGTAACCACGACCTCGGTTTATCGTCTCATCCGAAGACTAGCGCCCAGACCACCACTCATGGTCTAATGGATGGGGGAAAAATTTCCGGTCCAAACGGGGTACGAACCGCCGCACACTTCAGACCCGGACTTTTCGCTTTCTAGACAGGCGCGTTACCTCTAGACCACCGATCCACATTATTTACATTACACTATATATCAGTGAATGGGGACGGGATAGCTCAGTGGTAAGAGCACTCGCTTTCCCCCAGCTAAGGTTAAGCAGCATTGAGCGTGGTTACCACTTGGATGGATAACCGTTTGCGTGCCTTGGCTTCAGTACAGTTCCCCTAGTTCACCCAGCTGTAAATGGGTACCTGCCCTCTTTAGGGTCAGGGAAGGTAAAGCAGCGAGGGAGAGGAGATTGGCGCCGCCCTCAATATGCTGGCCCCTGGAGAAGTTGAGGTCTCTGACTTCTCGGTTCTCAACGACGCATAGGTTATGGAAACACCTTAATCTTTACGTTTATATAGAAGTGAAAGGGATGTGCGTATTTCGGAGGGTTTGAGATATTTGATTGTATTAGAATCCCAGCCGAGTTGTCTTATTTAGGGGCTATAGCCCAAGACCAAGCACTGTAGCGCCAACCAAAGTAGCGGAAGATGGCGATGCGGTTTTTTGGGTGTGTGTTTTTAAAAAAAATAATTCCGAGGGAAAATTCCAGACATTATAGTTATCACATAGCAGTGAAGGAGGTGAGTGCATTTTTTTCAGAGCCCAAGATTCCAGAGACCTGTCTTCGTTCTTCAACATGAATTTCACCGCCATGGACACTTTTGAAGGGGTAGACTTGCTCTTTGACCCTTCCAAGTTCAAGGCCAATCGACAGGTAAGCTGGTCAGACCGAGGCTTACATGTAGATATGTATTCAGACTAACATACCCTTTTTTTTTTAATTGGCATAAAAGTCATCTTAGCTTATTTGACACAGCAAAAGAAACTTTTATTTTTTTCATTCCTGGGCTCGAGCCACGAGGTTAACCAATGGCGAGATTTTGCGTGTACGACCGTTTGGGGATTTTTTTGCCCACCATGAAGGTAACCGCATTCCGATTGCGGGGATAGTGACTAAACACGACATTAATGTGCATGCGTTTTTTTTCTTTTTTGTCATCTGTTCTTTCTGGCACACATGGCCTACTCTTTCGAAAGGAAGAACGGGATTTAACGCGTGCGCAAGATGTTCTGCGTACGTTCGCAATCGGGACCTGGTTTTGTAGTCTCATCCTAAAGACTTTGCGGGGGGTGGGGGGGGGGGGGGGGGTGGAGTCAGCACTGATGTTAACTCCTGGAACGGGTGCTTCGGTAGTTGCTTGAATCCTTACCCGGGCGTCGGAACATGAGCTAAACGCTCTAAACCATTAGGTTACTAACCACCCCCTCCCCTCCCCTTCCAACACCATTTTTATTATCCGTCTGTTAGTTCAACGTGACTGACATGTACACTGAAATCATCGTGCTTTCCACTTCTTTTCCCTTCTCTTCTCAAGACTTTCATTATCTTATACTATCTGTTTCATAGCTATCGCTTAGACTGCCTATGTTGTAATGATGGAAAAGAGTTAAAAGAGTTCGCGGGCTAACAGGCAGGTAAGCAGGCAGCAGAGATGCATAAACACACACATACACATACACATACGCGTGCGCGCGCACGCGCGCTCGAACGCATGCATGCTCGCACACGCGCGCGCACACACACACAC
>CM054146.1:54742384-54744884 GCA_028751875.1 Rapana venosa
GTGGTTGTTGTTTTGTTGGTGGAGGTGTGGTAGTGGTGGTGTGTGTTGTTGGTTGGTGGTGTGGTGGGGAGGTGGTGGTGTGTATGTTCAGGTTGGTGGTATAGGTTTTGTATTGTGGTGTGTATGTTTATTGGTGGATGGGGTGGTGGTGGTAATTAGTGTGTGTATATTGCTGGTGTGGTGGTAGGTGGGGATTTGTTATTAGGTGATGGTGATAGGTGTATTATTATTATTATTTATTATTTATATCATATTTGTATCATGGATCATCATTACTGTTGTACACATATTGTGATTATAATGTGATAGTGTATATGGTGTATGGGTATCATCTTATCATCATATCATGCGATTTTGGATCAGTCAGGCACACGATGTCGTGTGGTGGTCAAGAGATAGAGTGATTTTTCTTCCCATTGTCGACGTATTCTGTTGTTGTGTTGTATGTGTTGCGTCGTGGATTGATGCTAGTGTGTGTGTTGTATTGTCGTAGCTGTGTCGTGTTTGTTGTTGTTGTGTTCGTTTTTTATAATAAATTCTTTTATACGAGGATAATGGAATAAGACTTAGGTGTTTGTTGTTTTTTACATCCAGTCCAGTGTGTATGCGGATTATGTGAATTCTGTCATGTTCTCCTACTGGCACACAATGGCCTACTCTTACGAATAGCGATGGTGTTCTAATCCTGTTGTTTCACCCTCGCTTATTTCGATTCTCGCGCCTCGCATAGCAGCCTCGGGAATCATATACATGCATCTACGATCAGCAAAAGTCACAGTACTTTGGTGGTGTTCAGGGTGAATGTTCTGAGCTACATACGCAGACACGCACCTACTTAGCCCCCTACTAACGACAGTAATAGCTTGTCGCGGAACCAGACGTGAGTTGCCCACCAGTGGCGACCACCACACGTCCTCTCTCAACGATCTTCTGTGACACTTCTTCTTGGACGGGATAGCCTAGTGTTAGAACATTGCGCTCGTAATCTGACGACGGTTCAAATCCTTTCAAGGGATTTTTTCCCGAGTAAGCATCAGTGCAGACATCCACTCTCCCAAAAAGTCCTTCGGATGAGACTAAAACCGAAATCCCGACGTTGCAACGCACCCAGAACATCTTACGCACACGTTAAATCCTGTCCGTTTTCGAACGAGTAGCCCATTTTTGTGCCGGTGGAACAGATGACAAATTTACAACGCATACACACGGGACTGGATAAAAAAGGACATGGTGCTTATTCCATTACCCTCGATATTAAGATCAGCAACATACTACATACATACATACATACATACAACATACATACATACATACATCATACATAACCTCCAGATCCCAAAGACTTCGACACAAACTCACCAAAGGCACATAATGTGGTGTGGGTGGTGTGATGTCTGGGTGTGATGGCATTGTGTGGAACATGTGCGTGTTGTATTAGTTGATGGACGTGTGTGGTGGTGAGAATCATCTAGGTCACCGAGGAAGAGCTTGGCCACGGATACACAGGCAGTACTTTTTTCATGAGATAATCTGATGGATGATGCATCGTGCTGTGGAAGTGCATCTGCCTGAGACTCTTGACAAGGGCTGTTATCTTTATTGTTTTAATATGGTATACCCATTGTGTGTGGTTTGGGGATCGTTGATATGGTGTTGCTTTGTTGGTAGACTGGTGGTAGTGGTTATTGAGATCAGACTGAGTGTTGGGGGTGTGTGTGTTGTAGGGAGAGAGAGGGTGGGGAGAAGCAGAAGAGAGAGAGAGAGAGAAGAAGAAAGAGAAGAGAGAGAGAGAGATACAGAGAGAGAGCGAGAGAAGAAGAGAAGTTCTCTGTCTGACAGTTATCATCACATCATCATCAACATCTAAATATCTACATCATCATATCATCTCATCTTTTTTTTGCTATTGTTGTGGTGGTGAGAAATTGTGTTTAGCTTGTGTGGGTTGTTTTGTTTCAACGTCTTCTGCTAGAATTTTTCTCTTCCTTGGTCTAATTATATTTGGGAGTATGTTTGTTTTCTTTCTTTGGGTGTGGGTTTTTGTTGTTGTTGTTGTTGTTGCTGTTGTTGAAGTTGATTTCTTTAGCAGATTTGTACGAATTCTGTTTTTTCTATGTCGTTTCTGTTGTCATCCTTGTTGGTTGTTGTGATCGTTGTAGACATTGTCATTATTTGTTGTTGTCGAAATAGTGTTCGTTTATTGGTTGATGTATTCTTGACTACGTTTTGTTGTTGTTGTTATTGTTGTGGTTGTCGTCGTGTGTTATTGGATTATTGTTCGTCTTGTACTGGCTGAGTTGGGTCCTTGGCTGGTTGACAGTATGTCTCTAATATTGGTACTTGTTGTTTTTGACAGGTATATGTAACGGTTGATAGAATGGTCTTTGAGTTATCAAGTCTCGTTAGAATGGTGTTACTGTATTGTGAATTTTGGACCTCCTACATTGATCTTGAGAATGGTTGGTTTTGAATAAAATAGGTGACCACAACGGCATTAAAG
>CM054146.1:54752384-54759884 GCA_028751875.1 Rapana venosa
TGTAATATATCGTATTGTATTGTAAAGTATTGTATTGTATCATATTGTATGGTATTGTATCGTAGTGTATGTATTGTATTGTATTGTATCGTATCGTATTGTATTGTATCGTAGTGTATGTATTGTATCGTAGTATATTGTATTGTATCGTATTGTATTGTATCGTAGTATATTGTATTGTATCATATAGTATTGTATTGTATTGTATCATATTGTATTGTATCGTATTGTATCGTATTGTATTGGATTGTATCGTATTGTATTGTATTGTGTCGTAATGTATTGAATCGTAGTGTATTGTATTGTTTTGTATCGTATTGTATTGCGTTTTGTATCGAATTGTATTGTATTGTATCGTATTGTATTGTATCGCATTGTATTGTATCGTATTGATTCGTATTGTATCGTATTGTATTGTATTCTATCCCGTCCCCATTAAGGAGGACGGGATAGCTCAGTGGTCGGAGCACTCGCTTTCCCCCAGCCAATGTTAAGCAACATCGAGCGTGGTTACCAGTTGGATGGGTGACCGTTTGCGCGCCTTGGCTTCAGTACAGTTCCTCCAGTTCACCCAGCTGTAAATGGGTACCTGCCCTCTTTAGGGTCAGGGTAGGTAAAGCAGCGAGGGAGAGGAGATGGGCGCCACTGCCCTCAATATGCTGGCCCCCTAGAGAAGCTAAGAGGTCTCTAATGCCTCGCTCCCCTACGGCCACATAGGTTATGGGACACCTTGACCTTACTGTATTGTCTTGTCTGTCCGGACAGTGTTCACCTTCGTATCGGACAAGGAGAAGCGAGAGCGGCATCACCAGGGCTTATTCCATGATCCTCGAAATAAAAGAATAAATACATAAATAATCAAAAATAAATAAAACTCCCCACGGTCCTCAGCTTTCCGTAGCAAATCGTTCCACTCAAGGCCAGTCCACTCTCTGATGTTGTCTTCCCATCGTTTTCTCTATCTGCCTCTTTGTCTCCCTCCTTGTACTGTTCCCTGTAGAGCAGTCTTATTTGTAAGCAAAATTACAAGAAGGTCAAGGTGTCCCATAACCTATAAGGTCGTAGGGGAGCGAGGCGTCAGAGACCTCAACTTCTCAATGGGCCAGCATGTTGAGGGCAGTGGCGCCCATCTCCCACCTCTCCCTCGCTGCTTTACCTTCCCTGACCCTAAAGAGGGCAGGTGGTACCCATTTACAGCTGGGTGAACTGGGGAAACTGTACTGAAGCCAAGGCGTGCAAACGGTCACCCATCCAACTGGTAACCACGCTCAACGACGCTGCTTAAAACTTGGCTGGGGGAAAGCGAGTTGGCTGATCACGGAGCTGTCCCGTCCCCCTTGTAAGAAAACCATCATCATCATCATCATCATCATCATCATCATCATCATCATCATCATCATCATCATCATCATCATCATCATCATCATCATCATCACCACCATCATCATCATCATCATCATCATCATCATCATCATCATCATCATCATCATCATCATCAGACCCGTGACCTTGGCGGTCGTCGGGGAGACACGAAAGACGATGCCGTGGTAAGCCTCCTCCATCCATCTCGGTCAGCAAAATACTTCAGCAAAAAAAACCCAAACAAACACAAATCATCCTGGCCACTCTCCTTTCTCTCTGTCTTCAGCAAAAAAAACCCAAACAAACAAAACTCATCCTGTCCACTCTCCTTTCTCTCTGTCTTCAGCAACAAAAAAACCCCCCAAAACACAAACACAAAAATCCTCCTGACCACTCTCCTTTCTCTGTCTTTAGCACAAAAAAAACACACACAAAAACACAAAAATCATCCTGTCCACTCTCCTTTCTCTCTGTCTTCAGGTAAAAAACCACAAAAACAAACACAAATCATCCTGTCCACTCTCCTTTCTCTCTGTCTTCAGGTAAAAAACCAAAACAAACACAAATCATCCTGTCCACTCTCCTTTCTCTCTATCTTTAGCAAAAAACCACACACAAAAAAATCATCCTGTCCACTCTCCTTTCTCTCTGTCTTCAGCAAAAAAAACCCCAAAAAACAAACACAAATCATCCTGGCCACTCTCCTTTCTCTCTATCTTTAGCAAAAAACCACACACAAAAAAATCATCCTGTCCACTCTCCTTTCTCTCTGTCTTCAGCAACAACAAAAAACCCAAAAACAAACACAAAAATCATCCTGTTCACTCTCCTTTCTCTCTGTCTTCAGCAACAAAAAAACCCCCAAAACAAACACACACAAATCATCCTGGCCACTCTCCTTTCTCTCTGTCTTCAGGAAAAAAACCAAACACAAACAAAAGCCATCCTGTCTACTCTCCTTTCTCTCTGTCTTCAGGAAAAAAAACCCAAAAAACAAACAAAAATCCTCCTGTCCACTCTCCTTTCTCTCTGTCTTCAGCAAAAAAAAAAAAACCCACAAAAATCATCCTGTCCACTCTCCTTTCTCTCTCTCTTCAGCCAAAAAAACAAACCCAAAACAAATAAAAATCCTCCTGCCCACACTCCTTTCTCTCTGTCTTCAGCAAATAAAAAAACCAACCAAACAAAAACCATCCTGTCCACTCTCCTTTCTCTCTGTCTTCAGCAACAACAAAAAACCAACCAAACACAAATCATCCTGTCCACTCTCCTTTCTCTCTGTCTTCAGCAACAACAAAAAACCAAACAAACACAAACCATCCTGTCCACTCTCCTTTCTCTCTGTCTTCAGCAACAACAAAAAACCAAACAAACACAAACCATCCTGTCCACTCTCCTTTCTCTCTGTCTTCAGCAACAACAAAAAACCAAACAACACAAACCATCCTGTCCACTCTCCTTTCTCTCTGTCTTCAGCAACAACAAAAAACCAAACAAACACAAACCATCCTGTCCACTCTCCTTTCTCTCTGTCTTCAGCAACAACAAAAAACCAAACAAACACAAACCATCCTGTCCACTCTCCTTTCTCTCTGTCTTCAGCAACAACAAAAAACCCCAAAACAAACACAAACCATCCTGTCCACTCTCCTTTCTCTCTGTCTTCAGCAACAACAAAAAACAAACAAAAATCATCCTGTCCACTCTCCTTTCTCTCTGTCTTCAGCACACACAAAAACAACCCAAAAACAAACACAAATCATCCTGTCCACTCTCCTTTCTCTCTGTCTTCAGGTAAAAAACCACAAAAACAAACACAAATCATCCTGTCCACTCTCCTTTCTCTCTGTCTTCAGGAAAAAACCAAAAACAAACACAAATCATCCTGGCCACTCTCCTTTCTCTGTCTTTAGCACAAAAAACACAAAAAAAACACAAATCATCCTGTCCACTCTCCTTTCTCTCTGTCTTCAGGTAATAAACCACAAAAACAAACACAAATCATCCTGTCCACTCTCCTTTCTCTCTGTCTTCAGGTAAAAAACCAAAACAAACACAAATCCTCCTGACCACTCTCCTTTCTGTCTTCAGCAAAAAAACCAACCCCAAAACAAACACAAATCATCCTGCACACTCTCCTTTCTCTCTGTCTTCAGAAAAAAAAAAAAAAAAAAAAAATCATCCTGTCCACTCTCCTTTCTCTCTGTCTTCAGAAAAAAAACCCAAAAACAAACACAAAAATCATCCTGCACACTCTCCTTTCTCTCTGTCTTCAGGAAAAAACCCAAAACAAACACAAAAATCATCCTGCACACTCTCCTTTCTCTCTGTCTTCAGAAAAAAAAAAACAACAACCCAAAAACAAACACAAAAAATCATCCTGCACACTCTCCTTTCTCTCTGTCTTCAGCAACAACAACAAAACCCAAAACAAACACACAAAAATCATCCTGTCCACTCTCCTTTCTCTCTTTCTCTCTCTGTCTGTCTGACTGTCTGTCCGGACAGTGTTCACCTTCGTGTCGGACAAGGAGAAGCGGGAGCGGCATCACCAGCTGACCAAGATGCGGAAGCAGATCCTGCCTGAGCTGGGGATCCCTCTGAGGGGCGGGGGATCTGGCGGGGCCACCTGCCCCGAGGATGCGGAGATCCGCGAGGAGGGCAAACTCAAGCCCTTCATCCACCCGGACCCTCACCACTGCCCCACCCTCCTCCTCACCCCTACCCTCCCTGAGGGGGGTGGTGGTGGTGGTGGTGGTGGTAGTGGTAGTGGGGGTGGTGATGTTAAGGTAACACTTGCTTTCCAATCCAATTATGTTGTTTTGAGAGGTTGGGGGGGGGGGGGGGTTGGAGGGGGGGGAGGGTTGGAGGGGGTGGTGTGGTTGGAGGGGGGGGGGGAGTTGGAGGGGGGGGTTGGAGGGGGGGGGGGTTGGGGGGGGGGGTTGCGGGTGGGGTTGGGGGGGGGGGAAGGAGAGGGGTGTAGCCTAGTGGGTAGACTGTTGGAGCTCGCAATCTGAGGACACAGAGTTTGAGCCACCACTGAGTGGCCCGTTTGATGGTGGATATAGTTGTTGTTGTTTTTTGAGTCGTTGTAGTTAACATCAGTGGTAACTTCACTTTTCACGTCACGAACATTCTTCGGATGAAGACTATAAACTGAGGTCTTGTGTACAAACGCAAGCAGAAAATATCTGAGGTTGAAGTTTATTTTTAAAAAAATAACCCTGTTCCGCCTTTCGAAAGAGTAGCCCTTTGGAATGGATGATAATTCAAAAAATAAAATAACAAACAAAAACACATACACACCGGTGTCGGGCTGAGATACCATTCCCGGAGTCGGAATGTGGCTACCTTCGGATGAGACTATAAACCGAGGCCCCGTGTGCGAACGCATGCAGAACATCTTGCGCACACGTTAAAATCCTGTTCCGCTTTTCGAAAGAGTAGGCCGTTGTGTGCCAGTGGGAACAGATGACAAAATTTACAAAACCGCATACACACGGGGACTGGCTGGATGTAAAAAAAAAGCACATGAGTGCTTATTCCATTATCCTCGATATAAAAAAAAGTCATCTGAGCGCTTTGATTTGTTGCTTTACAAGATTCAGCGATATATAAATTCCATACATTATTATCATTATTATTATTATTACCTTAAAGGTGGGTAAACGGTCGCATACGCGAAATCTGGCCCTTGGTGGATCTTGGAGTTCTAGCTTAGGAAAAAAACAACTATGTTTATAGCCTGCCGACCACAACCCGTCACCGTCACTGATCCCTCAGATTCCGAATCCTTTGGGCCGCCTTCGAAGCTTTGTCAACCCCCTTTCTCCAGTTCTCGCGTCTCTCAGCCACCCTCAGGGTGTCTCTCAGCTCCATGTCTGTCCACTCTCGAATGTTGTCCTCCCATCTCTTCCTTTGTCTGCCTCTTCTTCTTCTTCCTCCCCTCACTGTTGCCTTGTAGGATTGTATTAGCAAGACCAGAGGAGCGTGTGACATGACCAAACCACTTCAGTTTTCGTTGTCTGACGAGTGTTTGAAGGTCAGTATAGGGCCCGATTTCATTGCCGATGCGTCTCTTGACTTCTTCATTCGTGATGTGGTCTTTGTACGAGAAGCCTAAGAGTCTTCGGAAGCACCTCATTTCTACAGCTCTAATTCCTACTTTTCTAGAAATGACCACAACTAGAGGCCATATAAAAAAGACCCTGTATGTGTGTGTGTGTGTGTGTGTGTGTGTGTGTGTGTGTGTGTGTGTGTGTGTGTGTGTGTCTGTGTGTCTGTGTGTGTGAGTTTGCATAAGCAGAATAAGAAAAGCTTTATGAACAAGTCAATAATTATAACCTTGACTGAATTATATCTTTTAAGTGACTATTTCAATGTTTTTTTTATTTGACTTTTGAACTTTTTTTTCAATTTTGACAAGACTTTTGACTGACTTTTTTGAAAATTTGACTTCACCGTGACTTTTCAATTCTGGCTTGACTTTTGACTCATTAGAAATAAAAGTACTTGACCTTTCATTAGCTTTTAAAACAGTGACTCAACTTTTATTTGCTTTTTAAATTTTGACCTGACCTTTTCAATGTTGACTTATTTTTGACTGACATCTTCAATTGTGACTTACTTTTTGATTGATATCTTCAATTTTGACTGAATGTTGACTGATATCTTCAATTTTGACTGAATGTTGACTGATATCTTCAATTTTGACTGAATGTTGACTGACATCTTCAATTTTGACTTACTTGTTGACTGACATCTTCAATTCTGACGTAATTTTTTACTGACATCTTCAATTTTGACTGAATGTTGACTGACATCTTCAATTTCGACTTAACTTTTGACTGACATCTTCAATTTTGACTTAAATTTTGACCGACATCTTCAATTTTGACTTCAATTTTTGACTGACATCTTCAACTTTGACTTAATTTTTGACTGACATCTTCAATTTTGACTTGAATTTCTGACCGATATCTTCAATTTTGACTTGAATTTCTGACTAACTTCTCCCAAGATTTTTTTAAAACTGACTTTGGGATGACTTTCTCTTTTCAAGTTTGCGTTGACTTTTTTGCTGACTTTGACTTTTGACTTTTGACAGGTATGGGACCTGGGAGGTGGAGGAGGAGGGGGGGAAGGAGGTGGGGGGTCAGGCCTGCAGGGCATGTCCTATCTGCACGTGCCGCACGAGGCCGTCCACGAGGACAAGGTCACCGCGCATGCGCCGGAAGAAGCAGACACTTCCGGCTCGTCAGAAACGACAGGAGAGGAAGGACAACAGCTCCAAGAGGACGCAGAGGGCCGTAGTGGGACAGGGATTTTGCCGAATGGGACCATACCAGAAGGTGCACATTGTGATGAATGTGTTTGCTAGGGTTTACTTTCAGTGTCGGTATTCATGGTAGTGATGATAATAACGACAGCAATAGCGAAAAAAACTACAAGAACAATAGCAAAAACAACTACGACAACAACAGTAAAAACAACTACGACAACAATAGTAAAAACAACTGCAACAGCAATAGCAAAAACAACTACAACAACAATAGCAAAAACAACAACACCAATAGCAAAAACAACTACAACAACAATAGCAAAAACAACAACACCAATAGCAAAAACAACTACAACAACAATAGCAAAAACAACAACACCAATAGCAAAAACAACTACAACAACAATAGCAAAAGCAACTACAACAACAACAGCAAAATCAACTACAACAACAATAGTTTAAAACAACTACAACAACAATAGCAAAATCAACTACGACAACAATAGTTAAAACAACTACAACAACAACAGCAAAAACAACTACAACAACAATAGCAATGATGATGGGAGTACTTCTAGTAATGATGATGATGATGTTGATAACAATGATAATAATCATAATAATAAATAATCAATTATATTGATGATGATGATGAGGAGGAGGACGAGGAGGACGAGGAGGATAATGATGTCCGTAGAAGTAGTAGTAGGGAAAGTAGTAGTAGTAGAGCAGCAGCAGCAGCAGAGCAGCAGCACAGCATAGCGCAGCAACAGCAGCAGCGCAGCAGCAGCAGCAGTAATAGTAGTAGTAGTATAGTAGATAGTAAGTAGCAGCATAGCAGCAGCAGCAGCTAGTAG
>CM054146.1:54762384-54789884 GCA_028751875.1 Rapana venosa
AAAGCACGTGTGCTTATTCATTATCCTCGAAATAAAAGAATTTGTCATTGTCTCTCTCCCCATCTAGGTGGAACGGCATAGCCTAGTGGTCAGAACATTGCGCTCGCAATCTGACAACCCGGGCTCGATTCCCGTTCAAGGGGATATTTTCCCCTGGAGTTAACATCAGTGCAGACTCCACTCTCCCCCAAAGTCTTTCGGATGAGGCTATAAACCGAGGCCCCGTGTGCGAACGCACGCAGAACATCTTGCGCACAAGTTAAATCCTGTTCCGCTTTTCGTAAGAGTAGGCCATTGTGAGCCGGTGGTAACAGATGACAGAATTTACAAAACCGCAAACACACGGGGACTAGATGTAAAAGAAAAGCACGTAAGTTCTTATTCCATTATCCTCGATGTAAAATAATAAGATAATTTTTAAAAAATTAAAATAAATAAACACTCTTACACACACACTCTTGTACACACACATGTACGCACGTACGTATACACACTCACATACCCCCCCCCCCCCCCCCCCCCCACACACACACACATACACACTTATCTTGTCTGATATAATAATAATAATATATGGAATTTATAGAGCGCTATATCTTGCAATTACGAACCAGAGCGCTTCCATTCAATCTGCTCCCACACAAACAACCAACAATGATTAACAATATTCTAACAAATTCAAATGTACACACACACACACACACACACACACACACACACACACACACACACACACACACACACACACACACACACACACACACACACACACACACACACAGGTTGTACATTTCAGCAGGGTGTTGGAATTTTGGCTTTCAAAGGCAGGGACAGACATGAGATGAAACAAGAGGGGAAAATCTTAGGTTTGAAATAGGTATGTTTTGAGGCTGGATTTAAAGCTGTCGTAAGTAGGCTTTTCACGAAGGGAGAGAGGGAGGTCATTCCAGATTGATGGACCAGAAATAGAGAAAGAGCGACGGCCAACAGTGGATTGGTTGAATCTAGGTATTCGTAAGCACAAGGTATCTGCAGCAGAGTGGAGGGAACGAGAAGGAGTGTACAGGTGAAGACATTCACAGAGGTAGGAGGGTGCTGTTTTGTGGAGACATTTGTAACAGAGGGTACTGATCTTGTACTTTACTCTCTGTGGCACAGGCAACCAGTGGAGAGATTGCAGGAGTGGAGTAATATGCTCAGATTTTTTCTTTTTGAGGACTAAATCGAGCTGCAGAGTTTTGTATGCGTTGAAGGGAGTGGATAGATGATGCTGGCAGACCAGCCAAAAGAGAATTACAATAGTCCAGACGTGAAAGAATAAGAGATGTGACAAGTTTGGATGTTGCATCAGTGGACAGGTACTTTCGGATTGCACTTATACGTCGTAATTGATAGTAGCAGGACTGGCAGGTCTGGGTGATGAACTTTTGCATAGAGAGTGTGTTGTCAATAACAACACCTAGATACTTAAACTGCACTGGATAGCGGAACTGATGTACTGCCAAATTCTATTGAATCTGTTGTGATGGAAGAGAGTTTGTGTTTGGTCCCTATAATCATGGCTTCGGTTTTATCTGCATTTAGCTGTAACTTGTTTTGTATCATCCAGTTTTGAATGTCCTGAAGGCAAAGTGACATATTTGTCAAGAGAGAAGGCAGATTTTCAGGATTGTCACTGCTTTGAATTGAGAGTCATCAGCGTAGAAATGATGGTTGATCTGGTGACGGTTTATTATGTATGAGAGTGGAACAGTGTAGAGAGTGAACAGAACAGGGCCCAGAACTGATCCTTGTGGGACTCCACATTCTAGTTTTACAGGAATTGATTGAATTTTGTTTACTGAGACTGTCTGGAATCGATCAGTGAGGTATGAACTAAACCAGGTAAGGGCTGTGCCAGTAACACCGAACACCTTTCTGTGGAAGGACGTAAAACTGAAGAACTAACTAACGAATACACACACAAACACAGCACAACACAACATATACACACTCACCCACCCTCCCACCCACCCACCAACCCACGCATACATACACAAACACGCTAAACTACACACACACACACACACACACACACACACACATATACACACACGCTAACCTACACACACACACCTACACACACGCACACATACAACACTCACACACACACACTCACACCCACCCATCCACATACACCCCCCCCCCCCACGCTAACCTACACCCCCCCCACACACACACACACACTCACACACACCCACCTACGCCCCACCCCCTACCCCACACACACACTCACCCCCCCCCCCCCCCCCCAACACACACACCCACCCACACACACACTCACACACCCCCACACCCAAACCCACACAACTCCACACCCACCCACCCACCCACCCACTCACACCCCACCCCCCACCCCCACACCCACCCACCCCCACACACTCCACACCCCCCACACCACCCACCCACACACACTCACACCCCCCCACCCCCCCATCCCCCACCCACCCCCCACCCCACACACACAAAACCCCATCATCCTTTTCCTATCTCTCCTCACAAACACACTTGGCTGCTTTACTGCAGAAGAAGAAGCAGAAAAAGAAGCAGAAGAAGCAGAAGAAGAAGCAGGAGAACAGGCAGACTGGAAATCGTCCGCCAGATCCCTCAGATCCTCAGCAAGGTCCACAGAGGCCGAGCGGGTAGAACGAAAGAGCGGCCAAGGATTCCATTCTGAGGTTCGAACCATCCAACATGAGTTGGACGATTCTGGACTGAAGAGAGTAAGTGAGATGTTTTTTAGAAAGAAGATTCTTCTTCTAGTTCTTGTTCTTGTTCTTGTTGTTCTTGTTGTTCTTGTTCTTGTTGTTCTTCTTGTTCTTGTTCTTGTTCTTCTTGTTCTTCTTGTTCTTGTTCTTCTTCTTCTTCTTCGCAATTCTTCTTCTTTTTCGCAATTTTCTTCTTTCTTCTTCTTCTTCTTCTTCTTCTTCTTCTTCTTCTTCTTCTTCTTCTTCTTCTTCTTCTTCTTCTTCTTCTTCGCAATTCTTCTTCTTCTTCGCAATTCTTCTTCATCTTCTTGTTCTTGTTCTTGTTCTTGTTCTTGTTCTTGTTCTTGTTGTTGTTCTTCTTCTTCTTCTTCTTCTTCTTCTTCGCAAATCTTCTTCTTCTTCTTCATCGTCATCGTCATCTTCTTCTTCTTCTTCTTCTTCTTCTTCTTCTTCTTCTTCTTCTTCTTCTTCTTCGCAATTCTTCTTCTTCTTCTTCTTCGCAATTCTTCTTCTTCTTCGCAATTCTTCTTCTTCTTCTTCTTCGCAATTCTTCTTCTTCTTCTTCGCAATTCTTCTTCTTCTTCTTCTTCGCAATTCTTCTTCGCAATTTCTTCTTCTTCTTCTTTCGCAATTCTTCTTCTTCGCAATTCTTTTCTTCGCAATTCTTCTTCGCAATTTTCTTCTTCGCAATTCTTCTTCTTCTTCTTCTCCGCAATTCTTTCTTCGCAATTCTTCTTCTTCTTCTTCTTCTTCTTCTTCTTCTTCTTCGCAATTCTTCTTCTTCTTTTCTTCGCAATTCTTCTTCTTCTTCTTCTTCGCAATTCTTCTTCGCAATTTTTTATCGCAATTCTTCTTCTTGTTTTTTCTTCTTCTTGTTTTTCTTCTTCTTGTTTTTCTTCTTCTTCTTCTTGTTTTTCTTCTTCTTCTTCTTCTTCTTCTTCTTCTTCTTCTTCTTCTTCTTCTTCTTCTTCTTCGCGATTCTTCTTCTTCTTGTCATCATCATTATTATTATTATTATTATTATTATTATTATCATCATTATTATTGGTCCTGGTGGTTGACATTGTTGATATGTTGTTTAAGATTTTTTATGTAATGGGGAGGGTTTTTTTGTTTCGGGGGGGGGGGAGGTGTGGGGGAGGTGACTGGTTGAGTGAGTGAGTAACGGGTTGAATTGTTTTGTATTGTATTGTAGCGTAGTGTAGTGTAGTGTAGTGCTGGGGGGTGGGGGGGAGGAGTAGGAGTGCTGCCTTATCTTCTGTGGCGTTCGCTTTTGCTGTTCCCACGCCGCTCATTTCAATCTCTCCGCCCAAGCCATATCTAGGCTCATCACGTTGCACCCTCAAGGTCAGAGACTCACAAGGAGCTCATTAATCTTCGGCTGCCATAGGCCTACCAGTCAGAGGGACCCTGCACAGCTGCTGGCTGGGTCACTTGGGGGGGACAGGATAGCCTAGTGGTTAGAACATTGCGCTCGCAATCTGACGACCCGGGTTTGATTCCTGTTAAAAGGGGAATATTTTCCTCTGGAGTTAACATCAGTGCAGACCCCACTCTCCCCAAAAGTTCTTCGAATGAGACTGTAAACCGAGGCCCCGTGTGCGAACGCACGCAGAACATCTTGCACACACGTTAAATCCTGTTCCGCTTCTCGTAAGAGTAAGCCATTGTGTGCCGGTGGGAACAGATGACAAAATTGACAAAACCGCATACAGACGGGGAATGGATGTAAAAAGACACATAAGTGCTTATTCCATTATCCTTCACATAAAAGAATAGAATAAAATATAAAATAAAAATACACTTTGGTGGTGTTCAGCGGTGCCTGTAATGATCTGATATACACAGGACACCACCTATTAAGCCCACTACTGACGACAGTAATACCGCACACACACTGAGTGAGAAGCTCATCAGGGGTGGCGACCATCTCAATGTCCCTCCAACAACATTTCCCCCCCGTGAACCTCCAACCCCTAAAGCTTTGACCCAAACTCAATGCACACTTTTTCTGCATGAAATGTGATCTGCTGTCCATGAAGAGAGAGCATGTTTTCTTACGAGCTACACCACCCATATATTAATAATAATATGCTTATTTGTTTCTCCATAGTGTTGTGTTTTCTCCTACAGAACTTTGTCAGGGACAACACTTATTGCCATAGCCTCTTTTACACGTGTTAAAATGTTGATAATGTGTGTGGCACACGCGATCTCAGTGTATCCTCTCATCCGAAAGACTAGCATCCAGAGCACCACTGAAAGTCTTGTGGATGGGGTAAATTCGTTGGTCGGCTGGTTGCTTGCTTGGTTGCTTGCTCGCTCGCTTGCTTGCTTGCTTGCTTCTTCGGTCGGTTAGTTGGTTGCTTGACTGGTTACCTGGCTTGTTTTTTGATTGGGTGGTTTTGGCTAGACCAGTTACTTCATTTGATAATGACTAATTTTACCCTTAGGCTAATCGGAATTTTGTTCCAATATTTCATGGGGTGCTTGTTCGTGTTATTATAGGATCCCGATGACATTTCTGCCGCTGACCTCAACCCAGAGTTCGTGCATGTGCAAACACTGACCAAGGGCATGTGCTTCGTGAGTTCTTTTGCATTAGTAGTTTTTGTTGTTTTGTTATATTTTTTGTTGTTTTTAGCTAAAAGGTAAAGTGTTCCCCATAACCTATGCGGGCGTTGGGGAGAAAGATGTCAGAGACCTCAGCTTCTCCAGGGGACAGCATCTTGAGGGCGGCGCCCATCTCCTCTCTCCGTCGCTGCTTTACCTTCCCTGACCCTAAAGAGGGCAGGTACCCATTTACAGCTGGATGAACTGGGGGAACTGTACTGAAGCCAAGAGGCGCAAACGGTCACCCATCCAAGTGGTAACCCCACGCTCGATGCTGCTTAACCTTGGCTTGGAGAAAGCGAGTGCTCTGACCACTGAGCTATCCCATTCCAGTTTTAAGCTAGGAAAGATTAAAAACAAGAAGAAGATGCGTGGGGGAAGAACAGAAATATATCTATATGTAAGGACACACATAGGTGCCTATATGACCACTTTTCCCCCTTATCCCTCTACACACACACACACACACACACACACACACACACACACACACACACACAGAGTCATTTCTGTGTCTGCTATTAATGTTCTATGAAATAGAACAAAGCTTTTAGTTTAAAAAAAAAAAACCTTTTGAAATGTACTTTTTCCCCTTTCTTGAAAAGATAAAGGACTCTTTGGACTTTTCTTAAAAAATTTTTGGTAAATATCTGTTTCCTTTCTTAAAAAAATAAAGGACTGTTTTGATTTTTCTTTTTTTAAAAGCCTTTTGGATAATACTTTTTTCCTTTCTTAAAACAATGTGGGGACTATTGAGGAAAAAAAAATCATCACTTTTTCAACAAAAGATTACAATCTGAGTAAATTGTTTATCTGTTGCATGTGTTTATTGTCTCTTCGCCTCAAGCTGATATAGACATTTATTTTCAAACTGATACATAATAAAAGAAGATAGTGGTGATAAAAAGGGGTAAAGCAGAGGTTTGAGGGGGCAGTTTCTGGTGTTCGTTGCCCAAAGTATGTACACTGTCACACACGGGAATCATTAATTGTGGAATCAATTGTCTCAGAAAGACCAAATCTAAGCACATTACTCCACTCTTGTGATCTCTCCAATGGCTGCCTGTGCCACAGAGAGTAAACTATAAGATCTGTACGTACCCTCTGTTACAAATGCCTCCATAAAACAGCGCCTTCCTACCTCTGTAAATGTCTTCACCTGTACACTCCGTCTCGTTCCCTCCGCTCTGCTGCAGATTCCTTGTGCTTAAGAATACCTAGATTCAACCAGTCCACTGTTGGCCGTTGCTCTTTCTCTGTTTCTGGTCCAGTGATCTGGAATGACCTCCCTCTCTCACTTCGTCAAAAGCCTACTATGATGCTTTTAAATCCAGCCTAAAGACACATTTATTTCAAACTTAAGATTCTCTCCTCTTGTTTTTTTCTCATTTCTGTCCCTGCCCTCATCAACCAACTCCCCCCTCCCCACTCTCCTGTCAAAATAATAATAATAATAATAATAATAATAATAATAATAATAATAATGTATGGAATTTATTATAGCGCTGAATCTTGTAAAGCAACAAATCAAAGCGCTCAGATGACATTTTAAAAATAATTATTTATGTGTGTGTATGCGGTTTTGAAAATTTTGTCATCTGTTCACACCGACACACAATGGCCTACTCTTTCGAACAGCGGAACAGGATTTAACGTGTGCGCAAGATGTTCTGCATGCGTTCGCACACGGGGCCTCGGTTTATAGTCTCATCCGAAGGACTTTGACATTCAGTTCCATTTTTTGGGTCAAACTGGGAAGAAAGGGCGAGCTGAGAATCGAACCCAGAACCTCACGGTTTACTTGTTGGCAGGCGAACGTCTTAACCATCCTGCCACCTTCCTTCAAATGGGTAGGGTTTTTTTCCCAACTGCATCCCGAAGTCGGAATGTGGCTCTCTTAATAGTGGAGAGGGGGGGGGGGGGGGGGGTGGAGGGGGGGGGGGAGGAAACAACGGTCGCATACGTAAACATCTCACCATTGGTGAACCTAGGAGAGCTAGCCGAGGAACGAAAAAAGGTCAATAACAAGAATTTTAGCATCTGCGAGTGAAGTGGGGACGGGATAGCTCAGTGGTCGGAGCACTCGCTTTCCCCCAGCCAAGTTAAGCAGCGTCGAGCGTGGTGGTTACCAGTTGGATGGGTGACCGTTTGCGCGCCTTGGCTTCAGCACAGTTCCCCCAGCTGTAAATGGGTACCTGCCCTCTTTAGGGTCAGGGGAAGGTAAAGCAGCGAGGGAGAGGAGGAGATGGGCGCCACTGCCCTCAATATGCTGGCCCCTAGAGAAGTTGAGGTCTCTGACTCCTCGCTCCCCTACGACCTTATAGGTTATGGGACACTTTTACCTTTTACCTTAAGTGAAGTCATAACTGGTTAAGAATCATGATATAGTACAAAACATGAACGAAACAAAACACATTTACTATTCTTTTTTCACTCATGTATAACCTTTGAAGAAGAAGAGGCAGACCAAGGAAGAGCTGGGAGGATAACATCAGCGAATGGACAGGCCTAGAACTCAACAAAACCCTGAGAAAGGCAGAACAGAGAGAGGAATGGAGGGAACTGGTTGTTGAGTCTTTGAGGGTGCCCCCACGGTCGTCAGACTACGGGACAGATAGATAGATAGATAGATAGATAGATAGATAGATAGATAGATAGATAGTATAACCTCTCTTCTTTAAAGGTGTTCAACACTGTCTTTCACCTCTGTGTGTGTGGGGGGTCCTTTCTGCTCGCAGGGGTTGTCTGACCTGATTCTGGGGGAGGGCAGCAGTTTCTGTGTGGTCAGTAACGGGGCTGACGTGCTGCTGGTCAACAAAGGATTCTATGAGGACCACGCCTCTGAGGGTCTCATCAGGAGCATGAGACAAGCGGTCAGTTTGAGTGTTTTAATGTGTGTGTGTGTGGGTGTTGGGGGGGGGGGGAGGGAGAGAGGATGGAGAGGGGTGGTCGTGGGGTGGGGTGGGGGGGGGGGGGTTGAGGCGGTCTGTGTGTGTGTTTGTTTGTGGGTGGGTGTGGGTTGCGGTGTGGGGGTGGGGGTGGGGGGTTGGTATGTGTGTGTGTGAGTGTGTGTGTGTGAGGTAGGGGGTGGTGTGGTGTGAGTGGGGGGGGGGTGGGGGGGTGTCGGTGTGTAGTGTGTGTGTGTGTGTGGGGAGTGGGAAGGGGTATGGTGTGTGTGTGGGGGGGGGGGGAGGAGGGTATGGTGTGGTTGTGGGTGTGTGTGGGTGTGGGAGGATGGGTATAGGGAGAGGGATCCGCGCGCTGCGTTGTGTGTGTTGGGGGGAGGGGGGGTGGAAGGGTATGTGGGAGGGTTTGGGGTATCTGGTGTGTGTGTGTGTGCGTGCGCGTGTAATTTAGAAATGTTTATTATCATAAAGGTCATGTAGACTTGTGTGTTGTGTCTGTTTATGCGCGTGCGTACATATGCATGCGTGCATGTGTCCTTTTTGCGCGCGCACGCGCGCGCGTGTGTGTCTGTGCGCGCGCGCGTGGAAGCGCTTGTATATAAGAAAATATAAAAGAAAACAAATCTTCCACGTACAAAATCTCAACACAAGTTATCAACATTTCTCACAGTTTCGTAAGCATGGTCAGAAATATCGTTCGTCTTCACAGTGCCGTTCTTTCTCTGTACTTGCAGCTGTGCCCCTATCCTAGCGAAGACGAGCTTCAGAGCAGGCTTCAGACCAGTGTGGATTGGGACGCTTACCGACAAAGCACGCTGGCCACCACACTGAAGTCCGTTCGAATGCGCAAAGACCCGCCAGTGAAGGTGTGACGTGACCCGACCACTGAGCCATCCTTCCATTTGAAGCGTGCAAACTCTGTGTGCGTGTGCGTGTGTGTTTATGTCCGTCACTGTCACCGATCCCTCAGATTCCGAATCCTTTGGGGGCGGGCGCCTTCGAAGCTTTGTCAACCAACCACCTTTTCTCCAGTCCTCCTCTCGTCTCTCTGCCGCCCTCAGGGTGTCTCTCAGCTCCGTGATAGCCTAGTGGTTAGAACATTGCGCTCGCAATCTGACGACCCGGGTTTGATTCCCGTTCAAGGGGGATATTTTCTCCTGGAGTTAACATCAGTGCAGACTCCACTCTTCCCCCAAAGTCTTTCGAATGAGACTATAAACCGAGGTCCCGTGTGCGAACGCACGTTGAACTTTTTGCGCACACGTTAAATCCTGTTCCGCTTTTTCGAAAGAGTAGGCCACTGTGTGCCGGTGGGAACGGATGACAAAATTTACAAAACCGCATACTCACGGGGACTGGATGTAGAAAAGCACATAAGTGCTTATTCTTTTATCTTCGATATAAAAGAATAAATAAATAAATATGAAATTACATATAATGGGTGTTTTTTTTTAATTACCTTGGGTTTTTGTGGTTTTGCCCTTTAAAAAAATTGTGGGTTTTGTGTTGTTGATTGATTTGTTGGTTTTTTCTTTTTCTTTTTAAAAGAATTTGTTTTGGATCCCTCGGTTATTAGTTTTTATTTGAATGTTTTATTTAAAGCATCCTGTACTTGATTCTCCCATTACACTGTGTGACCATCCTAGAGTAATTCTATGACCTGGGGATTGTGCGTTTTTGTTTCTGGTTTGTTTTAGAATGGGGGTAGGGTGGGGTGGGGGGTGGGGGTGGGGTTTCTGGTGTTGTTTTTTTGTCTCGAATTCTGAAAAGCAGTCCTTCGTATGAGACTATAAACTGAGGCCCCGTGTGCGAACGCACGCAGAACATCTTGCGCACACGTTAAATCCTGTCCCGCTTTTTCGAAAGAGTAGGCCATTGTGTGCCGGTGGGAAATAGATGACAAAATTTTCAAAACCGCATACACACGGGGACTAATTGTAAATTATAAAAAAAAAGCACATGAGTGCTTATTCCATTATCCTCGATATAAAAAAAATGTCATCTGAGCGCTTTGGTTTGTTGCTTTACAAGATTCAGCGCTATATAAATTCCATACATTACTATTATTATTATTATTATTATTATTATTATTATTATCATTATTATTATTATTATTATTATTATTAGAGTAACATGGATTTTTTTCTTTTTTGGCATCCTGAGTCCATTAAATCCATGTGCGTCAGAGAAGGTGGTGGTGGTGTTTGTTGTCACGTTTGTTGTTGATAACATCATCATCGTTCTTGTTTGTTGTTGTTGTTGTTGTTGTAACAGGTGGTGGTGGTGGTTGTCATAGCTCTGTCGTTGGTGTCGTTATTGTTGCTATTGTTGGTAATGGTGTTCCTGGGGGGTTTTGTGTGTGTGTATAGGTGTTGTTATTGTTATATGTATATATATATATATATATATATATATATATATATATATATATATATATATATATATATATATATATATATATATATATATATCCTCCCCAGTCTCTGTCTCTTTTTACGTCTGTATCCTTCTTTCTTTCATTCTTTCATTTCTTTTTCTTTTTTGGGGGGTGCGATTTTCTTTCTTTTTGTTTTGGGGTTTTGTGGCATTGTTTTCCTCTCTGACGTGGTTTTTTTGTTTTTTTTTTAAATATCTATCTATCTATCTGTCCCGTAGTCTGACGACCGTGGGGGCACCCTCAAAGACTCAGCAACCAGTTCCCTCCATTCCTCTCTCTGTTCTGCCTTTCTCAGGGTTTTGTTGAGTTCTAGGCCTGTCCATTCGCTGATGTTATCCTCCCAGCTCTTCTTTGGTCTGCCTCTTCTTCTTCCTCCTTGGACAGTGCCTTGCAAAACTGTCTTTGTAATTCCTTGGGATCTTGTGACATGCCCATACCACTTAAGTTTACGCTTTTTCACGATCGTTAGAAGGTTCTCATAGGGTCCAATGGTTTGCTGGATTCTGTTATGCACGCTTTCGTTGCTTATGTGGTCTTTGTAGGAGATGCCAAGGAGTCTCCGAAAGCATCTCATCTCCACTGCCTGTACTCTTCTCTTCAAATCTGCAGTCAGGGTCCATGATTCACAGGCATACAGAAATATGGATATGACAAGGGAGCGCATTAGTCTGATCTTGGAGATAAGTGAGATATTCTTATCTCTCCAGATGGTGTTTAGTTTTGACAAAGCTGTTATTGTCTGTGCAGTCCTGCATACTACTTCTGGCTTGGATCCCTGGTCGGATACAATGGCTCCCAGGTACTTGAAGCTTTGAACTGTTTCCAGCTTCTGGTCATTAACCCTGATATCAGTGCTAATGCCGTTGGTGTTATTAGTCATCAGTTTGGTCTTCTCTGCACTGATTTCCATGCCGTATGTTTTGGAGGCCTTATCCAAGTGTTCTGTTAGGCTGGCAAGCTCTTTTTCTGATCCTGCTATTCCATCAATGTCATCTGCGAAGCGGAGGTTTTAAAAATAAAATAACGTTAGTTTATTGTTTCTTTCTTTCTCTGATGTCTTTCTTTGGTTTCTTGTTCTTTTTCCTTTCTTTCTCTGTCTCTTTATTGCTATCTGTCTGTCTGTCTGTCTGTCTGTGTGTATGTTTGTCTGTCTGTATGTATGTCTGCCTCTCTCTCTCTCTCTCTCCCTCTCTCTCTCTCCCTCCCTCCCTCTCTTCTTGTTCTTTCTTATGTACTGCAGGTTTGTTTGATTTTTGTCAATATGTTTGATTGCTTTTAACACAACTGTTTTCCATTCCACATTCATCATACTTTGATATGCCAAGAATCTCAGGAGAAAAATGTTCGTGGATAAAAAATAAAAATAAAAATTCGACAATCACAAAAAAAGATTGAAAGTCTTTCTAAATGCTTGTTATCTTTTTTTAAATTTAAATTTATTAGTTTAGCTTGAAGCTTAAATTTGTTTTGGGGGGCTTTGTTGTTATTAGTGTCTATTTCTTTTTTGCTCTCTCTCTTTTTCCACCTTTTGTTTTTTAGTTTGTTTTGTTGTTAATTTTTTTTTTTTGGCGGGGGGGTTGGGCTTTTTGTTTTTATTATTGTTTGTTGTTGTTTTCTGGGAGGAAGGCTTTCTCTTCTCTTTTTCACCCTTTTTAAAGTGTGTTTTTTTCTGTCAAACTTTGACTTCGTTGTTGTTTTTCTTGTTAGTTTCCTTGTCAATTGGGTTTAACCCCTCTTTTCCCCCGTTTTGGTTTGTTTTGGTCTTGTTTTTGTCCATGGCTTTTCTTTTGTTGTGAAAGATCAGAGTTTGAGTTTTTCCATTGTGCAACTATGATGTGATAAAAACCCTATTGTTAGTTGTTTCTTTGTTGTTGTTGTTGTTGCTATTTGAATTTTGTTGGTTTTTGTATATAAAATGACTGTATTTGTTGTTTAACTGCATCATTAATTAATTGTTATACTATTGACCAAGAGGAAACAGTCAGTGAGTGAGTGAGTGAGTGAGTGTGTGTGTTCTTCAATTTTTCTACTCACAAAAGTCATATCACACAACTAAATGTTGTGTGTGTGTGCGCGGGTGCGTGCGCGTGTGTGTGTGCGTGCATGTGTGGGAGTGTATGTGCATGTATGTATGTATGTATGTATGCATGTATATGTGTGCATGCGCGCGCGAGCTTGCGTATTTGTGTGTATGTGTGTGCATGCGTGCGCGTGTGTGTGCGTGCATGTGTGTGCATGCGTGTGTGTGTGTGTGCGTGTACATGTGTGTGCATGAGTGTGTGTGTGCATGTGTGTGCTTTTGTGTGTGCGTGTGTGTGTCAAAACGTGTACAGAAACGATGGGTTGTTACTAATTCAGTATTATCATAGAAAAGGTTCTTGCCCTTTTGAAAATAAACACGAAGCCTGTCTTCTTTGATCTACAGAACAATGCATTGGGTTCTTTGCTTTAGAAATTCTTTCTAAGCCCTTTGTCTTCCTGTCTGTCTGTCTGTCTGTCTGTGTGTGTTTGGCTGTGTGTCTGTCCGGCTGGATGGATGGTTATCTGCCGGTCTCTCTGTCTCTCACACACACACACACACACACAAAACACACACACACTCACACACATACACGCGTGCGCGCAAGCACGCACTCACATACATACACACACTGTGAACGGATTATAAAAAAAGCACTCGAGTTCTTATTCCATTATCCTCGAAATAAAAGAATAAAACATTAATTTAAGAAAGAAACATACACACACACATCACCACCGCCACCACCACCACACCATACCACACCACAACACAATACACGCACTCATCCCCCATTCGTCTCCTCTCACACACACTCAAACACACACAACCACCCCTCACACACACTACAACACATCTCCCCCACAACACAACACAACACAACACATACAACCCACACACACACACACACACACAACACCCCTCCCACACACACCTAAACACAACACAACACATAAAACACACACACAATCCCCCCCTCACACACACACACAAACACACAACCCCCCCCCCCTCACACACACATTCACAACACAACACCCACCCCACCCTCCCACACACACACACATACAAAACACCCCCCCCCCCCCACACACACACAACACAACAACCCCCTCCCCCCCACACACAACACACTATAACACAACCCCCTTCCACCCCCCCCACACACACACCTACAACCCCCCTTCCCTACAACCCACACCCCCCACCTCCCCACCCCCACCACCCCTTCCCCCCCCCACATCCCACAACCCCCCCTCCCACACCCACAACCCCCCTCCCCAACACACACACACACACACACTGAGAAGCCTTAAAACAAGGAAGCAACAGCCTGTGCTGTCAAGCGAGCGGTTAAACCTAAACACTAGACATTGACATCAAGAACATATAAAAAAAGGGGACGCCTGTTTGCGTGGCTTGCCTGGATGTTGATATTGGTGTTGGTGATGGTGATGGTGATGGATGGAGCTGAGACGGCTGATCGAACACATCGATGATGTTTTCTGACAGCCTGTCATAAGCTTCCCCCCCCCCCCCCCCCCTTCCCCCCCTGCCCCGTTCCCCCACCCTCCACCCACCCTCCCTACTCCCCCTTTTCCCACTTCCACCTCCATCCCATTAACTTCAACACGCGGGGCCCTTCAAACCAAGCTGTTCATCCCCTAGGGTCGAGGGGACTATCGTTTTAAAGTATAATAGGTATGAAAACCTCTGTGTGTGTGGGTTGGGGGTGCGTGGGGTGGGGGAAGGGGGGGCTGGGAGGGGTGGGGGGGTGGGGGGAGGGGTGGGTGGGTGGGGGGTGGGGGAGAGGGGGGGGGTGGGGGAGGGGTGGGTGGGTGGGGTGGGTGGGGGGGGGGAGGGGTGGGTGGGGGGGGGGGTGGGGGGAGAGGGGGGGGTGGGGGGGGTGGGGGGGAGAGGGGGGGGGGGGTGGGGTGGGTGGGGGAGAGGGGGGGGTGGGTGGGGTGGGGGGGGGAGGGGGGTGGGGGGGGTGGGGGGGGTTGGGGGAGAGGGGGGGTGGGGGGGGTTTGGGTGGGGAGGGGGGTGGGGGGGTGGGGGGGGGCGGGGAGGGGGGGGGTTGAGAAGGGGGGTGTACCGTTGTGTTGTGTGGGGGGGGGGGGGGGGTTGTTTTGTTTTGTGTTGTGTAGGGTTGTGTGTGTGTACATAGGTACAAAATAAAAAAAAGATACATTATACATGTACGCATACATCACACACACAGAACACTCGCAGGTGTGCACGCACACATTACATATACACTCCAGCGTGCGTGCGTGCTGCGCGCGTCACACCACAAACACCAAGCACACACACGCAATATTTTGTATGTATTGTTCTGTATTATGTATGATGTAGTAGTATGTTTGATTAGTATGTATGTATTTTTTTTTTTTGTATGTTGTATGTATGTAAGATGGATGGATGGATGGATGGATGTATGCATGTTTATGTATGTATGTATGTATGTGTGGTCTGTATGATATATGTATGCTGTATGTTTTTTATTGTATGTATGTTTGTCATTACAAGGATCACCGCTTGCCCACACGCACCCACGCAACCACGCACACAAACAATATATATAAAATTTTATAATATTATAAATATATTTTATACAAATTTTTATATAAATTTTAAAACAACAACAAAAGATCGAAAATAAATGCCTCAATCAAACATCATCATTAACCCATAATACTAAAAATCTGGCAAAGCAAAAGCCCCCCCCCCCCCCCCCACCCCCACCCCCACCCACAACCTTCCCCAAACCCCCCCCCCCCCCCCCCCCTCACTCCCCCTCACCCTCCTCAAACCTCACGCCTATCACACCCATCCCTTCAAACCCCCCCCCCCCACCCCACCCCACCCCTCCTTTAAACCTCCCCCACCACCTCACCATCCCTTACTGCTCTTAACCCCCCAAAAAGCAATTACCATTCCCCCGAAATCCGATATGAACCCAATGAGTCATTTCAGATTTCGAAGTGTTGCCTTGCTTCGCTTTGCCTTGCTCTGCTCTGCTCTGCTCTGCTCTGCTTGTATGTCTGCTCTGCTCTGCTTGTATGTCTGCTCTGCTCTGCTTGTATGTCTGCTCTGCTCTGCTCTGCTTGTATGTCTGCTCTGCTCTGCTCTGCTCTGCTCTGCTTGTATATCGGCCTCCTTTTTGTGTGTGACGTTTTTGTTCAGCTGTTCCTGTACTGGTGGATCGGTGGTCTAGAGGTAACGCGCCTGTCTAGAAAAGCCAAAAGTCCGGGTCGGAAATGTGCGGTGGTTCGTACCCCGTTTGGGCCCGAAACTCCCCCCCCCCCCTCCCCATCCATTAGACCATGAGTGGTGGTCTGGGGGTGCTAGTCTTTAGGATTAGACGATAAACCCGAGGTCCCGTGTGTTACACATAATTATTCAGCGCACGTAAAAGAACCCACGGCAACAAGAGAGTTGTCCCTGGCAAAATTCTGTAGAAAAAAAGCCACTCTGATAGGGAAAGAAATACAGTTGCAGACAAGAAAAAAGAAAGAAAAAAAAGGGTGGCGCTGCTCTTGTGGCGACGCGCTCTCCCCGGGGAGAGCAGCCCGAATTTCACGCAGAGAAATCTCGTGACTTAAAGTGGTGTAAATAAATAAATAAATAAATAAATATTCCGACCTCTCCGCCTCCAGGCGTACTGAGGTGCGTCATGCGGCATCCTTAGGGTCAGAAGTACACAGGGAGCTGCATCAGTGTTAGGCCGCCATTGGGCCACCAAGCCAGAGAGGGCCCTGCACTGCTGCTGGGTCATTTCTGTGGTGTTCGGTTGTTGTCTGTTGTGTATCAATATATATAGGATATCTTCTTCTTCTTCTTCTTCTCATCCTCATCCCCATCCTCATCTTCTTCTTCTTCTTCTTCATCGCCATCTTTTTTCTTTGTCATCTTCTTCTTCGTCGTCATCATCTCCATCATCATCACTTCTTCTTCTTCATCTTTTTCATCTTCTTCATCATCTTCTTTTTCATCATCTTCTTCTTCATTTATCTTCTTCTTCTTCGTCATCATCTCCATCATCATCATCTTCTTCTTCTTCATCTTTTTCATCTTCTTCTTCATCATCTTCTTCTTCATCATCATCTTTCTTTTTCTTCATCTTCTTCTTCATCATCATCATCATCTTCTTCGTCGTCGTCGTCATCTTCTTCTTCTTCATCATCTTCATTCTTCTTCTTCGTCATCTTCGTCTTCTTCATCATCTTCATTATCTTCTTCTTCGTCATCTTCTTCTTCTTCATCATTATCATCTTATTCTTATTCTTTGAAAGCTCAGACAGCAACTTCTGTGGCCTTGACAAATGCTGTCCCTTCAAGGGTCCGAGGAATTTGTCCCTCATCAGCAGGTCAGTGGGTTAGATATCGGTTCTCAAGGTTTTGGTGTGTTGGATGGACAGGTCTGGAGGAAGTGTTCCACTGTCATGGGAGAAGTGCCACAGGGGCACGCCTCAGAATCAATAACTTGGTAAACATGTAGGACATTATCTACTAAACCACGTACTGACGACAATGATGTTGGTTATTTGCAGAGGCAGGCTGAATGAAACATTCACCAGGGGTCACGTTCTTATGTCGCTGTTCCCACTTCGCTCATTCCAGTCTCTCCGCCCCAGCCACACCCAGATCTGTGATATCATGTCTCACCCTCAGGGTCAGAAGTCCACAAGGTGCCCATTAATGTCAGGCTGCTGTGGGGCTACCAAGCCAGATGGGCCCTGCACTGCTGCTGGGTCACTTTGGTGGTGTTCAGTGGTGCCTGTTCTGAGCTAACATAAAGCAGGACACCACCTACTAAGCCCCCTACTGACGACAGTATTAGCTCAGTCGCGGAGCCAGACTGAGTGGGACGGCCTCCCTGGTTGACAACCACCACAAGGTCCCTCCAACGACCGTCTGCCCCCTGAGCCTCCAACTCCGAAGGCTTGGACACAAACTCACCACAGGCACACAAGTGTATGGGCAAACCGAGTCTGAGGTCACCTTGAGACCAGAGCAACTGGGGCCACCGAATCAGAGACAATTTATTTTCGTTATTGCATTATCATCAGTGATCTTGAGGATGATGTAAAGATGCTGTCATGGGAGTGCATTTGGTTTGAAACTATGTGGTGGATCGGTGGTCTAGAGGTAACGCGCCTGCCTAGAAAGCGAAAACTCCGGGTCGGAAGTGTACAGTGGTTCGAATCCCGTTTGGGCCCGAAATTTTTCCCCAATCCATTAGACCATGAGTGGGTATCTGAGTGCTAGTCTTTCGGATTAGACGATAAACCGAAGTCTCGTGTGTTACACAAAATTATTTAGCGCACGTAAAAGAACCCACGGCAACAAGAGAGTTGTCCCCTAGCAAATTGTTGTAGAAAAAAGCCACTCTGAAAGGGAAGCAAATACAGTTGCAGACACGAAAAAGAAAAAGAAAATGGGTGTCGCTGCTCTTATGGCGACGCGCTCTCCCCGGGGAGAGCAGCCCGAATTTCACACGGAAAAATATGTCGTGACTTAAAGTGGTAGGCCTATACGACACAACGCAATACAGGGATGTACTCTACGCTTCTTATCAAATAATATCCCGGCGTTAGCCGGGATTGAGAGATACAGACACCTGCAGTGTTAGTCAGGTAATTTGAGCAACACTCTCACACTCCATCCGTAAATTGGATGAAGCTCGACTGTGTGGTCCCAGTCTTCACCATGATCCCACAGCACACTCATTCTGGGTAGGAGCTGGGCGGGATCCGAAAAAATCCCCTTGACGGTTGTGGGATTCGAACCCGCAACCTTCCAGTCCGTAACCTAAGGCGCTAACCATTGCGCCATGGCGGCTGGCTTCCTTCCCTGTTTTACTTCATATGGCTCTGTCTTCTTTCGCCGTTGCAATTTGTCCTGCCATGCAGTGTTGTGTTACCTTGCCGTACTCCTTCGGAAGAGACTGTAAACCGAGGCCCCGTGTGCGAACGCATGCAGAACATCTTGCGCACACGTTAAATCCTGTTCCGCTTTTCGAAAGAGTAGACCATTGTGTGCCGGTAGGAACAGATGACAAAATTTACAAAACCGCATACACACGGGGACTGGATGTATAAAAGCACATGAGTGCTTATTCCATTATCCTCGATATAAAAGAATAAATAAATAAATAAATAAATACATTGCCTTACCTTTCTTGCCCTGCCCTTCCACATCTCGCCATAATCTGTCCTATCCTGCCCTGCCTATCCTGCCCTTCCTTCTGTGTCCTGCTCTGCCCTGTTCTACTCTGTCCTTACCTGACTTACCTACCCTGCCTTCTGTGCCCTGCCCTGTCCTTCCCTGTCCTGCCCTGCCCTGCCCTGCCTTGCCTTGCCTTGCCCTACCCTGCCCTGCCCTGTCCTGCCCTGATTTGCTCTACCATGCTCTTCCCTGCTTTGCCATGCCCTACCTTGCTTGATATTGCCTTGCCGCACCTGACATTGCTTTGCCCTGCCATGCTTTACCCTACTTTGCCCTGCCTTGCCCTGCCCTGCCCTGCCATGCCTTGCTTTGCCTTGCCCTGCCCTATCCCACCTTGCTTTGCACTGCCCTGCCTTCCATAGCTTTGCCCTTCTCAGCTCTGCCTTGTCTTGCTCTGTCCTCCCTGCCCTGCCTTGCCCTGCCTTGCCCTGCCCTGCCTTGATTTGTCTTGCCCTGCCTTGCCCTTCCCTTCCTTGCCCTGCCTTGCTCTGCCCTGCTCTGTCCTGCCTTGCCCTGCCTTGCCCTGCCCTTCTCTGTCCTGCCTTGCTTTGCACTGCCCTGCCTTCCATAGCTCTGCTTTCCTCAGCTCTGCCTTGTCTTGCTCTGTCCTCCCTGCCCTGCTTTGCCCTGCTCTTCCATGTCCTGCTCTGTTCTTCCTTTTCTTGCCCTAACCTGCCCTATTTTGCTGTACCCTGCCCTGTCCTGCCCTGATTTGCTCTACCATGCTCTTCCCTGCTTTGCTATGCCCTGCCTTGCTTGATATTGCCTTGCCCCACCTGACATTGCTTTGCCCTGCCCTGTCCTGCTTTACCCTACCTTGCCCTGCCTTTCCCTGCCCTGCCTTGCCTTGCCCTGCCCTGCCTTGCCCTGCCCTGCCTTGCGTTGCTTTGCCTTGCCCTGCCCTGTTTGCCTCGCTTTGCCATGCCCTGCCATGCCTTGCCCTGCCCTGCCCTGCCCTGCCCTGCCTTGATCTGCCTTGCCTTGCCTTGCCTTGCCCTGCCCTGCCTTGCCCTGCCTTGCCTTGCCTTGCCTTGCCTTGCCTTGCCCTGCCCTGTCCCGCCTTCCCTTGGCTTGCCTTGCCTTGCCTTGCCTTGCCCTGCCCTGCCCTGCCCTGCCCTGTTTGCCTCGCTTTGCCATGCCCTGCCTTGCCTTGCCCTGCCCTGCTTGCCTCGCTTTGCCCTGCCCTGCCCTGCCTTGCTCTGCCTTGCCTTGCCTTGCCTTGCCCTGCCTTGCCTTGCCTCACCCTGCCATTCTTGCCTTGCCTTGCCCTGCCCTGCCCTGCCCTGCTTGCCTTGCCCTGTCTTGCCTTGCCTTGCCTCGCCATGCCCTGCCCTGCCCTGCCCTGCCTTGCCTTGCCCTGCAAGCTCTGTGTTTCTTTTCTTTGCTTTGTATTGCCTTTTCCTGCCCTGCCTTGCCCTGCCCTGCCCTGCCCTGCCTTACCTAACCCTACCCTGCAATAACCTGCCCTCCCCTGCCTTACCTTGCCCTGCCCTGCCCTGCCTTGCCCTGCCTTGCCCTGCTTTTCCATGTCTTGCCCTGCCCTGCCTTGCTATACCTTGCCCTGCCCTGCCCTAACTTGTCCTGCCTTGCCCTGCCTCGCCCTGCCTTGCCCTGCCTTGCCTTTCACTGCCTTGCCTTGTCCTGCCCTGCCCTGCCCTGCCCTGCCCTGCCCTGCCTTACCTTACCTTACCTTGCCCTGCCATGCTATGCCCTGCCCTGTCCTGCCTTGCTATACCTTGCCCTGCCCTGCCCTAACTTGTCCTGCCTTGCCCTGCCTCGCCCTGCCTTGCCCTGCCTTGCCTTTCACTGCCTTGCCTTGTCCTGCCCTGCCCTGCCCTGCCCTGCCTTACCTTACCTTACCTTGCCCTGCCATGCTATGCCCTGCCCTGTCCTGCCTTACCTTACCTTACCTTGCCCTGCCCTGCCATGCCCTACCTTGCCTTACCTTACCTTACCTTGCCCTGCCCTGCCTTGCCTTGCCTTGCCTTGCCCTGCCATGCCATGCCCTGCCCTGCCCTGCCCTGCCTTACCTTACCTTACCTTGCCCTGCCCTGCCATGCCCTGCCTTGCCTTACCTTTCCTTGCCCTGCCATGCCATGCCCTGCCCTGCCTTACCTTACTTTACCTTGCCCTGCCCTGCCATGCCATGCCCTGCTTTGCCTTGCCTTGCCTTGCCCTGCCATGCCATGCCATGCCCTGCCATGCCCTGCCTTACCTTACTTTACCTTGCCCTGCCCTGCCATGCCATGCCATGCCCTGCCCTGCCTTGCCTTGCCTTGCCTTGCCTTGCCCTGCCATGCCATGCCATGCCATGCCATGCCCTGCCTTACCTTACTTTACCTTGCCCTGCCCTGCCCTGCCCTGCCTTACCTTACCTTTCCTTGCCCTGCCATGCCATGCCCTGCCCTGCCTTACCTTACTTTACCTTGCCCTGCCCTGCCCTGCCATGCCATGCCATGCCCTGCTTTGCCTTGCCTTGCCTTGCCTTGCCCTGCCATGCCATGCCATGCCCTGCCATGCCCTGCCTTACCTTACTTTACCTTGCCCTGCCCTGCCATGCCATGCCATGCCCTGCCCTGCCTTGCCTTGCCTTGCCTTGCCTTGCCCTGCCATGCCATGCCATGCCATGCCATGCCATGCCCTGCCTTACCTTACTTTACCTTGCCCTGCCATGCCCTGCCTTGCCTTGACCTGCCCTGCCTTGCCTTGCCTTGCCTTGTCCTGCCATGCCATGCCATGCCATGCCCTGCCTTACCTTACTTTACCTTGCCCTGCCATGCCCTGCCTTGCCTTGCCCTGCCCTGCCCTGCCTTGCCTTGCCTTGCCTTGCCCTGCCATGCCATGCCATGCCCTGCCATGCCCTGCCTTACCTTAATTTACCTTGCCCTGCCCTGCCCTGCCTTGCCTTGCCTTGCCTTGCCTTGCCCTGCCATGCCATGCCATGCCCTGCCATGCCCTGCCTTACCTTACTTTACCTTGCCCTGCCATGCCCTACCTTGCCTTGACCTGCCTTACCTTGCCCTGCCCTGCCCTGCTTTAGGTTACCTTACCTTGCCCTGCCTTGTCATGCCCTGCCTTGCCTTGCCTTGCCCTGCTCTGCCTTGCCTTGCCCTTCCCTGCCCTGCCTTACCCTGCCTTGCCTTGCCCTGCCCTGCACTGCCCTGCCTTGCCCTGCCCTGCCTTGCCTTGTCTTGCCCTGCCTTGCCCTGCCTTGCCCTGTCCTGCACTGCCATGCCTTGACCTGCCCTGCCCTGCCTTGCCCTGTCCTGCACTGCCCTGCCTTGCCCTGCCCTGCCCTGCCTTGCCCTACCCTGCCCTGCCCTGCCTTGCCCTGCCCTGCTTTACCTTACCTTACCTTGCCCTGCCTTGCCATGCCCTGCCTTGCCTTGTTTTGCCCTGCTCTGCCTTGCCTTGCCCTTCCCTGCCCTGCCTTACCCTGCCTTGCCTTGCCCTGCACTGCCCTGCCTTGTCTTGCCCTGCCTTGCCTTGCCCTGCCCTGCCCTGCCCTGCCCTGCACTACCCTGCCCTGCCCTGCGCTGCCCTGCCCTGCATTGCCCTGCCTTGCCCTGCCCTACCCTGCCCTGCCCTGCCCTGCCCTGCCCTGCCCTGCCATGCCATGCCCTGCCTTGCCCTGCCCTACCCTGCCCTGCCCTGCCCTGCCCTGCCCTGCACTGCCCTGCCTTGCTCTGCCCTGCCCTGCCCTGCACTGCACTGCCCTGCCCTGGAGCTCAAACACTAAGATTAAAAAAAGAACAATAATTATTCTGCGCTACCCTGCCCTGCTCTGCCTTGCCTTGCCCTTCCCTGCCCTGCCTTACCCTGCCTTGCCTTGCCCTTCCCTGCCCTGCCTTACCCTGCCTTGCCTTGCCCTGCACTGCTCTGCCTTACCCTGCCCTGCCTTGCCCTGCCCTACCCTGCCCTGCCCTGCCCTGCCCTGCCCTGCCCTGCCCTGCCTTGCTCTGCCCTGCCCTGCCCTGCCCTGCCCTGCCCTGTCCTGCCCTGCACTGCACTGCCCTGCCCTGCCCTGGAGCTCAAACACTAAGAGAAAAAAAAAAAAAATTATTCTGCTTTGTCCGCCTTGTCTCTTGCTGCCAGTTTTTCAAGCAGACTTTGCCATAATCAAGGACTTTGTGTGCTCTCCTTGTCAAGTCACATCCTGCAAGAAAATTATCACCGAGGACTATTCTGTAAATTGCAATGTTCTCTTTGAGGACTATTGTGTACAGTTCAATGTTCTATGTGAGAACTATTCTGTACATTGAAGTGTTCCCTGCCATTTGTGAGGACCTTTGTGTACAGTGCAGTGTTCTCTGCCATCTTTTGTGTGGTCGTTGGGAAGAGAGATTTCAGAGACCTCAGCTTCTCCAAGGGGCCAGCATATTGAGGGCAGTGGCGCCCATCTTCTCTCCCTCGTTGCGTTACCTCCCTTGACCCTTTAAAAGGCCAGGTATCCATTTACAACTGGGTGAACTGGGGGGACTGTACTGAAGCCAAGACCCATGAATGGTAGTCAACCATCTGCGAGGCAACAGCGTTCAACACACCGCTGAACCTGGGTGAGGGGAAAGACAGTGCTCTGACCACTGAGCCCTCCTGATGTGACAAGGACAACTATAATATCAGCAACGGCTTGAGTTCCAACCAATACCTAGACTGTCGTTAAAGGGGGTTTACCCCCTCCCTCCAGGTAAAATCATATTCGAATCCACTCTCCTGAAAGTCCATCGGATAAGACAAGATTACAAACCGCGTTGTGAGGAAGGAAGGTGGCAGGATGGTTAAGACGTTTGCCTGCCAACAAGTAAAACCGTGAGGTTCTGGGTTCGATTCCCAGCCTCGCCCTTTCTTCCCAGTTTGACAAAAAAATCGAAGTGAATGTCAAAAGTCCTTCGGATGAGACTATAAACCGAGGCCCCGTGTGCGAACACATGCAGAACATCTTGCGCACACGTTAAATCCTGTTCCGCTTTTCAAAAGAGTAGGCCATTGTGTGCCGGTGGGAACAGATGACAAAATTTACAAAACCGCATACACACGGGGACTGGATGTAAAAAAGCACATGAGTGCTTATTCCATTATCCTCGATATAAAAAGGGTTTTTTAAAAAAGAAAAACAGCAAAAAAACCCGAGGTCCCTGTGCAAACACAGAGAGAACAATCCTGCACACACGTTAAAACCTGTTCCTCCTTTTGGAAGAGTAGGCCAATGTGTGCCGTTAAGAACAGATGATAAAATTTGCAAAACTTCATGCACGCGGGTACTGGATATAAAAGAAAATGCAAGGGTTTATTCATTATCCTCGAAATCAAAGAATTTAAATGCAAGTTTTAAAAAAATTGATTTTAAAAATCAGCCACAATGAGTAAGTAATACATAATAGTTAGTTTGCAGTCAAACCTCACCTAGAAAACTGACTTCCAATGTCAACATTCAAAATCTTCAAAGTCTTAAGCACGCGCCCACCATTCCAATCTCATTCTTTATTTCGCGCAAATAATGTCAAAATGTCGAATAAAAAATATTTAAAAATCTTCCAACATCAAGTAACCAGAAACCATGTACACAATTTCAGTCCCAGTCCCTTGTTTAATTCAAAGTGTTGTTTATTATTCATTATTTTAACGAAACATACTTCATTTCCATCTCATTCTCTCAACGTAACATCCCACAGAAATGAAAAAAATTATTAATGCTCTCGAGAACAATTGGAAATATGATCAAGTAGGTCTGCAAACACATGTCTACGTTGGCTTATGCCATTTTGATGACGTGGTTCAATCATTATATCCTGGGGGGTTTCCCATCATAAGCTTTTAGTCTGAGCTGGAATCTACTGCGTGCACACACATACATACATACATACATGCATACAGACATACAAACATACATACATACATACATACATACATGCATGCATACATACATATGTGGAAAAACTACTTATATATATATATATATATATATATATATATATAATATATATATATATAAAATACATATATATATATATATATATATATATATATATATATATATATATATATATATATATATATATATATATATATATTATATGGAAAAACTGATTCTCTAGTACGATGACTCAATCCCTATTGAATACCTGTCCCGCCTTTTGAAAGAGTAGGCCATCATTGTGTGCCATGAGGAGCAGATGACAAAATTTACAAAACTGCATAGTGATAAGATGTAAGTTAAAAATTTTAAAAAGCACATGGGTGTTTATCCCACTATCCTGGCACTAAACGAATAATTGTAAAAACTAAGCAAAAATGCTGGTAATGATGCAACGAGGAACTGGATTTGTGTGTGATCTGTGCTGTCCTGTGGTGCATCTGGGTTGTGTTGTGTGGTGGAGTGCCCTGTGTATTACTAGTGTGTCAACATGTGTGAAATTATGTCTCACACACACACTACATATAGATAGACAGACAGACAGACAGACAGACAGATAGACAGATAGATAGATAGATAGATAGACAGACAGACAGACAGATAGACAGATAGATAGATAGATAGATAGATAGATAGATAGATAGATAGATAGACAGATAGATAGACAGACAGACAGACAGACAGACAGACGGATGGATGGATAGATAGATAGATAGATAGATAGACAGACAGACAGACAGACAGACAGATAGATAGATAGATAGATAGATAGATAGATAGATAGATAGATAGAGAGAGAGATAGATGGATAGATGGATAGATAGATAGATAGATAGATTGATAGATAGATAGATAGATGGATATAGATATAGATAGATAGATAGATAGATAGATAGATAGATAGATAGACAGGCAGAAAAATAGATAGATAGATAGATAGATAGATAGATAGATAGATAGACAGACAGACAGACAGATAGATAGATAGATAGATAGATAGATAGATAGATAGATAGATAGATAGATAGATAGATAGATAGATCGATAGATCGATAGATAGATAGATAGATAGATAGATAGATAGATAGATAGATAGATAGATAGATAGATAGATAGAGTTTGCACAGAGGACGTAATGCATTGATTTTGTATAGCACTATGAACTCTGCAGTGAAATGTTTGTTCGTTCTTTTTAATTTTTATGCTTTTTTTTGCTTGTTTATTTGTTTGCTTGTTGGTTGGTTGGTTGGATGGCTGGTTTATTGGTTGGCATTGGTTGGTTGGTTGGTTGGCTGGTTTCTTGTTAGCTTGCTTACTTCCTTGCTTGGGTTTTTTTGTGTTTGTTCCTCGCCTACAGCAATAAGGCTCAGCAATTGTGAGATTTTGCATATGCGACTGTTTGCCCGCCTTTAAGGAAGCCGCATTCCGACTGCGGAGATCTGTGATGCTTAATTACCTGCTCGTAACCTACATGGTTATCTCTACTTTAACGTAACAAACTTTGCAGAGCATCTTGCGCACACGTTAAATCCTGTTCCGCTTTACGTAAAAGCAGGCCCATTGTGTGCCTGTGGGAACAGATGACATAATTCACAAATCCGCATATACACGGGGACTGGATGTAAAAAAGCACATAAGTTCTTATTCCATTATCCTCGATATAAAAGAATAAAATAAATAAATGATAAGCTCTTCGTGTCTGTATTCCTATCGAGACCAAAATGGCGTCAGACAGCTTTACTTCCTCCCCAAAAATGTGTGACCTTGAGACACGGTGAAGACAATATGGAGGAAGGTGGAAGACAGCAGAGCAGGACGTTGAAGGATTCGACGTTTTCAAGCCAGCACCACGCTTTGATTGTCACTCGAGCGCCGACCAAGAACTCACGGCTTTCTGAGCAACAATCAAAAAATGAGCCAACAAGTCACTGGACAGTGCTGAGTAATCAGGCTGCATGCCGCGCCGGAAGTGAGTTATGGTTCCTCGAAGACATGCGCAGTGGTAGATTTCCAAGTATGCAGACAGGAAGTTGAATTTTATTACAGCAGCAATGTTAAAAGTTACAACAGTAATGCTACAATACGATTCAATGGAATGCAATACAATATAATGCAATGCAGTACAAAACAATACAATATAGTGCAATGTAATGTGATACAATGCAATGTAATGCAATACAATACACTAAAATGCAGTACAATACAATATTGTATACTTGGCTTCAACTGATTGTACTGAACAGAGAATATAGCATGAATATGAGCAACAATCATCAGCGGCATAGCAACACTATACGGTACAATACAATCCGATACAGTACTGTATATGTGGTTTCAACAATTTTTTTTGTTATTGAACATAGAACAATGTATAAAATGTGAAAAGCAATCATCAGCAGCATAGCAACACAACACAATACAACACAACACAATACAATACAACACAACACAATACAATACGATAGTGTATACTTGGTTTCAACAGATTTTATTGTACATAAAATAATGCATAAATGTGAAAAACATTGAGCAGCAGCAAAGCAACACAACACAGCACAATACAACACAACACAATACAACGCAATAATGTAATACTTGGTTTCAACAGATTTTATTGAACAGAGAATATTGC
>CM054146.1:54794884-54809884 GCA_028751875.1 Rapana venosa
TGTCATTGTCATTGTCATTGCCTCTCTGTCTCTCTCTCACTCTCTCTCTCTCTCTGTCTCTCTCTCTGTCTCTCTCTCTGTCTCTCTCTCTGTCTCTCTCTGTCTCTCTCTCTGTCTCTCTCTCTTTCTCTCTCTCTCTTTCTCTCTCTCTTTCTCATCTCTCTGTCCTCTCTCTCTGTCTCTCTCTGTCTCTCTGTTCAGTTTTTCAGGGTTGTGTCTGATAAGAATGAAGACTTCACACCTCTTTAGCAATTCGTCAGCCCCCCCCCCCCCTCCCCCCCCCCCCCCCACACAACAAAAACACGAACAAAGCAAAGAGACATATGGATCTGGAGGGGAGTCACCCTAGACAGAGAAGACAGAGGAAGAGGTGAGAGAGATATTAGAGAGAGTCAGGGGAGGATAGAGAGGGAGGGAGGAGAAGAATAGAGGTATAGGACGGGAAGAGTAAAAGAAGGAAAGAGGATTGGGATTGCAAGGCGTTGTAACGAGATCATGAAGTTGTTGAAGAGAGATAAGGTGAGTTGGAGAGAGAATGAGTAATAACATCTGACACAGAGCTAAGCTGTAAGTAGAGTCATGAGAGGAGTGAGTGTAGAGAAAGTTTTAGGGTTAGCAGAAGAGAGAAGAAGAGTCACGAAATTTAGGAGGGAAGAGACAGCCCCACCCAACCCCGAGGAAGGAGAAGAAGAAAAAAAAGAAAAGAAGAGAGAGAAGAGATAGAGAGGGAGATAAAGGGAAGAGGAGAGGAGGAGAGAAGAGAGAGAGAGAGAAGAGGGAGAGAGAGAGAGAAGAGAGAGAGAAGGGAGAGGGAGGGAGGGAGAAAAAGAGGGTATGAGAGGAGGGGGAGAGAAGAGAGAAGAAAGAGGAGAAGGGAGATGGGAAAGAACGAGAGAGAGAGAGAGAGAGAGAGAGAGAGAGAGAGAGAGAGAGAGAGAGAGAGAGAGAGAGAGAGAGAGGAGAGAGAGAGAGAGAAGAGAGAGAAGAGAGAGAGGAGAGAGGAGAGAAGAGAGAAAAGAGAGGAGAGAGAGAGAAAGAGAGAGAGAAGGAGAGAGAGAAGAGAGAGAGAGGGTGTGGTGGCGAGAGGCAGACAACAGAAAGAGCAGAGAGACAGAAACACGACACACAGATAGGATGGAGGAGACAGAGATAGAGATAGAAAGAGACAGAATTTTAGAGAAGACACACAGAGAGAAAGAGAAGAGAGAGAGAGGAGAGAGAGAGGAGAAGAGAGCAGAAGGGAGGGGGAAGGGAGGAGGCCAAGAGGCATACAGACAGACAGAGAGACAGACAGACAGAGAGACAGACAGACAGACAGACACGGAAAAAGGGAGATAAGTGGTAGGCCTAAGTGTCTCTAAACATTATTAAACGTCTAGTTATCTCTCATTATCTGTGAAATAAATGCAAAAAAATGTATTAATCACGATTAAAGCATCATCATCATTTTCATCACCATCATTCTTAGCTTTGTATCGAATGAAAAAACATGTCAATTTCACGACGCTGCTTACCATAACTACAAACAACAACAACAATGTAGCAGCACAATAATAATCATATCACTAGAAATGTTAATTACATGATGACAAAAAAATTGCAACAAGATAACTGTTGTAACATATCTCTGTAATTAAGCTTTGAATCGCTTTCACACAAAAATTCAGGCTCGAAAAATACTTGTGTACAAAATATAGGTTCATACATTAGAATTAAAACAACAGAAGAATATAGATTCAAGGGAGATAAACCAATAAGCGTAATTTTTGGGGCATAATTATTATGACTCTTACATTGTGTGCGAGCTGATCTGTTCAACTACTCGATAAATGCGAGATACGTGTCTCTCATTAATAGCTAGCAACTGGTTTAGACTTTCAAAATGTTTTAAATTACGTTTGATTTTACCATTTATTTGGAAACGGAATGGTATAAGCTTACATACATGGACGCATTTTCTTTCCCCACAAGCCAAATCATTTTGACACTGAAATTTCACTTCGTAGAATCAACTGCTTTCTCTAAATCTGCCACGATAAAGAAAAAAAACTGACTCACACCTTTTTTTTTTACATGGATCACGATTTTTTTAAAAAGAAGCTGTGGAAGATGTATCATCCTATCTTAGTTTTTAATCTCCTGGGCTGATTAAAGGCGTGACAGAAATGACCCAGAATAAAACGACGACAAAGAAAATGGGAATTAAATCTTTTACTAGGTAAGTGCTTGACAGGCATATTGCTCCACAGCCTCGTTCTTAGCTCCAGTCACAGAGCCTACATTTCGGAATCGCTAGCTTTTGTGAAAAATGGTTTAACAGAATCACGTTCAAGTTGCTATTGACGATTCGAGACTAACTCCTGAAAACGCGACAGAAACTTGCTAAAAGAAAATATTGGCACCAGATTGACAAAACATCGCTAACAAATTGTATCATGATCAAACCTATCAAAACTCTTGACATTAAAAATAATAAGTTAAAAAAAATCACATTTAGACTAAACAAGAGAGGAAAAAAACACGACATACCTCTTTTTAGTACCCATAAATCTATCATCTAAAACACACACAGACACTCAACAAGAAAGAAGCAAAAACCAACACACAAAACTCCCCCAACTAACCCACCAAGCGCTAGAAATCAAAATTTAAACTGCACATATGTTACAAACCCGAACCTTCCTTGACAAAATTATGAACATTCAAATCACGACGACAAACAAGGTGTGCCCTACATTCGTACAATCACACACACCCTCTAGCGCTTTGAAAAATCGAATGACAGACAGACACACACACTCACACACACACAGAGGCTTTGCACACCCGCTGAAAAACACATTGAGAAGCCAATTCATTTTCTTTCTTTCCTTTCAGGGGAGGGCAATGTGCCTTCAGGGAGAGAACTCTTGACGGAGGTGACTCACAAGCGTCGGCGTGTTCCCTCTGTTCAAATACTGCTAAAGGCAAAAAAAGGAGACGGGCTTTTTTTTTTTTTTTTTTTTTTTAGATCCCAGTTCAAAACTTCACAAAACTAACTGAAATATCATATCGCGGTAACTGGCTTTGCAAAGCGTACGGCTTCCTCTCTGGCTTTTCAAATTGAACTTTAAAAAAAAAAAATCGATTTTTTTTTTTGGAAAATGCCACGACCAGCCATTTCTTTCGTAGGGGTTTTTATTATTAGTGTTGTTATTCATTATTATTGGATTAGATTGGTTTTTCAAAAATGTGTTTTAATGTGCGTGTGTGTGCAGGAAATGTCGACGTTCGTTTTTTGGTTTTTTTTAAAGCAATCTCTATGTGTGTGTGTGTGTGTGTGTGTGTGTGTGTGTGTGTCCCTCTCTCTCTGTCTCTCTCCCCCCCCCCCCCCCCCCTCTCTCTCTCTCTCTCCCTCTCTCTCTGTCTCTGTCTGTCTCTCCGCCTGCGTTCTTAGCGTGTGTGCATATAATGCATTTGGGCATGTTTATGCACGAGCTTGTATGGCATAAAAATTGTAAATGAGAAAAAAAAATCTCCATAAAGAAATATGTGAAATTAATACAAAATCCTGTTGTTAATACAGGCGTTATTTTATCATTTTAAAATACAACTAACCCGTATAAAAGAATAACAAAATTTCTTCGATAATGACGATAAAAATAGAAGTTTCTCTCTTCACACACACACAACACCCCACACACACACAAAACACACACACACACACACACACACACGACACACACACAGAGTCAGAGAAAGAGAGACAGACAGACAGAAACAAAGAGACAGAGAACATGACAATCCTTGCTCTATTTAACAAAATATTGTTTTCAACGAAGCACTTCGTAGTATTGCAGATTTTAGTTATTAGAAAAAATAATGTCAACAGTGATTTTCAATAATGCAAAAAATGACGCTCCAAACATGACATACCACCTAAAAGTTAGTTATCCGTTCAAGAAGAAGAAGAAAAAATTATTATAGAATAAAACTGATTCGTTGCTAAAAAACAACAACAACAACAACACACACACACACACAAACAACAACAACAAAAGTTACAGGATTGGATTGCTTCGTTTGCATTTTTGATTCATTTTGTGTTGTGTTTTGTTCTTGTTGTGGTAGTGGTGGTGGTGGTGGTGGTGACAACACCCACTGAGTATACCACACAACGACAACAACAAGACCATCAACAACAACCCACCCAACCAAATAACAACAACAATAACAAAACAAGTAATGTCCAGACTCAGGTATTGGTACCGGACCGCCACAAATGGAGAAAGAAGAGTTGTGTGATTTTAACAATGCAACGAGCCCATGACAAACTTTCGTTTAAAGAGACTTAGTGCTGTGGAGTGGAGTATGGTAGGGTGTGGTGTGGTGTGGTGTGGTGTGGTGTGGGGGGGTGTGGTGTGGTGTGGTGTGGTTGGGTGTGGGGGTGGGTGGGTGTGGTGTGATGTGGGGGGTGTGGTGTGATGTGGGGGGTGTGTGTGGTGTGGTGTGGTGTGGTGTGGTGTGGTGTGGTGGGTGTGGTGTGATGTGGGGGGGTGGGTGTGATGTGGGGGGGTGTGGTGTATGTGGGGGGTGTGGTGTGTGTGGTGTGGTGTGGGTGTGGTGGGGTGTGGTGTGATGTGGGGGGGTGTGGTGTGGTGTGGTGTGGTGTGGTGTGGTGGGGTGGTGGGGTGTGGTGTGATGTGGGGGGGTTGGTGTGGGTGTGGTGGGGTGTGGTGTGATGTGGGGGTGTGTGGGTGGTGTGGTGTGGGTGTGGTGGGTGTGGTGTGGTGGTGGTGTGGGTTGGTGTGTGTGGTGTGATGTGGGGGTGTGGTGTGATGTGGGGGGTGTGGTGGGTGTGGGGGTGGGGTGGTGTGGTGTGGTGTGGAGGGTGGTGGTGTGGGTGTGGTGTGGTTGGGGGGTGTGGTGTGGTGTGGTGTGGTGTGGTGTGGTGGTGGGTGTGGGGGGTGTGGTGTGGTGGGGGTGTGGGTGTGGTGGGTGTGGTGTGGTGGGGTGGAGCGGGTGTGGTGTGTTGGGGTGTGGGTGGGGGGTGTTTGTGTGGGGTAGTGGGGGGGTGTGGTGTGGTTGGTGGTGTGGGTGTGGTGTGTGTGTGTGGTGGGGTGTGTAGTGAGGTGGGTGGGTGGGTGGTTTGCGTGGTTGCGCTGGGTGGTTGGGGTGGGTGGAGTGTGTGTGTGTGGTGTGGTGTGGTGGTGAAGAGGTGTGGTGGGTGTGGGTGGTGTGTGGGGTTTGGTGGAGAGGGTATGTGTGGTTGGTGTTGGTGTGTGTGGTGGGTGTGTGGGGTGTGGTGGTGGGGTGTGGTGTGTGTTGGGTGTGGGTGTGGGGAGAGGTATGGTTGTGTGGTTAGTTGATGTAGTGTGGGTGGAGTGTGTTGTAGTGGCAGGTGGGGAGTGGTTGTGTGGTGTATGTTGTGTATGTGTGTTTGTGTATGTGCGTAGTGTAGTGCAGTGTAGTGTAGGGTAAGTAGTGTAGTGCAGTGTAGTGTGTGTATGGTGGTGAGTGCATGTAGTGCAGTGTACTAGCTGTACTGTGCGGTGCAATGCAGTGTAGCGTGGGTATGTAGGTGAGTGTAGTTGTCTATTTTTACTACACACATACCTCCTCTCTCCCCCTCCTCCTTCTTCCCCCCCACCTCTCTCTCCTTTCTCCCTACAGTCCTCCTCCTCCCCCTCTTCTCTTTCTCTCCCATATCCATAACCCCCCCCCTCTTCTCTCTCTTTCTCTCCCACATCCCTCCCTCCCTCCCCCCCCCCCACTCCTCTCTCTCCTTCTCATTTCCCCCCCCCCCCCCCCCCACCAAAAAAAAAGCGTTTGTATAATTACAATCTAAATACCTGGTGAGTGACATTATCGACTGGCTGTTTTGCTCTGCGCGTTTCTGTCTGTGTCTGTGTTTCAAGATGTTGAGATGGTGATGATGATAGCGGGGGTGAGATGGTGATGTGATAATAGCGTGGTGATTGTGGTGGTGTGGTGTGGTGTGTGTGATAGTGAGTGGTTTGTAAAGGGGTGGTGATGGAGGTGGTGGTGGTGATGTGGTGAGTAGTTGTAGGTGGTTTGGGGGTGGTGATGGTGTGTGTGGTGGTGTGGTTGGATTCTGTGTGAGAAGATGTGGGTGATGGGGTGGTGGTGGTGGGTGTGGTTGGGTTGTGTGGTAAAGATTGTGGTGGGGTGGTGTTGTAGTGGTGGGTGGTGGTGTGGTGGTGTGGTTATATGAAGGTGGCGGTTTGGTGGTGGTGGTAGGTGTGGTGGTGGTGGTGATTGTGGTGGTGGTGGTAGGATTGTGGTCGTGGGTGGTGATTGTGGTGTGGTGGTGGTGTGGTGGTGGTGGTGGTGTGGGGTTAGAAAGAAGGTGGGGGTTTGGTGGGGGTGGTAGGTGGTGGTGGGGGTGGGATGTTGGTGGTGGTAGGTGGTGGTGATTTTGGGTGGTTTGGTGGTGGTAGGTGGTGGGTTATGAAAGGGGGCGGTTTGGTGTGGTGGTTGTTTTGGGGGTGACTGTTGTGGTGGTGGAGGTTCATAGTGTTGATACCACGGCGATTGCAGAGAGGAGAAGGATGGATGGGTGGGTGGGGGCTGAGGATGCAGGTGTGTATGTGTATGTGTGTGTGTGTGTGTGTGTGTGTGTGTGTGTGTGTGGGGGGGGGTTAAGGAACGGAGGGGAGGCGTGGTATAAGAGTATGTGCGCTCGCACGCACGCGTGAAATTGTGTGTGAGAGTGTGTGTGTATGCGTGTATGTGTGTGCGTGCATGTGTATGTGCGCGCGCGCGCGCTGCGTGCGTGCGTGCATGCGTTCGTGTGTGTGTGTTACGTGTGCAAATGTGCACAGCTGTGGCGGTGATGGTGATAACAGTGCTGCTGTGCATAGGTTGAAGGAGGGTGGGGTGGGGTGAGGTGGGGAGGGTAGGAGAGAGAGATGGGAGATAGGAACACAGAGAGAGCGAGAGAGAGAGAGAGAGAGAGAGAGAGAGAGAGAGCGGGGGGGGGGGGGGGGGGGGGGCGGGTGTGAGAGAATGAGATAAGAGGAGAGAGCGAAGGAAGGAGAGAGAGAGAGAGAGAGAGAGGCGGGGGGGAGAGATAGAGGATGGACGGCGATGAGAGAAGAGAGAAATGGGAGAAGGGATGGAAGAAGAGAGAGGGGAGGGGGGGAGAGAGATAGAGGATGGAGGAGAGTAGAAGAGAGAGATGGGGAGGGTGAGAGAAAGGAGAGGAGAGAGAGAGAGATGAGAGAAGAAGAGAGAGAGAGCGAGAGAGAGAGAGGGTGGGGGTGGGGGGAGAGATAGAGGGATGGAGGAGAGAGAGAGAAGAGAGAATGGAGAGGGAGGGGAAGGGGAGAGAGAGAGAGAGAAGAGAGAGAGCGGGGGGAGGGGGGATGGAGAGAGAAGAGGGGAGAGGGAGAGAGAGAGAGAGAGAGAGAGAGAGAGAGTGAGGAGAGAGAGAGGAGAGAGAGAGAGAGAGTGAGAGAGAGAGAGAGAGAAAGAGAGAGAGAGAGAGAGCGGGAGGAGTGAGATAGAGGGATGGAGGGGAGAGAGAGAGAGAGAGAGAGAGAGAGGAGAGAGAGAGAGGAGAGAGAGAGAGAGAGAGAGAAATGGGAGAGGGGGGAGAGAGGGAGGAGAGAGAGAGAAGAGAGAAGAGAGAGAGAGAGAGAGAGAGAGAAGAGAGAGAGAGAAGAGAGAGAGAGAGAGAAGGGAGGGAGAGTATAGAGAGAGAGAGACGAGAGAGAGAGGGAGAGAGAGAGAGAAGAGAGAGAGGAGCGGGAGGGGGAGATAGAGGGAGAGGGAGAGGAGAGAGAGAGAGAGAGGGAGAGGGAGGAGAGGAGAGAGAGAAGAGAGAGAGAGGAGGATGAGAAGAGAGGGAGGAGGGAGAGAGAGAGAAGAGAGGGAGAGAGAAATGGGAGAGGGAGGGAGGAGATGGGAGGAAGAGAGAGAGAGAGAGAGTGAGAGAGATGAGGAGAGAGAGAGAGAAAGAGAGCATGGGAAGGAGTGAGAAGAGGTTGAGAAGAGAGAGAGAAGATGAGAGAGAGAGGAGAGGAAAGAGAGGGGGGAGGGAGGGTGGAAGGAGAGGAGAATGGAGAGAGAGAGAGAGGAGAAGAGAGAGAGAGAGAGAGAGAGAGAGAAGAGAAAGAGAGAGAGAGAGAGAGAGAGGGAAGGAAGGGAGGGAGAAGGTGATAGAGGCAGAGGGCGGGGGAGAGAGGGGGAGAGAAAGAAAGAGAGAGAGAGAGCGGGGGAGGGAAGGGAGAGGGTGAGAGAGGCAGAGGAAGAGAGAGAGAGAGGAGGGGGGGGGGAAGAGAGGGGGAGGGAGAGAGAAGGAGATAGAGGGGGGGGGGGGAGAGAACGAGAAAGAGGGAGAGAGATGGGAAGAGAGGGGGGTCGGGAGATTGAGAGGGAAGGAGAGAGAGTGTGTGTGTGTGTGGTTGTTTTAGTTTATCTAATTCTTTTATTTCGAGGATAATGGAATAAGCACTCGTGCGCTTTTTTTAAAATCTAGTCCCCGTGTGTATGCGGTTTTGTAAATTTTGTCATCCGTTCCCACCGACACACAATAGCCTACTCTTCCGAAAAGCGGAACGGGTTTTAACGTGTGCAAGATGTTCTGCATGCGTTCGCACACGGGACCTCGGTTTATAGTCTCGTCCGAAGGACTTTTGGGGAGAGTGGAGTCTGCACTGATGTTAACTCTAGAGGAAAAATCCTCTTGAATGAGAATCGAACCCGGGTCAGCAGATCACGAATACATCACTCTAACCACCAGACTATCTGGTGTGTGTGTGTGTGTGTGTGTGTGTGTGTTGTGTGTGTGTGTGTGTGTGTGTGTGTGTGTGTGTGTGTGTGTGTGTGTGTGTGTGTGTGTGTGTTGTGTGTGTGTGTGTGTGTGTGTGTGTAGTGTGTGTGTGTTTGTCAAAGTCAAAGTCAAACTTTTATTTCCAGATGGTACATTGAATAAACAAAACGCTTGCTTTTTTTCGTCAAGCCATCTAAAAGAAAAGAAAAAAACCCCAATAACAACAACAACAAAACCAACAACACACAAACAAATGTACCAAACCTTATTGAAAAGGAAATTATAATGATAAAGATGACGATGGTGACTACGACGATGATGACGATGACGCTATCAATAAACAATGACGATGTGTGTGTGTGTGTGTGTGTGTGTGTGTGTGTGTGTGTGTTGTGTGTGTGTGTGTGTGTGTGTGTGTGTGTGTGTGTGTGTGTGAGACAGAGACAGAGAGACAGAGACAAGGTAGGTAGTGGGATGGAAAAAGATTTTTGCACAAAAACAGATAAGAGGGAGAGAGGGATTTCATCGGGAAAAGCCTTTTTAACAAAGATTATCTCTTTTTGTTTGTTGTGTGTGGGGTTTTTTGTTGTTTTTGGGGTGTGTTGGGGGGTTTGGGGTGTGTGTGTGTGTGTGTGTGTGTGTGGTGTGTGTTGGGGGTGTGGGTGGGTGTTGGTTTTGGGTTGTTGTAGGTATTGTGTTTTTGAAAATACCCTTTGAAATTTAATCTCTTTTTTAAACCAAATTTTCAAAACTATAAAAACATTTGGGAATATTTGGGGTTTATATGGAAAAAAGAGGGCCCGCAAAGTAAGAGAGAGAAAAGAGAGAAGAAGAGAGAAGAGTTTTGTGTGTGTGTGTGTGTTGGGGGTGTGTGGTTTTGGGGTGTTGTGTTGTGTGTGTGTGGGGTGTGTGTGTGGTGTGTGTGTGGGTTGTGGCGGGGTGCTGTGTGGTGTTTTTTCTGTCCCGTCTGCCTCTTCCCTTTTTCGGGCCCGTCTGTCTGTTTTTTTCTAAACGAACTGATTTAAAACCCCCATTTCTTACTGAAACGATTTTTAAAGCTTTCAGAACAAAATTTTTTAAAATTTTTGAAAAAAGCATTTTTGGGGTGAACAATTTTCCCCTGGGAAAACCCCGCTTATTTTTTTTTTCAGAAACTTTGTGGTTTCTACCACCGTATTTTTTTTTTAGGGGGCCAAAAAAGCCTGAAGAAAATGGAGATTAAATTCCGGGCGGATGTAAACATTTTTTTTTGCCTTTTTTTTCCCAAGTCTCTTTTACAATTTAACCCCAAATTTTTTTTTCCCCCCGTTTTCTTTAAAGTTTTTTTGATATTTTTTTTCCCCCTTTTTTGCATTTTTTTTTTGGGGTTTCCTTGATGTTTGAATACCAATCGTTCCCCGAAATGTCTTTTCCCCCGTCTTCTATTGTTTTTGCTATAGGCTTTTTTCCCCCGTCTAAATCACTTACATTTAAAAGGGCCCTTTTAAAAACAAGAACGTAAAGAACGAACACAACACACCCCTCTCCCCTTTCCCCCCCCCCCTTTTCAAACCCCACTTTTAAACCTTTTCCCTCCCATCCCCCTCTCGCCCTCTCCCCCTCTCACCAAACTCTTTCTCTCTTTCTCCCCTTCCTCCGCACAAAAACCCCACAAACCCTCTCCTCCCTCCCTCTCTCTTTTCTCCCCCCTCTCTCTTTTTTCCCCTCCCCCCTAAAACCACACAACACACAAACTCTTTTTCTCTTTCCTCCCCTCCTTTGCACACACACACACACACCCAAACCTCTCTCTTTCCTCCTCTCTCCTCTCTCCCCTCTTTTCTCACCCCACAAACTCTTTCTCTCTTTCCCTCTTTTTCTCTCTCTCTTTTCACACAAAACACAAACTCTCTCTCTCTCTCCCCCTCTCTCTCTCATCCTCTCTCCCCTTTCTTTCCCCTCTCTCCCCCTCACACAAAACCAAACACAAACCCTTTCTCTCTTTTCCCCCGCTCTCTCGCACCACCACAAAAATTCCTCTCCCTCTCTCCTTTTCTCTCCTCCCTCTCTCTCTCTCTTCCTTCCCTCTCTCTCTCCACCAAAACACAACACACAAACCCCCTTTTCTCCTTTTTCTCTCTCTCTCTTCAAAAACACACAAACTCCTCTCCTCTCTCCTCTCTCTTCCCCTCTCTCCCCACAAAATCTTTCTCCCCCTTCTCTCTCTCTCCCCACACCCACACAAACTCTCCTCTTTCTCCTCCTCTCTCACACACACACACCACACCAAAAACACACTTTTCTCTCTTTCCCCTTTTTTCTCTCCCCCACACACAAAAACCCCTTTTCTTTTTTTTCTTTTTTTCTCTTTCCCCTCTCTCTCTCTCTCTCTCCTCTCCTCTCCCCGTCTCTCTCCCCCTCTCCTTTTTCTCTTCCCCACACCACCACAAAAATCTTTCCTCTCTCTCTCTCTCTCCCCTCTCTCTCTCTCCTTCTCTCTCTCAAACACACACACACAAACCCCTCTCTCTTTCCCCTCTCCCTTCTATCCCCTCTCTCCTCTCCCTTCTCTCTCCCCCCTTTTTTCTCTCTCATTTTCTCTCTCAAACCTTTCTCTCCTTCTCTCTCTCTCTCACACACACACAAATCTCTCTCTTTCTCTCTCCTCTCTCTCTCTCTCTCTCCTCTCCTTTCATCTCTCTCTCTCTCTCTCTCTCTCCTTCTCCCACTCCTCTCTCTCTCTCTCTCTTCTCACCACAACACACACAACACCACGGGCACAATTTCGTTTGGAAGCTGGTGTGCAAAATCACCTAGTTTGAAAACAAGAATTACTGAGGTAGTACTTTCATGTTCAGTTCCAACCGAATAGTTCCAAATGGCATTGTCATCATTTGATGTGTTGCAAATCATCATCATCATCATCATTATTATTATTATTATTATTATTATCATCATTATTTATTATTATTATTATTATTAGTATTATTATTATCATCATTATCATTATCATTACCATTATCATTATTATTATTATTATTATTATCATTATTTCTATTTGTCTTCGTCCCTTCGTAAGAACTTCGAGGTTCCCCAGTGGTGAGATTTTGCGTATGCCAAGGTTTTTAACCTATCTTTAAGGTAGCCGCATTCCGACTTCGGGGATGAATATAGATATAGATAGATAGATAGATAGATAGATAGATAGATAGATAGATAGATAGATAAATGGGTGGATATATAGATAGATAGATAGATAGATAGATGGATGGATGGATAGATAGATGGATAGATATAATAATAATAATAATATATGAAATTTATAGAGCGCTATATCTTGCAATTACAAATCAGAGCGCTTCCATTCAATCCGCTCCCACACAAACAACCAACAATGATTAACGATATTCTAACAAATTCAAATGTACACCCCACACACACACACACACACACAACACACCACACACACACAGGTTGTACATTTCAGCAGGGTGATGGAATTTTGGCTTTCAAAGGCAGGACAGACATGAGATGAAACAAGAGGGAAAAATCTTAAATTTGAAATAGGTATGTTTTGAGGCTGGATTTAAAGCTGTCGAAGTAGGCCTTTTCACAAGGGAGAGAGGAGGTCATTCCAGATTGATGGACCAGAAATAGAGAAAGAGCGACGGCCAACAGTGGATTGGTTGAATCTAGGTATTCGTAAGCACAAGGTATCTGCAGCAGAGCAGAGGGAACGAGAAGGAGTGTACAGGTGAAGACATTCACAGAGGTAGGAGGGTGCTGTTTTGTGGAGACATTTGTAACAGAGGGTACTGATCTTGTACTTTACTATCTGTGGCACAGGCAACCAGTGGAGAGATTGCAGGAGTGGAGTAATATGCTCAGATTTTTTCTTTTTGAGGACTAATCGAGCTGCAGATAGATAGATAGATAGATAGATATCGATAGATAGATAGATAGATAGATAGATAGATAGATAGATAGATAGATAGATAGATAGATAGGCAGATAGGCAGATAGGCAGACAGACAGATAGATAGATACATACATACATACATAATACATACATGCATACATACATACATACATACATACATACATACATACATACATACATACATACATTCATTCATACATATATACATACACACACACAAACATTACTGTTGTTGCTTATATTTTGCTTGTTTGGACTTTGGTTTTGTTGCTCTTGAATTTTACACCTGTTCACATAAAAGTAATATTAGACAAAAATGTGGTGTGTGTGTGTGTGTGTGTGTGTGTGTGTTGTTGTGTGTGTGTGTGTGTGTGTGTGTGTGTGTGTGTGTGGGGTGTGTGTGTGTGTGTGTGTGTGTTGTGTTGTGTGTGTGTGGTGGTGTGTATGTGTGTGTTGTGTTTGTGTTGGTGTGGTGTGATGTGTGTGATGTGTGTGTGTGTTGTGTTTGTGTGTTGGGTTGTGTGCGTGGTGTGTGTGTGTGTTGTGTGTGTTGTGTGTGTGTTGTGTTGTTGTGTTGGTGTTGTGATGTGATGTGTTGGTGTGTAGTATGTGTGTAGTATGTGTATGTGTTGTGTGCTGTTGTGTTGTGTGTGTTGGGTGTGGGGGGCGGGGGTGGGGTGTGTATGTGTTGTGTCGTGCGTTGTGTCGTGTGTACTGTAAGATGTCTGCGACGTTGTCTGTTTTTGTGTGTGTGTGCGTGCTTCGTGCTGTTTGTTTTATGTTGTCTGTTTTTTTGTGTCTGTTGTTTGTTGTTTGTCTTGGTGTACGTGTTGTATGTTATGTGTGGTGTATAATGCTATAAAATCGTTCATACATCGCTTTGATTTATTTTTCTGTCTCTTTCGTTTCTGTTTCCTTTCTTTTTTTTTTTGCTGGCTGGTGGTGTGCTGGTTATGAATACAGCTGTTGTGTGTGATGGTGTGGTGCTGTTATTTGACGCTTTACGTTCACGCTATCGCTTGTGTATGTCATGATAGGATTTACGTGCAAGGATACCTTTATGTACTATGTGCTGTTGTTTTTGTTGTTTGCTGCTGCTGCTGTTACTGTTGCTGTTATTTGTTTGTTTATTGTTGTTGTTGCTGTTGTTGTTGTTGTTGTTTGTTTGTTACTGCGCTCTTGTTGCTGCTGTTGTTGCTGTTGTTGTTGTTGCGGTGGTGGTGGTTGTTGTTTTATTTGTTTTTTGTTGTTGTTATAGCTGCTGCTGATGCTTCAGTTTCTGCTCTTTGTTTCTGCTGCTGGTATTGTTACTGCTCGTATATGTTACTGCTGCTGCTGCCACTCCTGTTGCTGCTGTTAATGTTACAGCTAGTAATGCTGCTGCTGCTACAACTGCTACTGTTACTGCTGTTGCTACTGTTACTGCTACTACGATTACTGCTATTAACTGCTACTACGGTTACTACTGCTACTGCTACTGTTCCTACTGCTGCTATTTCTGTTACTATTACTTCTGTTACTGCTACTACATTTACTATTAATACTGCTACTTCTACTACTGCTACTGCTGCTACTATTACTACTACTTCATCTACTGTTGCTACTGCTACTTCTACTACTGCTACTATTACTACTGCTGCATCTATTGTAACTACTACTGCTACTGCTGCTACTTTTACTACTGCTGCATCTATTGTAACTACTACTACTGCTACTGCTGCTACTATTACTACTGCTGCATCTATTGTAACTACTACTGCTACTGCTGCTACTATTACTACTGCTGTATCTATGGTAACTACTACTGCGACTGCTACTGCTGCTACTATTACTACTACTTCATCTACTGTTGCTACTGCTACTTCTACTGCTACTTCTGCTACTGTAGCTACTATTACTATTGCTGCCTCTATTGTAACTACTACTGCTACTGCTGCTACTATTACTACTGCTGCATCTGTTGTAACTACTACTGTTACTGCTACTACTGCTGCTACTATCACTACTGCTGCATCTATTGTAACTACGACTACTACTGCTACTACTATTACTACTGCTGCGTCTATTTTAACTACTACTGCTACTGCTGCTACTATTACTACTGCTGCATCTATTGTAACTACTACTGCTACTGCTACTATTACTACTGCTGCCTCTCAGACTTCTGATCGGGATAATTACTGCCAATAATAGGCAACACTTTTAACGTTAAATCAATACAGTGCGTGTGCATGGTGGCATGCAATAATTTCAGGTTCACATGGGTATGGGCGTGTCCTTTTACACATTTGATATGGCAACACAT
>CM054146.1:54812384-54817384 GCA_028751875.1 Rapana venosa
GTGTGAATGTGTGTGAGTGAGTTTGTGTGTGAGTGAGTGTGAGTGAGTGTGAGTGAGTTTGTGTGTGTGAGTGTATGTGTGTGTTTCGATTATTTGTTCTTTTGGAAAAAAAAGGGGGGGTGTAAGAAGTGAAAGAGGGAACTCAGATGAGCTTAGAATTTCATATTTCTTTGTTTGAACACATATATATTAAAAGATATTCGAATTCAATGTCTTACAATTTTCGTACAGAACAATATTCAAATATATCTATCTTTATTCAATATTTTACTATTTTCCTCAGAAACAAAAGGAATAACTCTACACATAGCTAAATGATATTGATGGAGATTGATCACTTTAATTGTTTGATGGGCAGTAGTAATTATCATTTTAATTATCAATATCATCATGATTATCATCACCATCTTCACTATTATTATTATTTTATTTTTCTATCATCATCTTTTTTATCATCAAGATTATCATCATCGTCATCAGCAGCAGCAGCAGCAGCATCATTAACATCATCATCATCGTCGTCATCGTCGACATCACCATCATCATCATCACCACCACCACCATCATCATCATCATCGTCATCATCATCACTACCATCATCATCATTATTTATCTATTTATTTTCTCAAACTGTAGTGTGTACACCTCTTTCTCGTTTTTCTAGATAATAAAAAAGAAAGGAGAAAACTATATGTAAGATTTTAATCAAATCTGCTGAAAATGCGAGTAGAAAAAAATATAAAAAATCAAACAGCGAGATACTGATAGCCTTTTGACCCTTGTCGGTTATCATCATTATCTTCTATCATTTTGATTTTTTTTTCAAGTTATCGAAATCTGAAACAACATCCCAGATGTTTGCCTCTTCTTGTTCTGATGTGAACTCTTCAACACTGGGATGTTTGATAGCTGAAATCACTGACGTAAAATTGTAAGTAGAAAGAAGGTAAAGGACAGACTTACAGACAAGAAAAAAAAGTTGGAAGGCTAAAAAATCATCAACAGCAACAACAAAATGCTGAAGCCACAAACCATAAAAACCATAATATAAAATCTTTTTTGGGGATTGTCCATATGATCAATATATCTGGTCTATAAAATATGAAACCTGATAGACACGAATTCTAAGTTTGTTGATGCTGTTGTAGCAACTGCTGTTGCGGTTATTTCGAGGGCTTAGTATAAAGATCTGATAGTCGTTAAAAGATGCATTTGATTCTAGCTACATTGGCATTTCACAACAAGATTAGTAGACAATGACCAGGTTTTGTAATTACCTGTTAAAAGAAATATACGAAAACGTAACTTTCCGAAACAAACTGAAATATCATGAGATGTTTAACAAAGAAAAGTTGTTGTTGTTGAGGTGTTTTTTAAAGGTGTTCTCATAACCTAGCGGGGACGGGATAGCTCAGTGGTCGGAGCACTCGCTTTCCCCCAGCCAAGTTAAACAGCGTCGAGCGTGGTTACCAGTTGGATGGGTGACCGTTTGCGCGCCTTGGCTTTAGTACAGTCCCCCAGTTCACCCAGCTGTAAATGGATACCTTCCTCTTTAGGGTCAGGGAAGGTAAAGCAGCGAGGGAGAGGAGATGGGCACCTCCCTTAATATGCTGGCCCCTAGAGAAGCTGAGGTCTCTGACGCCTCGCTCCCCTACGACCTTATAGGTTATGGGACTCCTTTACCTTTACCATAACCTATGCGGTCGTTGGGAGGCGAGGTGTCAGAGACCTCAACTTCTCCAGGGACCAGCATATTAAGGGCGGCGCCCATCTCCTCTCCCTCGCTGCTTTACCTTCCCTGACCCTAGAGAGGGCAGGTACCCATTTACAGCTGGGTGAACTGGGGGAACTGTACTGAAGCCAAGGTGCACGCAAACGGTCACCCATCCGAGATGGTAACCATTCTCAATACCGCTCGCGAGTGCTCTGACCACTGAGCTATTTCCTGTCACCTCATAACAAAATGATAGCAAGAATACAGCTAAAATTATCACTCTAGTCTATTTTGATAAGGTGTCAACAAGCAAAAATAAGATCACCTACTTCCCTGTCACGAAAACGAAGATACACACTATAGCAGTAATGAAGTGCACTGTACTGAGAGCCAGGGATTAACAGACAGCAGATGGTTCTCCTGACATGCCACTTGCAAGACACTTGCTAGCGCAACCCTTCACACCGCTGAGATAATCATCTATCAGCCTTCCGATGAGACTATAAACCGTGTGGGAACGCTCGCAGAACATCTTGCACACACGTAAAAAAAACCCGTTCCGCTTTTCGGAAAAGTAGGCCATTGTGTGCTGGTGGGAACGGATAACGAAATTTACAGAACTGCATACACACGGATGTCAAATTAAAGCACAGTGGGCTTATTTCATATCCTTGAAATAAAGAATTTTTAAAATATGTTTTTAAAAAAATCAGATTTCTCACTTGATCATTTCGCTAAATATTTAACAATTGTTTTTAAACCCGCTAAAACAAGCAAACAGAAATGACATTAGAAATAAAACACAAAGAAGACTACAAACTGTAATTACTGCCTTACATAACAACATGATTAAAACAGTTTTTATTATTTAAAAAATTCTATTTTTGTGTTTATTGTATAACTCATTTCCAAAATTAAAGAAGTGTTAATGAAAATAAATAAAGAAGACTACGAATTACAACAAAATAGAACGTCAATATCGAGAAGATCCAAGATTTCTTTTAAAACAAAACCACTTACTATTCCACAAGTCAGAATGCAGCTACCTTAAATTGTGGACAAAATCAGTTTACATACGGGGAAAAAATCTTACCATCAGTAAACCTCGAAACACTAACCTAAGAAATGAACTTTAAAAACCCCCAAAATTCCTTACTTATTCGTGTAAAAGGAACGAGAAAAGTGCGGTTATAATACGAAATCTTGAGTATTCACATATGTTCACTGAGCTTTTAAAATACTTAACTGTGATAAAGATATAATTATACTGTAACACACTGATCTGGTGATAGCACAGTGTGGAGAACAGATCGTACCATTGCGCTATCTGATGGAACTGCGATGAGTGTTGTTGGCAACACACCTCTTCACAAGTTTACCACATGTTTCATCTGACAATGAAGAAATTGCATCATTTAATGAGTTGAAGAAGAAGGAGGAGAAAGAGGAGGAGGAGTAGAAGAAGAAGAAGACGAAGAAGAAGAAGAAGATAAGAAGAAGAAGAAGAAGAAAGAAAGAAAGAAAGAAAGATAGACAGACAGACAGACAGACAGACAGACAGAGGGATAGATAGATAGATGAATAGATAAATAGATACATACATACATACATACATACATTCATACATAGATAGATAGATAGATAGATAGATAGATAGATAGATAGATAGTAATAGATAGATAGATAGATAGATAGATAGATAGATAGATAGATAGATAGATAGATAGATAGATGAATAACAAAGACTTAAAAAGAAGAATTGCGAACAAGAAAAATTGCAAATAAAAACTGCGATGAAGAAGAAGAAGAATTGCGAAGAAGATTTGCAAAGAAGAAGAACTGCAAAGAAGAAGAACTGCAAAGAAGAAGAACTGCAAAGAAGAAGAAGAAGAAGAAGAAGAAGAAGAAGAAGAACAACAACAACAACAACAACAAAGAAACAAGGAAAGAGAAGAAAGACAGAAAGAGGGACAGAAACAAGGAAACAAAGAAAGAAACAGACAGATAGACAGACAGACAGACAGACAGAGACAGAGAGACAGAGAGGCTTCAAAGTGCATCGAACTTAAGTCTGATACACCCAAAGGGGGTCAGGACATAGCTACGGGGGGAAAAGCCAACAACAGCGATGTCACTTATGTAGAACTGAATCCTTTACCACTGAGAGAGAGAGAGAGAACGAGAGAGAGAGAGAGAGAGGAGAGAGAGAGAGAGAGAGAGTAGAGAGAGAGAGAGAGAGAGAGAGAGAGAGAGAGAGAGAACATAACCTATAACTCCAATAAGAAAAGAAATGACAAATTGTCAACACAACCCCACAACCACCACTACCACACACACACACACACATACAAACCTACTACCATCACTACAACTCACACACCCACCCCCACACACACACCAAACACATACACACACACACCAAACACACAACACACACACACACAACCCACAAACTAACAAACAAACAAACAAACAAAAAACTAACCTTTCATTTTTTTTAAAAACAAAACAAACCAAACCACCCAACACTTCTTTCTTGTCTTCCTTTTTTTCTTTTCCTCTTTCACCTGTTTCATTCCTTCCGCATCAACATTTCTTGTTCTCTTTGACTTCTTCACTTCTTCTGCTACAGTTTGTATCAAAAAAATACAAAAAACGAACGAACAAACGAGCAAAACCAGAACAGTTCTTACCAACAAAAAAAAACCCACCCAAAACCACGCAAAAACTCCTAACAAACAATATTCAAATACACACACACACACACAACAATGTTTTACAAGAAAGAACACACACAGCTACCCCGCCTATATATTATTATGATAGTCAAAAAAAGGGAACTAACCGTTGACTGACATGGAGACTGACTATAGCCACGACAGCAGTCTTTCTCCAGCCTCTCTTACCAAACGACTGCACACGTCACACACAGTGACGAGGTTTAGGAGTTGGGGGTGGGGGTGGGATGGGGAGGGAGGGGGGAAATAAGGGGGTAGGTGGGTAGGGGAGTGGGGAGGAGGGTGGAGTATTAATGAGGGAGGGAGGAGTAAAGAATATTGGAAGAGCAGCCCCCCCCCCCCCCGACCCCCACCCCGAGGGTAGGGGGAGTGAGGGTTGGGGAGAGGGTTGGAGTTGGAGGGTGGGTGGGGGTGGGGGGTGGCGGGTGGGAAGGAGGGGAGGTTTGTAATATTGGCGGGAAGGGTAGAGGGGATAGGTGGGTGGGTGGGAGTTGGTGACGTGCTAGAGAGAGAGAGAGAGAGAGATAAGAGGGAGAGAGAGAGAGAGA
>CM054146.1:54827384-54829884 GCA_028751875.1 Rapana venosa
GGTGGTGGTGGTGGTGGTGGTGTGTGGTGGTGGGTGGTGGTGGTTGGGTGGTGGTGGTGGTGGAGTGATGATGATGGATGATGATGATGATGAGTGGTGATGATGATGTGGTGGATGGTGTGTGGTGGTGGTGGTGGTGGTGTGTGGGTGGTGGTGTGAGATGTGATGTGATGATGTGGTGGTGGTGGTGGTGGTGGTGGTGGTGGTGGTGGTGGTGGTGGTGGTGGGTGATGTGAGTGATGATGATGATGATGGATGATGTGTGATGATGATGATGTGATGAGTGAGTGGTGATGGTGATGATGATGATGATGTGGTGGTGGGATGGTGTGGTGGTGGATGGTGTGTGGTGGAGGTGGTGAGGTGAGGATGATGATGTGATGATGTGATGGTGGTGGTGTGATGAATGAGTGGTGGTGGTGGTGGTGGTGGTGGTGGGCGAAATTCTTTTTGAGAGAATGATATATAAAAGACTAGTGATGAAAAGATTCCAACATCAATCATGTTAGATCAGCATGTAGTGAAAAAGGGGAGGTGGAACGGTAGGGAGAACACTGAGGGAAGGAGAAAGGTTAAGGATTACAGGGAGAAACAGAAGGATATCGTGTGAAGGGGGTGTGTTGTTGCTAGATGCAGCCATCGTAGGAAGAAGGAGGAGGAAGGAAGAAGGGAGTAGGGGGAGAAGGGGGAAGAGGAGGGGGGGGGAAAGGGAAAGGGAGGGGAGGGAGAAAATAAGGAAACAACGTGCATTGAGCGAATGTCGGAGTTTATTGGAGCCACCCCCACCCCACCACCCCACCCGGTATCCCGTCAATGGGAGAGGGGAGGTCGGGAGGGTTGGGGGAGTGGGGTGAGGGAAGGGGAGGGGTAAGGGGAGACAATCATACGCACAGCTGTCATACGCTGCGAATGTTTGGGGCGCCCGGGCCCGCACCCGGCCTCCCCCCAAACCCCCAACCACCCGAACCCCCGCAATATCACCGTCCGATTTTTGGGGGTATGCATGGCCCCCTCCCCTGCCCCCCCCCCCCCCCCCCCGCGCCGCCCCCCCCCCCCCCGCCCTGGCGCCCGGCCCCACCACCCCACACCCTCACCCGAACCCAAAGATAATACCGTCTGATTACTTGGGGAGACACCACTCCCCCCCCCCCCCCCCCCACCCCCCCCCTACAACTGATTTATTTATTTATCTGTTTTATTGAGTTCCGTTATGGCATGAAGGGAAGGGAAGGGAGGAGGGGAGGGAGGTGAGGCGGGAACGGGGGGTAGGGGTGTGGGGGGGGGGGGCTTGGGTGGGGGGTGGGGAGGGGGATTGGTTGGTTGATTTAGTGCTGCAAGCAGTGGTTATCTACTGTAATAATAAAGGTGTAGATTGGTTTGAGGGGGTGGGGGGTGGGGTTGGGGGTTGGAGGTGGGGGTTGGGGGTTGGGGGGGGGGGGGGGTTGGTGGGAGGGGGGAGGGGTTTAGTGCTCATAATTGATAGGGAACTAGAGCTGTACTCGTGTGTATGTGTGTGTGTGTGTGTGTGTGTTTGTGTGTGTGTGAGTGTGTGTTTGTGTGTGTGTGTTTGTGTGTGTGTGTGTGTGTGTGTGTTTGCGTGTGTGTGTGTGTGTGTGTGTGTGTGTGTGTGTGTGTGTGTGTGTGTGTGTGTGTGTGTGTGTGTGTGTGTGTGTGTGCAAGTGTGTAAGTGTGTATGTGTACGGGTCTGTATAGGATCCATGCATATGTGAGTGTGTGAATGTGTGTGCGTGCACACATGCCTGTATGCATGCATGCATGCAATGTATGCATACCGTGTGTGTGTGTTCCTCTGTGTGTGTGTTTGTATGTTTGTGTGTATGTGTGTTTGTGTATCCCTGCCTCTTTGTGTGTGTATGTATGTGCGTGTTCGTGTGCGCGTGTGTGTGTGTTAAAGTAAGTAAGTAAGTGAGGATATTTTGTGCTGCTTATCTCTCTTACGAAAGCTCTATTAGAGAACACCGTTACGAAACAAATCTATTGAACAAAAACACTAAGCCCAGCATCACTCACCAGCCTCCCACATGGATACACCAGTATCTCCACTTTCATCATCTCATGTGTCCATAATTATGCACACGAACACGCACTCACGCGCGCGCACACGTGCGCGCACATACATACATACATACATACTTACGCGCGCGCACGCACACACACACAAACGCAAACTCACACACACACACAAACACACACACACTTAGGCCTATTGTTTATTCAATGTACCATCTGGAAATAGAAATTAGACTTTGACTTTCATACACACACACGCACACACGCGCGCGCCCGCACACACACAAACACACACACACACACACACACATCACAACACACCACACCACACCACACGCACGCATACACATACGTACACACATACTCACACAAACATACGTACACAAAACAATAACAACAACACACACACACAACACACACGCACACACACACACACACACACACACACTGTACCTTCTGGAAATAAAAT
>CM054146.1:54834884-54847384 GCA_028751875.1 Rapana venosa
TATCTCTGTTGGGCGTGAATTTATCATTTTTATCTCTGTTGAGCGTGAATTTATCATTTTTATCTCTGTTGAGCGTGAATTTATCATTTTTATCTCTGTTGAGCGTGAATTTATCATTTTTATCTCTGTTGAGCGTTAATTTATCATTTTTATCTCTGTTGAGCGTTAATTTATCATTTTTATCTCTGTTGAGCGTGAATTTATCGTTTTTATCTCTACTGAGTGTTAATTTATCATTTTTATCTCTGTTGAGTGTGAATGTATTATTTTTTTATCTCTGTTGAGCGTGAATTTATCATTTTTATCTCTGTTGAGCGTGAATTTATCATTCAATCTGTTGATTTATAAATTTAAAAAGAAAAACAAGTGTTAAGGTATAAGCGCTTAATACACTTCATAGGTTATTTGATGATAGATGGGGTATTTAATGTTTTTAACGTCAAACGATTGTACGTCTGCGATGGGTGTTTTTTCCGATTTTTTTTCTTATTTTTGTTTCTTTTTCTTTCTTTCTTTCTTTCTTTCTTTTTTTCTTTCCTTCTTCTTTCTTTTTCTTTGTTTTTTCTTTTTTCGTTTTTATTCTTGTTTTCTTTTTTGTTTGAATTTTCTTTCTTTCTTTTTGTCTTTTTTTGTTTTTTCTTTTTTGTTTTTTTTTCTTTTTTTTCCTTTCTTCCGTCTTTTTTTCTTTCTATCTTTATGTCTTTCTTTATGTCTTTCTCTTTTTTTTTAATCTTTCTTTATATGTCTTTCTTTCTACCTTTTTTTCATTCTATTTCATTTTTTTTCTTATCATTTTTTCTTTATGTTCTTTTCTCTTTTTATCTTTATTTCTCCGTGTCTTTCGGGATTTTTGTTTTGTTCCTTTTTTCTTCCTTTTTTCTTCTTCATGTCTTCTTTTCTTTTTTGTTTGATCTTTCTTTCTTTTCTTCCTCTTTTTCTCCTACTTCGTGTGTGTGTGTGTGTGTGTGTGTGTGTGTGTGTGTGTGTGTGTGTGTGTGTGTGTGTGTGTGTGTGTGTGTTTTGTTGTTGTTGTTGTTCCTTTGATTTAACGCCTTTTCACTCTTAGTGATATGTGTGTGTGTTGTGTGTGTGTGTGTGTGTGTGTATGTGTGTGTGTTGTGTGTGTGTGTGTTGTGTGTGTTGTGTGTGTGTGTATGTGTGTGTTGTGTGTGTGTTGTGTGTGTGTATTATGTGTGTGTGTATGTGTGTGTGTATATGTGTGTGTATGTGTGTGCGTGCGTGTGTGTGTGTGTGTGTGTGTGTGTGTGTGTGTGTGTGTGTGTGTGTGTGTGTGTGTGTGTGTGTGTGTGGACAGCATAATCATTTGAGCCGAAGCAACACTATGTGTTAGATAATAATTGATGAAAGATGGCACCAATTATCGCCACAGACGAGTGTTATATCATCTTCATCAACAGGAAAACATCAAACGCAAACACCGTTAGCCCTGTTTTAACAACATTTTCCGCATTCTAAACAAGAAAGAAAAGAACGCTTTACAAAATGGCGAGAATAAAATTGGTTATCTATGAATCAACTAATTAATTTATCATTTGACAAAAACAAGCAAGCAAATCTAGAAATTAATTAAGGCATCTTGAAATAAAGTTACAAGCAATAATAACGCAATTAAATGCGCAAAATAGGAGGTAGGGTGTGTGTGTGTGTGTGTGTGTGTGTGTGTGTGTGTGTGTGTGTGTGTGTGTGTGTGTGTGTGTGTGTGTGTGTGCGCGCGCGCGTGCGTGCGTGCGTACGTTCGTGTGTGTGCGTGTGAAGCTGTGCTCACTTTTTTCTCCAACATTTATATGAAAAATATCACCACAGAGGCAACAGCATCATCAAACACAAAATGAATATGACAAAACTGATGATAATAATGATCATAGTGATGATGATGATGATGATGATGATGATGATGATGATGATGATGATGATGATGACGACGACGACGACGATGATGATGATGACGATGATGTTGACGACGACGACGACGACATATAAGATCTTTGTGTTTGTGATGACAGATTATCAAACTTACTCGTTGTCTGCGACTGTATGTTCGTATTTTCATGAGGCCTCTCTGTAATACGCTTCTGTTTAAACCACGCACAAAAACACAAAAACCAGTCAAGGAGGAAAGAGATTGATTTCTGAACAGATTTGGCAAACAGGTAATGATTTTGGAATAGATTTGGTGCCGTCACGGGTCTTTAACATTGTTCAAGTTTGGCATTTTCGATTTGTTATATTTTGTTTGTAGTTTTTTAAATAAAGAAAGTGTTATGAGGAATAGCATCAGTCAGTTTAACCACACACAAAAACCAAAGAAACCGTTGAATTTTTGCATTACGTTTTGTTGTAGTTGTTGTTGATGATCGACTGGTTTGTTTATTTCATTGTTTATCTAATCTAATAAATCATTTATGTAATTTCTTGGTTTAGGAATGCTTTCTCCTTTTTTTTTCTTTAACGAAGTACCCAGTAAGTAGTAACAACATCAACACAAACATTAACAACACACCATCACACACAACACACAACAACCAAAACACTTAATTTTGCATTCGTTTCTAATTTTTGAAATCAACTGGCAAGGTTAAAATTTTGTTAATGCTAACTCTAAAATCATTATGAATTTGTTAAGGAATAGCTTTCTTCATTTCTTTTCCATAACGATACTCAGTAAGTCACCCAAAGATCATACACACACACATCACACACAAAACACACACACAAAACAACACACATCAACACGATATCAAAGAAATGTAGGCGAAAGAAAAAGCAAAAGGCAAAAAAAATGAAAAGTAACCGTCATGGGAAGGGTATTACAAATAAAGAATAATTTTTTTTTTGAAACAGAACTTCTTTTGTCTCAAAGATTCCATTTACATCTCAAAGTGAAAAAAACCAAACAAGAGAAAAGAGGTGTAGAAAATGCGAGGATGAAAGATAAAACTTGTATGAAAACAAGAAAGGAAAAAAAGTGGGGAAAAAAAAAAAAAAAACGGAAAGGTTTGGCGCGCTAAATGACTCGAATCTTTGCTGTTCATCGGGAGAGCACCGATTCATGGAAGAAATCGTTTGTCCTAAGAGGGAATAAAAGTCTAGTTGATTTTGGCTTACAAATTTAGTGATATAAATCGAAATTACTTTTTTTTTCAAACAGGAAAATCAGCTGATATTTTATAAACGGGAGAAAACAGCTGAATGTTTTATCTTAAACAATATTTTTAAACTAGAAAGATCGCTGTCTTAAATAATTTAAACAAAACGACAACACCTGTCTATTTATTTATTTATTTATTTATTCGTCCATTCAATCATTTTTTGTTTAGTTATCTATTTGCTTATGTGGGTGAAACAAACATATTTCTTACCCCACCCCCCAAAAAAAAATGCAGAAAGAAAGAAAGAAAAAGAGGAAGAAAGAAAAAAGAAAGGAAAAGTGATTTGGGATTGGGACGTATATCCCATCTATCTACCTATCTATCTACCTATTATCCATCTATCTACCTATATATCAACCTATCCATCCATTTATCTACCTATCTATCTACTTATCCATCCATCTATCTACCTACCTATCAACCCATCTATCTACCCTATCTAACTTTCTATCTACCTATCTATCTACCTATCCATCCATCTATCTACCTATCTATTTACCTACTCATCCATCTTTCTATCTATCTATCTACCTATCCATCCATCTATCTACCTATCTATCCATCTACCTACCTATCTATCCCTCTATCTATTCATATACCTACCTATTCATCTACCTATCCATCTATCCATCCATCTATCGATCTGTATATCTACCTATCTACCTATCTATCTGCCTACCTATCTACCTACCTATCTCCCACTCTCTCTCTCATTTCTCCCACCCCCCCTCTCTCTCTCTCTTACTTACAATGTGTAGATGTTTATTTTATGACTTTAGTGATTTTTTTCTCTTTATTGTATAAGTGTATGGGTATTGGGCTTATTTTATTATAATGACGTTCAATTTGTACGAGTATATTCAAAAAGAATATTGATGGTGATCCTGTGCTGTCTTGAGAATGATATATCTAGTATTATCCTTGAAACACACACACACACACACCCTCTCTCTCTCTCTCTCTCTCTCTCTCTCTCTCTCTCTCTCTCCCTGACCTTATAGATTTGGTTTTTTTCCCCCTTTCTCTTCTTCCTTGCTTTTATTGTGTGAGTGCATGAGTATTGAGTTTATTTCATTGTCATGACATATAATTTGTATGAGTATAATCAAAAGAAAGTGTTGACGGTGATCGTGTACTGTTTTGAGAATTATATATTTAGTGTTATCCCTGAAACAGACAGACAGACAGACAAAGACACAGACATATACAGACAGCCACAAAACAAATCCATAGTACTCATCAAAGCACGAAAGTTCTTCCGACAAAATCACTCCTTTCTTTTTATAATGACAATTATATTCTGGGACGGATTTCATTGAGAATTGAGAGAAAACCACTCTGTCACACAAGGTCATGCCCTAGTACATTCCATTAACAGATCCCACAGTCACAAAGACCCAGCAATTAATTTTGTTGGGTTTTTTGTTGTTTTTTTTAAAGAGGACCCTAATGAAGAGGAAGTCGATAATAGAGATGACAACACGTACAGGATTTAGCGTCAGCCAAATGTACTTCTTCTTCTTCTTCTTCTTCTTCTTCTTCTTCTGCTTCTGCTTCTGTTTCTTCTTCTTCGTCGTCGTCGTCGAACGCTCAGACAGCAACTATTGAGCGAAAATGCGTTGTGCTGCCGTTAAGCGCCTGACAAGACAGGCTTAGCGCATCCGACTTCGGCCAAATCTCCTAGAAGCATGTCTTTTAGTTATTTTATTTATTTATTTATTTTTTTTTAAATTTATTCTTTTATATCTTTTTGAAAGACAAGTGGGCTAATGTTGCTTTCCCTGAGTTTGCTGTCTCTGAGTTGTCTTTCCCTGTTCCTCTCTGTCTCTCTGTCTCTCTGTGTCTATCTGTCTCTGTCTGTCTGACTGTTTGTCTGCCTCCTCTCTCTCTCTCTCTCTCTCTCTCTCTCTCTCTCTCTCTCTCTCTCCTCTCTCTCTCTCTCTCTCTCTCTCTCTCTCTTGGTTTCTTAAGTCATATTTTTTGTAACTGATTTTTATTGTGGTGGTTGTGGTTATACCATAACATTTTGGGTTTTTTGTGCTTTCTTACTTTTCTCACTAAAATACTAAGCAGCTCGGCAACCCCCCTTCATGTATGGGCCAATGACCCTTTAGTGAATGAATCGTTCCAGTTCAAGTTGAGTTTCTCTCTCTCTTTCTCTTCTCTCTCTCACTCTCTCACTCTCTCTCTCTCTCTCTCCTCTCTCTCTCTCCTCTCTCTCACTCTCCTCTCTCTCTCCTCTCTCTCTCTCTCTCTCTCTCTCTCTCTCTTCTCTCTCTCTGAATTTGTAAAGTTTGCTTACAATAATTCTTTGCCATTATTAATGAGAATCTCTATTCAGGGCAAGGGCTAGATAAAAGATCAATCATTTTGTTTCCTTCCTTGGCTAGTCATCCAAGGTTCACTAGTGGTGAGATTTTCTTGAGCATGCGAGCATTCTTTCCCCAACATTAAGGTAGCCGCATTCCGACTTTCCGTGGTCGAGTGGTTTAGGCGGTCAACTCGTGATCCAGAGGTCGCGGGTTCGATCCCCGCTCGGCTCGGTGTTGTGTCCTTGGGAAAGACACTTTACTCCTATTTTCCTCACTCCACCCAGGTGTACAAGTGGGTACCAGCTCTGCTGGGGAAGTATCTGGCGACAGACTAGCGTCCTGTCACAGGGGTGGTGAAAAACCATCAGTTCGCTTAACGCTACAGAAACCGGGATAAGCTCCGGCTCTATGGGCCTTCTGGCTCGAAAGAACATACTTTTACTTTTTTACATTCCGACTTTGGGGATTAAAAAAAGTATAATAGTACTTATTTATCTATCACACTTGGACATAAAGATTGGCAATCAATTACAGAATTAAAGATTATCAATCAATTACAGAAATAAAGATTATCAAGCAATTACAGAAATAAAGATTGTCAATCAATTACAGAAATAAAGATTGTCAATCGATTGCAGAAATAAAGATTATCAGTCAATTACAGAAATGAAGATTATCAGTCAATTACAGAAACAAAGATTAGCAATCAATTACAGAAATAAAGATTATCAATCAATTACAGAAATAAAGATTGTCAATCAATTACAGAAATAAAGATTATCAATCAATTAAAGAAATAAGGATTATCAATCATTTAAAGAAATAAAGATTATCAATCAATTAAAGAAATAAAGAGTACCAATCAATTACAGAAATGAAGATTATCAATCAATTACAAAAATAAAGATTATCAATCAATTACAGAAATGAAGATTATCAATCAATCAATCCAGCATTCTATGGGGTCTCATATTGCCTAAGAAAGCATACAGAAACTACTAGACTTGGCTGTTTGAGGAGAATAAAAATAACTGGGTTACAAAATAATACTGTTTATTTTGTTATTTTATTCTTTTATATCGAGGATAATGAAATAAGCACTTATATCCTTTTTTACATCCAGTCTCCGTGTGTATGCGGTTTTGTAAATTTTGTCATCTGTTCCTACCGGCACACATCGGCCTACTCATACGAACAGCGGAACAGGATTTAACGTGTGCGCAAGATGTTCTGCGTGTGTTAGCACACGAGGCCTCGGTTTATAGTCTCATCCGAAGGACTTTTGGGGAGAGTGGAGTCTGCACTGATGTTAACTCCAGGGGAAAATATCCCCTTAAGCGGGAATCGAACCCGGGTTGTCAGATTGCGAGCGCAATGTTCTAACCAATAGGCTATCCCGCCCTCCTGTTATAAATTGCATATGTTTGGATTTGGCTATGTGTGGTTGAATCAGGGAGTGGACAGGGTGAATGAGTTTCTGTCAGCCTTCAAAAAGAGAAGGATTTTGTGTAGATGGCAAGAATGGAACTCTCATCTCAATTATATTAACAGACTTGGTTAGTATAGAATATTTTATACTTTGCCTAATGAAAAACTTATTTATTGTTGGACATTGATAGACATTTCAAGCATGTAATGGCACGGTTTAGAATGGGCATATCTGAAATTACAATACATAGTTACAGATACAAACTACACTTTGAAGCTATCTCATATGCCCAATATGTAAACAGGAGATTGAAAACGAAGTTAAGTTTGTCATGCGCTGCCTAAGTTTCAAAGAACTGTGAGAATAGTACATAGCGCTGAAGTTTTATAAATTCCCAAGCCAGTTTTGATTTGCATTACTTGTGGCATCAAATCATAAACAAACATTTAGAAACTTGTCGATTTTTTTAATACAAGACATTTCAAATGCGTTCATTGTTGTCTTGAATGTCCAACTATCTTTGATGTTTGATGATTGTATTCATTGGTATTTTTCATGCTCTTGTGTGTTTTGTTATATACACACATCCTTTCATGAGGGGCAATGACCTATACATGATTAGATCATCAGAATATGTCTGTCTCTGTCTGTCTGTCTGTCTGTCTGTCTGTCTCTGTCTGTCTGTCTCTGTCTGTCTGTCTGTCTCTGTGTCTCTCTCAAGGGCCAAATGGAAAAAAATATATGAATACTTACTCTGGTACCCTTGGAAAATAAAGATCAAAGATCATTCATCCTCTGTGTGTGTGCTTGCGTGTGTGTGTGTGTTATTTATGTGTGTGTGTATGCGTGCGTGGGCGCGTGCGTGTGTGTAAGAAAGCATGCTGTTGCCCTGATGGTGTAGGCTGCTGTAGTGCGCAGCAGTGCAGTCTTTTTCTCAGAACGAAGAGTCCTAAAACGGCTTTAACATGAATACAAAGGAGAAGTTTTTCCTCTCCTGTCATGTCATATCATATACTTTTAGTTCCTGGGAAAAACAACAGTATCACTCTTGTCCATTAGTCAGGGTTTGCCTTCCTACCTTGGTATTTCTTGTTTAAAGCAAAACAACAAAAAGTCACAGCACAACATTCATGTGTTTCGGCGAACAGATTTTCGGTTTATTGAAAATCTTCTTCAGGTTTAAAGAATGGCTGATGTTTGTTTGTTTTGGATATGATCAAACATTTTTGCCAGAGAAAAAAAACCTATCTGTTTTGTAGTTTTTCGTTGGTTGATTGTGTGTGTTAAAGCTTTCAACATGAAATAGTCCAACATTTTTTTCGTGTAGAATTCTGGTTTTGTCGTTTCTCTTTCAGTAGCTGGTGTTAGTTTTGTGTATAGACTAGAAACAAATTGCGAGACCATCTTGCTTCATTTATTCATTATTTATTTGTTTAGTTAGTTATTTACAAGATAGAATTTTGTGTAGAGAATTAGTTGTAGTATGTGTATGATTTGGTAGATAGATAGATAGAATAGATAGATAGTTAGTAGATTAGATATTGTTTTAGATAGTATATTGACAGAAGAAGACAGACAGATGAAGATAGATAGATAGATAGATGATAGATAGATAGATAGATAGATAATAGATAGATAGATAGTATAGATAAGACAGACAGACAGACGAGAAGAGATAGATGATAGATATAAATAGATAGATAGATAGATATAGATATTAACAGAGCAGACAGACAGACAGATGAGAGAGATAGATAGATAGATGAATAGATAGATAGAAGGGAGATAGAAGATTAGATGATAATAGAAATAGATAGATATTAAGGCAGACAGACAGACAGATAATAGATAGATAGATAGATAGATAGATAGATAGATAGATAGATAGATAGATAGATAGATAGATAGATAGATAGATAGATAGATCGATAGATAGATAGACGATGGATGGATGGATGGATGGATGAATGGATGGACGGACGGACTGACGGACAGACAGCCAGACAGACAGACAGACAGACAGATAGACTGTGTAGTCTGTATTTTGCTCGTTATCTTCTCGCGCCAAGTCTGTGAATTCATCCCTTTGCCTTCTGCATAACAAATAATCCCGTTTGTTTTCTAGCTCCATATATTCACTGGTAAAAAAACCACACACATACACTCTAGTAATAGCTGTCTTGTGTTTTAATGTCCCAACGCCTTGGAATTCCTTGCTGGCTTAAAAACTACTTTGTCCTTATTAATCATTATTCTTATTATCATTGATGATGTCACCATTTCGGGTTTTCCTTCTGCCCCTTTATATAGAAATGACATGACACTAATATAAATGTTTAACAAAAAATAATATAAAAAACATGATTCAAAGTGTGTACATAAGCATGTGAAGTTGTTATTGTTGTTGTTGTTTCTTTTTGCAGGGAATATTTGGATTGTCAAAAGGTAACAACAATACAATGGTGAACAGAGAAGAAGAAAAAACAGGAGAGAAATACAGAAATGATCAAGTAAGCCAATAAATCAGTTGATTAATCAGTCAAAAGTGTTAGTTAATCCCCAAAACAGTTAATCAATCAACCATCACCATACAAAAACAGAACCTACAGTACAGTAACTTTAAAAAAAAAATACAATTGCGTAATTCATATTTCATCCTACCTGTACAAACGAAAAAAAATGTACATTCTTTCTCTACAAGATATTAAACAATAAGAACAAAATCATCCTACCTGAAAACTTGACTATCAAAAACTTCACGAAATCAAAGAAACAAACCAGGACTACCAAAAGATGGGACGAGAAAAGAGAGGAAACCCACTCACCTCAACTTGTTGAGGAAACATGGCGGCGGGACCATCGCAACAGTAGGACCTCCAACGATGATGTGTCAACCAGCTCATTAGTATGCAGGGCCTGAGTGTGCCAACATGACGTCATCAGGGCACAGCGCCATCTACCTGCCAATCAGCAACCACTGAGACATACATACTACAGAATCTGTCGTCACCATTCGTCGCCATTTTTGTTCTTTCTCTCTTTTTTGTGTGCTGTTGTTGTTGTTGTTGCTGTTGTTGCCACGTGTACGTCACACTTACGGGTAACACTGATGTGATTAAGCCTTCAGGATTTGAATTGATAATCATCAATTTTTTTTTTTGGACTTACCACTGCTGATATGACTTGATTGAATCAGGAAGCTAAGCTAAGCTACTAGCCCTCTAAGAAATCGCAAGTTTTCTTTTCAGTATTTTTAAACATTATGAAAGATCAACATTAAGCCGTGTCGGATGAAAGCGAGAATTGGGACATTGACTACGTTGATAATATTATTAGGAAGAACAAATGGCGGTTTATCTAATAATTAATCGATCTTTGAACTGAACAGCCAACAACGGGAACAGGTAGCTTCTAACATTACTTACTAAGACCGTTAACTTGTCACTTTGATTAAATCAACACGACTGCTGTTTTTACTGTTGATGCTGCTAGATGCTTCTGCTGCTGCTACTACTGCTACTGCTGCTGCTGCTATTGCTGCTTGCTGCTTCTATTGCTGCTGCTGCTGCTGCTACTGCTGCTACCGCTGCTGCTACTGCTGCTATTGCTGCTTGCTGCTTCTATTGCTGCTTGCTGCTTTGCTGCCTGCTGCTACGCCTGCTGACTGCTGCTACTGCTGCTGCTGCTACTTGCTGCTTCTATTGCTGCTACTGCTACTGCTGCTACTGCTACTGCTGCTATTTTTGCTTGCTGCTGCTATTGCTCTACTGCTGCTTCTGTTGCTGCTGCTCTTGTTGCTGCTGCTGTTTAAAGTGCTGATGCTATTTCATGGCAAGAATGGACGACAGAGTCACTCACCCCGAAAGTACAGACCTCCCTAAAATGAATATCGATGCACCAGCCTGGAACGGAACACCGAATCTACCATACCATGATTGAACTATCAGAGTTTGGCCACCACAAGCTTGATTCTGGGGTTTGTGTCCTAACCACCCCCCCCCCCCCCCCCCCGCCCTTCCTCCTGCCTCCTTCGTCCTTCCTTCCCGTCCCCCCCCCCCCCCCACCCACCCCTTCCTCCTCCCCTGCCTGCCCCTTGTACACACCCACCTCACCACTCCATCTCTCCTTCATTCTGTTGGTGTGTGTGTGTGTGTGTGGTGGGTGTGTGTGGGTAGTGTAGAGAGAGAGAGAGAGAGAGAGAGAGAGTGAGAGGTGTGTGTGTGTGTGAGATAGAGGGTGTGTGTGGAAGGTGTGTGTGTTGTGTGTGTGTGTGAGAGAGAGAGATGTGTGGAGTGGAGAGGTGTGTGGTGGTGTGTGTGTGTGTGTTGTGGAGAGATGGAGATATGTGTGTGAGGTGTGTGTGTAGTGTGTGTGTGTGTGTGTGGAGAGAGAAGAGAGGAGAGAGGTGTGTGAGAGAGGTGTGTGTGGTTGTGAGAGAAAGAGATTGTGTGTGTGGGAAAGAGAGATAGGTGTGTGAGGGGTGTGTGTGTGTGTTTGTCTGTGTGTATGTGTTCGCGCGCGCGCGTGTGTATATATGTATGTGAGGGAGAGAGAGAGAGAGAGAGAGAGAGGAGAGAGAGAGATAGATCGAGAAACAGATAAACAGAAAGATTGTGTGTGTGAGAGAAAGAGAGATATTTGTGTGCGTGCGTGCGTGCTTACGTGCGTGCGTGCTTACGTGCGTGCGTGCTTACGTGCGTGCGTGCTAACGTGCGTGTGAACGTGCGTGTGTGCGTGCGTGCCTACCACAGGCTTTCGTTTCCACCCCCAGACATTAGCAGAGTTATGGGTTGTCAACAATATCATCATTTATCCCTTTATCATTGGAGGGGCCCCCCTTGCCACGGAAAGAAAGAACGAAAGAAAGAAAGCCCCTTTTCTTTTCTTTTCTTTTTTCTCTCCCTCTCTCTCTCCCTCCTCCTCTCCCTCCCTCTCTCTTTCTTTCATTGGAGCTGCTAAGTCAACCAAGCTCTGACTCCTCACACACACACACACACACACACACACACACACACCTTACTCACAGAGAGACACATAGAGAGAGAAAGGAACGCATACACACACGCACGCACGCTTAGAGAGAAACACACACACAGAGACACACTCACAGACAAAGACACATACCTCATTGACAAACACACAGAGAGAGAAACACACACACACGCACACACAAAACACACACATACACAGAGAAACACACACACACAAAACACAAAACACACACATACACACTCAGAAACACACAAAACACAAAACACACAGACAAACACACATAACACACACAGAGAAACACACACACTCACACACAAACACATACACACACACAAACACACAACACACACACACACACACACACACAGACACACAAACACACAACAAACACACACAACACACACAACACACACACAAACACACACAACACACACACACAAACACACACACACACACACACACACTATTCAACTAAGCAGGTGGGCGGAGAAGGAAAGTGGGTAGGGGGGGGGGGGGGAGGGAGGGGATTTTTTTTGGGGGGTGGGGGGGGGGTTAGAGGGAGGGTGACAGGTCAATATGATTCCCTGCTGTGTTCTT
>CM054146.1:54849884-54852384 GCA_028751875.1 Rapana venosa
GGGGGGGGGTCTAGAAGTCCTTGCACAGCTTATCAGTGACAGGCCGCCCTGGGGCCACCTACCAGTATCACCCTGCACTACTACTATTGCTGGGGCATTTTAGTTTGTATTCAATGGTGCCTAAGTCTGAGCTAACATAGCAGGACATCCCCGTATTAAGCTCCCCACTGACACAACTAAGAAATTCTTTCAGAGGAGGCTTTTTAAATTTTAGCAAAACGTGAGAAAGATGGTGTTTTAGATTCGTTAAGGAAAGGTTTTTGACTAGAACAAGAGGAGGATATGGTTAAAAGGTAAAGGTGTCCCATAACGTATAAGGTCGTAGGGGAGCGATGCGTCAGAGACCTCACTTCTCCAGGGGCCAGCATATTGAGGGCGGCGCCCATCTCCTCTCCCTCGCTGCTTTACCTTCCCTGACCCTAAAGAGGGCAGGTGGCCATTTACAGCTGGGTGAACTGGGGGGACTATACTGAAGCCAAGGCGTACAAACGGTCACCCGTTCAACTGGTAACCACGCTCGACGCTGCTTAATCTTAGCTCGGGGAAAGCGAGTGCTCTGACCACTGAGCTATCCCGTTCCCCGAGTTATGGTTACAAATTGTTTAAAAGAAGACTTACAAAACAACTAAAAAACACAATATGTAATATCAATAAGCAAATACGAGGTTTAAAATGTTCCCACAAGTATAAATGTAGAAAGTGTAGATGTGATGTCTTTAATCTATCAATTACACTTGTTTCAACAGGATTGATTTGTTGTGACGATGTTTTGTGTTTTTCAGATCCCAAATAACAAGTTTTGTTTTGTTTGATGATGAAGTACACTGTAAGCTATCAGCTTGGTGCTGCTCCAAATGGATTTGTGTACAATGTATTTTTTTCCCTTCTTAATAAACATTTGTTTAAAACCAACTAAAACTGAGAAAATCACAACGACAAACTTTAAAAGAACGCTTTCTAAAAAATAAAAAAATCAACAAAAAACATCCTTCTCATATATTTCCCACTCTGTATTTTTCACAGTCTTCTCTTTAAGTGTTGAAAGAAAGAGTAGGCCATTGTGTGCCGGTGGGAACAGATGACAAAATTTTAAAAACCACATACACACGTGGACTGGGTGTAAAAAAAAAAACCAACAAAAACCACACGAGTGCTTATTCCGTTATCCTCAATATAAAAGAATAAATAAACAACAAATAAATAAATAAATGAGAAAATGTTCACCCCCCCCCAAAAAAAAAAAAATTCGTCCATGGCAAAAAAAACCCAGACAAGAGGAGAAGAGGGGGGGGGGGTGTACATGGTGACCCCAACACCGGCGTTGGTGTATAGCGAGAGGACAACATGTTTGGAGAGCGGAGGTGGCACCAATGCTAAGCTGATTCCTTTTATTGCCTCCCTGCTCTCATATCCCCCTCCCTCTTTTCATAGTCACAACACAAGGGCAATTTTGAAACCGCCACACAGCGGAAGAAATGGCTAAAGCGAGTAGGGGTGGGTGGGTGGGGTGGGTGGGTGGGTGGGTGGGGGCGGGTGGGGGTGGGTTGAGAGATTTGAGCGTGTGAAAGGTCGATTTTCTTTTCTGGGTTGTTTTTTTTTTTCTTTTCTTAAAGTTTGAATGGGGTAGCGTTGTCCTTTTTGGGCTATGACGGCTGTGTGTGTTTTGTGTGTGTGTGTGTGTGTGTGTGTGTGTGTGTGTGTGTGTGTGTGTGTGTGTGTGTGTGTGTGTGTGTGTGTGTGTGTGTGTGTGTGTATGTGTGTGTGTGCGTGCGTGCGTGCGTGCGTGCGTGCGTGCGTGCGTGTGTGTGTGGTGTGTGTGTGTGTGTGTGTGTGTGTGGTGTGTGTGTGTGTGTGTGTGTGTGTGTTGTGTGTGTGTGTGTGTGTGATATCTTCAGTATAACGTCTATTCACATTTAGTGATTTTAGACGGGGGAAAATCTAACAAGAAAAAGCAAACGAGAATTGAAAAATGTCAGATAACAGTACTGAAATAAAAACCAACTTTGACATACTACAAAAACTGAGGTATCGGACTTTTTATCAACCCTAACACAATGTCCAACAGTAACGATGGTTCAGACAAAAATCTGATCCAGTGACAAACTTGGTACAGCAGATAAAATGCTTTTACATGTCCACAATCAAAAATAAGTTGACTATTTGTAATCTTCTCCCCACAAATGCATTTTGTGTATGTGTGCGCTCTCTCTCTCTCTCTCTCTCTCTCTCTCTCTCTCTCTCTCTCTCTCTCTCTCTCTCTCTCTCTCTCTCTCTCTCTCTCTCCTCCTCTCTCTCTCTCTCTCTCTCTCTCTCTCTCTCTCTCTCTCTCTGTCTCTCTCCAACACTCAAATTCTGTTAGTTATTATTCTGAAATTTGGGGCTTGGATGCAGCAGCAACACAAAGTAAACAATGTGTGCTTTGAAGCAGTTCTAAGAGTAGGTAGACAAACGTACATCAAGCTTGTTTACAGCGGGGGCAAAAAACACACAACACAACTGC
>CM054146.1:54857384-54867384 GCA_028751875.1 Rapana venosa
TGTGTGTGTTGTGTGTTGTGTGTGTGTGTTGTGTGGTGTTGTGGTTATGTGTGTGTGTGTGTGTGTGTGTGTGTGTGTGTGTGTGGGGGTTTTGGGGTGTGTGTGTTGTGTGTGTTTTGTGTGTGTGTGTGTTGTGGTGTGTGTGTGTGTGTGGGGTGCATAAGTTACCAACAGATCTTCAGTCCATCTCAATTGCTAAACTTGAGATCAAAGCAAAGCTGGGCAGATAAATGACATGAGAGAGAGATAGGAAAGAGAGAGAGGAGAGAGGGAGAAAAGAGAGAGATAGAAGAGAGAGAGAGGAGAAGAGAGAGAGATGGAGAGAGAGATAGAGAGAGAGAAGAGAGAGAGAGAAGAAGAGAGAGAAGAGAGAAAAGAGAGGAGGAAGAAAAAAGTTGGGGGTGTCGAAGAGGGAAGGATTTGAGATTTGAGAAATAAGATAAGTAAAGAAAAAATTCAGGAAAGATTATAACAAGCTAAAATAAATAATAAAATATCATACACACACATGGATAACATTAAAACGAACACACTCACAACATACACACCACAGGCATACACACACATACACACACGCACGCCCACGCACGCACGCACACACACATACATACTAAAATGAACGCACACATACATGCATCAATGCATACACACATACACGAATACACACAGGCACACACCAATTTAAAACACACGCACCACACACACATACATACATACATAAATGCACACTTACATACATACATACTACATACATACATACATAAAATACATACATACATACATACATACAACACAACATGGGTAGCGTTAAATCGAACACACACAGACATAGGTAATCACACACACACACACACACACACACACACACACACACACACACACACACACCTACACACACACACACACACACACACAGACGCACACACACAAAACACACACCACACGCAAACCCCCCCCCCCCTACCACCACCCACCCTCACCCCTCACCCACACCCACCCACACCACCCACCCCTCAACCCCCCCCCCCCACACACACACCCCCACACACAACCACCACCCACCACCCCACCTAACTTGCAAGGAGGGGGGGGGGGAGGGGTTGGGGGAGGGTTGGGAAGGGAGGGAGGGAAAGAAATAATAATTGTCTTTTTGCCTCACCGCCTGTAAAATAATTTCCAGCAAACAGGGACCAGAACTCTGATCGATACAGCTGGGATGGAGATTTGTGAGGATTTGGGTGATAAGGCAGAAGGATGGAAGGTACAGTTCAAATTGGACAGGGAGGAAAGGGGGGGGGGGGGGGTGGGGGGGGGGGGGGGGGGGGGGGGGGGGGGGGGGGGGGGTGGGGGGGGGGTGGGGAGGGGGGAGGAGGAATAAAAAGTGCAAGGGTGGGGGTTGGGAGGGTGGGGGGGGTGGAGGGGGCGGGGGGGGGGGTGTCTTGTTTTTATCGTGGACAAAATTATGTTGTGGAGTTTTTGTAGAGAAGGGGGTTAATATTATTGGTATGTATTGTATTGGGATTGTGTTGAGTGTATGTAGTGTAGTAGGTGAGTGTGGGGGGTGTGGTGGGGGAGGGGGGGTGTGGTTGGGGGGGTAGGGTGGGTATGGTGTGGTGGATGTGGTGGGTGTGGGGGTGGGTGGTGTGTTTTGGTGTGTGGTGTTTAGAGTGGTGTTGGGGTAGGTGTTGTTGTGAGGTGTGGTGTGGTGGTGTTGTTAGGTGGAGGGGGTGAGGGGTGGTTGGTGTGGTGAGGTGTGGGTTGAAGTGGTGTGGTGTGGGTTGGAGGTGTGGTGTGGTTGTGTGTGGTGTGGTATGGTGAAGTGTGGTGTGGTGGTGTGGGTGTGGTGGGGGTAGTGTGGTGGTGGTGTTGTGGTGGTGTGTGGGTGGTGTGTGTGGTGTAGGTGTAGGTAGGTGGGGAGGTGTGGTGTGGTGTATGAGGTGTGGCATAGTGTGGGGTGGTTTGGTGTGTGAGGTGTGGTTAGTGTGGTGTGTTTTTGTGGTTGGTGTGGAGTGGTGTGTGTGTGTGAGTAGTGTCGAGGTGTGGGGTGGTGGGGTGGTGAGGGTGATGTTGTGGGTGTGTAGTTGTGTAGTGTAGTGTAAAGTGTGTGGTGTTGATGTAGTGTAGTTAGTGTAGTGTATGTAATGTGTGTAGTGTGTGTGATTAGTGTAGTTAGTGTAGTGTAGTTAGTGTAGTGTATGTTGTGTAGAGTAGTGTATGTGGGTGTAGTGTGTTAGTGTAGTGTGGTGTAGTGTGGTGTGGTGTGGTTGTAGTGTAGTGTGGGTGGGGGTGTAGTGTAGTGTAGTGTAGTGTGGTGTGTGTGGTTTTGTGTAGGTAGTGTAGTTAGTTTTGTGTATGTAGTGTAGTGTAGGGAGTGTAGTGTGTGTAGTGTGGTGTGTGTGGTGTGGTGTGGTGTAGTAGGGGTAGTGTAGTGGTGTACTGTAGTGACTGTAGTGTATTGTAGTGTAGTATACTGTAGTGTACTGTAGTGCAGTGCAGTGTATTTAGTGTACTGTAGTGTACTGTAGTGTACTGTAGTGTTGTGCAGTGCAGTGTACTGTAGTGTAGTGTAGTGTTCTGTAGTGTAGTGTGGTTTTTAGATAGTGTAGTGTAGTGTGGTGTAGTGTGGTGTGGTGTAGTTTTAGTGTAGTGTAGTGTGGTGTGGTGTGTGTAGTGTAGTGTAGTGTTGTGTAGGTAGTTTATTGTTAGTTTAGAAATAGTGTAGTGTGGTGTAGTGTAGTGTAGTGTAGTGTAGTGTAGTGTGGTGTAGTGTAGTGTAGTGTGGTGTGGTGTGGTGTAGTGTAGTGTGTGTAGTGTGTGTAGTTTGTGTAGGTTTTGTTTAGTGTAGTGTAGTGTGGTGTAGTGTGTATACTGTAGTGTACTGTAGTGCAGTGCAGTGTAGTTGTCTGTAGTGTACTGTGTGTACTGTAGTGTAGTGCAGTGCAGTGTACTGTAGTGTAGTGTAGTGTATGTGTGTAGTGTACTGTAGTGGTACTGTAGTGTACTGTGTGTACTGTACTGTAGTGTACTGTAGTGTGTGCAGTGCATTTGTAGTGTTTTACTGTAGTGTGTGTATGTGCAGTGTAGTGTGGGTTTGTGTAGTGTAGTATAGTTGTAGTGTAGTGTAGTGCAGTGTAGTGTAGTGTATTGTAATGTAGTGCCTGACATTCAGGCTGCTCTCCCCCTGGGGAGAGTGCGTCGCCACAAGAGCACTGCCACCCATTAAAAAAAGTATCATGTCTGCGTGTGTATTTGGGAAGGAAGGTGGCAGGATGGTTAAGACCTTTGCCTGCCAGCAAGTAAACCGTGAGGTTCTGGGTTCGATTCCTAGCCTCGCCCTTTCTTCCCAGTTTGACAAAAAATCGAACTGAATGTCAAAGTCCTTCGGATGAGACTATAAACCCCGTGTGCGAACGTATGCAGAACATCTTGCGCACACGTTAAATCCTGTTCCGCTTTTCGAAAGAGTAGGCCATTGTGTGCCCGGTGGGAACAGATGACAAAATTTACAAAACCGCATACACACGGGGACTGGGTGTAAAAAATAAGCACATGTGTGCTTATTCCATTATCCTCGATATAATCTGAGCGCTTTGATTTGTTGCTTTACAAGATTCAGTGCTATATAAATTCCATACATTATTATTATTATTATTATTATTATTATTATTTGCTTTCCTTTGAGATTGGTTCCTTTTTCTATACGGAACAACAACAAAAATCGACAGTGGGTTCTTTTACGTCCACTGAATGGGCGTCACACACAAGACCTCAGTTTGTCTCTTTCGAAAGACTAGCATCTAGACCACCACTCAAGGTCTAGAAGATGATGGGAAAGCCCGGTTACAAATAGCTATCGCACTTCTCACTTTCTAAACAGGCACGGGATAGCTCAGTGGTCAGAGCACCCGCTTTCCCCCAAGCTAAGGTTAAGCAGCATGGAGCGTGGTGGTTACCAAGTGGATGGGTGACCGTTTGCGCGCCTTGGCTTCAGTACAGTCTCCCGGTTCACCCAGCTGTAAAAAAAAATGGGTACCTGCCCTCTTTAGGGTCAGAGAAGGTAAAGCAGCGAGGGAGAGGAGATGGGCGCCGCCCTCAATATGCTGGCGCCTGGAGAAGTTGAGGTCTCTGATGCTTCGCTCCCCAACGACCACATAAATTATGGGAACACCTTTGTCTTTACTTCTGACCAAAGCAGGCGCATTGCCTTAAGACTGCCTGTCCACCAAAGCGTGTTCCCATTGTTCTCTTTGTCTTTGATCCCTCTGTCTCCGTTCTCTTTGTCTCTGTCTCCTAAGCCTTTATCTCTTTGTCCCTGTCTCTTTCTCTGTATCTGTTCCCTTTGTCTTTTAGCCTCTGTTCTTTGGCCATGTCTCTGCGTTTCTTTCTGTTTCTCTCCCTTGGTCCCTGTCTCTCTTTTTCTTTGTGTCTTCATCTCTGTCTCTCAGTCTCCACTGTGTGTCTGTCTCTTTGTGTCTGTCTCTTTGTTTAGTTTTCCTTTGTTGGTTTTTTTGTGGTCGCTTTGTTTTCGCTTTTTCTGACTATGTGAAAAGCTTTTTTTCTTAAATGATGATGATGATGATGATGATGATGATGATGATGATGATGATGACGACGACGACGACGACGACGATGATACTACTACTACTACTACTACTACTACTACTACTACTACTACTACTACTACTACTACTACTACTACTACTAAAAGTAATAATAATAAAAGAAATAATAATAATAATAATAATAATAACAATAAATGGAATTCATATAGCGCTGTATCTTGCACAGACAAATCAAAGCGCTTGCACTCAACTCATTCTTACACAGTCATGCAACCAGTAACAATTAATAGTTTCAACAAGTCCACATGTGCACGCACACACACACACACACACATACACAACACACACACGCACAGGTCACACACCCTGGCAGGGCAATAGAAAATGTAGCATGGATTGGGAGGTAAGGGGGGGGGGGGGAGGGGGCCGAGGTGAGTGTGGGTCTATGCTTTGTTCAGTGTGGACAAATAGTTAATGGTTGTGAAGTTATTTCGGAGGGTATGGACAAAAATTGGACCAAATCGTATTCCCTCTGTGGTCTGTCTCTCTGTCGCTGTTCTTTTGTTCCTTCGCTCTGTTCTGTTCTCTTCTGCCTGTTTACCTGCAGAGTGGTGTCTGTTTCTATGGTCTTGTTATTCTGTCTGTTTGTTTATCTGTCTGTCTGTCTGTCTCTTTGTCAGCCCCCGCCCCCTAAAATTTCTCTCTCTCTCTCTCTCTCTCTCTCTCTCTCTCTCTCTCTCTCTCTCTCTCTCTCTCTCTCCTCTCTCTCTCTACTCTCTCTCTCTCTCTCTCTCTCTCTCTCTCTCTCTCTCTTCTCTCCCGCTCTCTCTTTCTGCATACACATGGGGACTGAATGAAAAAACCCCACATGAGTGCTTATTCCATTATCCTCGAAATGAAAGAAAAAAGAAAAGAAAAGATCTTTCTCTCTCTTTCTCTCTAATATATAAATAAATAAATAAATATATATATATATATATATATATATATATATATTATATATATATATATATATATATATATATATATATATATATATATATGTCTCTCTGTCTCCCTCTCTATACACACATATATATATATGTTTATATATATATATATATATATATATTGGTATATATGTATATGGATATATATATATATATATATTCTTTCAAAAAGTCCATGACAGTTATCAAACAGTACACGTATACGTATCGATCTAAACAAGTCTACTTGCCTGTTGCATAAATATTTTTTTACATAGGAACAAACACGATCATCATAAAGTGTCATAGCAGTTATATAACAAGGAAGGTAGCAGGACGGTTAAGACATTCACCTGCCTAACAAGTAAACCCTGAGGTTCTGGGTTCGATTCCCAGCCTGTGCCCTTTCTTCCCAGGTTGACAAGAAAATCGAACTGAATGTCAAAGTCTTTCGGAAGAGACTCTAAACCAGTCGGACCTCGTGAGCTTACGGACTTGTGCACGGTAAAAGAACCCACGACAGTTGGCAATCGGAAAGTGCAGGCAGGTAGCTCCCGACTGTTTTGGCAAAGCTGATGGGTTCAATACTCCACTGTATCCCCAAAGTCGGAATGTGGCTACATTAAGGTGGCCGAGGAACGAAAGACAAAACATGTAGTTGTTTAGTTACATATAAGTGTAAATTTAACTAGCACAGAAAGAGGCTATCATTGCAGCGATATGAAGTAATAATAATAATAATAATAATAATAATAATAATAATAATAACAATAACAATAATAATAATAATAATAACAACAACAACAACAACAACAACAACAATAATAATAATAATAATAATAATATAATAATAATAATAATAATAATAATAATAATAATAATAATAATAATAATAATAATAATAATAATAATAATAATAATAATAATAATAATAATTTAAAAAAAAAAAAATAATAATAATAATAATAATAATAAATGGAACTTATATAGCGCTATATCTTGCAAAGACAAATCAAAGCGCATATAGATCATACACACACACACACGAACAAACAAAAACACATACACACACCGCGCGCATTTACTCACACTCACACACATACACACACGCGCGAGCACGCACACATAAACGTACACATACATATACATACATACATGAATGCATGCATGCGTGCATGCGTACATACATACATACATACATGCATACATACATACATACATACATACATACATACATACATACATACATACATACATACATACATACATACATGCATGCATGCATGCATGCATGCATGCATGCATCCATACATACATACATACATACATACATACATACATACATACATACATACATACATACATACATACATACATACATACATACATACATACATACACGCGTACACAAGCACACACACACAGACACACAGACACACTCACGTTATATCGCAAGACAGGCTCTGACAAGGCTACACCAGGACAAGGATATAACCATGTTTTGTGCTCAACATAAATATGGGAACATGAGAATACAGAGCTCTCTCTCTCCCTCTGTGTGTGTGTGTGTGTTGTGTGTGTGTGTGTGTTGTGTGTGTGTGTGTGTGTGGTGTGTGTGTATGTGTGTGTTGTGTGTGTGTGTGTATGTGTGTAGTGTGTGTGTGGTTGTGTGTGTGTTGTGTGGTATGTGTGTATGTGTGTAGGGGTTGTGTGTTATGTGTGTGTATGTGTGTGTTGGTGTTTTTGTGTGTGTGTATGGTGTAGTGTGGTATGTGGTGTATGTGTGTGTGTTATGCTTTTTGTGTGTGTATGTGTGTTTGTTGTATGATGGTGGTTTATGTTGTGGCTGAGTGTGTGCTGGGTGTATGGGGGTGTGTGATTTTGTGTGTTGTGTATGGTTGTGTGGTTGGTGTGTGTGTGGCTCTGTTTTTGGGTGTGGCTGTGTGGTGTGTTTGTGTGTGTATGTGTGTATGGTGTGTATGTGTGTTGGTGTGTATGTGTGTATGTGTGGTTGTGTGATGTGTGTGTGTGTATGTGTATGTGTGGTTTTCCTTGGGGTGGTGGCGGGTGTTGTGTGTATGTGTGTGTTGTGTGTGATGTGTGTATGGTGTGTATGTGGTGTATGGTGTATGGTGTTGTGTGTGTTTGCGTATGTGTGTGTTGTGTTGTGTGTAGGTGTGTGTGTGTGGTTATGTTGTTGTTTTTGTTGTCTCAAATTGAACGTCTGTTACTTAAGTGATTTAGACGAGGGAAATAGAAAGTGTAGTGGAAAGTTAAAGAAGGGGAAAAAGGGGGAAGGAAAAAAGGGTTTAAGAAATTGCATGTGTTGGGGTTTGTTTGTTTTTTGGAAAAACCACACACACAAAACTAAACCCCCCCCCCCCCCACCCCCCCCCCCCCCCCCCCCCCCCCCCCCCCCCCCCCCACCCCCAACCAACTAGAAAAGTAATGAAAATTTCTTTTAAACAGGGAAAAAGGGAAACTAACAAGGGGAAAAATAAAATACAAAAATGTAACTACAAAAAAATTTAATAAAGTGGCTATGCAATAAACTTTGCAGGGCAAAGGCTAGCTTTGAATTTTCAAAGAAAATTTTCCAGAAACTGTTCAAAAAAGTAGGAAAAAAAGGTTTTTACAAATAGGGCAATCAAATATGTTGGTTTTGGGAAAATATGTCCCAATAGACTTAACATGTTTACAAAATTTGTAAGGAATGCATTTAATTTTCTAAATATAGTGAGTTACCTTTCAGGTTTTTTAAAACGCGTCTATTTTGGGAAAGGGGCCCTATAACAAAAAATATGGGCAGTGGTCAGGCAACTTTTTAAATTTCGTTCCTTTAATTGATCAATTCTTTAAACCCCATGAGTTTGTTTTAATACTGTTTTCCTTCCTGTAGGGTAAGGGAATCCGTTCTATCGATTCAAAATCATGTCTTGCCCCTTTTTTGCAGCTTGTCGCCCATCATTTTAAAAATTCCAACGTGAGAAGGACCCCAAAAAAAAACCAGGAATCCTTTAAAAAAAAAAAGGGGGATTCAAATTTTTATTTCAAAAATTTAAATTTGGGACCCTTCTTGAAAATTTGGGGATTTTATGCATACTTATAATTGGAGTCAACACAAAGCAAGTATGGGAAAGGATAAAATGGAAAAAACAAGAATATAGTTAGAGCCTAAAACGCAAAAAGTTTAGCTGTTAAAAATTTTAACTGTTTACCAAGATTCGATTTCTCAATTTTAAGTGCGGTATGCAATGCGGGAGCCTGTGTCAGTTTTTAAAAAAAAAGTCCATCGGTTTTTTAAAAATTTTTAAACAGTCGCTAATTTTTTTTCCTATGGGGCCGAAAATTTTGACTTGAGTTTGATTTTTTTTTTTTTTTTAAATTTTATTCAAAAAAAGGGTTTTTCCTCCCGAAGGAAAGGGGAAAGTTCTTTTTTTTGTTTCTAAAATCTATTTATTAAGTTTTTTTTTAAAAAGGGGCTGATACATAATGCAATAGGGATTTTAAAAAAAGAAATTTGTTTTTGCCCCCTTTTTGGAAAATTCGTTTCGCTTACTTTATTCATACAGAAAAATTTTCGTTTTCGTTCTCCGTAACAATTTTGGCGCTTTTAAATTGTCGGATTCAGTAGGGGATTCCCAATTTCCCCAAAAAAGTTCTTGGGTGGTTGCATGGTTTTGGGCCCAAAGTGCGTTTGTACGCCTTTCAAACTTTCTTGGAGGTTTTTAAGTAAATAATTTTGGGCATGAAAAAGCTTTTGTCCATAGACGTTTGGAACGTACAAGTGTTGACAAAATTTGAGTGAGATCTTGTCCCGGGCTGGAAAATTTTAAGTTATTGGGGTTTTGTTTTGTTTAAAATGACCAATATGGCTTCCGGGGTTTTTTTGTGTGGTGTTGCAAAACTTTTACCTTTTTTTAGAAAATTTGGGTTCCAATCGAAAATGTGGCAGTGTTCTGGTCCCTCCATTTTTAAAAAAACAAATGTGCGTTTTTTCTGGATAATGTCAGGCCCCTTTTTAAAAAATATTTATGTAAAAATTTCTAGCTCTTTTTTTTTATACTTTTTGGTTGTTTTTCTCCTCTTTGTTGGCACGCTTTAGTGACATTCATCCATTTTAAAATATATCATCGGGGGTATTGCAACCGGACAAAGTCTTTAGACAGTTTTGTGGGTAAACATACGCAATATATTAAAAGAAAAAAGGGGGTATAATGAACCCCCGTGGTTTAAAACCCTATGCAAATGACCTAAAGTTTGAATATGCTTCCATCTCACTTGCATACTTTTATTACATAAAAAAAACTTTTAATATAATAGAAAAAAAAAGCCCAGAAAAACCAATAGTCTTAGTTTAGCAGCAATTTAGATGCCAAAAATTGTCGTAGGCTTTCTTTACATCAAAAAATGTTGCGAGTAGATTTTTCCTTCTCGCAAATTGTTTTTTTGGGCCTGTGTTGTTAGTTT
>CM054146.1:54879884-54887384 GCA_028751875.1 Rapana venosa
TAATGTTTCTGTCAATACAAATTTCATTGGGTTTATGATGACCAAAGGGGTTTTATGTTTTTTAACAAACCCCGGGGAAAAAAAAACTGATAACCCAAAATCCAAACCAAATGTTTAGCATCAGAAACCCGCCTAACCCCAGAAAGTGGGAAAAAGCCAGGCAATTAGACCCTTTAAAAAAAAGAAAGGGTGCTGGGGCTGATGGGTTGGGTTGGGACTTTTTAAAGGGACAGTGTGATGTTTTTTGCCCCTTTTTTACTTCAGTTTTTCAAATAACAAATTTGACCATGGTTTTTATTTCCGATGAACGGAGCTTTTTCAATTAAATTTAACCACTTTCTGAAGAAAGGGGATCCAAAAGTAACAAAAAACCCACAAAAGGGGGATTTCCCCGCCCCCCATTTTGCAAAACTGTACAAATTTTTTTACTTAACAACCATTACCCCAAGTGGATTTTTGGGGAAAAGGGGCAATAGGGGAGGACAGGGAGGATTCAGGGAAAAAAACAGCACAAATGACCATAAATTTACACTTTTTGGGTCCACTCAGAAACATTGATTTGTCCCTTTGCAAACTTTATGTTGCCCTTTTATCGGGTTTTCGTAAAACTTTTGCTCTTAAAATAGGGGAAAAACTATGGGAAGGGACTAAATAATTTAAAGGTTAAAAGGGGGAAAAATTTTTTTTTCCGCTCTGAAAATAAATTTTTTCCCAAAAAAATGTTAAAGCCCCGTGTTCCTTCTGGCAGTGACTTGAAATGATGTAATTTTATGGGGCCCTAGTGGTTTAAAAAAAAGGGGAAAACTTTCCCCCGTTTTTTTTTTTCCCCTATTCATCAATTTAGCTTACCCCAAAATAATTTTCCCAAAAAGGGGAAAAACGGGATTTAATTTTCACAAAGGGTTTTTGTTGAATGTTTTTATATTTCTATTTGCCCGAAATTTTTATGTTATTTCTGACAGTGTGATAGGCTCCAAAAACAGTTGAATATATTTTAAGTACATCAAGGCGAATTGATTTTTAAAATAAACTTTGAGAAATGAATGTTGTTGTCTTTTTGTAAGCTGGCATTTGGGACGGAAACTGAAAATTGTCCAAACAAAAATTTTAAGTAAACTTTGGGGGTTTTTTCCCGTCTACCCCTTTCATTTTTTGTATACCATTCCGATCTCGCTGCCCCCGGGGAAAGAAAGGTTTTATCAGCCCTTATTAAAATGTTAAAGGGGCCCTTGGGGAACCACTCCGGGAGGCCTTTTTTTAAACTGTTTGATTTCAAATTCACCCAACTTGACTTACGGCTCTTTAGAAACGGGGTTTAATACCGAACCAAAATATTGGGGGAAAGAGTCCAAATTTTGCTTTAAAAAAGGGGTTTTTGGGTGTAACCCAAAGTCCCTCAAGACACTTGTGTAGGAGACAGGGGAAAATCCTTTCGGAATACTTTCGTAAAGTGCATCAAAATTTGGGTTTCGAATTTTTCAAATTTATACCAAAAAAAAGCTTACAAAATCCTTATCCTACAGGAACCCAAAAAAAGTCAATGGCAAGTGGGGGTTTGAAATGTTTTGGGATAAATTTGGGTTCGGGTTAGTCTGGGGGCACAATGGGGGGGGATAAACAAAAATTTTAAACTGAATTTAAGCAACCCACTTTAGACTGTTTCAAACCAAACTGGCTTTTTTGCCTTTGGGAACCATGATTTCTAAACGTGTAAAACAGTTACAAACAATCATTGGAACAAAGTGTATATTTAAGCTACATAAAAGCCTTTACTGTAAGAAGGGATTTGGCCCGACTGAGAATTGGAGTGTCGTCTTTGAACTGTAGCTTTCTGCAATTTAACAATCGTGGCAACACACAGACTTGGTATGCCCCTTTTGTGATGACGTACTAGAAACAGAAGTACACTTTTTGCTTCAGTGTCCAAAGTACAATGATCTTAGAGCAGAACTGATTCCAAGTAAATATCACAGCCATCCATGTATGTTTAAATGTTCATTATTATTGTCTTCTGAAAACAGAACAATTGTGATGAAAGTTGCCACTTTTGTCCATAAAGCACTAAACATTAGAAAACAGAGCTTAATGTTGTAATTACGGAATATCGGTTTCATTTAATGTTGTAATTGCAGAATGTCATGTTTTGTTTAGCGATGTGATTACATAACAACATGTTTTGTTTAATGTTGTAATTACGAAATGTTATGTTCATCCTGCCTGTAAAGGGCCAAGGCCTATACATTAAATCATTCCGAGTCCGAGTCTCTCTGTCTCTCTGTCTCTGTCTCTGTCTCTCTCTCTCGCTTTGGGTTTGTCTGTCTCTGTTCATCTGTTGTTATCTGTTTTCTTGTGTGTTTTGTGTGTGTGTGTGGGGTTTTGTGTGTGTGTGGGGTGTGGTGTGTGTGTGTTGTGTGTGTGTGTGTGGTGTGTGTGTGTGCTTGCTGTTTGTGGTGTGGGTTACTTGTTTACATGTTTTCTTGGATGTTTGTTTGTTTGTTTGTTGTGTACTGTTTGTTGTTTGTTGGATTTTCTATTTCTTCTTCATTTTCTTCGTCGAACGCTCAGACAGCAACTCCTGAGGCCCTGACAAATGCTGCTGTGCGCTGGCCTTCCCTCCCTCCAGGGGTCCGAAGAGTTTGTCCCTCATCGGCAGGTCAGTAGGCCAGACTATAATGGATAATCTGTTTGACGTCGTGCTTTATTTATTTAAATTACCACTTTAAATCACAGCATATTTCTCTGCGTGAAATTCGGGCTCCTTTCCCCAGGGAGAGCACGTCGCCACAAGAGCAGCGCCGCCCATTATTTTTATTTCTTTTTCCTGTTTGCAACTGTATTTGTTTCCCTATAAGAGTGGCTTTTCTTCTTTTTTTTCTTCCTTTTATAACAGAATTTTACCAGGAACAACTTTCTTGTTGTCGTGGGCTCTTTTACGTTGGCTAAATACCTAGATTCAACCAATCCACCGTTGGTCGCCGCTCTTTCTCTATATCGGGTCCATCGACCTGGAATGAGCTCCCTCTCTCTCTTCGCCCAAAACCTAGTTATGACACTTTAAAATCCAGCCTAAAGACATATTTATTTCAAACCTGAGATTTCCCTCCTTCTGTTTCATATCAGAACTACCCCACCTTCACTAACCCATGTCCTATCACCCTGCTAAAGTATATGACCTGTGTTAGTGTGTGTGTGTGCTTTTGAAAAACATTTGACCATTAAAATTTTATTTCATAGATTTTGTCTGCAGCGCACCATGTTTGTAATATGTTTGTTTAAACTTTTGATTATTTATCATTGATTGCATGACTGTGTCAGATTAGGTTCAATGCATGCGCTTTGATTTGTCTTTGCAAGATATAGCGCTATATAAGTTCCATTTATTATTATTATTATTATTATTATTATTATAAATAGTTGTGCGTAACACAGGGGACCTAGGTTTATCGTCTCATCCGAAAGACTAGCACCCAGACCACCACTCATGGTCTAATGGATGGGGGGGGGGGGGGAGTTTCGGGTCCAATTCATTTGTCAATTTTGTTTGTTTGCTTATTTGATGCTTTTCTCTTCTTCTTAATTCTGTTGGTTTTTTTCATGTAAAACTGATTTAGAAGGATAGCAACAGCAGTGAGCATTATCATGAAGACAACATGTATTCTGTCCTTCACCAGTCGTCATACTAATGACTATCTTTTGAGCACAATAGAAGTTTTTAAGCTTGGTGTTGTTATGCTGCTGATGATTGTGGTTCGTACATATTATGTAAAAATACTATGTTTAATCAAATCTGTGGTTAAAACAATACCAAACGAGGTTACCAATTGGATGGGTGACCGTTTGTGCGCCTTGGCTTGAGTACAGTCGCCCAGTTCACCCAGCTGTAAATGGGTACCTGCCCTCTTTAGGGTCAGGGAAGGTAAAGCAGCGAGGTAGAGGAGATGGGCGCCGGCCTCAATATGCTGGCCCCTGGAAAAGTTGAGGTCTCTGATGCCTCGCTCCCCTACAACAACATAGTCTATGGGACACCTTTACCGATAACTTTAAGGGAGGTAGCTGAAAGTCAACCATGTTCAAGATTTATTTGAAAAGACTAAGCCTCACACTTCTCTAATGTCTGTAACAGGGGAAAACTATTAAGCAGAACAGTTTTTAACATTTGTTTTAAATCTGGTTTGGCAAATCAACCATGCTCAAGATTTCATTGAAAAGACTAAGCCTCACACTTCTCGAATAATATCTGTAACAGGGGATAACTATTCAGCAGAATAGTTTTGAACATTTTTTTAAAAATCTGGTTTGGCTTGAGAACGAGTGTCTGATCAAATTAACAATCTCATACAGTTTAGATGATTGTGGGGTTTTTTTTTCATTTTTATTTCATTGTTTTTAAGTTTAGACTCTTTTTGGGGACTTGTTTGTTTGTGTCTTCATATGGGGACGGGATAGCTCAGTGGTCGGAGCACTCGCTTTCCCCCAGTCAAGTTAAGCAGCGTCGAGCGTGGTTACCAGTTGGATGGGTGACCGTTTGCGCGCCTTGGCTTCAGTACAGTTCCCCCAGTTCACCCAGCTGTAAATGGGTACCTGCTCTCTTTAGGGTCAGGGAAGGTAAAGCAGCGAGGGAGAGGAGATGGGCGCCGCCCTCAATATGCTGGCCCTAGAGAAGTGAGGTCTCTGACGCCTCGCTCCCCTACGACCTTATAGGTTGTGGGACACCTTTACCTTTTTTTAAAGGGACAGACCTAGTGAATAATAATGTGCAGTGGTTAGTGCAGTTGGCTCACGACTAGAGGATTGTGAGTTCCAGCAGCGGTAGTTATTTCGGAGGGTCCCTTGGCTGGCTTTTGGTAGGGAAGGGGGTCAGTTTGTTTGTTTTTGTTGTTGTTGTTTTGTTCTTCGGCTAGAGCTCCGAGGCTCACCAATGGTATTTTTTTGCGTATTCATCCGTTTTTATACTTACCCTTAAGGTAGCCACACTCCCACTTCTGAGACGGTGTTTAAGCACGACACCTGTGTGAATGCGTTTTTAATTTTTTAACATTTTGTCATCCGTTCCTACCGGCACGAAATAGCCTGCTCTTCCAAAAAGGCTGAGTGGGTTTTTTCAACGTGTGCGCAAGGTGTGCAGTTGGAGGCTGGGCCTTGGTTTATAATCTCATCCGAAGAATTTTGACTTTCAGTTCGGTTTTTCTTGTTAAACTAGGAAGAAAGGGCAAGGTTGGGAATCGAACCCAGAACCTCGCGAGTTTCTTAGGAAGATGAACGTCTTAACTGTCCTGCCACCGTCGTTCTTTTTAAACTTTTTGTAAAAAATCTGGATTGTTTTATTTCAAGGATGATGGAATAAGCACTGATGTGCTTTTTTAAAATCCAATCCCCGTGTGCATGCTGTTGTGTAAATGTTGTCATCCGTTCTCCAAGTTTGGATGACAAAATTTCAGCATGCTCTGAACTGAGCAGCAAGATTGGGGCCCCACATACCAATTGAATACTAGCCACATAACAGATGCAATGAGAGAGAGAGAGAGAGAGAGAGAGAGAGAGAGAGAGAGAGAAGAGAGAGAGAGAGAGAGAGAGAGAGAGAGAGAGAATGAATGAATGAATGAATCTTTATTTTTCAAGGATAACAGAATAAGCATACACATACTTTTTTTTTCATCCGGCCCTTGCCCTGATTAGGGACTATCAACAAAACAAAGGGAAAAACCCTACTACAGCAGCGACAACATGATTTTTTTTAAATAGGAGAAGTATATATTTAACAATACATAACCCCTAACTGACTTGAACATTATTTTCGAGAGATACATAGGTTATAGTTTTGTTTTGAGAAAAGATATATGCGTTAATAAACATATAACTCTCAAATGAATTAAACTTTATTATGAAAACTGATACACTGATTATAATTAAGAGAGAGAAAGAGAGAGGGGGGGGGGAGGTGTATAGGTGTTGTGGTGTGACTGCAGGTGTGTCTAACTCACCAAGTAGTGAATAGACATTAAAAAACAAAACAAAACATGATACAATGTTGATAGTGGCGCTAAAATGTTGGGTTTGGGTTTTGTTGTTGTTGGGGTTTTTTTTTACAAACTGTGCAGGTGTCTGTTTCCCTCGGGCGTGTTCAGTATTAAGATAGTACTAGTGAGGCGGGATAGCTCAGTGGTCAGAGCACTCGCTTTCCCCCAGCAAAAGTTAAGCAGCGTCGAGCGTGGTTACCACTTGGATGGGTGACCGTTTGTGCGCCTTGGCTTCAGTACAGTTCCCCCAGTTCACCCAGCTGTAAATGGGTACCTGCCCTCTTTAGGGTCAGGGAAGGTAAAGCAGCCAGGGAGAGGAGATAGGCGCCACTGCCCTCAATATGCTGGTCCCTAGATAAGTTGAGGTCTCTGACGCCTCGCTCCCCTACAACCACATAGGTTATGGGACACCTTTACCTGTTTAAGTATTACCACAAGAGGCGTAGAGTATGGGCCTGTATCTCACCTCATCTCATCTGCTCCCATAACCCCCTCCGGGGTCGTAGGGGCACTGCATTGACGAACGTTGCACCAGCTGGCTCCATTTGCGGCGGTTGTGTGCAAGTGCCTGGGTTGTGGAGAAGCTCTTTCCTGTCCATTCAGTTATGTTGTCTGCCCATTTCTTCCTCTGTCTGCCTCGCCTTCTCTTCCCCTGCACTGTTCCCTGCAGTATGGTTTTGGAGAGCCCATCTGATCTAGTCACATGTCCGTACCATCTGTGCTTCCTTTTCTTGACTGCGGTCAGCAGGTTTTCGTAGTGCTTTACTTGTTGGGTGATGGTTTGTAGGACTTCGTTGTTGGTAGTGTGGTCCATGAATGAAATGCCAAGGAGTCTTCTGAGGAATCTCATCTCTAGAGCCTGGATCCTCCTTTGTAGATCTGCATTCAATGTCCAGGATTCGCACGCATACAGATATGTAGAGATGACTAGTGCATGCAGTAGTTTGACCTTGATCCTGAGAGAGATGTTTCGGTCTTTCCAGATAGTCTTGAGCTTTGCCATTGCTGCTATTGTTTGTGCAGCCTTTGCGTTTATTTCGGTTTTTGAACCTTCTTCACTCATAATAGCTCCAAAGGTACTTGAAGTGATCTACAACCTCAAGTTCTTTTCCACTGACTGTGATCTTTGTAGTGATTGGCTGGGCACTGTTTGTCATGAGTTTTGTTTTCTCGGCACTGATCTCCATGCCATATCTGGAGGATGTTTTGTCCAGGTGGTACGCTAGGTTGGCTAGTTCCTGTTCCTGTTCATTTCCTGCAAGTCCGTCGATGTCATCAGCAAACCTGTATCATAGTGTGTCAAACCTAGCTGGACCACTGTCGCTTCATTGTTGTCATGCTTATGAAGATGATCAATGATCTTACAATTATGGAATAAATAAATAATTAAAAACAAATAAGCAGGGAAAGAAACTAACAAACAAAAAAAGAAGTATCCATTCCGTGGCTCTGTTGCCCTTGTCTCATGGTGTCTTTCTTCCTT
>CM054146.1:54892384-54989884 GCA_028751875.1 Rapana venosa
GACAGGATTAAGGAGCAGGGTTTTAGAACGGATGTATTGATTTGTGTTGTTAGGATCAACAGACAGAAAGATCGATGATGTTGGACTGACTCGGGATGAAGCCATTGGTATTCAGTGAAGATGCATACTTTTTGTGTGGACACACCGTACACAGCCATGTGTGAGGGAACATTGGTGGGCATGCACGGGCACAGTCTCAGTCACACACACACACACACACACACACACCGGGTATTGGGATGACCCCCCAAAATGGAACAAACCAAAGAGAAATTCTCTCCCAAAATATCAGTAGGAACAGGAACTTAAAAAAACCCCAAACATTCGGCATGGAAGGAACAATAATAGTAAGAAGATGAAAGAGAAAGATGCACGACTTAGAATGAATGACAGTGATTCTTTTTTTCTTCAGAAATGCACTTTGAGTAGAAGTAATGGGGTGGGGGGTGGGGGGGGATTAAAAGTGCATTCCATTGTGAAAGATAAATGAAATATTCAAGAAACACCAGTAAAATCCAACAGATTTTGAAAGAGACACAACTTGTGGAGGTTTATTTTCATCAGCTTATAAAAACTATAACTTGACATGGGTTAAAAAGTTGAAAAGAGTTGCATGCGTGTAAATTGTTTGAGTGCAAGCGCTTGATTTGTTTGTTTTTACAAGATTCAGCACTATATAAATTCCATATATTATTATTATTATTATTAGTTTTAAAAAATGCCGAGGAGTAAACTCTCGGACAAGTTTGAAGTCAAGGCACTCTATGACATAAAATGAAATTCATCCTCTTGAACAGACATATTGCATTTTGAACATATTCTGTCTTTCCTTTGGATTAGATTACCTTAAGTCCATGAAAGTATAGATACAGATACAAATATCTTTTAGATAGATAGATAGATAGATAGATAGATAGATAGATAGATAGATAGATAGATAGATAAGGCTTCCTCGGTCTCCGAAGACTATGGCTGAGTCTTCCTTAGCCACACCAGTCTTGTTTGGAGCAACATCTGGCGTAGTGGCTCTCTCAGCAGACCAATCCGTGCATGGCAGTCTCTGCCACAGTTGGTGCATGCAAAACTGGACACAGGGTTGATGATGGTCTGGCTTTGCTCTCTCTCTCTCTCTCTCTCTCTCTCTCTCTCTCTCTCTCTCTCTCTCTCTCTCTCCTCTCTCTCTCTCTCTCTCTCTCTCTCCTTCCTGCTCCTTCTTCTGTCTGTCAACATCTGGAGTCTTTTCCCTTCTGCCCCTACAGGTTCCTTTACGTACTTCTCTCCTCTACCCAAATGCAATTTTCTGCCAGTGTTTGGAAGCTGTCAAAAGTGGATGTCAGTGGCTTTCTTTCATGCCACGCTTGCACACACATCCCTGAAGCGCAGTGCTGGAAGCCCTGAAGAACTGTGTCCTGCAGCAGCCAGTTCCCTGTACAGCATGATGTCCTTGGGGATGCGGTCATCCTTCCTACGGTGCACGTGACCAACCTTGAAGAGAGGGCGTTGACACAGTACAAGGTGCATGCTAAGGGAGTCTGCCTGTTCAAGAACAGATGTGTTGATGATTTCTGCCTCCCAAGTGCCCGGAGCTGACAGCGGAGATGGACATTTTTCAGGCGGTTGTCGTATCTTGCCGGTGTCGTCAGGTTTTGTTGTCGTAAAGCAGAGTGCTGAGAACACGCGCGTGGTACACCTTGAGTTTGGTGTTCAGGGTGAGACTGCTGTTGTTGTCCTCTACTTTCTTGACAAGTTTGACATGGGTGCAGCAGCTTGGGCAATGCGTGTATCGATTTCCTTGTCAAGAGACGGGTTACTTGTGATGGTGAAGCCCACATAGATTACGGTCAGTGTTTTCAAGCACTTCTTCATTGATACAGGTTGATGGTGGTGCAGGAATGTATTGACCCCAACGCATCAGTCTTTGTGATGCTGAATGTGAGTCTGAAACTCTTTGGAAGGTGTGGGCAAACATGCTGATAAGCTGTTGTAGATCTTCCTCTGCGTGAGAGTTCAGGGCTGCATCATGTGCAAATTCCATCTCTCATCTATTTATTTATTTATTTATTTATTTATTATCTATTCATTTAGCTATCAATTTATTCACTGAATTCATTTTAAAATTTTCATTTCATGGATTATAAATAAACACATCTGTGGTTTTGTTTAATCCAGTCCCAGTGTGCCTGTTTTGTATTTTTTGTCATGCTCTCATACAAAAGCTTAGGCGAATTTGGTCTCGGCTTTTCGGCAGGCCACGTTGAATAACCTTTATCACTCCTGGTGTGTAGATGGACTCCTTTCATGGACTGCATGAAGGCATAGTTCAGTAGTATGGAGCAAAAACATACCGAACAAGATCGGGGCAAGAACACACCCTTGTTTCACACCGCTCTTAATTACAAACGGTTCGGAATTTTCATCAATGTAGCTGGCAGTATCCTTCATATCGTCATGAAAGGAGGCTGTGATACCGAGCAGCCTTGGGGACAACAAATCCTCTTCAGCAGTTGGAACAGAAATCTCCTGCACGATATCAAATGCCTTTGTAAGGTCGATGAAGGCTATAAAAAGTGACATCCCCTGTTCTCGGCATTTTTCATGCAGCTGTCTTACTGACAATAATATATCAAAGTATTGTAGATCTTTCAGCTCTGATTCTGCACAGCGACTCTGGGTAGATGCGATTGGCAAGGACTTGCAGTTGTGCTAACACAACCCTAGAAAAAAAACCTTGCCCACAATGTTCAGTAGATTCATGCCCCGTCAATAATAGTAGTCACTGCAGTTCCCCTTGCTCTTGTACAGAGTGGGGATCTTTGCGCTGGAGGCTCTCACAGAGACACAATGCTCGGTCCACATCGCTTTAGTCTTCGTTCCTCGGCTTCACCTCCAAGGTTCACCAATAGTGAGATTTTGTGTATGTGACCGTTTACCTACCATTCATTAAGGTTGCGGCATTCCAACTTCATTAGGGATGTCCATGTCGCTTGAAGCCAGCCTCTGTATTATGTAGGCCTACTTTTCTGGCGTCTCTTCTACACACACACACACACACACACACACACACACACACACACACACACACACACACACACACACACACACACACACACACACACACACACACACACCCGTGGATTCAGTAATTCAAGCCATCAGCTCTATGCAAACAAAAGCAAGATCTGAATTAGACATTGAAATTTGTCATTTAACTCATCTTATCACCTTAAAAAGCTCAAATATAACTGTTTGTTGGATTCCATCTCATTCTGGTATATATTACAATGAAAAAGTTGACATTTTAGCGAAAAAAAGGGGCAAAAAGATTTAACAGATGTGACAAGTTTTAATCTCCATCTGTCGCTACAAGAATGTTATCACCTCGTTCAAAAAACCGCAGCACAAATTATTCCAGTGTGAGGAAAAGAGACTTGGTTGTCTAGATGTATATGAAGAAATGATAAAATTTGAGTCTTTTGTTAAAAGACATGAAACCAACTCTTATCGTATAAAACAAATTGTCTCTCTAGCTTGTCAATGGAAACTGAACTGTTTTATGACAAGATATGTTGGGCATGTCTCTTGTATATGTGGCCATAGTGTAACTGTCGATCATATCTTGATATGCAGCATGCTAAAAAGCTGCATACCTGTTCTTACCTCGCCAACGCCATCAGTGATCTTCTACTGAGATTTTTTTTTTCAAATGGTTATTGCACAGTCCAGCTGGTCTATTATTATGATTATTGTGGACTCTAACTACTTGTGGACTTTATTTTCTCTTGTTGGCTATAGTTTAAAAAGATCATTTTATTGTTGATTGGTTAGATTCTGTTAGAAATTGTGAGTTTACTGTTCTGTACTTAAGTTACTTTAGATTTGCATTTTCTTATTTGTTTATTGTAGATTTAGTAAATTACCCCCCCCCCCCCCCCCCCCCACCAACCAACTCCCAGATCCCCCCAATTCCCGCACCCCTAGCCTTTTTGTGTCTAATATCACATTGAGTGAAGAGACGTAAAACGAAATCGAAACGCGGATTCCTGAGATAGGGTCATGCCCGGTCCATCTTTCTTTTTCTTTTTTTGCTACATCTTCAGCAGGGTTCCTGTCCTGCAGTTCTCACGCCGCTCATTTCAATTTCTCTGCCCCAGCCATACCCAGATTTGTTATGTCCCATCCTCATCCTCAGGGTCGTCATTTCACAGCGAGTCCATCAATGTCAGGCCGCCATGCAGCTAAAAGCCAGAGGGGCCCTGCACTGCTGCTGGGTCACTTTTGTGGAGTTCAGTAGTGCCTGTTCTGAGCTAACATACGCAGGACACCACCTACTAAACCCCTTACTAACGACAGCATTAGCTCAGTCCCTGAGCCAGAGTGAGCGATTCAACCACTCTTGATCACCACGACGTCCCTCGTACAGCCTTCCCCTGCGAACCTCCAACCCCAAAAGCTGTGACACTAACCCACCACAGGCACAGAAGTGCATGGATAAAGCAAAACCGAGACCACACTACGAGACCAGAGCATCAGGGGCCATCAAATCAGAGGCTTTATTTTAATTATTGCATGATCGATGACAATGAGGATGATGTCATGATGCCGCTACAGAAGTGCTTGTGTTTTGAGACTAACTTGTCACGACTGAACTCTACACTTGCTATCAAGGAAGCCCTACATCCTGGCGTCAATCGAGCTCGAGAGATACAGACACCTGCAGTGTTCGTCAGGTAATTTGAGCAACACTCTACAAAAATCGATCCGTAAAGTGGATGAAGCTGGACTGTGTGGTCCCAGTCTTCCCACTGAGTCCACAGCACACTCACTCTGGGTAGGAGCTGGCCGGAGTCCGAAAAAATCCCTATGACTCATAATGGGATTCGAACCCGCCACCTTCCAGTCTGTAACCCAAGACGCTAACCACTGCGCCATGGCGGCCGGTCACTTACTTTTTTCTTTGTAGTCCTCCATCCTGCGAAGAACTGAAATGACCAATGGTCACCACCAGGACCTGTACTTCAAACTTGAAAAAAAGAAAGTGAAAAATCCCTCGAAATAAAAGAATTTGTCATTGCCATGTCATTCTCTCTCTCTCTCTCTCTCTCTCTCTCTCTCTCTCTCTCTCTCTCTCTCTCTCTCTCTCTCTCTCTCTCTCTCTCTCTCTCTCTCATCTTCTCTCTCTCTCTCTCTCTCTCATCGTCTGATGATGATATTGTGATCAAATCGGTTGCAAAGTTTATTGCTGAAGCACTGAAATTAAGACAATTACAGCTAAGTCCCAATTAGCTTAACATTTGTGACTAAACTAAAGTAACATTTATATTATGTAAACTCCAGCATTTTGTGACACACCTAAAGAAACATTTATAAATACGCTGTAGTCTCCAGCAAGAATATTTTTTGAAAATTTCACATACAATGTCAATGGATGGTCTAATATAGCATTCTAGAATGTTCTTTTCATTATTTTAGTTATTGCTTATTGGTTCCTATTGTTCATCCTTGTTATTACTTTGTGTTCAGTTTGAAACTGAGTTTACGTCAGAGCTTAAAGTCGTATCTGTTCATAGAGAGCTCATTTTTTGTTTTTTTTGTTTTCATTACGTTACATGCATCATGTGATTTTTCTTGTATTTATTTGTATTTACAAAAGAAAGTCGTGTATAACCCCCCCTTGTCAATAGGCCACTTTGGACAATGACAATAAATTGGTCAAAGCGTCAAAGCGTCTCTCTCTTTCTCTCTCTCTCTCACGCATGCACGCGCATGAAATTGAACCGTGAACTATGAAGCGTGAAGCATGAGTGGAATTGTATGGCACCCATGCAAGACACCATGCCCGTTCAGTTTTCTATTCATGTTATGCGTGAGGTGTTAAAGCGTGAAGCGTGAGTTACATGGCTCGGCAGTTGCTTGCTTCTTCAACAGAATTATTACAAAATCGAAAGACTTGCTTCTTCTATATCTCCCTCTGTGTGTGTGTGTGTGTGTGTGTGTGTGTGTGTGTGTGTGTGTGTGTGTGTGTGTGTGTGTGTGCGTGCGTGTGTGCGTGCGTGTGTCGTGCGTGCGCGCGCGTGTGTGCGCGTGTGTGCGCGCGCGCGCACATGTGTGTGTGTGCGTGCGTGTGTGTGTGTGTGTGTTTATTTATTTATTTAATTTATTTATTCTTTTATATCGAGGATAATGGAATAAGCACTCATGTGCTTTTTTACATCTAGTCCCCGAGTGTATGCGGTTTTGTAAATTTTGTCATCTGTTTCCACAGGCACACAATGGCCTACTCTTTCGAAAAGCGGAACAGGATTTAACGTGTGCGCAAGATGTTCTGCATGCGTTCGCACACCGGGCATCGGTTTATAGTCTCATCCGAAGGATGTGTGTGTGTGTGTGTGTGTGTGTGTGTGTGTGTGTGAGTGTGTATGTGTGTGTGTGTGTGTATGCGCGTGTGCGTGCGTGCGTGCGTGTGTTTTATTTTATTCTTTCATTCCGACGATAATGGAATCAACACTCCGGTGCACTTTCACATCCCGTCCACGTACGCATGTAGTTTTGTGAATTCTCTCATCTGTTCTAACCAGAACACAATGAATGAATGTGTGTGTGTGTGTGTGTCTGTGGTCTGTGTGTGTGTGTGTGTATGTGTGTGTGTGTGTGCGTGCGCGCGTGCGTTTGAAAGTCAACTTTAAAAAAATTTCCAGATGGTACATTGTTACATCGATTAAGCAATGCACTTGTTTTTTCCCATCATCTATCTAAAAACGAAAGCAACTCCACCAATAACATTATATATATATATAATATATATAATATATATAATATATATATATATATATATATAATATATATGTGTGTGTGTGTGTGTGTGTGTGTGTGTGTGTGTGTGTGTGTGGTGGTGTGTGTTGTGTGTGTGTGTGGTGCGTGCGTGCGTGCATGAGAGAGCGAGAGAATGACATGACAATGACAAATTTTATTTCGAGGATAATGAATAAGCACCCATGTGATTTTTTACATGCAGTCCCCGCCCTTAGGGACATATATGTTAATAAAATAAAATAAACCCAATACCAATACACTCATACAGTAATCGGGAAAAAATACCAACACACAAAAAACCACCGAAAATGAGAGAGAGAAAAAAAGCAACAAATAATAAAATAAAGCACAACAAAACAAAAAACACAAACATCCCCCCCCCCCCCCCCAAAAAAAAGCAAAGAAACCAAGAGAAAAATAAAAGCAGAGAGAGAGAATGCTTTATATAGATACAAGGCAACATTACGGACTACTTTAGAAGGTGATGACATCAACAAGGTAAACAATTATGGCTGTCTATAATATTTGGGCTTAATAAAACTGTTCTCGAATCGTTGTTAAAATAGGGCAGCATAGAACAATATAAACTTCGTTTTCTTCTGCCTCTTTACACAGAGGACAAATCAATTCTCATTACCAACATTTCTATACCTATAATAATGAACACCTAATTCTGATACACCTAATCTAAATCTTGTCGTTATAAACATTAAATATTTATCCATATCTACCTTTAAATATGGCTTCAAGTCAGAAACGCTACAAAAAGTTCTGTAAACAGTAAATCTGTCGCTATTCTGATTATGATCAGCCCATTTCTGCCAAGAACAATCCACTAAGCGTTGACACGTATACAACTATTAACATAGCCAACGCCCTGATTTTGCCAAACGAAGCCAAACCCATATTCAAACATACACGCACCCTGGTTACCCAATTTTCTTTACCTCTAGCATCTAAATTATACAACATATCATATGCTTTACGTGGTATTCTATCGTTAGTCATGTGCAATAATTTAAACCAGTAGCGGATACAATTAACAGGGACACTCGGTTCGTTTCACCTTAAACTAGATCATTAGGAGTTCGCTTATCTACACCTATATTTATCTCTTTAAAGCAAAAGTACGAACGTGTTCACAATGGACAGCAGCTTTTTCTAGCCCCCATAATTCAGACGTAGCTTTTTCAGGATAAATAACAACACATTTTTGGCCCTACTTGCAAGATCTTTACACGCTCCACTAAAACTCAAACGAGTAGAAAATAATATTCCTAAATATTTATAAACATTAACTACTCGAATCAATACTCCATTATAAACCCACCTTTCTCTTACGCTGATAGCCTCTCTTTCGAAATACCATGATGTTGCTTTTATTCATATTAACGTTTAACTGAAGTTTTGTAGCTGATCGATGCAAGTTGTTTAGTTGTATCTGCAAAGCCGTCACAGTCTCTGACAGTACAATAACATCGTCAGCTAACAAAAGTATGAACAATTCAAAAGCATCAATAGATAACAAAGCCCCATGTCTTCCATTATAATAACTTCTATTGCTAACTCAATGAACAAGGAAAACAAAACTGGGCTGCAAGCAATCCCCTGTTTCACACCAGCAGTACAGTTAAGATAATCAGTCAATTTATCACCACAACGAACTCTAGCTTTTATAGTATTATACATGCTTCTAACACTACTATACAGTTTACCTTTAATACCATTCTTATCCAAAACAGACCAAAAAATATTATGATTAATGGAGTCGAACACTTTCTCAAAGTCAAATAGCAGCATAGAGTTTTCGATCATGTGCACATTGCGTCTGAACAAGTGCTAAGAAGGTAAACATATGGTCTACAGTTGAATAACCCTTTTAGAAACCAGCCTGATGATCACCTGTAATATTGTTTTCATCTACCCATTCTTGTAAACGTCTATTAATTAATAATTATTCCATAAAGTTTACTACTTACATCATTAAGTGAGATTCATCTATTGTTGTTAGGGTTATTTACACTACCTTTCTTGTAAAGTGGCAAAAAACAGATTCATTCCAGTTATTTGGGTATAAACCATCATCGAATAATTTATTAAACAACTTTCTGAAAAATTCTACAACTTGATCGATTAATTTTTAAACAGTTCACTAATTATACCATCAGGACCAGCTGCCTTACGATTTGTAAGTTTTCTTATAGCTAGCAAAACTTCCTCTTTAGAAGTAGGGCGATTCATGTAATCGTTAGTGCTATACTCTGATATATCTTCATTAACAACATTTCTAGGATCTGGTTGTAGCAAAGCTTTAAAATGACAGAACCATTCATCAGTAGTTATATTATTGCGTCTGGGTAGTTTCCCTTTAAATGACATTTGACGAACAGTGTTCCAAAACTCTCTCTGATTGTTTGCTGAAGTTACAAGTTTCTCTACAACAGATGTATTAAATTGTCTCTGTTTACTATTTAATATGATCTTATATTCGCGCCTTGCAATTAAAAAGGCATCTTTATCATTTGCTGTGCGTGAACGTCTATTAAAAAGGCATCTTTATCATTTGTGGTGCATGAACGTCTACATGTTCGTAACAATTTTCATACTTTCTTTTTACTTAACACACATTCCTGATCATACCAGTCACCAGCTGGCTTTTTGCTATTCGCACGTACACGCTTTTTCATACAGACCGCGCTTTCCTTAATGCAATCATTAAACATACTTAGTGCATCATTTAATCCACGTCTATTAATTTTTTTGCCATATTAATCTTCACACTTGTATCTTCACTGCCCAAACTATCACCAAAAAACATGAGCATACTTGTTATTCCATGCTAACTTTTCTATAACAAAGTCTTCTCCTTGATGTTGAGAGAGAGAGAGACAATGACAATGACAAATTCTTTTATTTCGAGGATAATGAATAAGCACACATGTGCTTTTTTACATCTTAATAATAATAGCCCAATACTTATACAATCTCACAATAAAAACAAGGGGAAATAACCCTTTTCAAAACAGCTCCCTCCCCCCCAACAACCCCCCCCCCCCCCCCCCCCCCCAAAGCAAGCAAATAAAAGAAAATAAGCAAGAATTTAAAGATCTTGTCATTTTGGGAACATTACCAGTAATCTCGGTACTTTTTGGCATTTAGACTACAAAAAATGCAGTTTACAAAATGCGTAGTCTCTCTCTCTCTCTCTCTCTCTCTCTCTCTCTCTCTCCAAAGAGCTGTTTTGAAAAGGGTTATTTCCCCTTGTTTTTATTGTGAGACTGTATAAGTATTGGGCTATTATTATTAAGAGAGAGAGAGAGAGAGAGAGAGAGAGAGAGAGAGAGAGAGAGAGAGAGAGAATGACAATGACAAATTCTTTTATTTCGAGGATAATGAATAAGCACTCATGTGCTTTTTTTACATCCAGTCCCCGCCCGTAGGGATACATCTTAATAATAACCCAACACTTATACAGTCTCACAGTAGAAGCATGGGGAAATAACCCTTTTCAAAACATCCCCCCCCCCCCCAACAACCCCCCTCCCCCGAAAGCAAACTAATAAAAGAAAACCCTAAAAACATCCCCCACTACCCCCCACCCCCCCACCCCCCCAAAAAAAAAAAAAACCCACAACCAAAACAAAACAAAAGAAAAAGAAAAACCAAACCAACAAAAGAAGAAAAAAGAGAAAAAGAAACAACAACAACAACAAAACCAAGAAGAATAACAACCAAACTTAATAAGTCATAAAGATAAACATCTACACATTGTCAAATGGTACATATACTTGTTACACATAACAATAAGATATTGAAATAGGGCACTCGTTAAGACTTAAGTACAGAGGACAAGTCCAATAAGTATTGAAAATATAAAATATGAATCCTTCATCAGGATACACCATAACTATAAGCAGAACGATAAAAGGTGAGAGAGACAGAGGCAGAGACAGAGACAGAGAGTGTGTGTGTGTATTTCAAAGATAATATCCAATTTATAATTCCCAAAACAGTACACGATCACCATCAACACTCATTTTTGATTATACTCGTTTCAAATTATAATTATGCCATGATAATGAAATAAACTCAATACCCATATATTCACACAATAAAAACAAGAAACAAAACAAAAGAAGAATCTAAACCTACACAGCCATTGAGGGAGAGAATGTGAGTGAGTGAGTGAGTGAGTGAGTGAGTGTGTGTGTGTGTGTGTGTGTGTGTGTGTGTGTGTGTGTGTGTGTGTGTGTGTGTGTGTGTGTGTGTATGAGGGATAATACTAAATATATAATACTCACAGAGCACACGATCAACACCACCAACACTTTTTAATTATACTCATACAGATTGAATGTCATGATAATAAAAATAAGTGCAATACCCATACACTCACACAATAAAGAGGGGGGAACCCCAATAAAGTCATAAAAAGAACATCTAAACATTGTAAGTAATAGAGACAAATTCTTTTTTTTTCCAGGATAATGAATAAGTACTCATGTGCTTTTTACATCCAGTCCCCCCGCCCGTAGGGTCACATATTAATAATGAACTCAATACTCATATTTTCAAACAGTAGAAGTTAAAAGGAAAAATGTTAAAAAAAAGAAAAAGAGAGAAAAAGAAAACAAACAAACAAACAAACACAAACAAGAGAGAGAGAGAGAGAGAGAGAGAGAGAGAGAGAGAGAGAGAGAGAGAGAGAGAGAGAGAGAGAGAGGACTACGCATCTTGTAAACTGCATTTTTGTAGTCTAAATGCCAAAAAGCACCGAGAGTACTGGTAATGTTCCCAAAATGACAAGATCTTTAAATTCTTGCTTATTCTCTTTAAAACACACACACACACACACACACACAAACAACCTCTTATTAAACAGAATACAACAGTTAATATCACTCAATTCCAAATGATTATCAAGACTTGTTTGTATCAGGGAAGAAGTATAACTATTGTTCATTCTTCCCCTGAAACCATCATTCTACCTATCACGCCATCTCTCTTTATTCACACTTAAAGGTCTATGATAATACTGGAAATACTAACAAGTGAACAACACTGGTGAAACTGAAAGAAGTCTTAATTACACAATGAGAAAGCTTGACCTCTTCATATAATTCATCTTTTTGTTTAAGACCAGTTTGGCACCTTTTTGTTTGTATCTTTTTGCTTAATTTTGTGGAATTCAAACTGAACATTATTTCTTCTTTTTTTTTTATTAAAGAAAGAAAAAAAGAAGAATGAGCAAATTTTCCAACTTTGTGTGAAGAACCGGGTTTCTCACGGAATTCAAGAGAGGTAATACAGGAAAACTTTGCCCCAGAGGTCTGGAGGGAGTTATTTCCCCTGCATTGTTATGTGACACTTTGTAAGGCCGTAAATGGGATAATAATAATAATAATCATAATCATAAATAGAATTTATATAGCACCATATCTTGCAAACACAAATCAGAGCGCTTGCATTCAATCTGCCCCTACACATGCAACCAACAATGATTAACAATATTTGAACAAATTCAAATTACACTCACACATACAGAGGTTATACATTTCTGCAGGGTGATGGAATTTTGGCTATTAAAGGCTGGGACAGTTATGAAATGAAGCAGGAGGGAAAAATCTTAGGTTTTCAATAGGTATGTTTTGAGGCTGGCTGAGATCAGCCCCAGGAGCGTTCAGTGTTTACCATGAAATGTTACTAACACCCCCCCCCCCCCCCCAAAAAAAAAAACAACAACCCCCCCCCCCCCCCCCCCCCCCCCCCACCCCCCCCCCCCCCCCCCCCCCCCCACACACACACACACAAAACCCCCCACCTTTCCTACCTTCTGCTCCTTCCCACTTCACTATTCTCTTCTTGTGTCTGCCATTATATTATTTTTTTTTAAATAAAATTAATCTCTGAAATGTGTTCATGTTGTTGATAGCTATTGTTGCTTTTTTCTTATTCTTTTTAAATGGTTTTATGTTGTTGTTTTGTTCATAATGATAGATATTAGTTGAGGCTTAGGCTGTTTTTTCCCACATAAGCTTTTGATTTTATGTGGTTGGTTTGTTTTGTTGCTTTTTGTTTTATCATGAACTTATCTCCATGAACAGAGAAATTCATGTGGATTACAAGTCATATAATTATAAAAACAATAATAAAAAAAACATGTATTACACAAAGCAATAAAATTCAATCTTGAGTTATAAAAAAAAACAACTCCACACATGCACACACACAAACTCCTTTGTTGTACATGCATGCATGAGGTACACATGCATACATTCACAGCATTTAGGTATTTATACATCCACACACACACACACACACACACACACACACACACACACAACACACACACAGTGCGCATACTCACATACCAATATACACATAATTATAACATGTCATACAATAAGAACAATATAAATCATCATGATGCATATGACACTGAAAACATTCCACCCAGCAACAGCAATAACAAATGGTGTGCCTAAAGGCGGGAGACTGGATGTAAGAGAGCACATTGTTTATTCATTATCATCAACATTAAATAATTTGCCTTGCCTCTCCTACTCTGCATAATATGGAGGGGGAGAGAGGTGTAACAATAATATTAAGGATTATTCAGGCATGAACGAATGCACGCAGACACAGCACACACACACACATCGGATGAGACTGTAAACTGAGACCTCGTGTGCGAACGCACGCAGAACATCTTGCGCACGCGTTAAATCCTGTTCCGCTTTTCGTAAGAGTAGGCCACTGTGTGCTGGAGGGAACAGATGACAATTTACAAAACCGCATACACATGGGGACTGGATTTTTTTTTAAAAGCACATGAGTGCTTATTCCATTATCCTCGATATAAAAGAATAAATAAATAAAAAACACAAAGGATTATAACATGTCATACAATAAGAGCAATATAAATCATTATGATGCACAATATTACACTGAAACTGTAACACCCAGCAAAAAAATGTTTTTTTTAAAATAAGGGCATGGACTGGATGTTACTAAGTAAGTACAGGAATGTTTATTCATTATCCTCAAAATTAAAGAATTTGCCTTGCTCTGCATTGCCTATTTTGCATTTGGAAGGGGGAGGGGGTGCAACAAAAATATCAAGGTTTATTCAGTTTTGGCAGCCTGTCTGACTCTCATACAAATACAGTTGCAGACAGGCAAAAAAAGAAGAAAAAAAAAAGGGTGGCACTGCTCTTGTGGTGATATGCTCTCCCCAGGAAAGAGAGCAGCCTGAATTTTAGGCAGAGAACTCAGCTGTGTCTTGAAAAGTGGTATGCATATGTAATACATGAACAGGAAAGTATATATGTGTACACATGTTACACACACACATTATATATATATATATATATATATATATATATATATATATATATATATATATATACACACACACACACATACATACACACACACACACACACATATATATATATATATATATAGAGAGAGAGAGAGAGAGAGAGAGGAGAGAGAGAGAGAGAGAGAGAGAGAGAGAGAGGAGAGAGAGAGAGAGAGAGAAAGAGAGAGAGAGAGAGAGAGAGAAGAGAGAGAGAGAGAGAGATCTTTGCAATCCTGAGACAGTATAGATACAATAAAAACTAGGTATTGTCAGAATATGTTGAATTCTATGGTTTCTTGGTTTTAAGTTTTAAGCTCTATTTCATTAATAAAATATCTTTGTAATCCTGAGGCAGTATAGATACAACAAAAACTAGGTATTGTCAGAATATGTTGAATTTTATGGTTTCTTGCTTTTAAGTTTCAAGCTCTATTTCATTAGGGTTTGTTTTTTTAAAAAGCTTGGTAAAAACACTACCAAACTAAAATGTGAAATATGACTTTCAATATACACACTAAACCAAACTTCACCTCTCCATGCCAATGAATTCTTGGTGATAAACAATACCTAAATGGACAGCATTTTTCTTATAATCTGCTAAAATCTGAAAAAGATATTGGGGAGAGTGGAGCAGGGTTTGATTTTTAAAAATCTATAATGGTATAACATTGTCATTACAATTCTCTATAATAATAATGATGATCACAAGCGCTCTTCTGGTTAAATAAGTAACACAATCATAATCACCGAGCATCAGCTGCAGTGCCTCTCTACACTAGTCTTGTGTGCACAGTCCAGCTTACTGCCAAGGCCATACTAAGCCAAGCCCATGTCAAAAGCAGTCACATCAGTGTCTACATCAGTATCAGAAAAAAAAACTTCAGAGAAACTGCTGTCAGAGACTGTTTTAGTGTGTACTCTGACAGCAGTTTCTCTGAAGTTTTTTTTTCTTCTTCCAAGGAAAAGTAGACAAGAGTCGATCAACTATTTCATCCCCAAGAAATACCACTCATCATTTACTTCCTTGTGAGAATTTGATTATAATTAAACTGTGCTCTAAATAGCTGATATCTGGTGAAGAGTTGGTTCAAATCTTAATTCAACATCTTTATTTCCTGTCATCTTTTGGGATATGGAAAATTTTTACATATCAAGAAACAAAATCGTAACTGAACAACTTATGTTTCCATGCATTCTTCAACACACACAACTAGATACTTCAGCCCAATGTGATACAACAAAAAATGTAAATCTCTGTTGACATATTTCAGATGCTTTTAACATGTACATTTCTGACAAAATGAGTAATTTTTAGCAGACATAGTGAGAGATTTGTTTTTCTTGATATTGGGAGATCTGTAATGTATGCATTTGTCTGCAAATGAGGGAGAGATTGAAGTTAGATTAGTGGACTGAAGGCATGCACAAAGCAAGTTACTTAGTGTTGCTATGCTGGGATTATGGCGGGTTGCAGTAGTGTAAAATGGTGATTGTGTAAATAACCCGAGATTCAGTATTTTTCACAGGATGTGTAAATATTAGCTGCTGGTGGTTGTGGTGGTATGTGTGCGTTGGATTGGGGGGGGGGGGGGGTAGGTGGGTTGTTTTTTTTAAAGTTCTGTCAACACACATTTTGTATTCTTGAAAGATAAAAAAAAATATATTTCAGTGGAGCAAAACCACTTTTGAAATGTGTATCACACAACTGATTGACCTTGACATGCATCAAATAAAGCAAAGCAAATCATAAGTTGTCAGTTTTTCCACATTTCACAAATATACAACAAAAATTAGAAGTTTTGCCATCTTTTCCAACAAGATGTGTTTGTGGTATAAAGTCTGATACTGCTTTCAGAAACATCCTTTGAATTACTTACTATTCATAAAACTGCTACTGTCAATGTCATTTCCAAATGCATGGACTATTATTCTTCGGCAGTTTTATGAACCGACGTGCATCTCTGCAGCAAACCAGTTAAACAAATCCGACATCAACAATTGCACAAACCCAGTTTCTATAAGTTAGAGAATACATTTTGAAGTGATCTTGCATCATTTAATGTAGGGTAAAACCCATGGTTTGAGGAACTTAGATTCATATTGTGTAAGGAGTACTTTAATGTACTAGAGACTTTATAGATCTTCTACATGAACATTCCATTTCTGACATATTTAAAAACATCTGATTATGTCAGACACTTTGCTTGTTTTGATGACCGATTGTTCAGTACATTTGATTGAATGTTAAGGGGGGGGGGGGGGGGAGAAAAGAGAGAGGAGAGAGAGAGAGAGAGAGAGAGAGAGAGAGAGGAGGAGGAGGTGGATAAAGAAATACAGGTATAAGGTGTATATATGCATCTGGTATGTGTACATACTCCGCACTCGTAAACATGAATCAACAACAACAAAACGTCTTGGTCAAGTTTTATTTTTGATTTTTGCCCCGATTTGCATTCTTTTTCATCATGTTTTTACAATGTTCTAAAGTCATTATCAAGCTTCCCTTTCATTCCATTTTATTTCAGCTGCGAGCCGGCTACCCAACCCTAACTTCAGCCTCTCTTTTTTGGCTGAAGGGGGAGGTAGGCTTTTCCCAATGCTCTGACCAGCAGTGACACAATGACCAACCAACTGACTTTTGTTTGCTTTTGAATTCTCACATCATCGTTTCAGATATGTCCAACCACAATCACATGTTCACTAATATGTTTTTAAAGCACAGAAGTGGCAATAAGCTTTCTAAGTCCAGCCATGTTATCTTTTCGGCCAGAAAGCACAAACACCCTGAATGTGTAAAGGCAAAACATCAGCTTGTAAGTTTCAAAGAAAGGGAGTTGTACAAAGCTTGCATTTTTCTCAGTGAAGAAAGTCAGTTGGGTAAGTCAAGTGCCAGTGGTGTGTGCTCACCACTTGCTATTGTAAACTCTCTAAACTACACATTTTTATCAAATTTGTACAGGAAAAATGGAAGTAAAAATGTCAACAGGAAACATCCGTTTTGTTGATCAAGGAACATGCAACATTTTCGTCACTTTTTCTGATGGGCAAGCTTAGGTATCACATGATATATGTCATTAAATCGAGTTGTACAAGTTTATCCACACCTTTGTACATTTCCAACTGGGGTTGTACAACAAGCTTGAGTGGGTTCGGGGCAAAAACTTTTTGACGAATTGTACTAACAGAGCAAGGAAACATAATACTTACAACCCAAAAGCAAAACGACCCATAACATGCTATACAGCAAATGGTTAATTATAATTCACCTTTTCATGGGAGTCGAAATTGGAAAGCAACTTCAAATGCAAAATATTTTTAAATAATGCACATAAAACATCTATGACCCTGGAAAAATACAATATAGGGCAGGGGGCATTAAACAGTGAAGGGCATTAACTGCATAATTTAAATGAGTCTACCACATGGCATGCAAAACAACGGTATAAGAATTTCACAAAGAGGGCAGGTTGAAGACATGATGTACAGTATGTCCCTCAGGTTGTTATGATCGAGAATTGATGCAGGCAACTAGCTACACACATATACAATCCATTTCAAGGTGAAAAATGCAGGCATTGATTGGAATGATTACATGCAACTAAACCAATTACACAACTGCCCAGATAAACCCAAAACATTTCAAGCCTTCAAAATAAATACTGAAGCATCAAATGAAGAAAAAGAAAAAACCAAAAAAGCCCACTACTCAACGTAATTTAAAAGCAGCATGTAATTCATTCAAAAAAGGGTCATATTATATTTGGAAGAAAATCATGAGAAAATTTCTTCTTTGTCATATGCTCTGACAGCAACAGCTGTACTGAACTGCCTTAAAGCACCTGGCAAGTCAGGCCCAGCACACAAGGCAGTTTTAGTGGGTCACACTTAGCAGTATCATAATACTTAAGGTTTAAGCAGAAGAAAAAAAAATGAAGTGGAGCAATAATGGTAGAAGAAATCACATCAAACCCATGTCCCTTGCAGCTGGACAAGGCATTGCTTAGTCAATGTATAATCAGGAAATAAAAATTTGACTGACTGACAATAGATCAGCCAAGACAAGCAAGTGCTTCATGAGCAAACCATAAAAGGAAAAACGAGAATTATGTCAGGCTATGTTGGAATAATAATCTATAGGTGCACTGGGTAACAGCAGTAACAACACCCAAACTCTGCTGTCTACAATGAAAAAAGACCAACAGCAGTAAACCTGCTTCACTTTGTGTTCAGTTCTTATGAGTAAATAAAATTTTAAAAAAAGAATAAAAGAAACACCATCTTTTGGTTTCAGTACAATATGTCTAAGATTTGATGGACAAGAGAAAATTGGAAAAGGCAAGCGCTCTAAATACAAGACTAGCTGTCTACCAACATGCCTTGCTGAAATAATAGAAAACTTACTACTTGAACACAGTAATTTGAAGAAAAAAAAACAGAGCATTTATACAACCCAGTGTTTCATTGCTTCTGAACAGTACGATTCTAAAGCCAAAACTAAACCAAGACAGATGTAAACTACTCGTTTTCAAGTGTAGCTAAAGTACACACTAGGACAACTGTAAAACCAGGCAAATGATATCTGTAGTGGAATAGCCACAGAACCCAAGCAGCAGTTGACACTGGGGCAGTTGCTTCAGACAGTAGGTAAGAGATAAGGATGGTTCATGTAAAAAAATTTTTTAAAGCAAACAAAAAAAAATGTCATACATATCAAGAACAAAAATTAATTCACCCACTGAGATCAACCGCCAGGTTAAATACTAATAAAAAAAAACAACCAAAAGAATAGTAAACAGATTGTAGAATAGAGTTGTTTCTATTTCATGTAACAGCCACATTTCATTTTACTTTTACACAATGACAGCCTTTCTATTTCATGAAAAAATCAAACAAAAAACCAATACAAAACACAAAAATTTCTCAAAATTTTTTGTTTACTTGCTTTAAATTTGCAAATTAGACAGTGCAAATCTTTTGGTTCATGAAATAAAGGCATCTAAGTGACTTGCATTTTTCACCAAAAAAACCCTTTAGGTTTTCAGTTAATGCGTTTCGTTGGAATTTGCCGTGTTTTCATGAACAACTTTGGACTAGAAAAAAAATACAGACTTTGAAAAAAAAGGTGATGTACATTAATGAAAACAAATAAAACTGTTTACCACTAAACACTAAAAAAAAAAAAAAAAACCTAACAAAAAAAAACACACACGCTAATCCATTTTCTACATTCACACTAACAAGGTTTCACGAGAGCACAAAGTAAAAGCAAAGTAGCGATGAAAACAAAACCTGTATCACACTGTATTAACACGGTGATCTGCCAGCATACACTATTTCACACATTCGCTACACTGAAATTTTATAATTCACAAAGTTCCATAGAAGCAGAAAATCACAAATGGGACATAAAAAGAACAGTACAGATGTTGGAAAAATGGAAGAAAGAAAATACATTATGCAGCAATGAGCACTTATGTAAAATCTATCACTTTTAAGTCTTTCCAATAAATTTTTTTGTGGGGCCTCCAGCCTCTTTTCTCCCGATGTGTTTCTTCTTTTTTTCCCTAATTTTTTTCCCTTCACATTTAAAAAAAAATACATCGTGGGGTATCAAACTTCTCATTTTTCCCCATTTCTTCTCTTTTCCAATGTAAGAAAAAGATTGGTCAGGTACATTTGTGCCGACAATGGAAATCAAACACTGCTAGGAGAGATGCTGATGGAGTTATCTATCAAAGGTCTGGGAGTGCTATGACCTGGGTAATGGGCAAGAAGGAAATAAGGATAACAGGACACACCAAATACAAGATGCCTGCTATCTCATACACATTTTAGAATAAAAGGTAAAAATGGATTATCTTAATACCAGATTTTGTAAAATAGGTTAAAAGGGTAAAGGTGTTTCCATAACCTACGCAGTTATTGGGGAGCAAGGTGTCCAGACAACTTCTCTAGGGGCCAGCATATTGAGGGTGGCATCCATCTCCTCTCCCTCACTGCTTTACCCTGATCCTAGTTAGGCCTGATACACATTTACAACTGGGTAAACTGGGGGACTGTGCTGAAGCCAAGGCACGCAAATGGTTACCTATCCACTTGGTAATCACGCTCAATGCTGCTTAATCTTGGGTTGGGGAATGCAAGGGCTCTGACCACTGAGCTATCCTATCCCAAAAATATTGTAAAATAGTAATTTTTTTGAAAAGCTTTTTCTTTAATAACAAGATTTGCAGAGAAAAAGGTTTTTTTTAATCAAAATACTGCAAATATTTGTAATGTGGTGTTTCAGTACTTCACCTTTTCCAAAGTTATGGCAGTTTTTTTTTGGGGGGAAAGTCGGTGTTGGTTACAACTACAAATCCAGTGATTTAAAAGAGTTTACACTACAACCAGAACTTAAAATTCCTATTTTTTCATTTTTGTAACTGCTATATTATCACCTCCCCCCCCCTCCCAAATAAAAGCAGCCACACACGCATAGGGGTATGCGACTTTTGCGCAGGTTGCACATTATTGCTTACACTGGTAAATGTCAAATATCTGTTGTATACCATTCCATAAAATGAACACGCCTGCAGCACTGTCCTTCCTTCACGCTCACACATTTCCACTGACCTTTCTATCCCCCCCCCCCTTTTGCAGCAACACCCCTCATCTGTCTTCTATTACCTTTCCCAAATGATTATTCAATAATGCATTCTAAATCCAGCACTCCATACCTTTTTTTCTGAAATCTTCTGCCCCCTCCCCCTCAACTCTTTTCCAAAAGATTCAACTATGCTTTCTAAAACCAGAACCTACTACTTTTAAAAAAAATTCTCAAACGTTCCCTGCCCTAACCCTCCCCTGAACCCAATCAGAAAGTATGAAGGCCTGCCCCCTATCCCCATTCTCACTTATTACACCTATTTCCTCATCCCTATACACCAGAACAATCGACCTCCACCCCCACTCCCCCAAACAAATCTGACATCCCTTCTTCCACAAACACCACCCCCCCGAAAAGAAAGTTTCATTTCTTCACTTAAATTCTATTATTCCAAGGATAATGGAAAAAGCACTCAAAGCACTTTAGATTTATTTATTCTTTTTTTTGAGGATCTTTCCCAATGTGCACTATTGTTTTGTAAATTTTGTCAACCTTTCCCACCAGCTTCCAAAGGCTTACTTTTCTGAAAGGCGGAAAGGGCTTTATTTGTGTGCGCAAGATGTTTAGCCATTGCGTCAGCATATACCATTATCCACCTGCCTTTTGTGTCCACATGTGGGGCCAAGGTTAGAGTTAAGTTAGTGTAAGAGTTAGTATTAAAAAGTTAACGGGAATGGGTTGCTGTCAGCTGGTCGGTCTGAATGTTAGAATGCATGTGGACACAAAAGCGCATGGACAAATGGTATGTAGCTATAGGCACAATGATACTTAGCTTGCAATAGTATGAAGCTTTAAATCGGAATCCCTAGTCCTAGCAAAAATCTTAGGCTATACATAGGACTTCATTGTCCACAAAATTTAAAGTTTTGCTTTCAGGATTTAGGCCTACGACTTTTTTTTTAAAACAATTTGGATCCATTTAGAAAAAAAGCCCCAAAATAAACCATGTTTGGGAAAAAAAACAGCCCTCTTTTTCTATCACTGCTCTAAATGTGCATCTGTACCCACTCTAAACACCCCTTTCCCTTCCTTGCCTCTCCTTTGAAACCGATTTCTCCTCTCCACAACTATTCCCTTTAAACACACACACTTGCACACCACCTCACTAAGAAAAAACCAAACCCACCTCACTAAAAAAAAAAAAAAAAAAAAAAAAGATTAAGCACTAATGTTACGTGAAATATGATCTATCTCATGGATAAAAAAAATTTTTTAGTGTAGATTACCATTAAATCTAACTTTTTACCAATTCCGCTAACAAAGTCTGTCTCTACACTTAAACTCCTCTTTCAGATGTTGCAAAAACGCATGGTGGCCAGAGCATATACAGATTCACCATTAACAGTTCTGCATTTCATCTCATGACCAAGAGATTTTTTAACAAATATTTTCTTTTGATTTTTTTCTAACACATTTCTACTCCAGCCAAAATCAATGGCTACTTAATAGCCTATTTTCCGATTATTTTTTTAACAAATAATTTCCTCAGATTTTTTGGAGCACATTTTTACCCGAGCCAAAATCAATAGCTATTTATTAACTGCCTATATTCCTTTTTCTGTTTTTGAGGTCTCTGACACTCTGCTTCCCAACAACCGCAAATGTTATGGAACATGTTTACCCATTTTCTATAAAAAAATTTTAAAAAATAATAAAGCATTGCCAGGCCAGGAATATTTTTTCAACCATTTTATCAGATTCCTTTTTAAAAGAAAGGGGGAAAACCCTCCTGATAAAAATTTACCATTTCTTTCCAATCTTCAATTCAATGAAAAATTTTGCACACATAAAATCAATATCCACTTCCAAGTTCAAAATCTATCAACCAAACATGACACACCAAGAAAAACAATCACCAAGTCAATTCACTTCAAATTTAAAATTAATACTCAACTGTGCAGCAGATACCAATTCCTTCAAGTCAAACGGCATACTACACATTTTTCCTTAGGCAACTAATAGGTAATACTGACAATGTCAACTATTCTGCTTATTTCATGAAAAAAAACCCACACAAATGGAAAAAAAATGAAAAAAAATCCAATATATCTCAAGCCATCTGAAGAGGCATTTCTACCCTCTCAATCATTTTATCATGATTGTGTTTTACTACTTTGCCTCCTTAACAGATACTAATGCCTTCAACTATCAAATGCCTATGGCATATTACACTCATTTTGTCCTTATGGCAACTGATAGGCAGTACTGAAAATTCTGCTCATTTCATAGAAAAGCTAATATACAAATGATATCATGTTACTACTTTGCTTCCTTTACATATAGATTGTAAAGCACCATTTTTTTAAATCTTTTTTTTTGGGGGGGGTGGCTGTCTTTTTTCCCCAACAAGTTTTCATATTTTCTTTCGTTTTCTTTTTAATAACATATTATATAGAATTTTATAGGCAACACAAACAAGACAAATTTTTTTGCTTCAAAACATCCCATTTTTTTCCATCTTCTGAAATGCTTACATTTGTCAAGCCACAACAAAAATTTTAAAGCCCATAGTCGAAATTATTGGCCCTATAAGACTGAAAACTGAATACAATTTTCTGGGTTTGTTGTTTCCCCAGTGTGTGCCAATACATGCAATCTACAGTGGATTGATGATTACATTTGCAGGGGTAAAAATACTGTTGTTTTAGTGTTGGGTGCCATTACTTATCCATTCTCTTGTTCTCTGCTTTGAATCAAAGGAATGAGATACTGCACAGAATGCGATAGTGGTGATGCTGATAACTTTGAATTAAATAATTGTACTTTTAATTTTCTTCTTATAATTATTGAGAGGTCTGGATTCAAAAAACTGTTTCCTCACATCACATGGATACTAAGTCAATTTTCTTTTTTTTGTGAGGGCAGGGCCAAAAAAAAGCATGTGAAACTAATCTCTCTCTCTATATATAATCATTTTGACTTGAATTTCTTTACCTTTTTATTTGTCTAATGTTGAATGAAACTTGTAAAAAAAATGTGACCAAAATATAATGCTAAACATTCAAATGCTTTTAACTTTTTTGTTCTTCAACAAGTAAGTACACTATGCTCAATCAGTCAATGTTAATTATAAAATGATTACAACTTTCAAAAATAACATGTAAGCCATGTTCAAAGAATTTCAAATATAGAGAAAAAAATTGATATTTTCTTTTCTGAATGCTGAGAGAACAATATGTATTTTTTATGAGCAAAAATGCGTTGCACTGCCATTACATGCCCACAAGTCAGGCCCACAGCATAAGACTTCGGTTGTGGTGTTGTGTTCAGTTATCTGGTTCCATGGTTTATTATGTTGTTCAGTTATGATTCTGTTTCTTGATTTCTCCAATACCCTAAGGGATGACAGAATAAGGAACTGGAATTTGATAGTCCTTGAATTGTCCTTGTTATATCATATTCCTAAGGGATGACAGGAATAAGAACTGGAATTTGATAGTCCTTGATAGTTGTCCTATAAGCTCTCCTCCTCCTCCATGGCTGAAGCTCCAATCCATTCCAATCTTCCTGTTTACAGCTCTTCTGCTGTCTGGGTGTGTTGTTCTTGATGCGCTGTTGTTCCACGATGATGAGATCTGAAGATTCAAAAACAAAATGTGAGGGCGTCGTCATGTCACAAAAAAAGCTTTTAAAAAAAATATCTTCAGCGGCTCCATGAAGTTACAGGTTTGGATCTCAGCAGGCGCATCTGGTGATTTTATTTTATTTAATTTTATTTATTCTTTTATATCGAGGATAATGGAATAAGCACTTGTGCTTTTTTACATCCAGTCCCCGTGTGTATGTGGTTTTGTAAATTCTGTCATCTGTTCCCACGGCACACAATGGCCTACTCTTACGAAAAGCGGAACAGGATTTAACGCGTGCGCAAGATGTTCTGTGTGCTTTCGCACAGGGGGCCTCGGTTTAAAGTCTCATCCGAAGGACTTTTGGGGAGAGTGGAAGTCGGCACTGATGTTAACTCCAGGGGAAAATATTCCCCTTGAACGGGAATCGAACCTGGGTCGTCAGATTGCACGCGCAATGTTCTAACCACTAGGCTATCCCATCTCCTTAAAGATGGCAGCTCTTTTTTTTATTACTATCTTCCCACTTTACGTAGACAGGTATATCATCACTTGTGTCCAAGACTGTCGATTCTAACACACAACGATTTTGAAAATTATACACAAGCCCAGGGGGGTCAGATAACCTAGTGGTTACAGCATTGCGCTCTAGATCCGACAACCCCAGTTCAAACCACCACAGAGACACCTGTTCGAGGTAACTTTCCCCCCCTAGATTTAACATCAGAACCAACTCCACTCCCCTCAAATGCCTTCAGATATTAACTGAGGTTCCGTGTCTGACCACACACAGAACATCTTGTGTATGTCAAAACCCTGTTCCGCCTTTCAGGTGAGTAGGCCAGTTCAAGATGAAGGAACAGGTTAACATATGCATGTACGCTGGTGTCATGAGACACCATCCCCAAAGTCGGAATGCCACTTCCTTAATGATGGGTAAAAACCGTCACATACACAAAATCTCACCATTGCTGAACCTTAAAACCCTGAGGAACAAAAACACCCCCCAAAACCTCCCACCATAGGCTTAAAAACAGAAAACAAAAAACAAAAAACCACCACCAAGGATTGTAAGTCAAAAAGACAAAACTAAACACACACATAATCAGACTAGCCTAACAATCAAGCAGACGAGATGACAGGCGTAGAGACAAATGCATAACACACACACACCAACATACACCAACAGACTAATATGGTTCTCACCTGCTCTGTGACATGTAGCAGGGCCCGATAAAGACTTCCGTTACTGTCCAGGTTCTCATCAGCAGTCCATTGATGTGACTGGTCGTTGAAGATGCCTGGGATGCATTGGTCGAGTTTCTTAAGGCTGCTTTCATTCGTCTTCAGTTTTTCAAAGTAGCACTGCCCTGTCAGGGTCGGTCCATTCTTTGATGTTTCTCTGTTCAATTTTTTCGTCTGCTTCTGTGTTGTCCTCCCTTCATTGTTCCCCGCAGGATAGTCTTGGCAATAGTAGTGCTGCCTCGTCCAGGGATTGTTCCTTCTTTGATGTTTTCTTGTAGAATTCTGTTTGCTCCCGGGTCTTTCTCAGAGTCCAAGTGTGTGTCTTTCTCAGAGTCCAAGTGTCACTCTGCATGATGTTTTCTTTGCAAGGCAGCCGTGATGCGTGACTTGACTAAACCATGCCAGCTTCTTCCCTCTTTGTAACAGGCAGGTGGGTTTTCAGTGGCCCAGCTTTCATGAAATTTCTCTGGAATCTTGGGGCACCTGGTAACCAAACATATAATATATGTTTAAGCTGGAATCAAGGTGGGTCAGGATGTGAAAGCAAAGTTCTTGTCACTTTATTCCAGTGCATAAAAGCAGTATGTGTAACTGCTGACTCTAGACCTGGGCACTGTATTTTCCCCTCTAATTATCAGTACCGACTCCACTCCCCCAAAATGCCTTCAAATGTAAACTGAAGTCCAGTGTACGAGCGTACACCGGACCATCTTATGCACATATCAAAACGCCATTCTGCCTTTCTGAAGAGACCATTTTGTGTTAAAAGGAATGGGTGACAAAATTTTGAAAATGCATGTACACAGGTGTATTTAGATACCATCACCAAAGTTGGAATGCCCCTACCATAATGGGGGGTATAAAAACGGCCGCATACACAATCTCACCATTGATGAACTTCGAAGCTCTAGCTGGGGAACAAAAACAAACACACCAACCCCCAAAAAACCACAGGACCTAAAAAAAAACTAGTGATAGTCAAAAAGACAGACAGAAACATGTATACACAGGACAAAAAAACATGCAAACATACATTCACCTAAGAAAAGACAAAAGCATACTAGACACACATCGACAGACTAACCTATCAAGTAGAGACAACAAATGTGGAGACAAATGCATAACACACACACCAACATACACCTATCATATGATCGCATAATTATGGTTCTCACCTGCTCTGTGACATGTAAGCAGGGCCCAACAAAGACTTCACTGTTACTGTCCAGGTTCCCATCAGCAGTTCATTGATGTGACTGGTCGTTAAAGAAGCCTGGGATGCATTGGTTGAGTTTTCTAAAAGGATGGTCTGTCTTCAGCTTTTTCAGAGTCGCACTGCCATGTCAAGTTTGGTCCATTCTTCGATGTTCTCTGTTCAATTCTTTTGTCTGCTCCTGTGTCGTCCTCCCTCCAGTATAGTCTTGGCAATAGTAGTACTGCCTTGTAAATTTCAGCTCCTTTTTTGATGTTCTCTTGAATTCTGTCTGCTCCTGTGCCTTTCTCAGTGTCCAAGTGTCACTCTGCAGGATGTATTCTTTGCAAGACAGCCGTGATGTGTGACTTGACCAAACCATGCCAGCTTCTTCCTTCTTCGCAACAGGCAGGTGGGGTTTCTGTGGCCCAGCTTTCATAGTAGTTCTCTGGAATCTTGGGGCACCTGGTAACCATGCATAAAATACATGTGTAAGCTAGAATCAAAGTAGGTCAGGGTGTGAAAACAAAGTTCGTTGTCACTTTATTCCACTGCATAACTATAAACAGCTGACTCAGTTTCAATACTTAAAATGTTACAACCATTTACTCTCAAACCTCTGCTATGGCCTAAGTTTATAAAATCTTTGTTAAAAATAAAGCCACATCAAATCAATATGCTTTTCATAGGAAACTTGGAAAAGTAATGGACCATGACTTTTTTCCAATTAAAAAATTGCAATCAAAGAGGCATTTCTTTTCTCAATACTCTTCACTCTTAATGCTGCTGCCAAGTCCGCGACAGCCAGAAATACACTGCAAATTTTAAGTCATCACGACATTTCAGTCACAATTTTTTCAGAACAAGTTACTTATATAGCACCCCTATCACAATAAACTCACTGAGCTTTACATTTTACAGTCTGTTTTTTTTCTTTATCAATCAAACTGTAAAACAATGATCCAATCACACCCTGCACACACTGAATTATGAAGCCTACTTTTCAGTTAGCTGAAATATCATATAGAACAGAATATATCTATAATCATGTACTTACAAGTTAGGTTTGGATGCTGGTGGGGTGACGTTCTTGGAGGCGACTTGTTGGAACTTAGGGAGGTTCCCAGGAGTACAGGAGAAACAGCTCCCATAGAAATGCTATGTGATCAGCATGACAACTTTAACCCTAGCATAACTTCTAAGGAATAAGGGATTAAATAGAAGAACCAAGACAATTTTAAAATTGCTTAATTGTGAAGAAGTTACTAAGTCAAGTGTGAAGAAGTTAAAAAGTCAAGTGTGAAGAAGTCGGTCACTGGTCCTCCTCTAAGAAGATGTGAACTATACACAAGGCCTGAGCCACCTTCACCTCAACCATACTACCCACCCATGTGTCTAACATACGAATGATACAGCCAGCCTTAAGGGCCAAGATAGCAATCCCACACCACCTCCAGATCCACAACAGACCTTCCGACCAGATTTAAAGTCATTGGTCATCTTCATCAAAGAAAAGAGGATTTTTACCAAGTATTGTCAGCACCTTCAAAGATGTTCCTAGCGGAACACTAGGATCACTGTCACTAAGACCGTGTCCCTTTCCATCTTTTAAGAATTATTTCACTAAGACCGTTTCCCTATCCCTTGATATCTTTTTAAGGGGATTTGTGTTTAAAGGTGTTTTGTTTTTTTAAGGGAGGCGATTTAGGTTTGGTTTTGTCCTTTTTTGGTGGTGGGGGGGGGGGGGGGGGCTAATTTTTGGTTTTATTTTAAAGGTAATTGGGTGGGACTTTTTGTTTAGCATTTTGCCCCATTTAGTTTTAATTTGGTTTTGGTTTAGTGTGTTTTTAGTCGGTTTAGTATTATTCATGATTTGATTTAGCATACTCGACCCCTTTGGCATTGGTTTATTTTTGGTTTGGTTCAGTTTAGTTTTATTCACGGTTTGGTTTAGTTTTATTCAGTTTAGTTTTAATCGCGGTTTGGTTTAGTTTTATTCAGTTTAGCTTTATTCGCGGTTTGGTTTAGTTTTATTCAGCTTAGTTTTATTCTCGTTTGGTTTAGTTTTATTGTTTAGTTTTATTCCCCATTTGATTTAGTTTTATTCAGTTTAGGTTAATTCTCGGTTTGGTTTAGTTTTATTCAGTTTAGTTTTATTCACGGTTTGGTTTAGTTTTATTCAGTTTAGTTTAGTTTTATTCAGTTTAGTTTTATTCGCGGTTTGGTTTAGTTTTATTCAGTTTAGTTTTATTCGCTGTTTGGTTTTGTTTTATTCAGTTTAGTTTTATTCACGGATTGGTTTAGTTTTTATATTTATCCCCTTTTGTTTTTATATTGGTTTATTTTTGGTTTGATTTAGTTTTATTTGGTTCAGTTTTTTTCGGTTTCGTTTATTTCAGTTTTATTTTGGTTTGGTTTTTAGGGAATTTTTCTATATTTTTTTCCCCTGAGGTTGGCCGTTTCATTTCATTTTTTTAACTTTTAAATTTCATATTTTTATTTTTGTTTATTCTATTTTATTTTTAATCCCCATTGCAGTTTTATTTTAAGCCCCTTTTGAAAATTAATTTTGTCTAACTTGACATGGTTTAAATCCAATTTTACTTTTAAGCTTAATTTTTTGTCCGATTCATCTTAATTTACTTCTTTTAGTTTAAGCAAACTCGATTTCATTTTTTTCTACCAAGGGACGTTAAAGCAATCAAACTTGGGTGTTTATTGATCGTCTAAAAGGCAACCAATATGGCCATTACAAATGGCCGTAAGTATTCCCCTATGCTGAAGCAAATTTCATCAGCACAGAAAACAGTGACATGAATTGCTGCCCTTGTTCTACAAGTACTCTGCAGATCGATGTGTTCTCAGCTACTTTCTGAAGGCATGCCTCAAACCTGAACAAGGCGGCAATTCCTGGTCTGTGGGTTTGGCACTACTACTTCATGTACTGATGGAGTGAATTTCATTAATCGGCAGCATCTTTCCCAAATCATCTGCTACTCTTATCTATTTCTTTCCCCTGAAGAGTTTCAGATCATGCCATGAAATTTCTTGTTTTTGCGACAATGAATCGTGTTCACAATCCTACTTGCAGTGCAATGACTCCACTCTCTAACCAAACATCAGCTCTTCTGCTCAACTCAAGCTTACTGGATACATTCTTGATGACCGAGCACTGGGACTGTAGAATATCTTCACTCCAAAGACCTATCCCATAAATATTATAGTAACAAGCCGTTCAAAGGATTCACTTTATAAATACAAGAGCTTTGCTGAAGGTTTCTTACCAAAGGATAGTTGGTTTCCTCTGCTATTTCTACCGGTAGTAGGTTTCCTCTGCTATTCCTACCAAAGAATAGATGGTTTCATCTACTATTCCTACTAAAGGATAGATGGTTTCTTCTACTATTCCTACCAAAGGATAGATGGTTTCATCTACTATTCCTACCAAAGGATAGTTGATTTCCTCTATTCCTACCAAAAGATGGCTGATTTAGCTACCAAAGAATAGTTGGTGTCCTCTGCTATTCCTACCAAAAGATAGTTGGTGTCCTCTGCTATTCCTACCAAAAGATAGTTGGTTTCCTCTGCTATTCCTACCAAAGAATAGTTGGTGTCCTCTGCTATTCCTACCAAAGGATAGTTGGTTTCCTCTGCTATTCCTACCAAAGGATAGTTGATTTCCTCTGCTATTCCTACCAAAGGATAGTTGATTTCCTCTGCTAACCTACCAAAGGACAGTTGGTTTATTCTACTATTCCTACTGAAGGATAGTTGATTTTTTCTACAGAAGGATAGTTCATTTCTTCTACTGTTCCTACCAAAGGATGGTTTCCTCTGCTATTCCTACTAAAGTATAGAGCTATATTTTCATGCTATCACATCAGCATTCCACAGGCACCGTGCCCCTGCACCAATGCCCTGCATCTCACGTTCTCTGATCAGGAGGTTCACAGCTGCTGGCCAGTATCTGAAAAGCACATGCAGCAATACACAGAACGGTAATAAAAACACACATATGTTACTTATTTGATATCATTCCAGTGGATACGACCCTGTTAATTTCTGAGCTCCGCTTCCTTAGCTACCCAGTAGAAAGTTTCCATTACCAACTGGGCTATAACAATTCTGTTTATGGACAACATTTTTTTCAGATTTTTCAACTCCAGGAGTTCCATGGGCTCTGCACTGTCTTGGGCAAGTTGAACATGATGGAGCCCATCTATCTCCAGTTTGGTGTGCATGCTGGGCATGTTTGAAGGCTACTTAGCAATACCACCACCAGCAGCTGTCATACCATTTCTATTAACATTTGACAGGAGCAAGCGTATACAGAAGGGCATGCATGTGTTAGCATATATTTCATATTTTAAGCCCTACTGACCACAATAGCTTCAAAACCAACACCTGATCTCTAAAATGTGTTGTGCGTGCACGCATACATTACATATATATGCACATATGCTCATTGTCGATATCTAGTGGGTATAAGCTCTTTTACCATGAGAAAACCAGTTCATCACTTCATGACATGTCAACATTATATGCACAGACATACAGATAAAATGCACAAGAAAATATCTTTCTGAATTTAATATAAGTTAAAACCCCTGTACAAAAGCAGATTTTAAAAATTTCTGATTCTGAGTCAACTCACCAGGTGATAATGTAGCCTATGGTCAGAAATACACTTCACAAAGTGTCAGTCACTGACAATTTAATGCTTATTTTTTTGGCGATTTTTCAGATTTTTTAAATTATGAAAAAATGTGCTGTGTACTTTTTGGGATTCAGGACATACAGCAATACCAGGTAGTCACGATATGAAGTTGGAAATGATCATCAAATGAGGATTGCTTGTGTTCATACAGTGTTGACCCCGCACATGTATATTGGGAAAGGAAGCTAGCAGACAAAGGGGTGAGGGGGTATGTGTGTTGAAAAAAAAAAAAATTCAAACCAACCAAATTTGCAAAATCACATAAGTTTTGAGTCTGAGGCTAGTCTCTCACAAAAAGTGGTGTTTATTTCTGTGGATGCCTTAGTACGTGCAGTATGAATTTAAGTCATATGGAAAAACAGATGGAAAGTGCGAATTTCTAACACCTGCGTGTAGCCAAAAAGTTTCAATGGGAGACTACTCACGTAAAAGCAGTTCCACATCTGGCTGATAAACAAATGGCTAAATTTGATATTTGCACATCTATATCGGAAAATGCACCTCTTCTCACCTTAACCTGGCTTGTCTTCCTATCGACTTACTCCATGTCTTCTTCGCTTGGTGGTTTCATTTTGACCAGCCATGGCATCAACCCAAGCTGAACTGCCATGTGAAGTAGGCTAGTGCTGTCAAACGTCATAGGCCTAGCCCATGCTTTTGCATCATGCCCATGGGCTATGACGTTTGACGGCACTACTTCACATGGCAGGTCATCCTGGTGGAGATTTTCTGGGAAAAACTGGTCAAAATGAAACATCAAGCGAGGAAGACGTAAAGTCCAAGAGACTAGGGCTAGGCCTAAAACTAGCCTATTCTTTGAAGATACCTGATGACATAATGCAAAGATTTTCGATTTTCGGCCTTTTTCTTGACAAAACTAGATTTTGACCAATGAAATCTATTTAATAATATATGGAATTTATATAGGCTGAATCGTGTAAAAAAATCGAAGGCTTATTTCCGAAATTTCTAAATCTTCCCATAACAAATAGGGATGGAGCACAGGTCTGCATTCTGATGAAGTTAATGTCAAAATGGCAGGCTTCAGTTTAAACTGGTGTGCTGGGGAATAAAATTATCTCAAAGCATTAGCTTGTACAACAAAAATCCATGTTCTGAACAGAAAATACTAAGTACCAACCGGGATGAAACGGTTTGCGTGTGGACCAACAACCCCATTACATTTGGAACGTGGTGAAAAAAATCGCTGGGAATAGTATTCAGAAGCAAACTGATGTGATGTGAGCTCAAATCACCATGCCACCTCTGAGGAGCGGAGGACAACTCTCTGGGATTAATTTGCACCCAGCTTCATTTTGACCAATCAGCAACGAGTACTGACATTACAGAATTACAGTATACTTGCAAAACTGCAAGCCCGGCGTGCTACCAATTTGATTCTCCAAATTTAGAGGGGGAAAAGTTTACTTTTTTGTTCCTTAATGAATTTTCTGATAGTACTTGCGGAATTACTCATGCTTTTACTCCAAAGGAACACCGCCACAATAACTAGGAAAGCATGGGAGGGGGGACATGCAGACAAGTGCATAACCTCTAGACCACTCCACATTCCTCAATTTATGAAAGTTTGTTGGGTGTTTTTTTTTTTACGTTCTCTTGTTTTTTAAATCGAAGGTAAGGAAAGATTTTGTCCGCCATGATAATCTGAGCAACCTCTTTTTGGAACTCCCCTAAAGTCTCATCGTTTTGCAAACCGGTCTGCCATAAGGCTGGGACTAAAACTAGCTAAAGCTCGATGGGTTTTTTTCCTCTACTGTGCTATCACAGATTTGTGATTTTGTAATCAACAATTGAATAGATTTAACCAAAACAACAATTGAATAGACTTGTTTAAACCAAACTCGAGTCTTAAAAAAATACGTACCTGTGGCCTCATTTCAACACTGTGTGGACCGGCTTACACGTCTCACCAACTCAATTTGTCACAAAAGAATAATCTAGTTCAAACAGTCACTGTAAACTGAGCAATGAAGTGCGCAGGCCCAGTAAGGTCAGCTCCCTCTGTGGGTGAACAATTTCCCACGTGCAACACGGATCATTGGGTCGAGGCCTCGTTTTGACAAAACAAGCTCTCTCTCTCTCTCTCTCTCTCTCTCTCTGTGTGTGTGTGTGTGTGTGTGTGTGTGTGTGTGTGCCGATGGTGGAAACGGATGACAACATTTCAAAACCACATGCGCACGGGGACTAGATGTAAAAAAAGCGCTTGAGTGCTTTTTTCTATTATCACGAAATAAAAGAAAGAAAGAAAATTAAGGATATGAATAAATATAAGCATCTCTCTCTCTCTCTCTCTCTCTTCTTCTCTCTCTCCTCTCTCTCTCTCTCTCTCTCTTCTCTCTCTCTCTCTCATTATAGATCGACTTTAATAGAACACAAAACTGCTTTGATGAATGAAATTTAACCGTAATTTTCATGCTTGCACGTCAACGAAAGATTAACTTAATTAACGTTCCTTTGACGGAATGAGCCAATGAGTATGCACATGTTTAAAAAATATCAGCTTGTTCAGTAGCAATCAAAACAGCTAGGATTTTCCTCTGATCTTTTCTATCCCTTTCTTTGTTTCTGCCTTGTTCTTTTTCTTCCTGTCACTTCCTTGTGGTCTTATTTTCTACCTTCTTGGTCCATTCTCCTGCCTTTTTCACCCAGAATTTTTTTTAAAGATACCATTGTTATCTTTTAGGACTGAAAAGATAACAATTATTATCTCCCACGCCGAAGTCGGATGCGCTGGGCCTGACTAGTCAGGGGTTTAACGACAGTGCAACGCATTTTCGCTCATATGACAGAACAATAGTTGCTGCCCTGAGCTTTCAACGACGGAAAAGACCTTAGTGAGACCGGCACAACTAGTCCGCAAACTGCCAGATCACAAAACACAACGCTACTATCACCATGCTGTCTATGAGATTACTATCATTGTTGTCAGTCTTCTAAAAGTTCTCTGTAAGTACTACCAGTCACTGTGCTACAGTGGTTAGCACGTTGGATTCCTGAGCTGATTGGAAGGTCGCGGGTTCCATTCTCGTAAAAGGTACAGGGCTTTTTCTGACAGCAGCCAGCTCCAATTCAGTGAGTTTGTTATGAGTTTACTGGGAAGACTGGAGCCATACAGTCTAGCATCCTCCTCTTTATGAGTGTGATTTTGAGACTGTTGCTCAAACCACTTGGACGTAGTGTACTGCGGGTGACTGTATCTCTCAGGGCTGGTTGACATCAGGCTTAATTATTGTGAGGAAAGTGAAGTACAACCCGCGACATCTCAAAATTGGGGGGACGGTTTAGAGCAGGTCATTTTCCATCTTCATCAATGACCATCAGCGTAAAAGAAAGCTTTTCTGATTGGAAAACCCTTCCCTATCCCCAGATTTCCCCGTTTCCCTTTTGATATATATAAATATATATATATAATATAAAATCTCTCTCTCTATAATATATATATATTTTTAAAAGAAAGGGAAAGGAAAAAATCCCATAACCTTAAGGGCCCCCCAGGGGAGCGAGGCGTCAGAGACCTCACTTTTCTAGGGCCCCCAATTGAGGGGGGCGCCCTCTCCTCTCCCTCGCTGCTTTACCTTTCCCCAAACCCCAAAGAGGGGAAAGGTACCCATTTACACGGGTGAACTGGGGAACGTACGAAACCAAAAGGGGCGAAACGGGTCACCCCCAAGTGGTAAACCCCGCCGACCCCGCTTAACCCTTTGGGTGGGGGGAAAAAGAGTGCTCCGACCACTGAGCTGTCCCGCCCCTATATATTTATAATATATATATATAAAAAAAAATATATATAATAATATTATAATATATTGTGTGTTGTGTGTGGTTGTGTGTGTGTGTGCTTGTGGGGTTCAAGTCAAAGCCTTTGATGAGAGGGGGGAAAGTCTTGGAGGAAAGTTGTGGCGGTCGCCCCCTATATGACGCATGCCCTCTTGCTCCATCCACTCATTTTGACCCCTTTTCCTCGTCATTCCTTGGTTGCATCCTCAGGGTCAAAGTCCATAGGAACTTTCTACTATTGGGGCCCCCGAAGGGGACCGGCCCGGGAGGGGTTGCACTACGCTGGGTCACTTTTTGGTGTTTTTTATGCCTATTCTGACAACATAAAATACCCCCCACCCCCATGATAACGATAGCCATGGGAAAGCCCACTTGTGGGGGGACCACCACAAGTCTTAAGGATATGATAAATATAAGCATCTCTCTCTCTCTCTCTCTCTCTCTCTCTCTCTCTCTCTCTTTCTCTCTCTCTCTCTCTCTCTCTCTCTCTTGTTTTTTTTATATTAAATTTTCTCATTTGTTGTTGTTTTTTCTTGTTTTTTGTTTGTTTGTTTGGGAGGGTGCTTTTATCTGTGTGGTTTTTTTTTTGGTTGTTTTTTTATTTACTTATTTTTTTTGAGTTTTTTGTGTTTTTTGGGGGGTTTCTGGGGTTTATTTTGTCTTTTGCTCGTCCGGGGTTGTTTGTTTGTTTGTTTGTTTTTTTCTTTTTCTCTCTTTTTCTTTTTAAACAAAAAAAAGTTTTTTCCCTTTGCTTCTACTGTTTGAAAATATGAGTACTGAGTGCATTTTCAAATGTGACCCCACGGGCAGGGACTGGCTGTAAAAAAGCACATGAGTACTTATTCATTATCCTGAAAAAAAAAGAATTTGTTTCTATTACTTACAATGTGTAGATGTTCTTTTTATGACTTTATTGGCTGTTTTCCCCCTCTTTATTATGTGAGTGTATGGCTATTGCACTTATTTTATTATCATGACATTCAATTTGTATGAGTATAATTAAAAAGTGTTTGTGTTGATCGTGTGCTATGTGAGTATTACATATTTAGTATTATCTCTGAAACACCCCCCCACCCCCACACCCCCCCCCCCCCACACACACACACACACTCACACACACACACACACACACACACACACACATACACACACACACACACACACACACACACACACACACTCACTCACTCACTCATATTCTCTCCCTCAATGACTGTATAGGTTTAGATTTCTTCTTTGTTTTATTTCTTGTTTTTATTGTGTGGATGTATGGGTATTAAATTTATTTCATTATCATGACATATGATTTGAAACGAATATAATCTAAAATGAGCGTTGATGGGATCGCATACTGTTTTGGGAATTTATATATTGGATATTATCTCTGAAATACACACACACACACACTCTCTGCCTCTGTCTCTCTCTCACCTTTTATCGTCTTGCTTATAGTTATAGTGTATCCTGATGAAGGATTCATATTTTATATTTTCAATACTTTATTGGACTTGCCTCTGTACTTAAGTTTTAATGAGTGCCCTATTTCAATATCTTATAGTTATGTGTGACAAGTATGTGTACCATTTGACAATATGTAGATGTTTATCTTTATGACTTATTAAGTTTGGTTGTGTTATTTTTCTTGGCTCTGTTGTTGTTCTTGTTGTTGTTGTTTGTCTGTTTTTCTCTTTTTATCTTCTTCTGTTGGTTTGGTTTTTCTTTCTCTTTTGTTTGTTTGTTTGTTTTCGTTAGGGTTTTTTTGGGAGGTGGGGGGGGGGGGGTATTTTTAGGGTTTTCTTTTATTTGCTTGCTTTGGGGGGGGGGGTGTTGTTGGGGGGGGGGGAGCTGTTTTGAAAAGGGTTATTTCCCCTTGTTTTTATTGTGAGACTGTATAAGTATTGGGTTATTATTATTAAGATGTATCCCTAACGGGCGGGGACTGGATGTAAAAAAGCACATGTGTGCTTATTCATTATCCTCGAAATAAAAGAATTTGTCATTGTCATTGTCATTGTCATTCTCTCTCTCTCTCTCTCTCTCTCTCTCTCTCTCTCTCTCTCTCTCTCTCTCTCTCTCTCTCTCTCTCTCTCTCTCTCTCTCTCTTTCTCTCTCTCATTATAGATCGATTTTAATAGAACACAAAGCTGCTTTGATGAATGAATATTAACCATAGTTCCCTTCTTGTAAATCAACGAAAGATTAACTTAATTAACGTTCCTTTGACGGAATGAGCCAATGAGCATGCACAGTTTGTTTATTAATTTATTTTATTTATTTATTTATTTATTCTTTTATTTCGAGGATAATGGAATAAGCACTCATGCTCATGGGTTTTGTTTGTTTGTTTGTTTTTACATCTCTGTGTGTATGTAGTTTTGTATGTGTTGTCATCTTCCCACAGGCACACAATGGCCTACTCTTCCTAAAGTGGAACGGGTTTTAACGTGTGCGCAAGATGTTCTGCGTGCGTTCGCACACGTGACCTCGGTTTATAGTCTCATCCGAAGGACATTTGGGGGGAGTAGAATCGGCACTGTTAACTCCAGAGGAAAAAATCCTCTTGAGCCAGATTCAAAGCAAGGTCAGCAGATAACGAGCGCATCACTCCAACCACCAGGCTATCCGGTCCCCCAGCTTGTTCAGTGGCTATCAAAACAGCGTGAATCAATCAGCTGAACCGTTCCTCCCCCGTATGGATGCCCTGGGCCTGTCGGTATGAATAGCATCCATACCTTCTGGAAGTTCTGTGCTAGGAATTCCCTCTTTTCTATCCCTTTCTTTGTTTCTGCCTTGTTCTTTTTCTTCCTGTCACCTCCTTGTGATCTTATTTTCTACCTTCTTGGTCCATTCTCCTGCCTTTTTCACCTTTTTAAAATAAAAAATCCCATTGCTATCTTTTAGGACTGAAAAGATAACAATTATTATCTCCCACGCCGATGCGCTGGGCCTGACTAGTCAGGCGTTTAACGACAGTGCAACGCATTTTTCGCTCACAAGACAGAACAATAGTTGCTGTCTGAGCATTCAACGACGGAGAAAAAGACCTTAGTGAGACCGGCACGAACTAGTCCGCAAACTGCCAGATCACAAAACACAACGCTACTATCACCATGCTGTCTATGAGACTACTATCATTGTTGTCAGTCTTCTAAAAGTTCTCTGTAAGTACTACCAGTTACTGTGCTGCAGTGGTTAGCACGTTGGATTCCTGAGCTGATTGGAAGGTCGCAGGTTCCATTCTCGTAAAAGTTACAGGGCTTTTCGGACTGCAGCCAGCTCCAACTCAGTGTATTATGAGTTTACTGGGAAGACTGGAGCCATACAGTCCAGCATCATCCCCTTTTATGGGTGTGATTTTGAGACTGTTGCTCAAACCACTTGGACGTAGTGTACTGCGGGTGTCTGTATCTCTCAGGGCTGGTTGACATCAGGCTATAATTATTGTGATGGAAAGTGTAGAGTACAACCCTGTTGAATAGTCTCAAAGTTGGGGCACGTCCAGAGCATCGTCATTATCTCATCTTCATCAGCAGGGACCATCATGCAATAAAAGAAAGCTGTTTCTGATTGGAGGATGCTCGTTCCTCTAGTCTCATGATTACCTCAGTTTCTTCATGATATATATATCTATATATATATATATATATCTATATATATCTCTCTCTCTCTCTCTCTCTCTCTCTCTATATATATATATATATATATATATATATATGTAAGGTAAAGGTAAAGGAGTCCCATAACCTATAAGGTCGTAGGGGAGCGAGGCGTCAGAGACCTCACTTCTCTAGGGCCAGCATATTGAGGGCGGCGCCCATCTCCTCTCCCTCGCTGCTTTACCTTCCCTGACCCTAAAGAGGGAAGGTACCCATTTACAGCTGGGTGAACTGGGGGAACTGTACTGAAGCCAAGGCGCGCAAACGGTCACCCATCCAAGTGGTAACCACGCTCGACGCTGCTTAACTTGGCTGGGGGAAAGCGAGTGCTCCGACCACTGAGCTGTCCCGTCCCCATATATATATATATATATATATATATATATATATATATATATATATGTGTGTGTGCTTGTGGTGTGTCAGAGTCAAAGCCTTTGATGTCAGAGGGGAGAAAGTCGTTGGAGAGATGTTGTGGCGGTCGCCCGCTATATGACGCTATGCCCTCTTGCTCACACTCCACTCATTTCGACCGCTTTGCCTCGGTCATACCTTGGATTGCATCCTCAGGGTCAGAAGTCCATAGGGAACTTACTACTATTAGGCCGCCGAAGGGCCACCGGCCAGGGAGGCCTTGCACTACTGCTGGGTCACTTTGGTGGTGTTCTGTAGTGCCTATTCTGATCTAACATAAAGATACCACCACCCCTACTGATAACGATAGCTCAGTGGTGAGATGCCCACTTGTGGTGGGGACCACCACAACGTCTCCCCAATGACCTACTCCCGTGAACCTCCAACCTCGAAGACTCAGACACAAACTCACCACAGGCACTGATGTGTAGGACAAACCGAAACTGAGGTCACCCTGAGACCAGAGCAACAGGAGTCAACGAAACAGAGACATTAAAAAAATCCCACAAACCATGATGATCAATAAAGATGAGGATGATGCAATGACGCTGCTATAGAAGCGCCTGTTCTTGGAGACTTCTTTACAGGGCTTCACTCTTTGCTTCCTATCACCAACCATGCCTGAGATATACAGACAATTCCAGTGTTCGGCAGATAGCTAGGGCAACATTCTGAACATTTTATCTGTAAAATAAATGAAGCTCGGCTGTGTGGTTCCAGTCTTCCCAATGAGCACATAGCAAACTCACTCTGGGTTGGAGACGGCCAGAGTAAACAAAACCCAACCTAAAACAAACCAAAATAAAAGCCTGACTCTTATAGGATTCGAACTGGCTGCCTTGTGGCCAGAAATTCAGCACGTAACCACTGCGTTATTGCGGCTGGTTGGTTCAAGGTTATGTCTGTACACATGCACAAGGTCAAACACCATATCAAATTTTCATTTCATTCATTCTTTTATTTCGAGGATAATGGAATAAGCACTTATGTGCTTTTTCGTCTAGTCCCCGTGTGTATGCAGTTTTGTAAATTTTGTCATCCGTTCCAACCGGCACATAATGGCCTACTCTTCCGAAAAGTGGAACAGGTTTTAACGTGTGCGCAAGATGTTCTGCGTGCGTTCGCACACCTCGGTATAATAGCCTCATGGGAAGGAATTTTAGGGAGAGTGGGGAGTCGCACTGATGTTAACTCCAGATAAAAATCCTCTTGAACAAGAATCGAACCCGGGTCAGCAGGTCACCAATTCATCACTCTGACCACCAGGCTATCCCGTCCCCACTAAATAAACCCAGGTTTACATCAATCAATGTGAAATGTGTTACAGAAACACCGACATGCCTTGCCTGTATCCACCAAGTCTTGAAATTGATCTTCATTGTGGACAAGAAAGAACTAATTTGCCTCAGGCTGATTTTGTGGGTGTCACGAAGTGTAGTGCTTCTATTTTGCTGGCATGCTTGGTTTCATTCAGGATATGTTTTGGCAGCAATGTTTATGTATGTTGTTCAACTATTACTTCATGTCGATGTAGTATATGAGTGGTATAAAGTTGTTGTGTATTTGAGTGTATTGCTATGAACTTTTTGTTTTTGTTTTTTGGCTTTCCCTGTGAAGAAGAAGGAACAGTGAAAAGAGTGTGTAGTGTTCAAGTGTTTGATAAAGAAGAAAAAAAGTGTGTGAGCATGAGTGTGTGTGTGTGTGTGAGAGAGAGAGAGAGAGAGAGACAGACAGACAGGAGACAGAGAGACAGACAGATACATGTGTCATTACACACACACACACACACACACACACACACACTCATGCACACAAATACCTCCACAAAGTGATGACACAAATCTGTTTTATTTTTCTTCTTTTTTTTAAAATGAATCTAATAAGATATACAAACATTTTTTTTCCATTTTCAACAATAGTAAAGAAACCGTCACTGTCAAAACAATAATATTAATCATACAAAACATGTTGATCTCACTGAGAGCAAGAGAAAAGAGTTAAGTAAAGATTGAGAGATGGGAGAAAAAAAAAGACATTAAAAAATAATTTTTAAAAAAAGACATCAAGACATTGAATCAAAACTTGTTGAAAGACTTCACTCAGTAGTCACCCATAAACAGATTCAAATCATCATTAAAAAAAAAACCCAACCCCACCCAAAAAAATCAGAATAATAGAAAAATCAGTGGAACCATCTAAAAGACCATGCAACCTTCAACACGTGTCTATTTTCAACCAATTCGAATTTTCCTCGCACACAAAAACGGAAAAAAAGATCCTTTCAAAACAAGAGATATATGACTAGTGTTCATTGCTCAAAGAATAATTATACACAATATTCTAGACATAAACACTGAAGACAAGGAAATATATTCACCAGCAGAGATGAAGAGAAGTCTTAGAAAAAATATCTAAAAAATATAAAATCTAATCTTATTTTAATATGAAGAAAAATTAACAAGATCTATAAAACTAAACTGAGGTTGTTATTTGCTACATCATCTTGCAAGGAAACAATGGTGGGAGGGGTGGGGGTGGGGTGGGGGTAAAAAGAAGGGGAAAAAAATGAAAAAGAAAGAAGTTATGTTGGGAAAAAAAAGGAGAAAATTATTAGTGTTAAACGTGTGCAATTCTAACTTCAGTGAAAACTAATCTATACATTTGCTTGCGTTAACACGTCATAATATCAGTATCTGGAATTACACAATAGAAATGATTCTGAAATATTCAGGATGATAAATTGGGGATGGGGGGGAAAGACTATAGAAAAAAAAAGCTCTCTCACTTTAATCCTTATAGCAGTTTGTATGTTCAACGTGAATACAGTTTTGGGATGAGAAATCTAGAAACCTCAAAGATAAATTCTTCAACATCAATAATAATAATAATATTATTAATAATGAATCTACAAAAACTAATGTCCAAAGAATTACCAACTCTAATCAACTACAAACAACAAGTTTATCAAAGTTATTTTTATGTTTGCATTTGATTTCTCTCTCATTTACTCTCTCTCTCTCACACACACATTTACTCTCATACAGACATTCTCACACACATACATGTATAACCACACACACACACAACCACACACACAGGTACCAATTTCAATGTATATTTAATGATATTTCAATATATCATTCAAAATATGAGTGAAGAATGATTACAAAGAGAATGGAATGTAAAAACCATAGAAATATTTTTCATACCATCTCTCTGAGCAGTGACATTAAAAAAACACACCCCAACAAACCCCACAGAAACAAAAATATCGATATAGCACAAATATGTTATATATCATTCTGTAGTCTCTTTAAATGCTAAGATATTTGAATCATGTCATCATCTTCATCTTGTGTCACCAAATCATGACAGTTCAACAAGCCTCATCAAAATGCCCACACTCTCATCTGTTCTTAGTCAATCCATACATTACAGCTTTTTTTTTTTGTACACGTACACAGGCAGGTACTGACAAACACACAAAAATACAGATAATGTGTACAAGGATACATAAATATTCAGACAAAATGTCAACATACATAGACACATAGATAATTATGCAGCTATTCTCCTAGCTCCATATAGGTGACAAAAATCTGCAATTGTTTCATAAATATAATTTTGCAACAACAATCTGAAATCATCTGCAATCCGATCCACAGGTTCCCAAACCAATCTCTAGAGCATAAATACTCATGTGCATGCACACATGACATATTTACAGGCACACATGCACATACACACGCCACAGAGGTACACACAGAGACATATCTATACTCAAAGAAAGAGACACACAGACACATGCACGCATAAGCACTCACAATCTCTCTCTCTCTCCACACACACACAAAACACACAACAAACCCCCCTCACATGCTAAAACAAAATTAATATAGAACACGATTCCTCTCATACTCATCCATGCACACATACATCCCACACTACCACAAAACCAACCCTGAATAGGCCCCACTATCGGAACTGCTTGGCACATCACATCACATCACCTCAGAGGAAACTCCCAAGCTTTTAATACCACCAAGAGAGGAGAGAGTGAAAGTCTCTGGGTGGGTGTGGAGAGTGAATATGGCGCATTTTTGGTCTGATATCATTTTGGGCATCACACTATCAAAGAAATGGTTATCATCATATTACTATTAAAGAAATGGTTATCATCATATTACTATTAAGGAAATGATTATCATCATATTACATATGCTGGCAAGTGATCTATATTACACCTGAGTTTCTACAAGGTTTGCATATCATCAAACACATTGGACGGCACACTACTAAACAGTCTATACCTCCTTCTGCTTGTGTTCAAATATCAATTCTCCAACATCTGTTGTTTCAGGCTGTCTAAATTTACTCCAGGATTTAATGCTGACATTCACAGCCTTCATCACATGATAAACCATCAAACATATATGTGCCAACAGCCTTTTCAAACTGTCTACAACTTTTCTGAGACTGAAACATGGTATGAGAATACAGGTTCAGCTGAGTGTTCTAGTAATGATTTTGTGTGTTGTGATTTTATTTACATTCCAAGAGGATATTTCCAATTTAGGGACTGTGTTACAGTAATGTCCACAAGCCTTTTTTTATTTTATTTTATTTTTTTTAAGTCTACTCCTTTTCAGAATCTTTTTAGCAAATAAGAGGAAGAGAAATAAACCAAAAACCAATAAAAATCTGACTTTAACAAATACTTGTATTTTTTTCTTCTTTGGTTTAACTCCCAAAATGAAGTAAACTGAAAAGATTTCATGATCACTCAACCTCTGCTGGACACCATACTTTAACTTACATTAATTCACACATCCCTGAAGGTGGAATGCGGCTACCTTCATAATGGGCAAAAATGATTGCATACGTAAAATCTTCCCATTGGTGAACCTTAGAGCTCTAGCCAAGGAATTTTTTTTTTTAAACCAGCAAAAACCTCACACAATCAGAAAAAATTTAAACTAAAGAAAGGCAAATTTTATCTTTCCAACAGCCTTTCTTAGTACAGGAAAATCACAAAACTGTTCATGACTGCAGGGAGCTGGCTTTTGAGTTTTTTTTTTTTTTTAACATACCCTGAGGTAGCTTCACAATACCAATGCTGCTGTGTGGATCTGACAGGAACAGAATCAGCCAGGAGACAAAACAAGGATCGGACCCCCACAATGGAGTTTCAAACCGTAACACTGTCGGTCAGTGTGAAGAGCAATGCATTGTCATAGTGTCTGTTCCTCTGTTTGTTATTTTTATATTCCCGAGCTGTGTAGTGACTGCAGAAGAATGAGAAGTGAAGTGTAGTGTAGAACTGACTGGTAGTGAAGTGAAGTGTAGTGTAGAACTGACTGGTAGTGAAGTGAAGTGTAGTGTAGTGTAGAACTGACTGGTAGTGAAGTGAAGTGTAGTGAAGTGTAGTGTAGAACTGACTGGTAGTGAAGTGAAGTGTAGAGTAGTGAAGTGTAGTGTAGAACTGACTGGTAGTGAAGTGAAGTGTGGTGAAGTGAAGTGAAGTGTAGTGTAGTGGAGTGTAGTGTAGAGCTGCCTGGTAGTGTAGTGAAGTGAAGTGAAGTGAAGTGTAGTGTAGAACTGACTGGTAGTGAAGTGAAGTGTAGAGTAGTGAAGTGTAGTGTAGAACTGACTGGTAGTGAAGTGAAGTGTAGTGTAGAGCTGACTGGAAGTGAAGTGAAGTGTAGTGAAGTGTAGTGTAGTGGAGTGTAGTGTAGAGCTGCCTGGTAGTGTAGTGAAGTGAAGTGAAGTGAAGTGTAGTGTAGAACTGACTGGTAGTGAAGTGAAGTGTAGAGTAGTGAAGTGTAGTGTAGAACTGACTGGTAGTGAAGTGAAGTGTAGTGTAGAGCTGACTGGTAGTGAAGTGAAGTGAAGTGTAGTGAAGTGTAGTGTAGAGCTGACTGGCCACAACAGCAGGTCAAGGTGCTGACTGCCTGGACGGAGAGTGAAAGACTGGCCCCCTGTCAAAAAGAGATGTAAACAACACACGACGTCAACAGTGATCTCACCACTAGTGACCCTCAGAGCTCTAGAGAAGAAACAAACACACACACGAGAGAGAGAGAGAGTGAGAGAGTGAGAGAGAGAGAGAAAATGACAAATTCTTTTATTTCTAGGATAATGAATAAGCACCCATGTGCTTTTTTACATCCAGTCCCCGCCCTTAGGGATATATATGATAATAAAATAAAATATAGCCCATACCAATACACTCACACAGTATAAGGGAGAAAAGCCCCCCACAAAAATCACCGAAAAGAGCGAGAGAAAAAGCAACAACAAGTAAGAAAGAAAGCAAAACAGAAAACACAGAAACAACCGAAAAAATAGCAAAGAAACCAAGAGCAAACAAAAGCGGCAACAACAACAAGGGGAGAGGGGACAACCGAATAATCCCCCCTCCAAAAAATCCCAAACCAAAGAGAGAGAGAGAGAGAGAGGAGAGAGAGAGAGAGAGAGAGAGAGAGAGAGAGAGAGACAGACAGACAGACAGACAGACAGTTACACATGCGCTGGATGTCACAAAGAGGAGGGCAAGTACAAGCTAATCATTGCTTGAATGACTCTGTAATTTGAATAAATGATGCTCGTAACACTGGTGCACTTCTCTCTCTCTCTTTTTCTTTTCAGCTTTTTCTAATTTATTTGTTTCTTCTTCATCATCCTGGCAGCTTTATTTCTTTCTTCTCCATTCATTTCATAGCTCCTTTCTTTTTTTCTTTTTCTTCTTTGTTTACATTTTTTTATATAGAATAAATCATCTTTTTCTTGAAGCTAACTCAAAACGCTTATGGCTATTGCTCTTGAGGATATAAGGAGGTTGGCTATTAAAGGAGGTAAAAGTAATGGTTGGTGTCCCATAACCTATGTGGTCATAGGGGCATCACAGAACTCAACTTCTCAAGAGGCCAGCATATTGAGGGCAGCGCCCATCTCCTCTCCCTCACTGCTTTACCTTCCCTGAACCTAAAGAGGGCAGGTACCCATTTACAGCTGGGTGAAACTGTACTGAAGCCAAGGCGCGCAAATGGTCACCCACCCAAAGTGGTAACCACGCTCGATGCTGCTTAACTTAACCCTAGTGGCGCGGTTCCCGGAATATTCCGGGAAAGGCGGGTCTAGGCTGTGTGGCGGATCCCGGAATATTCCGGGATGACGTGGGTGGTCATAGTTGAAAGCTTACTTTCGCTTTCAAAGGTCAGCCAATGAATGTTAAGGCCGTTGTAGGCCCGCAGAAAGGGGTGAAGGTCGTTTGACACACACAAGCAATGAAGAATCTGATTGGTTAAGAGTGTATTTTAATTTTTTTTCGGACCAGCCGAGATCGTCTTCAACAAAAATGGCGGCCAGCGTTTGCACTGGAATTTCTTCAAGCGTTTTTCGAGCTTTTTACAAAATTGACAGCGAGGAGGAGTTTTAGAGGCTGGATTTGGTTGAAATAAACAATGAGAGAGACGATGAGGTAAGGATTGTGGAATATTTTGAAAAACTTGGTAAAAATCGATCGCGATCGGACTGAATCGAGCGGTGCTAGTTTTGCTGGATGGACTTTTTCGCTACTCGGCAATTTCGACGTCACAGATTGTTTTACTTTATTTTGACGCAACGAGGCTTCGAAATAACTGTTGTTGAGTCAAATCGCTATGCTGCTGAGTACTTTGCATCACATGAAATCAAGCGATCTTTGTATTTTTGTCATAGAAAGCCACCACTTCGCACATTCCGCCATGACGGTCGCGATGGCGTCGATCCTGTCGCTGAACTTTTCCGAGTATTTGGTGACCGATTAAAGCGATACAAACTCCTTATTTTTTTAAAACTAATGTCAAGAAATAGTGTTACTAATAATGACATTTATGCACCGCAAGAACTTTGCTTATCGTGTTAAAATCGATCCGGGGCCCTGACAGTGGAACAGTGATTGGTAGTGCGAACATGATTTTTTTTTTGATTTTTTTTTTTACATAATCATAAACACTACACACTATTATAAAATTATACTCATTTAAAAGCATATTATCTCTTCTTTCCAGTGATCTATAGCTTAACACATTTAATTCAGTTTTATATATCAATATCAAGGGTTGTTTGAGCCCACCATGCTCCAAAACAATGCTAGCCAATGTTAATTCAGCCAATAGAAGTGAGGCTTGTTGCTGTTTATTTAGCGCTACTAGGGTTAAGCTTGGGGAAAGCGAGTGCTCTGACCACTGAACTATCCCGTCCCCTAAAAAGGAGGTACAGTCCCTAAATCGGAAATCACAACAACAAAAAGGGGGTGACCATCATCTCTTTTGGAAAGTGTAAAAGTGTTTGTGTGTGCGTGCATGCGTGATTGTGTGCGTGCATTTGTGCGCGTATGTGTGTGTGCATGCGTGCATGCATGTGTTTGAGTGGATGTGGATGTGTGCATGCTAGTACATGCCAGTATGTATGTTTATTGTATTTTATTTACTTGTTTATTCCTTTATTTCAAGGATAATGGAACAAGCACTCATGTGGGTTTTTTTTACATCCAGCCCCCCCGTGTGTATGCAGTTTTGTACATTTTGTCATCTGTTCCCACGGCACACAATGGCCTACTCTTATGAAAAGCACAACTGATTTTAACATACGCACAAGGTGATCTGCAAGTGTTCGTGTGCGTATGTGTGTTTGTGTGAAGATGCACACACACACACACACTCACCCACATAAGTGAGTGCTTTAGATAATACACACAATGACTGTTCACACACATACAAAAAAGCGTATCTGCCTCATGTACTTATCCTTTACCTGCACATTCACACCAAGGGTAACTTGACAGGGGCTGCATTAAGGTTTGAAGGGGGGTTTTCCAAAGCCGGTCATGCGTGATGTGGAGGATATGGTGGAACCCCCCCCTTTCCCTTTTTTTTTTTTTTTTTTGCCAAAGGACCTGAAAAAAAAATAAAGGCAACCCCAACAACCAAGACCCCCCAAACAAAGGGACAAAAACCCCCACAAGGGAACCAAAAAACCCAAAAAAAACACAAAACCAAACCCCCACACAAAAAAATAAAAACCATGCGAAACACACGCGAAAAATATTTTGTAAAAGGTTTCAAAATATGGGCAAAAACCCCCCCTATCCTTTTCACAGAATGTTTTTAAAAAAATTTTTCAGTATATTTTTTAAATTTTGAAATAATTTTTATTTTATACTATTGGGGCAGAAACCTATGTTTTGAGAACTTGGTTTTTTTTCTGATTTTAACTTTAGATTTTTAAGGCGGCCTTGTCCGACAAGAATTCTGGACATCCTTCTGCCAATGGCAGTTCTTCCCCCTGCCTATGCCTGCACATCATCCCCTCTGGACTTTGGGCACCCAAAGACTAAGATGACTTAAAACACTATGATAATGTGTGTCTATAAGTGTGCCACAGAATAAGTTACAAAAACCAACTGACGTCAACCGTGACTTTACTGATAGCTTTATTCCCCATATACTCTCTGTTTTTTTAATTTGAAATTTTAATTTATTTTATTCTTTTATATCAAAGATAATGGAATAAGCACTTGTGTGCTTTTTTTTTACATCCAGTTCCCACGTCTATGCGGTTTTGTCAATTCTGTCATGTTTCCACCGGCACACAATGGCCTACTCTTGCGAAAAGCGGAACAGGATTTAACGTGTGCGCAAGATGTTCTGCGTGCGTTCGCACACAGGGCCTTGGTTTATAGTCTCATCCAAAGGACTTGATGAATTGAGTGGACAAATGTCTTTTAACCCTCAATCAGCCGCTACATGAATTTCTCATGGGTTTTTTTTCCAGATAACGCAAGGTTGATAAGTATATCTGCATTGTCTGGACTTACTGCCACAGCTCTTGTCCCCGAGGGCAGAGTCCATGTAGGTGACCAGGCAGTCCAGGTCGGCCAGGGTGAAGTCTGTCTTGCTGGCGGCTGCTTTGGCCGGGGGGGCAGCTTGAGATCCTGACTTTGTTTTGCCCCCGCCACCACCATCACGGAGATGTGCTGGAACCGTTCCTGTGATCAGGCCCTCAGGAAAGATTTTGTGGGCCACTTTCAGACCTGAAAAAAAAAAAAACCCACATGAGAAAAGTTACCTCTTTCCTGATACTGCCAGTTTGTATACATGGGTCGATACTGCTTTTATCCTGGTCGATCGCTGCAGTCATATACAGGCAAATGCCATGTTTTAGTCTGTATAGTTACCAGAGTCATTCAGATCTAGTATTATTGTGATGCTGCATGGATAAGTCATCAGCTGTAGTTTTGTGCTGTGCACTGTTATGGTGAATGCTGCTAAAGCCGCGGTCACTGATCACCTGGAGACTTGAACGTGTGCTATCTCATAAAGATAACTGAAATCTGGTTTTTGTGTCTTGTTCAAAATGATCTCTTCTTTTAGATTACACTAATCTCATTTTCTGAATTATGACCCTTATCCATGATTTTCATGTGCAGCATCACATATCAAGAACTGAACCATGTCAGTATCTAAAAAAAAAAAAAATTCCAAGGAAAGCACCTAACGACATAACATTTGTCCCACTAGAATCTTATAAAAGAGACAAGGCTAGATAAGAAATTCATATCAAGAAATGAACCTTGTCAAGTAGCGCACGAAAAAGAACCCACGGCAACAAGAGAGTTGTCCCTGGCAAAATTCTTAGAAAAAGCCACTCTGATAGGAAAAGAAATACAGTTGCAGACCAAAAAAAAAAAAAAGGAAAAAAAAAGGGGTGGCGCTGCTCTTGTGGCGACGTGCTCTCCCCGGGGAGAGCAGCCCGAATTTCACGCAGAGAAATCTCGTGACTTAAAGTGGTATAAATAAATAAATAAAATAAATAAATAAATAAAATAAACAAATTCTAAAGAATGCACCTAATGGCAAAGTATTTGCACCACTAGATCTTATAAAAGAGACAAGGCTAGATAAGAAATTCAACTTTTAAATTTAACCGGCCCTTCCTACATCCTTAAAAAACCAAAAAACATTACAGCCCTTTTTCTCAACTTCCTATTCCCATACAACTAAACAAGTCTAAGGATTTAAAACATTTTCCCCTAACTTACCATCCCACATTAAAATCAAACCATTTCCATTTGATATACCATTCCCACATCACACACACAAAATGAAAATAGCAAATTTTCTGCTTTAAATACCACTCCCCCATCAAAAAAAAAAAGTATAAGAATTTTGACTTGATAAACCATTCCCACATTATACAAAAAAAGGATGAAAATTGTCACCTTTCCACTTAATTTATTATTCCTACATTACAAAAAACTGTATCAAAATTTCAGTCCTTCACTTTATTAACCTTTTCCTTATGGGTAACCCACTATCGGGTAACCAACCATCAACTAGCCCTTCCCTCTGTATCACCCACTACTGGGTTACTGTCACACACAAATGTGCACAGTGCACGTGTACTGGGAAAGAGGAGTTCTCTCCTTTAATGTAGGGATAATGTTAATCAACACTCTCACACACAAAAAGAAAACAATAACCTTCCCCCACCCCATCACTTCTCCCAACAATTTCAAAACAGGAAAACAAACCACCTTGGAAAATGGGACAACCCGTTCCCTTCCCCAGTGACAGTATTACAAAGTAGCTAGATTTACATACAATTAATCCCACCCATCGATGTCGAGATCCAATTATGCTCTCTACACCTCACACACTCCTTTCTTTTTCATTCCCTCTCACAAGCACCAGGGACAGAGTCTCACCTCCCGACAGCATGAAGAGGTTGTCGTAACCTCTCTGCACCAGTGTGGTGGTCGCCTTGTGAGCCTGCGTTTCATCATTGTCGTACATGATGATGATTTTGCCTTCCTGGTTTTTCTGATTCTTGTCAAGGATGGGATGCTTTTCGGTTGTTGTTGTTGTGGTTGTTGTTGTTTTTTATACAATAAAACTGGTGATGATAAGAATGATGGTGTTGATGATAATGATGATGAGGAGGAGCAAGATGAAGAGGAGGAGGAGGAGGAGGATGAAGTGGAGAAGGAGGAGCAGGATGAGGATGAAGAGGAGGAGGAGGTGGCTATGCCAATACAAAGTATAAAAAATTATATCACAAACAAAGAGATTAAACTAATGTTGAAGTCCTGTATTGAAACCAGATTTGTCAAATGTTAAATGCCTGTTTCTCTCTCTCTTTCTCTCTCTCTCTTTCTTTCTCTCTCAGATGTACATTTAAAACACACACACATACACATAAAAGAAGAGAGAGAGAGAGTAGAGAGAGAGGAAGAGAGAAGAGAGAGAGAGAGAGAGAGATGAGAGAGGAGAGAGAGAGAGAGAGAAGAGAGACAGACAGACAGACGGAGAGGGGACAGAGAGACAAAGAGGCAGAGAGAGAGAGGAGACAGAGAGAGAAAGAGGAGAGAGAGAGAGAGAGAGAGAGAGAGAGAGAGAGAGAGAGAGAGAGACAGACAGACAGACAGACAGACAGACAGACACAAAGAGACAGACAGCGACAGAAACAGAGAGACAGAAAGTGAGACACACACAGACACACACACAGAGAAAACGACATTTTAAAAACCGTGAGGACCCCGATAGGTATTTTTACCAGCTATACCACCAGAGTGGTGGTGGGCGTCTCTCATCAAAGCATAAGGGAAAGGATACATAGCGAAGCATATCTTTTGTTTCATAGTTGACAGATCTGGCAAGCATGGCAGATGGGTAGCTCTGAGCTGAAAAACAAACGTACACCAGTTAAGTGCCGGTGAATAGCATAACAACAAACAAACACCACACGCAAAAACAAAGAAGTAGACAGTCACAGATATGTCAATAACATACAAAATATGGCTCTTAGCTAACTAAACACGGAAGCCATATAGCATTTCTTTTTTTTTTTTAAAGGGTGACTGTTTTGGGGATGTTTGGGATTTATTTATTTATTTATTCTTTTATTTTGAGGATAATGGAATAAGCACTCATGTGCTTTTTCTCCCCCATCCAGCCCCCGTGTGAATGCAGTTTTGTCAATTTTGTCATCCGTTCCCACTGGCACACAATGGCCTACTCTTCTGAAAAGTAGAACAGGTTTTAACATGTGCGCAAGATGTTCTGTGTGCATTCGCACATGGGACCTCGGTTTATAGTCTCATCTGAAGGACTTTTAGGGAGAGTGGAGTCAGCACTGATGTTAATTCCAGAGGAAAAATCCTCTCGAACAGGAAACACACCTGGGTCAGCAGATCACGAGCCCATCACGCTAACCACCAGGCTATCCCGTCCCTTCCTTGATGATCTAGTGAGAATGTTTTTGAGGGGTTTTTTGTATGTTTTATCTAAAATCATGATAAAAATGATAATTACAAACTAAACTAAACAATGGAAAACAAAAAGAAAAGGTGAAAAAAATCAATACAACTAGCACCACCACCCCCTCCCCACCCCCAAAAAACCCCAACAAAAAACATAAACAAAAATACCAAACCAACAAACAAACCCACAACCCAAATGCGATCAAAAACAAAACAAAAAGACTTAGTGAAGCAAAGACCCCCCTCTTCAACCCCCCCCCCCGCCCCCCTAACAAAATAATATGATTAATGAAATAAATAAAACAAAAGTAAGCACCTGAATTGACAAAAACTAAGATCACAAAAAAGTAAGTTACCCCAACTAGAAACACAAGCAAAAGGTCGACAATTTCTCTCTCTCTCTCTCATCTCTCTCTACTCATCTCTCCTCTCTCTCTCTCTCTCTCTCTCTCTCCTCTCATCTCTCACACACACACAGGCAGACAGATAGACACACACACACTCTCTCTCTCCATTTCTAAAACACACACACACACACCCACCCTTTTTAAACAAACACACACAAACCCTTTTAAACAAACAAATACACAAACACACATCCTTTTTACACACACACACTCTCTCTGTTTATCTCTTTTTAAACACTCACACACACAAAAAGCACATCAGTGCTTATTCCATTATCCTCGATATAAAAGAACAACATGAAAATGAAATAAAATAAAAATTAAAACTAAAACACAACACACTCACCCACACCTCTTAAAAAGAAAACCAACAACAACAAAAACAAGAAAAAAACCCTTACAAGCCTATCAGATACCCACCACATCTACTACTACCCCCTTCAGGACACCACACACACACACACACACATACACACACACACACACATACACACACACACACACACACACACACACACGAACACACACTTCAGCCTCAGACAGCCTACCTGTGATGATGTGGCAGTCGTCGTAATCGTCTTTCAGCCGTACGTCCAGCAGCAGGTACGGACAGTCACTGCGATTGACCACCGGGCGGCTGGGGTTGCCCTGGTCATTCAGGTCTGCTTCCCCCACCCCTCGTATCACCCTGTTCCACACACATCGGTCATCATGAGGAAGATGATGATTTCTTAGAGCCAGAGAAAAGCTAAATGGTCCTCTGTCCATGATACATTTCATCTCTACACACATCGGTCATCATGATGAAGATGATGATTTCTTAGAGCCAGATAAAAGCTAAATGGTCCTCTGTCCGAGATACATTTCATCTCTAATCTACATACTGGGGGGGGGACAGGATAGCCTGGTGGTTAGAGTCATGCACTCGTGATCTGCTGACCCGGGTTTGAATCTTGTTCAAGTGGATTTTTCCTCTGGGGTTAACATCAGTGCTGACTCCACTCTCTCCAAAAGTCCTTCCGATGAGGCTATAAACCGAGGTCCCGTGTGCGAACACATGCAGAGCAGCTTGCACACATGTTAAAACTCGTTCCACTTTTCGGAAGAGTAGGCCATTGTGTGCCGGTGGGAACGGATGACACAATTTACAAAACTGAATACACACAGGGACTGGATGTAAAACAGCACATGAGTGTTTATTCCATTATCCTCAAAATAAAAGAATAAATAAAAAAAAAGAACAGAAATAAATAAAATAAAAAAGCCAAAAATGGTCATCTGTCCGAGATACATTTCATCTCTTATCTACAACATTGCTTGTTTAAATTCTTTGAAAAAACAAATACTCCCAGAATGTGGGTGGCATGTGCTTGCTCGCAACCTATATCTTGAGAACATTTTCTTTCTTCAGTGTCCAGTTTTAGATTCTACGTATGAAAAATATAGTAATTTAAATTCGGGAAAACAAATCTGTTAGTATGCTTCTTTGTAAACCAGAGCTAACTGACAAAGTTAAGGTTATTTCTCGGTCTCCTGTTTATGTTTTATTGTAGTCCCTCCTCATCCCCCCTTGTTTTTCAAATCCATTTTTTTTAATTCCTCCCTCCCTTCCCCCTCTCTCCCTGTGTCCCTCTATCTCTTTGGCTGTCTGTCTCTGTCTCTTTCTTTCTCTCTCTAGTCTAATATCACTAAATGTATGAAAAGACTTCAAACATACAACAACAAACAACAACACATCAGTCAAAAACTCAACTACAGTTTTTGAGGGACAGGATAGCCTAGCGTTTAGAGCGTTGAGCTCATGGTCTGACAGCCAAGGGTTCAAGCCATCACCAAGGCACCCATCCATGTGGGTTTTTTACCCTGGAGTTAACATCAGTACCAACTCCACTCCCTCGAAAGTTGTTCGGATGAGACTGTAAACCAAGGTCTTGTGTGCAAATACATGCAGAACATCTTGTGCATATGTTTAAAAACTGTTCCACCTGTTGGAAGAGTAGGCCACTGTGCTACGTCCTGGTACACATGGAGGACAACTTTTCACAAAACGCATGGACACTGGTCTCATGTTTAGACATCATCCCCAAAGTCAGAATGCGGCTACCTTAATGGAGGGAAAACAGTTGTATATAATTATATGTAAAATCTCACCAGTGGTGACCCTTGCAGCTCTAGCTGAGAAATAAAAGTCATATTTCTCAAGTTTGTTGTTGATACACATTTTTAAAAAATCAGTCTGTCTATTATTCATACATATTTTCCATCATTTACACACAGTTTTCAAACCGACCCTTTCGATCATTCAAGCGCAACTTTACACTCATTTGTTTTATCACTCACACACTTTTCTTCAAACTCAACCTTTCCAGTATCAATTCTTATTTTTCAAATTCTTTCTTGTTCATGTTTTTTTGTAATCGCTGACATGAATTATGGGGTGTTTAACATGCATATTTGATTGTCTGCATGTATATAACATACACGAAGGGAAGTAAGAAACCGACAGGTCTGCACTTGAAGTTGACCTGAAAGATCGTAAAAATTCCCATCCTTAATTCAACAGATGCAGCTGTTGAGTTTCAAACCAACTACTTCATGGACCTGCAGGAATGAGGTCAAATGGTCTTAACCATTCAGCTACAGTGTCTATATCCAAAGACATTTTCTACCATTCTACCAAAATTGTTCAAACACAAAAGCTGACAGAGGCCCAACTCTTAGCATCCATATCCATACACACTCTCTACCATTCTACCAAAATCATCCCAACACAACCGCCAACAGAAGCCTTCCTCTAAGCAATCCATATCCATACACAATTTCTACCAATATCGTCCAACACAAATGCTGATGGAAGCCTTGCTCTTAGCCTCCATATATCCAAACATATTCTCTACCGTTCTACCAAACACTCCAACACAAATGGCAATGGAGGCCTTACTGTTCCAAATGGCAACAGAGACCTTACTGTTCCAAATGGCAATGGAGGCCTTACTGTTCCAAATGGCGATGGAGACCTTACTCCATACACAGTGTCTACCATTCTCCCCGAGTCATCCCCACACAGAGGCCTTACTCCATACACAGTGTCTACCATTCTCCCCAAGTCATCCCCACACAGAGGCCTTACTCCATACACAGTGTCTACCATTCTCCCCAAGTCATCCTCACACAGAGGCCTTACTCCATACACAGTGTCTACCATTCTCCCCAAGTCATCCCCACACAGAGGCCTTACTCCATACACAGTGTCTACCATTCTCCCCGAGTCATCCCCACAAAAGTGCCGACAGAGGCCTTACTCTTCCAGCCGGGATCTGCTGGTGTCCAGGCGGGAGGAGGGGATGTCCCCGGACCCTGACCCCACCTCTCCCCCCACCTCCCCGTCCCCCTGGATCTTCTGCACCTCCAGGTCAGCCGTGTCGGGCCGGCTGTTCTCATAGTCTCCTGCGCCGTCTGAAATCAATGAGTTATGTGTGTATATATATATGTATGTATGTTTGTGCAGGTATGCATGCTTGTAAGGATGCACGCGTGCACACAGTGTTGATTCTAGGATTTCAAAAAATGGGGCCCAAGGGCCCCCTAAAATGACAAAAAAAGGGGCATTGCCACCCCCCCCCCCCCCCCCCCCCCCCCCCCATCATAAAATGGGGACAAGTAGTGATTGCTTACAGTACCTTCAGTACTTTTAGTTTCTGCTATTTTTTCAAGGAAGAGAAACAAATCAAACAGGCAGATACTAGACAGAAAGGATGAAATATTCACCTGTGTTGCAGTTAATCTGTAGATCGGATCGGTGGTCTAGAGGTAACGCGCCTGTCTAGAAAGCGAAAAGTCCGGGTCTGAAGTGTGCGGCGGTTCGTACCCCGTTTGGACCGGAAATTTTTCCCCCATCCATTAGACCATGAGTGGTGGTCTGGGCGCTAGTCTTTCGGATGAGACGATAAACCGAGGTCCCGTGTGTTACACGTAATTATTTAGCGCACGTAAAAAAAACCACGGCAACAAGAGAGTTGTCCCTGGCAAAATTCTTAGAAAAAAGCCACTCTGATAGGGAAACAAATACAGCTGCAGAAAAAAAAAAAGGTGAAAGGGTGGCGCAGCGCTAAGTGGCGACGCGTTCTCCCGCTTCTCCCCGGGAGAGCAGCCCGAATTTCACGGAGAGAGATCTGCCGTGACTTAAAGTGGTATGAAATAAAATCTGAGCGCTTTGATTTGTTGCTTTACAAGATTCAGCGCTATATAAATTCCATACATTATTATTATTATTATTATTAGTAAAAACTCCTGACACAGGAGAGAGAGAGTCAGAGAGAGGGGGGTGGAGGGAGGGAGAGAAGGGGTGGAGGGAGGGAGAGAGAAAGAGGGTGGAGGGAGAGAGAGGAGGGGTGGAGGGGAGAGAAAGGAGAAGGGGGTAGAGAGAGAGTGGGGAAGGAGGGGAGAGAGAGAGAGAGGGGGGGGGGGGGATCAAAGTCAACTTCGTATTTCAACAGAGTTGGGGAGATAGATCTAGATCTAGATGAGAAGAGAGGTAAAAGCCACTATCATAGATTTTTTTTTCCCATAGATAATCTAATGTGTGTGTGTGTGTGTGTGTGTGTGTGTGTGTGTGTGTGAGAGAGAGAGAGAGAGAGAGAGAGAGGAGAGAGAGAGAGAGAGAGAGAGAGAGAGAGAGAGAGAGAGAGAGAGAGAGAGAGAGAGAGAGAGAGAGTTGCCTAACTGATATAAGTTTTTCTGAAGGTTTTTATCCTGGTGATGGGAAGAGATTTTGTGTGTAGCTTTAAGTGATGTTCTGTAATGAGCGCATCCTCCTTTAGTGCCGGCATTGTTCTTTCCATGTTTGATACTCAGCCCATAGCCTACTGCATGCCATGATCATTGTTCTCAAGACAGGGCTACTTGTCTCCCAGATCTACCAGCTCTGAACCTGTAGGGACACTGCGTCTGCTGTCTCCTCAACGATCTCTGTCCCAATTACGTCACTTGTTTTGGAGTATACGGTTTCTTGGAAGATGGCGTAAACTAAGAGAAAAACCGAGCAGGAGGAGCCCGCTTTATGAGGAAGATGGCTTGAAGGTGCCTTGACAAAGCTTTGAAGGCGCTCCAAAGGATTCGGAATCTGAGGGATCGGTGACGGTGATGGCTTGAAGGTGCGAATCAGAAAATCTTGCCGCCCCTGAGGTAGCCTAGCCTACTAACGTCATGACCGCCGTGGGAACTCACAAGGACGAACTACAGTTTCTGTGATTAGTCAAAAGTGAGGGCGCTTAGCCAATCAGAAGCATCAATGGAGAACTTCGGCAGAAGTAGCGCTTAATTTTAAAGAATATACAAAGGACAGTTGCGATGGCGCACTGTTTGTTCAAAAACGCGCTGTCCATCAATTTTGTTGCGTCCGTTAGGGCGCACTGCCCACATAGTTTTGCGGCAATTTTGAAAAAAATGCGGAAATCCCGCAAGGGCGCTCCCTAGAATCAACACAGTGCACATATGACTCTCACATGCACACACATTCTGTTCCATTTTTCGAAAGTGTAGGCCATTGTGTGTCGGTGGGAACAGATGACAAAATTTACAAAACCGCATACATACGAGGACTGGATGTAAAAAAGCACATGAGTGCTTATTCCATTATCCTCGATATAAAAGAATAAATAAATAAATAAATAAACACTGTGTCACACACAAGCACACTTGCAACCACATACACATCCATGCACACATCCATGCACACTCATAACTGTGCACATAAAAATATATCCATGCACACCCATACATCCCCATCCAGAGAGAGAGAGAGAGAGAGAGAGAGAGAGAGAGAGAGAGAGAGAGAGAGAGAGAGAGAGAGGGGGGGGGGGGGGAAGAAAGAAAGAGAGAGATGTTCAACTATATAACTTACTGCTTGTGAGTTGGTCATCATACATGGTCTCAACATCAGCCACCTGAATAACCTGTGACAGAAGAATGGGAAAAAAGCAGACTTGCAATGAAAAAGAAATTAGAGCATTCATCTACTACATTTATACACTCTCCTACTCCCCCCCCCTCACCCCCCCCCCCCCCCCCCCCCCCCCCCCCCCCCACCCACACACACACACACACTCTCTCCCCCTCTCTCTCAAACACACACATCTGTTCTTGACATTTGTTACTTCCATGAACAGAAACTGAGCTACTAACAATGGAAACTGGATAAAAACAAAAAAGAACAACTGTTCAGTGTCAGAGTTCTGCCCTCAGCATATTATGTTGGAGGACCTAGGCTTGAGTGCTCCCTCAGCTCAGCCAACCAGTTCAGAGATGTGTTTCTTTCCCTCCTCTCTGTGAGGGTAATGCTGGCTCTGCCTCCCATTCCTTTACACATCATTCAGATGAGACCATAAAGGGCAATCTCATATGCACATAGTATGTGACCCTCCACCACATAATGAGTCGCATTGCACCGGAGGTTAATTTTTAGTTATTAATCTGCAATAAAAATGCTATTCAATACAGAAAATGGATTGAAAATTGGACAATTCTATGAAAAGTTACCGTAAATTGAGATGATAGACTGCTAATAGTGACAAAATGAGACACTGACAAGTTTTGTACTGTGTTAGGTGGTCCGGATGAGGGCTTTGGTGATTTTAATGCATTTTTAAAACAAAAGGAAGCAAAGTTACGCCTTGATCATTACAGTAAAAGGTAGAAAAAATGGCTATAGTTTAATAATCAATCAAAATCTAAAAAACCAACAACCTGACCCCCGTCCTGCCTGAAATGGCTCCTAGAGGAAAAGTAGGTCAGGTGCAAAGCGACTCATTTTGTGGTGGAGGGTCACGTATCACCTTTTTGCACACATATTTTAATCCCTCATCCCTCCATTTTGTGGAAAACTGGTCCAGATCATGCCAATAATGCATCATGATCTACATGAAAAGTGAAAGCTGCAGCTGTACACAAACTGGTATCTATTTTATTTATTCTTTTATTTTGAGGATAATGCAATAAGCACTCATGTGCTTTTTAAAAAAAATTATCCTGTCCTCTTATGCATACGATTTTGTAAATTTTGTCATCTACTTCCACCGGCATAAACAGCCTACTTTTCTGAAAGGCGGAACCGGTTTTAACATGTGAGCAAGGTCTATTATTAGAAGACCAAGACTAACTGTGCTGCCACAAATTATACAAAATTATGTTAAAAAATCAAAACTGATTATGAGTACCAAATAGCATGAACCTAACTGTACAAGATAATTTCCTCCTGGATAAGACACAGACTATCACAATTCTGAGATCTTCAAAAAACCACGATATCCAGAATATGGCACCAGATTATCTGAAAAGGGCTGGTTGTAAGATCATATCTTCTGTGGTATAAAACCGTACAAAACAAATAAACCAACAAACCAACCCTTACTTAAAAGAGAGAATAAAAAACCAAACTAAACCACACAAAATAAATAAGCCAACCAACCAACCACTCAAAAAGAAAACATGACAGTCAGTGGTTGTCATATATCTTTCTTTATAAAAGGCTTGAGGAAAAGCTTACAAAAGTGTCAGAGGGGAGAAAAACCCCTACTTATCTTACCAATTGCACAAACGTGGTCACTTTCATTCTTTTGAAGATTTCATCCTTCCTGAACTTGTAGTCTGTAAACACAATATACAAAACAAAAAAGATTATTATGTCCAAATAGCATGATACGGAAACAAACATGACAAAAATGACCGACAAATCTGGCAGGGCACAACCACAGGTATCTCTTGTTCAGATACAGGATCACACTTACCCAGTTTTTGCCTCATGATGAGAATTGAGAATGACTATGTGTAAGCATCACTAACTTTGAAACAATCCCAGTCCACCATCAGATCAGTCAATTAGTCATAAAAACTCCCCAATGGAGATATCAGGGGCCTGTCAGAATAAATAGCATCCCCATATTCTGGAAATTCTGTGCTAGAAATTCCTTCTTTTCCACCCCTCTCTTTGTTTCTTCTGCCTTGTTCCATTTCTGTTTCTGCCCTGTTCCTTTTCTGTTTCTGCCTTGTTCCTTTTCTGTTTCTGCCTTGTTCCTTTTCTGTTTCTGCCTTGTTCCTTTTCTGTTTCTGCCTTGTTCCTTTTCTTTCAGTCACCTTCTTGTCTATTTTTTGTCTTCTTGGTCCATTCTCCTGCCTTTTCCCCTACAAAGACTTAAAAAATAACAATTCTCTCCCAGGCTGAAGTTGGATGAACTGGGCGTGACTTGTCAAGCGCTAAACAGCAAAGCAACACATTTCCACTCATACGACATGACAGCATTCTATCTGTCTGAGCATTTGACAAAGAAGAAAAAGTCATAAAAATGTGGCAATGGTGAAGAAAAGGCAAAAGAAACTCCTGAAATCAACTTCTCAGAATTACAATTAGATGACTGAATATGATCATCTGCACTTCACAATGTGTTGCAAGACTCGCATCAACGTTTACGATTATTGCAAGCGTTTTCTGAAGCAGTATGGCAAGGGTGAGACACCTTCACCATCGTACTTGGGGAAAGGGTTTGCAACAACATCAAACTTTGTCAACCTAGCCACAAGTCAGCAACTACACACTGAGAAATGTTGATACAGTAACAGATATGCGACTGAACATAATCTCATTAATTTCTTCTTTTAAAAAAAAACAACCTTAACTAAATGTAACATGACTCTGCCAATGTAAACATCAGGTTGGAAAAAAAAAGGTTATCAGTTTCTAATGGAGATTCGTTAATTAACAATCTCTCCAGCTAAATGAAGAACTTTCAAAAAGCAACAATCAAGGAGTGGAAGACAAAAAAACCGCAACTGATATGTTGTGGAATGCTTTCCAGTTTTGGTATGCATGAGTTCTGAACACTTTCCAGAATCTAACAATGGCAACTGGCTCCTCTGCTTCATTCTAAGCCCTCCATGATGGACGGTTGAGGCAAGACATAATAAAAGATGGTGTACTGTTTTGCCTTGAGGAGCCTCACCAGACTCGTGCCTGTTTGACACAATAAAGGATGGTCTTGACACTTGTTAGAAAGCATGATTCCATGGAGGACTGAGGCCTCTCTACTGTAAAGAGACTCATCTACACAGTAGCATTAAGTCAGAGAGCATAGTAGGGGAAAGGAAAGTAAAACATTCAATTATCTTCAAATCAAATTCAATACCTTCAAGTTTTGAGGTAGAATCACAATCATGTCTTAAACCAATTTGTGTAAGAACAATAATTTAAAAAAACCCAACTGTTGATAATTTCTCTCTGCCCCCACCCCCTCCTCTCTCTCTCTCTCCCTCCCTCGCTCCCTCTCAATCATGTTTTAAATCAACTTGTGTAAAAACAATAATTTGAAAAAAGTACAATTATTGATCATTTCTCACTGTCCCTCTCCTCTCCCTACATACCTCCCTCCCTCTCTCTCCTTCATATGGCCTTTTAAAGAAATGCACAAAGCAAACAAAATTACTTAAACATATTTTCTGGTGGCAGAAAAATCTCAATCATCACTCAATGTTCATACAGAAAACCAGCTTTGCGGCTCATTTTCTGGGAGCAAGTCACAAAGCTCCACAGCAACTGTACAAGGCTATCTCTGTGACCAATAGGGCTTTATTCCTTCCTGATAATGAGCTATATCCACAATCAATCCATATCTATCTGACCTCCCATCAATCTCCTGGTTTCTTTCGATAGTGTCACCAACACAAAGACTTGGAAGCAAAGGCCATCCCAGTGGTTCCACATACTCAGTAGATTAGGGTCTTAAGGCTCTTCTGACTGCTACAGTAGCTAGCTCAGAGTGAGTTGTTTGTTTTCACAAAATAGGTAGAGGGCAGCTAAGGAGGAATGTTGGGGAGGGGGGAGAGTGGACTGATGTGAGGAAGAAATGGGCAGGGAGTTGGACTTGTGTACTGTGCAATTTATATAAAATGCATCTTTTTGTTAGACTCAGACATAACCTCTCTCTCATACACACACACACACACACATTCACACATGTAAGCAAGCACATGCATGCACATAAGCAAGCACACATACAAAGACACACACTGGACAGGCAGTTTAATCTCAACTATGCCACAATCAGATAAATCAGTACATAAATTTAGCTTTGAAAACAATCAAATAAATCAGTACAAAAATTTAACTGTGGTTAAGTTTCACTTAATTTTGAGAAAGACATAATAAATGTTATAATTTATGTTCATAATGAAAGTTTCTAAAACAAAAAAAAGTGAGAAATTATTAAGGAAATGATTCTAATATGGCCATACCTCTGAGAGAATCCACCAGAATGTTCTGCAGGGTTCGTCGGTCTTCCCGAAAGAGTTTAGGCCGGGGCCTTTTTTCCCTGGGGCTAAAGGAGAAGCTAAAATTGTGGGCAGAGGAGCCTCCTTTCTTGGGCATCCTGACTTGGTGTGTCTAGCACCGGTACTCTCTCACCGCTGTTCTTGTCCCCAGTTCTGTACTTTCCAGTTTATATCCTTCTGCAGTTTGTCCGTTGCAATATGATGTGTTCAAAGAGGTATTTCATTACAGTTTTTCTGTCGAATGAAAACTGGGTGTCTGGCCGTTTTCACTCATCACTCCTCATTTAGCATATCAGCTCACATATGTTCATCTACTGAGCCACAAATTTTACCACGAAAATCATTTTGATTTCCATAAAAAGTCTATGAAAATGAACAAGAAAAAAAAATGAAATAGCTCGTTCAAAAGAAGCACCTGATACCCTTTAAGTTTAAGTGTGTGTGCGTGCGTGCAAGTGTGTATGTGTACATTTGGACCTGTTAGAACTATTACTTGCTATTGGTTGCATGACTGTGTAAGAATCAGTTGAGTGTAAGTGCTCTGATTTGCCTGTGCATGATAAAGCGTTATATAAATTCCATTTATTATTATCATTATTAAGTTGGCCAAGTTTCAAATAACTGGATGAAAACACGGTTCTCTGTTGTTGGATAGATTTACAATGAAATCACAAGAGCAAATTTTCTCTTTGCCTGGCTAAGTTTGAGTAAAAATCATGCTGCAAGTTTTACAAATTTTATAGATGAGATGCAATCAACATTGGTAGGCCAAATCTTTTCAGTAAAACAATGTTGTGAGTTTTACAAACTCTACACCACTGACACACCTTGCTTCCAACAGAGTAAAATCCCTGCTACAGGGACAGTGCTTTCTTCTTATTTAGATGTACTACAAGCAGAACAAACAAACGCAAATACTGCCATAAATGATCCATTCCCATCACAGCCCCCCACCCCTTTTGCATGTGTATGTTTGTCTGTGCGTGTGTGTTTGTCTGTGTATGTGTGTGTTTGTATGTGTGTTTATGTGTGTGTAAGTGAGTGTGAGTGTGTATGTGAGCATACACATGCATGCATGCATGTGTGTGTGTGTGTGTGTGTTGTTTTTGCTTGTGTCCCCATCAAAGTTTCCACCACTATGATGGAAACTAATTTTCATTCCTACAATTACCATGACATGAAATGATGGTATCCGATATCTTCTGCACCTCTTGGTTGTTGTTGTGCCTTACCATTACTGGCAAATTTCCCAACATGACACCCGTGGGGACTTACAGCAGACTAAAGCCACTGAAATTACGCTTGCAGCAAGCGTACAACTGCTATCACTTCAACAGGAAAAAACTGGGGCAGAATCTACTATGGTCAATCTGCAAGAGACTCTTTTTCATGCTTCCCCCCCCCCCCCCCCCCCCCCCCTAACTTATAAAAACTAATCTCACAGATTGGATTTTCAGAAATGTGAGCTCAATGAAATAAGTGTAATATGTCCCAATTTCTTTTAAAAGGAATTTATACAGCACAATATCTTATAAAAACAAATCAAAGTGCTTAAATGAAAATGAAATCAGAGAAAACCCACATTTGTAATGATGAAGAAAATTGTAGCTGGTTACCTGCTTTCATTTCTTTGGGGTTTTTTTTGTTCACTGCTGTTTGTTCAGTAATAGTTACTATCGAAACTGACTGCTAGAATAATACATCTGAATTTGAGATGAAATATATATATGCCTATTCTAAAATGCGAAACAGCATGGTATCAACGTGTGTCACAATAATTAGGCAGTTACAATGTAAAATTACATATAATTTTTTTCCTTTTTCAACTACTTTACAAACACCAATAATCAATGTGAAATATTTCAACAGTGTATGTTTGGGTTTCCTTTTTCACATTCTAAAATTCAAAGCAAACAATCTGAACATTCAAGCTTAGCAGCAGACGAAATCAACTTCTCTTTCTTTAAACTCTGCACACATGGGTGGGGGAAAATCCCTACAGACCTTCACTTACAATAACACAGTACCACCATTTCCAGCTTATATTCCTCAAATACATCTCCTTACTCTTTATGGAAACAACGTCTCCTTTAAAAAAAAAAAAGAACAGAAAACAAAGCAAACTGTACACTTCTCACAGAACCACATGAATTTCCTTTATGAAAAAAAATCTTTTTCCACAGACAAAAAATTGAACACATGAATTTCCTTACTCTGTTTATGAAAACAATCTCTCAGGCTTTTCCTCCAAAAAAACTTTTTGAAAAACAAGATGAACTCTACACTTCTGACAGATTCACACTTAACAACAGCGCTTTTTCCAGCCAGCACAATGGTTTAATAAACGAAGTAGTGAGTGTTATCTACAGTGCCAGACCCTTTCAAACAGTCTGTGGGGAGACTCCGGTCCAATCACTATGGTATGTACCATGTAGACCCTGTAGCATTAACACTGGTGCCACCACTCTGAGTGATCTAACAATAGGCACAGGAAATTAGTAGTCTTTTGTAGCCAGGCCACAGAGCACTGTGCCAAGGCAAACATCCAGTTGGTGACAGAGGGAAAACACAAACAGAAAAGGAGAAGTGTCTTTCTCTTAGTCTTACTGTACTCAAAGACAGGCAGAGACACAGACAGACACAGACACAGAGAAATACAGACATAGACACACACACACAGATACACTTAACTATTATCATTCAGGAGCCCTTCAAATTATTATGTAAGTGTGAGTGAGTGAGTGAGTGAGTGGGTGGTGAGTATGTGTGAGAGTGTGTGTGTGTGTGACATTTTTATTATTATTTTATATCAAGGATAGTGTAATAAGCACTCATGTGCTTTTTTACATCCAGTCCCTGTGTATAGGCGAGTGTGTGTGTGTGGGCACATGGGTGCATGCGTGTGTGTTTCTGTGTGTGTGTGTGTGTATGACTGTGTGTGTGTGTGGTGTGTGTGGGGTGTGTGTGTGTGTGTGGGGAGAGAGAGAGAGAGAGAGAGAGAGAGGGGAGAGAGAGAGAGAGAGAGAGAGAGAGAGAGAGAGAGAGACAGACAGACAGACAGACACACACACACACAGACAGACATGACAGACAAACAGAGGCTCACAGAGAGAGAGAGAGAGAAGAGAGAAAAGAGAAGAGAGAAAAAGAGATAAGAGAGAGAGAGAGGAGAGAGAGAGGAGAGGAGAGAGAGAGGCACAGAGCAACAAAGAAAGACACAGGGACAGACTTATAAAGGCAATCATAGGCAGGTAGACAGACAGGACTAGCACCCAGACCACAACTCATGATCTTGTGGATCAAAGAGAAAAAAAAGTTGGTCTTCAGACGCAAATCAAAACTAACTATTACATATATATTTTAAAAATTCAAGACCATATAATGTAATTTCTCAAACACCACACCCGTCCACTTTGTCTTCTTTTGCTTTGTAAACATACTTGAAATTTCTTTTCCGAAAGGTGTTTTTGTACATGAAAAGAATGTGGACAATGCTCTCCTGTGTAAATATTTTTAAACTGGTCTTGAATAGATTGGAAGCACTTTCAATAGGTATTCATTAGTGTGTTGACACAGAGTGAGTCTTTGTGGTCAGCTATGTCTGGCTCCATGTGTTTATGTGTGTGTGTGTTTTGTGTGTGGGGTGTGTGTGGTGTGGTGGTGTGTGTGTGGGTGTGTGTGTGTTGTGTGGTGTGTGGTGTTGTGTGTGTTGTGTGGTGGTGTGTGTGTGTGTGAATGTGAAATGTGTATGTGTGTGTTTTTCGTTCTTTAGATTCTGTCTCTTGATTATTCAGTGTTTTTGTGTTTATGTATGTGAGTGTTTTGTTTTGTGGGTGAATCTGTGAGTTGTGTGTGTGTAGTGGTGTGTTTGTGTGTGTGTGTTTGTGTGTGTGTGTGTGTATGTGTGTTCTTTGTGGGTGAATGTGTGCACATGCTTTACCCTGCATGAGTGTGTGCGTGCATTTTATGTTGTTGTGAGAGTGTGTGTGTGAGAGAGAGAGTGTGTGTGTGCGTGCGTGTGTGTGCATGTGTAATCGCCCATGGAAGAGTGCATTTACATCTGCATACAAATAATGACTGTATGCATACATACATACATACATGGTAACACCATAATACAAATAATTCAAGACCAAAGCGATGTATATCTACACTTTTGTGTCAAGGGCCTCTTAACGTACCACAACTGATGAATACATAAGTTTATAATGATATAAATCAAGTAAGCTTTCTTTCTGTTTTTTAAAAATTTCATTTAAAAAAACCAAACAAACTTATTTTATTTCATTGCAGAAGATCTATACAGTCACAACCCCCTAAGTCGGAATGTGGCAACCTTAATAGTGGGCAAAAATGGTCATATATATACACAAAAATCTCGCCAATGGTAAACCTCAGAGCTTCAGCCAAGGAAAAAAAACAAAGAACAAAAACATATCAACAGTGACAAAATGCTTAAAATGGCAATAACGGTCATAATGACAGGTAAAGCACTGCATCATGGACAGAATCTATCTATCTATCTATCTGTCTGTCTGTCTGTCTGTCTGTCTCTCTCTCTCTCTCTATATATATATCTCCCTCTCTCTATATATATAACCATAACATAAGAAAAGAAAACAAATTAACAAAAACTGAGCATTGATACCCCCCCCCCCAAAAAAAAAAAACCCCAAAAAAACAAACAAACAAAAAAAACAACAACAAATAAACCCAACAACAAAAAACAACCAACAACAACAAACCAACAAACAAAAACAATCAGTGGCCCAGTGTGTGTGTGTTTGCATGTAAATATATGTGCAAGCATGTATGGCAAGCCCGTGTGTTTGTGTGCATTTCAAAGCATATCAAAAACTGCAAACATGCATGCAAACACACATTGGTAAAAGTGCACATGCATGAAAAAAAAAAAAATTAAAATTTGTTTTAGCTATCGCTGTTTATAGATTTATTACACTTTTTGTATATTATTCAAATAAACACAGTTATGTTTACTGGTCAGGTCAGAGACTCCCTCTGCTACTGGTAACCATGTAACCCAGTACCACCTGCCACATGTGGGGAGTAAACCCAACCAAAAAATCCGACCTGGAGAGGGATGGGCTCCGCCAGGTTTGATTTGCCCAAGATACACCCATGATAAAGACAGCCAGAATCTCCATACCGGATCGGTCGTCGCCCGGGTTACCAAGGACCGCGCCTTCTGTTGCTCATCAGGACAGATGTCGAAAGTATGCTACTGATGTAAAACGCAGCAAAATTCGTGCCAGAAACGACACCATCATTGGCACGTGGAATGTACGGACACTAAGAGCTGCAGGCAAAGTGGACGAACTGACACATGAGATGTCCAGATATCAATGGCACATCCTTGGGCTCTGCGAAGTCAGGTGGAAAAACATGGGAGAAACAACGACCCAGGAAGACCACAAATTATACTACAGTGGAAAACAGGATAAACATGAACACGGCGTGGGGTTTCTCGTTCACAAAGACACCGTGAACACCGTCATGAGCTGTCAGCCCTGTGTCCACAGACTTATATACCATCCGCCTGAGAGCAACCCCCTTTAACATAACTATAGTACAGGCATACGCCCCTACATCAGACTGCACAGATGAAGCCGTAGAAGAATTTTATGACCACTACAAGAGGTTCTGAATCAAACACCCAAGAAAGACATCCTCGTTGTGCAAGGTGACTGGAACGCCAAGGTAGGAGAAGATGCATGGAAAGACTGGGAGGGCGTTTGTGGCCACATTGTAATAACCAATCAAATGAAAGAGGCTTGAGACTCCTGGAGTTTGCCAGTAACAACCACCTCCAGCTAGTGAATACACTTGGCCCACACAAGAAATCCAGAAAATGGACATGGCATAGCCCAAATGGAGAACACCACAACCAAATAGATTACATCATGGTGAAAAGACGGTTTCAGTCTAGCGTTAACATCGCACAGACACGAAGTTTTCCAGGAGCAGACATAGGGAGTGATCATGATCTTGTGATGATGACTTTCCGACTACGTCTAAAGAAAATCCACAAGCGGAACAACATCAGGATCAAATTTGACCTCGAGAAGCTGAAGGACCCAGAGGTATTAGAAATTTTTCAAGCAAGGATAGGTGGAAAGTTTGCAGCACTCACTGTGATAGACTCAGATATAGATACACTGACAAATAGTTTCAATACAGCGGTGACTGAAACAGCAAACGAGCTTCTTGGCAAACGCCGACCAGTCAAAAAACCATGGGTCACACCTAACATCCTACAACTATGCGACAAGCGTAGAGAGCTGAAGAAAAAGAAAAATGAAACAAAAGAAAGAGCAGAACAATATAGGGCAATCAACAAAAGAATCAGGAAGTCCATGATGGAGGCAAAAGAGAATTGGATCGGTGAACAGTGCCAAGACATTGAAGAGAACATCAAGAAAAACAATAGCAAGAAAGCATATCAGCTGGTGAAAGACCTGACTAGCACGAAACAGAGAAAAGGTTTAACAATCCAAGACAAAAATGGGAAGTGTCTCACTGACGACCAGGATATTCTGAACAGATGGACAGAATACTGCTCCGACCTGTATAACTATAGAACCGCAGGAGATCCAGAAGTCCTTAATGTACCCGAAAGCAAAGACACAGACAGTCACCCTATCCTCCGAGAAGAAGTGGAAACAGCAGTCAGATCGCTGAAAAAGGGGAAGTCAGCAGGGGCTGACAACATTCCAGCTGAGTTGGTCCAAGCTGGAGGGGAAGCCATGATCAGCGCCCTACTAAGAATCTGCAACAAGATCTGGCAGACAGGAAAATGGCCAACACCATGGACGCAGTCACTCATCATCACCCTCCCCAAGAAAGGAAATCTACAACAATGCCATAATTACCGCACAATCAGCCTCATATGTCACCCAAGCAAGGTCATGCTGCAGATAATATTGAATAGACTGAAGCCACAAGCAGAGACCATCATTGCTGAGGAACAAGCAGGTTTCAGAGCAGGGCGCAGCACAACAGAACAGATATTCAACCTCAGAATACTATGTGAGCGGTACCTTCAACATCAACAAGACCTTTACCACGTATTTATCGATTTTAAGAAGGCATTTGACAGGGTGTGGCATGCAGCTTTGTGGGCAACCATGAATTTGTACAGCATCAATGCAAACCTGATCAGAGTCATCAAACAGCTGTACAGCGAGGCCACCAGTGCAGTGTACTAACAACAACAACATTGGAGAATGGTTTCGAACAACAGTTGGAGTAAGGCAGGGCTGTCTACTCTCACCCACTCTTTTCAACATCTTCCTTGAGAGAATCATGGCTGATGCACTGGAACATCATGAAGGATCAGTCAGCATTGGTGGCAGAACGATCACAAACCTCCGCTTCGCAGATGACATTGATGGAATAGCAGGATCAGAAAAAGAGCTTGCCAGCCTAACAGAACGCTTGGATAAGGCCTCCAAAACATACGGCATGGAAATCAGTGCAAAGAAGACCAAACTGATGACTAATAACACCAACGGCATTAGCACTGATATCAGGGTTAATGACCAGAAGCTGGAAACGGTTCAAAGCTTCAAGTACCTGGGAGCCATTGTATCCGACCAGGGATCCAAGCCAGAAGTAGTATGCAGGACTGCACAGACAATAACAGCTTTGTCAAAACTAAACACCATCTGGAGAGACAAGAATATCTCACTTATCTCCAAGATCAGACTAATGCGCTCCCTTGTCATATCCATATTTCTGTATGCCTGTGAATCATGGACCCTGACTGCAGATTTGGAGAGAAGAGTACAGGCAGTGGAGATGAGATGCTTTCGGAGACTCCTTGGCATCTCCTACAAAGACCACATAAGCAACGAAAGCGTGCATAACAGAATCCAGCAAACCATTGGACCCTATGAGAACCTTCTAACGATCGTGAAAAAGCGTAAAACTTAAATGGTATGGGCATGTCACAAGATCCCAAGGAATTACAAAGACAGTTTTGCAAGGCACTGTCCAAGGAGGAAGAAGAAGAGGCAGACCAAGGAAGAGCTGGGAGGATAACATCAGCGAATGGACAGGCCTAGAACTCAACAAAACCCTGAGAAAGGCAGAACAGAGAGAGGAATGGAGGGAACTGGTTGCTGAGTCTTTGAGGGTGCCCCCACGGTCGTCAGACTACGGGACAGATAGATAGATAGATAGATGTGTAGGTTTAAATGGAATTATTGAATGAAAATGTACATTTTTTTTTTTTCATTTCTCAGCTAGAACTCCAGGGTTCACCAGTTTGAGATTTTGCTTAAATACAATTGTTTCAGCAACCATTAAAGTATCTGCAGTTGACTTTAATGTGAATAAAATGTATCGTTTATGTACAGCACATAAAAGTTTTCACACTGCAGCATAGGGGGAGAAAAAATCTAGAGAGATTGGCAAGAAAAATGGAAAAATGGAAGGAATGGTGACCTGAGCTAGCTATAAACATATGCACTGGAACACACACATACACATGTAGAAACACATTCATGCTTGCACGCATGCATGTGTGCGCACGCGTGCACGCACACACACACACACACACAATCTGATGGCTGGATTCAAGCCGCCACCAAGCCTGTTCAAGAGAATTTTTCCTCTGGAGTAAGCATCAGTGCTGACTCCATTCCCCTGAAAGTCCTTCAGATGAGGTGATAAACCGAGGTCCCATGTGAAAATGCACACAGAAAATACTGCACACAGGTTAAAACCTGTTCTTCTGGGTGGAAGATTAGGCCAGTTGTGCCAGTGGGAACCGATGACAAAATTTATAAAACTGCACATGGGGAATGGATTTGAATAAGGACACGAGTGCTTATTCCTTTATCCTACAAATATGAATTATATATGAATGGATGAATAAGGTAAAATCACACACACACACACACACACACGCACTCGTGCGCGCACACACACACACGGGATGGAACAGCCTGGTCGTAAGAGTGATGCATTCATGATCTGCTGACCTGGGTTCGAATCTCGTTCTAGAGGAATTTTCCTCTGGAGTTAACATCAGTGCTGACTCCACTCTCCCCAAAAGTCCTTCGGATGAGACTATAAACAGACGTCCCGTGTGCGAATGCACGCAGAGCATCTTATGCACACTTTAAAACCCGTTCCGCTCTTCGGAAGAGTAGGCCATTGTGTGTGTGGGAATGGATGAAAATATTGACAAAACTGCATGCACACAGGGACTGGATGTAAAAAAGCACATGAGTGCTTATTCCATTATCGTTGAAATAAAAGAATAAATAAGTAAAAAACACACACTTTTGGGTTAGCTTGATGCTTGGGTTAGCTTGATGCTCGCCACTTACCTCTTTTCATTTCTTCCACCTTTTCCAGGTACTTTGTCATGCTAGCACCTGTCAAAATGACAAATATCAACATAAAAAATCTGACGATCTTGTGTGTGTGTGTTGTGTGTGTGTGTGCGCTTTTCATTTTAAAACATATTCATCCAATCCCTCTTGTTCTCTCATCATGCAGTTCCTCTTCTGTTGTCTTTGCTCCCAGCCCCCCCCCCCCCCCCCCCCCCCCCTCTCCCAAGCCTGACCCCAAACCTCCACAACACATAAATAAATGAAGAAGTGCTATCCCCCCAAAAAACAAAACAAAAGCAAACCCAAAACAATAACCCTCCCCTCCCCCAAAAAAACCCCAACAAAAAACCCCCAACCCCAACAACCCAGCAAACAAACAAAAACCCCACCAAACACAAACAAAACAAAAAACCCCAGGACAACACAGTTGAATGCATACTCATACAAGATGCGAAGGCACACTAATTTGGGTGGAAAAGCAAACTAATGAAATGAGCTGTTTCTAGACACATCACTAGAAACCTAGCATAGGTGGAGCATGCAAAGTGCCTGTTGTATTACTGATTTTTTTCTTATTTTTTGTAGTTGCTCGTTTTGTGTGTTTTTAAGTGTTTCTGTTTTGTTCTTGTTCTAAAGTTGATATTGACTCAAAGTATTGCATCTTTGCAAAGCAAATTGCCTCAAAGCTTAAGGTCAAGGCAAGATTGTCAACAAAATGGACCATAACACCTGGTCATCACTTGTATTCATGAATGAGCAAGCCCATCACTAGATATGCATGTCATAGAAATCAATAATGATTTGAAACAATTACATTTCAAGTTATAGTTCAAATTTGTTCCCTTTTCACCTTGTCTTAGGCTTAAAAGAATTTGAGGAGAAAAAGTTACCCTGCTTGAGTATAATCTACATCTGTTACAAGTCTTCTCTGACAACAAGGAACCATAACTCCTCCATGTGGTTTCCTAGATCTGTACCCCCCCCCCCCCCACCCCCTTTTAAAAAATAAATCCAACAGAGTTGGTAGCCAAATTTATGGTAGTATTTTCCAAACAAAAGCTATTTTGGCCATATGACTGTGGTTAGCAAATCTATTACTAGAGCGGAGAATGCAGTTCAGTTCCCTTTTTTGTTTGTAGTTTTGTTTAAAATAAGATTTTCAGTTTTCCTTTAAGCCAAAACAGAGCACTGAAATGAGTATTATGAATAATACTTACTGAAGTGGAAATCTTTCTTTGTTTTTCTACTATTATTGTGATGGACATGAATTGAGCATGCACTACTGTCCACACTATCTTGGAGGCATCTTCTGACTGGCTGAATATGTTAAAAGGGCTTTCAAGATGATGAGCACGCTAGCACCAGATCTTGAGTGTAACATTGCTAAAATGTGTCCCAAACCAAAAGAACAAAAGAAAGAAAATGCTTGACATATTTTCAACATAATTTATCCATCTCCTTCACTGTGACACACACACACACATGCATGCACGTGCACACACACACACACAGTGACACACACACACACCACCACCATCATCATGACAACAGCAACAACCACCACCAGTTACAGCATCCCACTTCAAATTTCCCTTTGCACATTGTTGCACTGTCATTTCAGAGCAGACTTCAACGATTATTTTATATTTATTTTTAACTCAGCCAACACAACAATTTTTTACACCCCGAAATTCCGGGGCAGGCCCGCTATTGCGGGGGCCCGCTATTGTGCGAACGAAGAAGCGGAAAAGTTCATTTTGTCCAGGTTTTCGGAAAATGCGAAAAAATGACTGGCATTTCCTCATGTATTAATTTTGTTTTTTCAAGTTACTTTAGTTGTTTTTTTTATTGAGAAGTTGAGAAGACGAAAGATCATTTCAGGATGCCGTGTTATGTTTTGAATTTATTTTCAAGATTCGAATGAATGAATGCAATATCAACATTTTCTTTGCCAGTTTATTTGTTGGTATCATATTATGACCACCTGAGAATTGTTTATAAGGTAGTGGTTTTGAGCTCGATGCTTTGAATGTTGGGATTGCAAAAGTGATTTTGTGGAATAAAAAAACTGTGACATCTCTTTATTTCCCTTTATTGTTTAAAAATATGCATTGTCTTTGCCATGAAGATTAGCAGCCTAAAGTATAAAACGACAGTGTCGCCTAAGGTATAATATACATTGCAGCCTTACTGCATCGTACGTAGGCTGCAACGTTTACTACACCTTAGGCGGCCCTATACCTTAGGCTGCATCGCATATTATTGTCAGTAGTATTCCCCAGGCTGCATCTACACTGTCGCGCAATAGCGGGCCCCCCGCAATATCGGGCCGCGCAATAGCGGGCCGACCCCGAAATTCCTACACTCTTTTCAAGGAAAACGTACCCTCCCTAACTGCAGTTTTTTTCCGATACATCAATTCACATGTAAAGATAATAGATCAAGTTCTTACCTGTGTCAACTGTTGGCCGCACATGTTTGAACTTGGGGTTCTCTGGCACTTTCTTCGATAGAGGCTGCAAAAGATTGAACCATCGTTATTGATAAGTATGCTTCCCACTGTCTCCATATATATTCATCAAAAACGTCCGCACTCCATTTGTACGTTTCTGACCAAGAATTACAGAAATCGAAGATTTAATACTCACATCGGGCCGTTTTCCTCGTGCGGAACTGACAGACGACATTTTTGAAGCTTGGCTGTAACCCAGCGTAACTGACGTCTGCGCATGACAATGTAGAAATGAGCTTCCTGTGCCGATTGTCTCCCCTAACAAGGTCAACATAGGCGCCTGTTGAAAAACTCTCTGTGTAACATTTTCAATTCAATTCGGTTCAGTTCAATTTAGTATGAACAGGGTGAGATGAAACTTGCATTGTCAATTTAGCAAACACAAACCATGTCAAACTCCTGGCGCAAAACTAACGTTGTTTTGCTGTAAGTGGAAAATTATAAACAGTTCTTCTCTAAAATACCAGCATCGGTCGGCAAACTTCCTTGACAATAACCACAGTCAAAGTCAAAGTCAAAGTTAAACTTTTATTTTCAGATGGTACATTGAATAAGCAGTGCATTTGCTTTTTTTTTTTAATCAAGCCATCTATCTAAAGAAAAGAAGAGAGAAAAAAGGATAATATACATGCAGATATAGAATAAAAACCTAATCAATGATAAACCATACAAACCAAACAAGAGAAGATAATAATATATGCATACCTGGAATTTAAAAAAACACCCCCAAAACCTGAACAGTATTAAACCATACAAATGAAATAAATAAAAAATCTCCTGAAAATATATCCACCATAATACAAACAAACAAGCAACAAAGAAAAACCAAAACCAAAACAAAGAAGACAAAACAAAATAAAAACAGACACCACCAACTGCTCCCCCCCCTCCCCCACACACACACATATACACACTAAAACCTCCAAACATACAAACAAATGAACAAAATAAAAACCCCACAAAAACCCAACAAGAACAACCACAACAACAAATAAACAAACAAAACACAAACATACGCACACAACAACAACAGCAATAATAACAAACATAAAACAAAAATAACAGCAAAAACAAATAAAGAACGATAAAGAAGTAACAAAGGACGAAAAAGAGTCAAACATACCCCCTCTCCAAGACCCCCCCCCCCCCCCCCCCCCCCCAAAAAAAAAAAAAAAAAAAAAAAAACCACACAAAGGAAAACCACAAACAAAAAAAGAACAAAAACAAACCAGAACTCCACCCTGCTAACAACAACAACCAAATGGATATAAACAGAGGAAACTGATGTATAGTTTCCTTTTAAATCATTTATACACTTACATACACGTACACACCCTCACCCATATCCCCTTCACCACATATACACAAATATAAAGGAAAACAAGAAACAACCAAACAGACATTGGATTCAGAGCAAAAAAGTACAACAAAGACATTCATTCCCTCCCACTCTCCTGGTCATAAACACCCATGTACATGTGCTTTTTGATTTAAGGCAGAACTACGTTAATCCTTCCATCAAAGAATAACTTCAGGCAATAAAATTATAAACCCGCCCAGCAATTCTAACACCACCAATAACAATTTAAGTCAATATTACACAATGAAAAATAAAACAAACGGCGACAAAATAAAAGAAACCAGCATCATTTTGTGTAACACAAAAACGAAAAAAGCCCCAAACAACAAGAGAGTGAAAATCCAAAACCGACCCAATTACACAACACACGCACTCACACACGTGTACACACACACACACACACACACACACACACCTGATCAAAAGCGTGTTGGGGTCGATATAATATCAACCCATTTGTAGATCAATACTTACACATGTACTCTATATGAATATACCAACTTGGGTCATATCAGGTTTTAATGACAATAATTACGTCAGTGACACCATAATCACTCCACGTCCCCCCCCCCCCCCCCCACACACACACACACACACACACACACATGCTACATGCACCATTAAATGGATGTTAATTACTACAATAAACCCAATATACACATGTTCAAGCGAAACAGCTCAGGATGATACGTAAGCGGATATAAATGTTTTAAGTTTACAAGTCGTGTTCTGAACTTTTAAACATGAAATATCTTGTTAGATGTGTTTTATACTAGTCATTGCTTTTAATACATTTCAAAATTTTTGGGAGTTTATTCCATACAAGAGGCTCGATTTATAATATAGGTTATTTCTGGGTCTTGGAAATGTTAGCAAATGGTTGTGTCTATGTTGATTAATTTTGAAAGCTTTGGTAATCTTCGGAGGTGCATTTTGACTAACAACTTTTAGCAGAAACACAGCTTTATTGAATAAAAGTCGGTTTCGAAATGTCAGGACATTTATTTATAATCCTTAATTGTCAGGGAGCTTGTTTTTAACAACACAAGTTTTACTGCTCTGTTATATAAGCGATGAATGAATTTCAAATTCGTTTCACTGCAAGTATCCCAAATAGTTGAGCATAGTCAATAATTGGAAAAATGTGACCGCAAAAAATAGCTTTCGAGAATGTTTATTTAGAAAGTGTTTTATTTTGGATAATTGAAGTAGCCTGTGAGCTAGGCGTTTATCTAGTGACATTATGTGATCAGTCCAAGTCATATTTTTGTCAATGGTAACACCTAATATTTTATGAGAGTGAACTTCTTCAACTATTCCGTTATCCAATAACAGAGGTTGAAACCTATCTTTCATTTTTTGCTTTTTCTGTCTTGCTGATACGTACATACACTTTGGTTTTTTTTGTGCATTTAAGGACATATGGTTTAATTGAGTCCAAATAATCAATCTGTCAATACTATATTGGAGTTTGCGAGTTAACCTGCAGGAGTCTGAATCACTACAAAAGAGAGTGGTTTGGTCAGCAAATATTTCAGAGCTACATTTAATTAAACAGGGTAAATCATTTACATAGACTGAAAACAAGATTTGTCCCAATACTGAGCCTTGTGGTACCCCATATCTAATGGGTAGTAGTAGTTCTAGTGTTCGATTGTTTACAGATACAAGCTGCTGCCTATTAGACAGAAAACTTTCTAGTGTTGGATAACTTCATACGTGTGTGTGTGTATGTGTGTGTGCGCGTGCGTGCGTGCGTATAACCTATGATTTGCTGTGGTGTTTCCCTTCACAGTCTGTTCAATTTTCGGTTTGTTCAAATGTCGCAATTTTATTAATTTTACTTTTGCGTTTTAATCTCATTTTCTTTCTGTTTTAGTATTAGCGTAAGTGGCAACTTAGGATTCAGAAAGTCAGGTGGTGTATACCTTTGTCCTCAACTTATCTGCCCCAGCCTTGTTTTTAGGAGCAGCTCCACGTAATTCCACTCAGGGATCACCATCTCTGTCTGTCTCTGCTGACTTCTACGATCTCCTGTATCCCTCCCAGACCACTGACCTCAGTGATGTTAACAATGTAGGATGTTGGTGGTCTGCCTTTTTTCCTTCTGCCTTCAACCTTACCTTAGAGAACTGTCATCGTTAACAGGTTTGTCTGTGTGTTTCTGCTTACATGACCAACATATCTCAAGTCTGCGCTTGTAAATTTCAGCCAACATTTTGCCTTTGCACTGGGAGTTCATCAATAATACTTTCATTTGTTTTTTCCTGTTTACCCTTTTGACACTTATTAATCGCACAAAGAACCAGTCCCACAAAATTCAGACTTGTCTGTCATTCATTAGGCATTCACTGCAGTCAGCAGATCCCTGGTCATGCCTGCATGACTTTTTGGGTGGGATGCTTAGCGCCTGTTCTTCGCCTGTGTTTGTGACTCTTCAGGAGGTCTGCCCACTGGCCTCAGCTATCAATATATCGGAGGACGGGATAGCCTGGTGGTTAGAGCAATGCGCTCGTGATTTGCTGACCCGGGTTCGAATCTCGTTCAAGAGGACTTTTCCTCTGGAGTTAACACCAGTGCCGATTCCACTCCCCCGGCCTCAAACAGTTCTTCGGATGAGACTATAAGCCAAGGCCCCTTGTGCGAACACACGCAAAACATCTTGCGCTCACGTTAAAACCCGTCCCAATTTTCGGAAGAGTAGGCCATTGTGTGCCGGCGGGAACGGATGACAAAATTTACAAAGCTTCATGCACATGAGTGCGTATTCCATTATCCTCGAAATAACAGAATAAAGAATAAAGAAAGAATAATTATATTCCGACTGCATAGTAAGGGACTAGTCTGTGATCAATGTAGGGTGCTTCCCCTCTTGCTTTGTCTTTTAGTCTTGCCGCCTGGAATTAATGTTCCAAGCTTACTTTTAGCTGACTTTCTCGTCCCTGTTCTCTTTTAGAGTTTCTGACAATCCTCATCACATAGCAGGCTATTGTTTTCAGTTCCAGACCAGCACTCAAGGTCTTGTGGGTGGGGGGAAAAGTAAAAGCTCAAACGGGGATCGAACCCGCGATTTCTCACTTTCCAGACTGGTGCATGACCACTTGTGCACCGATCAGCCGCATAATAATTATCATCTGAATGCTAATATTCATTTACAAGCGAATCCTCACTTTCTTTTACGTCTAAAGCCACACAAGTAAATCTCAACCAAATGCAGGAACACACACACACACACACAAACACGCACGCACGCACCCACACAGAGTACACAAAGAGTACGCACAGAGAACACACACACACACACACACACACACACACACACCACACACCACCACACCACACTCACACACACACCACCACACACACACCACACCACAAACCAATGTGACACAAAATTAGTTGGTTGGTTTTTTAAAATATATTTTATTTCCAACCACAAAACCAAAAGAAAAAGAACCAAAAAAAGCAAGAAGAAATTAAAAAAAAAAAGGCGAGCTTACACATAGTGTACGCCTTCGACAGTCCCGTTACATATGAGTAGACAAGGAATTCTCATTCATATACATCGCCCTCCTCTCTCTCGCCGACGCACGGTCTTCTCTCGACATCGAATCGTGTCTGGCCACATCGTAAATACACTCCTCCTCCTCCTCTCCTCATCCTCCTCCTCTTCTTCCTCCTCCTCCGGGAGAACAGGGACTTCATAGCCGTCATTTAACGTCATCTGTCGCTCCTCTGGAATGGCGTCATGGATTTCGTCATAGCCATATATGAGGGGGTTTCCGCTGACGTCAGTGACAGGGGCTGCGGGTAAGGGACGCCCGTTTCTGCCTTTGAGAGCTGTGATGGAAAGAAAGAAAGAACGAAAGAATGAATAAAGGAATACATGAACAAAGACCCCGAAGAGGTTAAATAATGGTGAGAAATACTTTATTAACATTTCGAGATTTTGTTGATCAACTCATTTTTTTAAAAATCGAGAATAATGGAATAAACACTAATGGGCTTTAAAAATGATTATTTATATTTTTTACATCAGTCCCCGTGTGTATGTGGCTTTGTAAATTTGGTTATCCATTCCCACTGGCGCGGCACACGATGGCCCACTCTTTCGTAAGGTGGAAGAGATTTAGAGATGTACGTAAGATGCTCTGGAAGACATTGCATGACCAAGTTGATTAAACTTAACTAAAAGCAAAGATGGATTTTAATGAAATTTTTAAGAAACACACACACACACACACACCACACCTAAGATAATGATTTAAGCAATAATGATAATAATAAAAGACATTGCAAACCAGAAAAGCTAAAAAATTAATGTAAATCCACACACACACTCAAACACCTCACTAACATAAAAATTTAAGCATTAATGATAATAATAATTTTTAAAAAAGCAATGCAAAAAAACTCAAATGTAAGATCACGCACAGACAGACAGACAGACAGATAGACAGACATACAGAGACACAGACACAGGCACACATACAAAGAAATTCCCATTGCTCTAGAGAAAAAAGAAGTGACAAAGACAAGACGAAAACAAAGAAATCCAGACAAACAGTAAGTAAAAAAACCAAAACAAACATTTGGGGCCGGGGGAAAATCGAGACAGATGTAAAAGGCCTTAGATCAAAAGACTAAAAGATGCAGCACTAAAGTGAGCAGTAAAACCATAAACAGAATCCCCAACGAAAGAAAGAAAAGAACAGAAAGGAAGAGAAGACGTTAAAAACCCCATTAAGCACAAATAAAGAAAGAGACAAGGTCAATGTTTGACAGAAAGAAAGAAAGAAGGAAAGAAAGAAAGAAAGAATGCCATGGGACAGACAGCGAATGGAAAAAAAAGAGAAAATGAACAAACAAAAAACCTTTTTTTTTTTTAAAAAGCAGTCATCAACCCCCCCCCCCCCCCCCCCCCCACACACACACACAGAGGAAAAGAAATACTTCAAAAGAAGGAACAAAAGTAAGATTAAAAAAACGAAGAAGTAAAAATGGCTAAGGATGGAAATTACGAAGAAAACAAAGGGAAAGAGAAAGATTTCAAAGAAAGGTGCAAGGGAAACAAAGAAAAAAAGGGTGATATGTGTGTGCATGCATACGCGCGCGCGCGTGCACGTGTGTGTATGTACGCGCACATACACCACTTCATTCTTCTGTCTGTCTGTCTGTCTCTGTCTCTCTCTTTTGGATCGTCTATCATCACGAGTGAATGCACTTTAAACACATCGACCAATCAACCAACCAGTCAATTGGACAATCAATCAATTAATGAAACAATCTGTTTTGTAGCAGGAACAAGACCGTTACAAGAATGTCTAGTTTCACCTCTGGCACCCTGAGACATGCTGCCACATCCATCCATCCATCCATCCATCCATCCATCCATCCATCCATCCATCCATCTGTTCTCTAGTCTGAAACTGTGACCAAACTGTCCAGTATCAATCATCCCTGAGACTGGGACTACATCAATCAATCATTCAACCAACCAATCAATCAATCAATCAATCAGTAAGTCAATCAATCAACCAATCAATACATCAATCAATATTTTATCTAGTCTGAAACTGTGACCAAACTCTCAGGTGCCTCTTTGAGACATGCTACCAATCAACCAACCAACCAACCAATAAAGCAAGAAAGCAACCTACCAATAAAGCGAATAACCAGCCAACCAATAAAGCAATCAACCAGCCAATCAATCAACCAACCAATCAATAAATTAATGTTTTCTCTAGTCTCAAATTGATACCAAGTTGTTAGGCTACTACCTCTGCCTCCTTGAAACATGCTGCCTCTTCAATCAATCAATCAATGAATCAATCAATCATCCAACCAACCAATCGATCAACCACCCAACCAGTTAACAAACCAGTTTATAACCAACCAACCAACCAACCAATCAATCAGTTAAACTTTTCTCTAATCTGAAACTGTGACTAAACTATCAGGCTACCTGACAGTGTGGTATCAGTTTTAAACTAGAGAAAAGATTGATTGGTTGATTGTTTGGTTGATTGTATGATTGATGGATTGATTCATTGATTGAAGAGGCAGCCTCCTTAAGACATGCTGCTACACCAACCAACCAACCAGCCAGCCAACCAACCAACCATTCAATCAATCAATCAATCAATCAACCAATCAATAAATTAATGTTTTCTCTAGTCTCAAAGTGATACCAAGCTGACAGGCTACTACCTCTGCTTCCTTGAGACATGCTGCCTCGTCAATCAATGAATCAATCCATCAATCATACAATCAACCAACCAACCAAGCAATCAATCAATCTTTTCTCTAGTTTAAAACTGATACCGCACTGTCAGGTTTACTACTATACATCTGCCTCCTTGAGACATGATGCCTCTTCAATCAATCAATGAATCAATCAAACAATCAACCAACCAACCAATCAATCAATCTATTCTCTAGGCTAAAACTTCTACCACACTGTCAGATTTACTACTATACCTCTGCCTCCCTGAGACATGCTGCCTCCTCAATCAATCAATCAACCAATCAATCATACAATCAACCTACCAACCAATCAATCAATCTTTTCTCTAGTCTAAAACTTCTACCACACTGTCAGGTTTACTACTTTATCTCTGCCTCCTTGAGACATGCTGCCTCTTCAATCAATCAATCAATCATACAATCAACCAACCAATCTTTTATCTAGTCTAAAACTCTACTGCACTGTCAGGTTTAGGCTGCACACCGGTATTAATTTGGGGGTCATGTAGTATCTTCTATAGAGTGTGAGTGGAAAAAAATGTTGGTGATTTTCACAGATTTTTTTTTAAAGCATAAAAAATGGACTGTGCACTTGTTTTTTGGATTGAGTACATAGAGCAATACTAGGTAGTCACGAGAAAGTTGGAAATAACCATCAAACGAGGTTTGCCTGTATTCCTACAGCGTTGACCCCGCGCATGCATATTGCGGTAAGGAAGCTAGCAGACGACAAAGGACTGAGGGGGTAGAGTGTTTGCTGAAAAATTAAAAAAATTCAAACCTACCAAATTTGTTCAAAATCACATGAGTTTTGAGTCAGGGGCTAGTCTTTCACAAAAAGTGGTTTTTATTTCTGTGGGTGCCTTAGTACGTGCGGTATGAATATAAGAGTCACATAGAAAAACAGAAGGAAAAAGAGTGATTTTTTAATACCGGTGTGCAGCCTTACTACTCTACCTCTGCCGCCCTGAGCCATGCCGTAGCCTCTGTTGAGGATGCCCCCTGGCGGACTGGGGGCGGGAGGTAACTCCAGGTACTGGGGGAAAGCCTCCAGCGTCAAGGGCGTCAGAGTTGTCGGCCGTGTCGATGACCTAGGAGCATACAGGCCCGCCCTAGGTGCCGTCATAGATCTACGGAAATAGTTGTCATGCAGGTCTGGATAGAATTATTTATTTACATATAATTAGGCTGTTCTTAAGTATGCATACTGGTAGGTAGGTAGGTACACCTAGGCTTGTGCCGTACTTGTGAATATACGCACGTACGCACACACACACACACACACACACACACACACACACACACACAAACACACACACACACACTCGCAAACACACTTAGGAGGTGAAGGATGCTGTTGAAGATTAGGGACAGATAATTATGAGGGGAAAAGTGTCAGGTAGGAAATAAGTGTGTTTTGAGGCTGGATTTGAAGGTATCAAGTGAAGGCTTTTGGCGAAGTGAAAGAGGGAGGTCAAATGAGTATATACCATCTTATGACAATAATTATTCACAGTGGTTTAGTCCCAATGATTCTTTTGAGTTATAGACCAAAAAAAATGCATATCGTTAAATAAATGACGGGTTTAAAAGGGAAGAGCGAAAACGTAAGTACACAAAGGACAATGTGATGATAATGAATTAGACATGGTTCCACACTGTCCTGTGCGCATACAGCACATGTTTACACTGGTATACACAAACTCTGTGTGTGTGTTTGTGTGTGTGTGTGCGAGAGAGAGAGAGAGAGAGAGAGAGAGAAGAGAGAGAGAAGAGAGAGAGAGAGAGAGAGAGAGAGAGAGAGAGAGAGAGAGAGAGAGAGGGAAGGAGAGAGAGAGAATGGGAGGCTTAAACTGCGAGACCTTACTGAAACTTTCACTCATGAACAGTTTGTTAGGTGTACAGAGCAGATACTGATACCCAAGTTTATTTGCTGTAGCCCGCGTGCAAGCTCCTAATCCGTTTTATTGATTTCTCTCTTCTCCTCTCTCTCTCCTCTCTCTCTCATCCTCTCTCTCTCTCACACACACACACACGTACAAACATGCACGCACACACACACGTACACACACACACTTACGTAAACACACACACACACACACAAACACACACATGAGTGCTTATTCCCTTATCCTCGAAATGAAAAAAATAATAAAACAAAACAAAATAAAACAACACACACACCCACCTCCACCCCCCTCCCCCCCCCACACACACATACATTCATTGACAGACATACACACGCACAAAGAACGAACAAAAAACCCAGATTAAACTAAACTAAACTAAGCTAAAACACGCAACGAACTAACAATCTTTAAAACAAACAAAAGGCTACTGACGGATTAACTTACCTCTCGGGGTAATGAGAAAACAAGGAGGCAATGGATCCCGGAGCTGAACAAGAACATAATGGTAACATGATTCAGAAGGAGAAGAATTGCGAAGAAATACGAAAAATTGCGAAGAAAAATAGCAAAGAAGAATTGCTTAGAAGTAAAAGAATTGCGAAAATGAAGAAGAAAAAGAAGAAGAAGAAGAAGAAGAAGAAGAAGAAGCAGTAGCAGCAGCAGCAGCAGAGGAATTGCGAAGGAGAAGAATTAGGAAGAATTGCGAGGTTGAAGGACTGGATTGCAAAGAAGAAGAATAATTGCGAAGAACTGCGAAGAAGAAGAACTGCGAAGAAGAAGAACTGCGAAGAAGAACTGCGAAGAAGAAGAAGAAGAAGAAGAAGAAGAAGAAGAATTGCAAAGAAGAATTGCGAAGAAGATATGTGAAGAAGAAGAAGAATTGCAAAGAAGAAGAAGAATTGTGAAGGAGAAGAATTGCGAAGAAGACGAAGACGACGACGAAGAAGAATAATTGCGAAGAAGAAGAACTGCGAAGAAGAAGAATTGCGAAGAATTGCGAAGAAGAAGAAGAAAAAGAAGAAGAAGAAGAAGAAGAAGAAGAAGAAGAAGAAGAAGAAGAAGAAGCGGAAGAGGAAGAAGAAGGCGAAGAAGAAGAAGAATTGCAAAGAAAAAGAAGACGAATTGAGAAGACGAATTGCGAAGAAGAAGAATTGCGAAGGAGGAGGAGGAGGAGGAGGAGGAGGAGGAGGAGGAGGAGGAGGAAATGAATACGAAAGAAAGGAAGGAAGGGTTTAAAGAACATGAAGGAGACGAGAACAAAGAAAGAAACATAGAAAGAAAGAAGAGGGGAATAAGAGGACAAGGAGGAGGGTAAGGAGGGATATGAGAAGAGAAAGACAGAGAGGGAGAGAGAAAAGACAGAGAGGGAGAGAGAGAGAGAGAGAGAGAGAGAGAGAGAGAGAGAGAGAGAGAGAGAGAGAGAGCGAGAGAGAGAGAGAGAGAGACAGACAGACAGACAGACAGACAGACAGGCAGACAGACAGACAGAGACGGAAACAGAAACAAAGACACAGACACAGGAGGAGAAGGCTTGCGCGTATTCTATACCAAACAACAACTAAAAATCACAGAAAATAATCTAAGAATTAAAAGATAAAGGCACTAGAAGTAGAACAGACACAAAACAAAGAAAAAACGCAGTGATATAAAAAAAAAACCCCGTGAATAAAGGAAAGACAAAAACTAAGAACCAACGAAGGCTTGAAAAGTCGAAGGAGAGAAAAAAAAACCAAACACGAACACACGAGGGAAGACAACTTAAAAGAAAAAAAGCAACAACAACGTACGAAAACATAGAAAAGGGTGAGTGAGGTGGAGGAGGTGGGGGTGGGGGATGGGGTGGTGGTGGTGGGGATGGGGGGGGGAGGGGGTGAAGAAAGGGATTTGAATGACCGAGTTTTCAAGTTAATGTTACAATGACGCCAATATTTTTGTTTTGTTTTTACACCTTTGACTGCTTTCATACACTTCTTGTTTTCAACTAAGAAGCGGGAGTCTTTCTTCTCAAATTTTGCTTTGGTTGTCTTTCGAGTGTGTGTGTGTGTGTGCGTGTGCGTGCGTGCGTGCGTGCGTGCGTGCGCGCGCGCGTGCGTGCGTGCGTGCATGTGTACGCGGGCGCATTGCAACATAATCTTCTTACCATTGTTACCCCACCCCCCTCCACCCCCCCTCCCCGCGCGCACACACACCCCCCTCACCAGTTCGGTACAGAACATGGCAAACATATAGCACATTTCTCACCCCCCAAAACATCGGTATAATTTTTTGGATAGGAGTGTCGGCCTCTTAGGGGGTATTGTACAGAATGCGGACATTGTACTTGCATGAAGCACTCCGTGGCCCTCAGTTTGGTCATATCATTACCGCCTAAAATTTCATGCTGGGTATAGTCATGGGGACAGGATAGCTCAGTGGTCGGAGCACTCGCTTTCCCCCCAGCCAATATGAAACAGCATCGTGCATGGTTACCACTTGGATGGGTGACCGTTTGCGCGCCTTGGCTTCAGTACAGTTCCCCTGTTCACCCAGCTGTAAAATAATGGGTACCTGCCCTCTTTAGGGTCAGGGAAGGTAAAGCAGCGAGGGAGAGGAGATGGGCACCGCCCTCAATATGCTGGCCTCTTGAGAAGCTGAGGTCTCTGACGTCTCGCTCCCCTACGACCACATAGGTTATGGGACACCTGTATCTTTATGGTCATATCATCCATACCGTCGGCCATAGGTAGCTAGCCTACACTTGTAGAAAAGCAGGTTTTTAATTGTGTGTGCAAGCATGATCTGCGTGAGCTGACGACACGCAGGGCTTCAGTTAATTACCTCTATGATGACTTGTTGTTAGGGATGAAAATTAACCAGAATCAAGTTTCTTTTTTTAGGGCCTAGTTTTGCTTTGAACCCCCCCCCCCCCTACACACACACAAAAGATAACAAGGTAAATCAGACATCAAGCAAGAAAAAAGTCACGGGAAAAAAACCCTGTCAAAGAGATAAAGAAAAAGCGATACATGATGGAAAAAAACGAAAGAGTTTTGAGCTAGAAAAAGGTTAATTTTAGCACAAACTAATAAGTAGGTACTATTTTTTCCCTCTTCTTCTTCTTCTTCTTCTTCGACGTCGTCGTCGTCGTCAAACGTTCAGACAACTACCGTTGTTTGTAATATGAGCAAAAACGCATCGCGCTGCCGTTCCGTTAAGCGCCTGACAAGTCAGGCCTAGCACAACCGACTTCTGCCTGGGGAAGAGAATTGCTATCTTTTTCAATCTTTCTAGGAAAAAAAAAAGCAGGAGAATGGACCAATTTTCTAGGAAAAAAAGGCAGGAGAATGGACCAAGAAAGTAGAAAATAGACAAGAAGGAGCTGACAGGAAGAAGAAAAAAAAGAACAAGGCAGAAACCAAAGAGGGGGAAAGAAAAGAGGAATTTATCAGCACAGAATTTCCAGAAGGTGGGGATGCTATTTTATACTTAAAGGCTCCCGGTTTCCCCACAGGGTGGGTGGTGGTGGGGGTGGAGGGGGGGAGGGTGGGTGGTCACTATTTATCTCCAAAAAAACCCCTCCCTGGCAAACCTTACAAGTAAAAAAAACAACCAAAAAACAGTGATAATATTTCAGCACTACTCACAAGGAAAATTCTGCTTTCGGCGACGGGTCAGCAAAACCAGGACCACCAAAGCCGCCACTCCTAAAACCACTAGGACAGAGATGACGATGGCTGCTATGGTCCCGCCATTCTCACTACCGCTGTCTTCTGCTGCTTCTTTGCTAGCGGCAGAAGAGGCGCCGACTTTGCCTGCCATACTAGTACGCCCATCCTTCTTGTTGTTTTCGTTGTTGTTGTCGCCGTTGTTGTTTTTGTTCTTTGTTCTGCTTTCGTCTGTGTTGAACTGGCTTCCTTCCTCTTCAGAGCTCTTCTCCGAGACTTCTGTTTTGCGATCTCCGTCGGATACTTTGAGAGTGCGTACTGGTTCTGCAAAAGCAAATCCAAGAACTGATTTGTAGTTTGATAATCAAATATGGAGTGAAATTGATTTTAAAGGAATTGAATCAAAATAAGAACTGAATTGGAGATTGACTGATGAAGAAGAAAAGCAAATATATACATTTTAAATGATTCAGACTGATTGATTAAAAAAATAAAGCAAATATATAAATTTCCAATTGTAAACTGCATTCCAAATGATTCAAACATTCTAAATAAACCAAATGTATACTGCATTCTAAGTGATTCAAACATTCTAAATAAACCAAATGTAAACTGCATTCTAAGTGACTCAAACATTCTAAATAAATTGATAGTATACTGTATTCTGACTGATTGATTTATTTTGTTGTTGGTAAGGAGTCAATGTTATGGGGAAAAGAGTGGTGTGCTCTTAAAGGAGCAAGTCAGTCAGTCAGTCAGTCAGTCAGTCAGTGAGAGTGAGAGAGAGAGAGAGAGAGAGAGAGAGAGAGAGAGAGAGAGAGAGAGAGAATAGAGAGAGAGACAGACAGACAGACAGACAGAAAGAGAGAGGGAGACAGACATAGATAGAGAATGAGAGGAAGAGAGAGAGACAGAGACAGAGAAGAGAGTGTGTGGTGTGGTGTGAGTGTGTGTGTGTGTTGTGTTGTGTTGTGTGTATGTGCGTGCGTGCGTGCGTGTGTGTGTGTTTGTGTGTGTATGTTTGTGTGTGTATGTGTGTGCGTGTATATGTGTGTGTATGTGTACGTGTATATGTGTGTGTGTGCGTTTTGCTATCTTGAAGAAGCGGACGGGAGATAAGGATGGGCAGTAGTAATTTAAAACGCGAGAGAGAGAGAGAGAAGAGAAGAGAGGAGAAGAGGGAAGAGAAGAGAAGAGAAGAAGAGAAGAGAAGAGAAGAAGAAAAGAAAAGAGAAGAAGAAGTGAAAAGGGAGAAGAAATAATGGAGACACAATCTTGGGAAAGACTACCAAAAGTAAGACAAAAGAGGAATAGTGTGAATGGACCCTTTCACACGCACGCACGCACGCACACACGCACGCTCGCACGCACGCACGCACGCACACACACCAACACACACACACACACACACACACACACACACACACACACGCGCGCGCGCGCGCAATCTCTTGTCTAATATCACTTAATGTGAAAAGACGTTAACTTAAAGAAAGAACAGATAATCTCCTGAAAAGAACTAAAACAAAGAAAGGACAATACCATTGACGGTCAGATACACAGAGTTCTCCGCCTCTGGATTCTGCCCGTTGAAAGCTCTGCACTTATACAGGCCCTGGTCAGGGGCCCTGACGGGGTTCAAACGAATTATCGGGGTGTTGGCTTCCATCAGTCCTCCTGGCAGGAACCCGCCTTCCTTCCTCCACCGAACCTCAGGCCTGGGATGACCGTAGGCGCCGCAGGTCAAGGTCACCGCCGTGCCCTCCGTGACCTCGTTGGCTGGATTGATGGTCAGGAGGATTCTGGGAGGCCCTGTCAAGGAGGTAAGGTAAAGGCGTCCCATAACCTGTGCGGTCGTTGGGGAGTGAAATGTCAAAGACCTCAGCTTCTCTAGGGGCCAGCATATTAAGGGCGGCGCCCATCTCCTCTCCCTCGCTGCTTTACCTTCCCTGACCCTAAAGAGGGCAGGTACCCATTTACAGCTGGGTGAACTGGGGGACTGTAGTGAGGCCAAGACGAGCAAATGGTCACCCATCCACTTGTTAACCACGCTCAATGCTGCTTAACCTTAACCGTGCTTGCCATCATTGCTGCTATTTTGACCGCAAGGTTTGTGTGTTCATTTAGGAGCACTTGGTATTGTGTGGCATTGTCTGTTTTATCTGTTGTATGGCCTTGTGTGGCATACACGGGAATAAACTTTTAAGGAAAAAGTAATCGTAGATACTGGGCAATAACTCGTCTCCTTTTGTCCTGTTTGTGATTGCTCTAAAGTATTTGAAACTGCGGACTGTTTCCAATTTCTCACCATTAGGCTTTATATATATATAGAAGAACATTTCTAACACAAAAAGAAGTGATTCTTAGGCTAGATAAGGAAAATGGTACTTAAAACACATTATTTCAACACTTAGATATGAAATTCAAAGAAGTGATGTCCTGATCACCTTCCTGTGTGGCTCTGAGTCACGAGCTACACAGCACAACTACCTTCTCTATCTACAAAATTCTGTCAACACTGTTGTTGTTTTTCTGCCCTAAGGATCTACTGGCGTGTCTTCATATACACTCTAACGGAGTTCTCGAGCAGTGGGTTTTGCCAGTGCTGATTGAAATCATGCTGCTCAAGATAATGTTAAGTTCCATGGAAAGCTCTCTAAGGGGGACAATTGAAAGTGGCTGAAAGACTCTTAAACAAAGGCTTTGGTGATTGTCTTAATGATCGTCTTCATAATTTCCAGCAACTGTTGTGAAAATGAAAAAAGGGCGAGAAGGTCCTTACTGTTCTACCAACTAGAACTTCTTCTATAGCTGTCGAATAAGTAGTAGCCTATTTCATACTGGCTTAGTCAGATATAATTGGACCGGGAGACTGTACAAAACAGACAAACAAAAATCTTCCCTATCTTCACCTACAAAACTTAGCCATGATATCTTTAGAAAATAAACATAAAGCATCTCAAGCAGAAAAGATGCAACAGATAGATGAAATAGCTTTAAGCTGTTGATTCAAACTCACAGTTGTTATAGAATATATTCGTGGATGGGGGATTACTATTCAAGTCATAAAGACAAACAAAACAAAACGTAACAATGCTAAGTGAAACGTCCCACGTCTTTTTTAAAAATACCATTTCAGCTTACACTGACATTGAAAAGTTTAGCAAATTGATCAGTTGCTGACATGGCTGAGTATTTGTGGCTTAAAAAGGTAAAGGTGTCCCATAACCTATGCGGTCATTGGGAAACGAGATGTCAGAGACCTACACTTCTCCAGGGGCCAGCATATTGAGGGCGGCGCCCATCTCCTCTCCATGGCTGCTTTACCTTCCCTGACCCTAAAGAGGGCAGGTACCCATTTATAGCTGAGTGGATGGGGGGACTGTACTGAAGCCAATGGTAACGCGCAAACCGTCACCAATCCACTTGGTAACCACGCTCAATGCTGCTTAACCTTAACATGGGGAAAGCGAGTGCTCTGACCACTGAGATATCCCCATGTCAACCGAAATAACAATGATCTCATACATTGATAAAACATGCAATGAAGAGTAAAATCATCGACTCCACATACGACCCACCCCCCCACTTTATGAACAATACCATAAATTCCACACAACATTGTTTTTTTCTGATTCTGTTTTCACTTACTTTTGACAGTCAGTCTCACAGTCCACACATTTTGTTTCTTTCCTCGGCTAGAGCTTCAAGGCTCATCAATGATGAGATTTTTGGATATGCGACCATTTTTCCCCCCACGACTAAGGTAGTTGCATTTTGACTTCGGGATTACAGTTGAGAATTAAACCTACTAGTTTTGCCAAGACATTCCGGATGCACCCCCCCCTGATCTTTCCGATTTTCAACTGTGGTGGGTTCTTTTGATGTGCACAAATCCGTAAGCACATGGGGTCCAACTGGTTTAGAGTCTTCTCGGAAAGACTTGATATTCATGTCGATTTCCCTGTCAAAAACCTGGAAAGAGAGGGCAAGGCTGGGAATCGAAGTCTAAATCTCACGGTTTTACTTGTTGGGAAGGTAAACGTCTAAACCTTCCCACCACCTTCCTTCTTATACAACAGTCAATCAACAGAAAAACCATCGATTCCACACACACACACACACACACACACACACACACACACACACACACGCACACACACGAAGCAAATGCACTGCTTATTCAATGTACCATATGAAAATAAAAGTTTGACTTTGACACACAATCACCACTTTATCAATAGCAATACCATTAACTCCACACAGCAAAATTGTTTTTCACTTACTTTTGACAGTCAGCTTCACCGTCTCAGACGTAATCCAGGCACTACCACCAGTCACGAGCACCAGCATCATCGCCATCACCCTCACTGCTAACACGTCTGGAAATCCCTTCAAGAGAGTTGGAAGCACTACAAGAGGCCGTAGCATTTTCGTAGCGAGGATCTGCAGTCAGGGCAAGCTCCATGGCCAATACAACGCGGCCATAGCCGTCCACTTGTGACCGAGTACGTGATTGGCTGGGAAGGGTGAGCACGTGACCGTCACGTGTCAGACGCCATTTGACTCGGGGAGGCGGGTTGCACGGAGACGCTTGGCAGACGAGCGTCATCAGAACGCCCGTGCTGACGTCATCGGGGTAGTGGTCTTCCACACTGAGGGTGACGTCAGACAGGGCCACTGAGAAAATCGTGTGAGAGAAAGAAGAGAGAAAAAAAGGGAAATAATAATAATAATAATAATAATAATAATAAATGGAATTTATATAGCGCTATATCTTTCAAATAAAAATCAGAGCGCTTGCATTCAATCCGCTCCTACACATGCAACCAACAATGATAAACAATATTTTAACATGTTCAAATTACACACACACACACACACACACACACACACACACACACACACACACACACACACACACACACACACACAGGTTATACATTTCAGCAGGGTGATGGAAGTTTGGCTGTTACAGGCAGTGGACAGATAATTATGAGATGAAACAGGAGGGGAAAATCTTAGGTTTGAAATAGGTATGTTTTGAGACTGGATTTAAAGCTGTCGTAAGTAAGGAAGTAAGATGAGCAATGATTGGTGGATGTGTAATTGAAGAGAGATGCGTGTGCTCTGCACGTGTGTGTGTGCTGTGTATGTGTGTGAGCATACATTCTCGTTGTGACATGACAGATAATCCCATAGTGATCAAACATGAATCCAAGAGTTTTCACCACGACGAAAAATAAAATAATCATTGCGCTTTTTCTTGCTTCTCATTTCACTCTCTCCACAGCTACATGCCATCAACATGCCTCATCAATCAGTTGTCACTTTTTCCCCATTCATAATATAATCCACGATGGTATGCAATAGCCGAGTGGTTAAGGAAATAACCTTTCATCGTATTGGGCTTGGAGTGGCCTTGTTGAATCCTGGAAGCCTCTGGTGGTATTTTAAAATTAAAAAAAAATTCTTTTATATCGAGGATATTGGAATAAGCACTTACGTGCTTTTTTACAGCCAGTCCACATGCGTATGCGGATTTGTAAATTCTGTCATCTGTTCCCACCGGCACACAATGGCCTACTCTTACGAAAAGAGGAACAGAATTTAACGTGTGCGCAAGATGTTCTGCGTGCGTTCGCACACGGGACCTCGGTTTATAATCTCATCAGAAGGACTTTTGGGGAGAGTGGAGTCTGCACTGATGTTAACTCCAGAGGAAAATATCCCCTTAAGGTCTGGGTGTATAATTTTCTAGGTCAATCTAACACCAGGCTACTGCCTTTATCCTCTTTGTATGTACACACATGAAGAGACTGGAGCGTGTACTTTAAAGATACCAAAGTTCGTGACAGAGGTGGGCAAGTTGATACATTAATGACAGTGAACACAGGTGGCCACTATCTATAGATCCGAAGTGTAACATACACTTGTTTACTTTTTTATATTTTTATTTCGATGATTACGGAATACCGTTTTTAAAAAAAATCCAGTCTCTGTGTGTATGCGGTTTTACAAATTTTGTCATTGGTTCCCACACAATGGCCTACTCTTCCGAAAAGTGGAACAGGTCTTAACGTGTGCGCAAATTCTGCATGCATCGGAACATGGGACCTCGTTTTATAGTCTCATCCGATTGACTTTTGGGGAGAGTGGAGTCGGCGCTGATGTTAGCTCCTGGAGGCAAAATCTTCTTGAACGGGATTGGAACCCGGGTCAGCAGATCGCGAGCGCATCACTCTAACTACCAGGCTATCCCCTCCTCGTTATTTATTGATTGATTTATTATTTATTGATTGATTGATTGATTTATTTATTTATACCACTTTAAGTCACGAGATTTCTCTGCGTGAAATTCGGGCTGATCTCCCCGGGGAGAGCGCGTCGCCACAAGAGCAGCGCCACCTTTTTTTCTTTTTTCTTTTGGTGTGCAACTGTATTTGTTTCCCTATCAGAGTGGCTTTTTTCTAAGAATTTTGCCAGGGACAACTCTCTTGTTGCCGTGGGTTCTTTCACGTGCGCTGAAAATTTTGTCTAACACACGGGACCTCGGTTTATCTCTCATCCGAAAGACTAGCGCCCAGACCACCACTCATGGTCTAAAGGATGGGGAAAAATTTCGGGCCCAAACGGGATACGAACCACGCACACACCCGACCCGGACTTTTCGCATTCTAGACAGGCGCGTTACCTCTAGACCACCGATCCACTTTATGACCTTTATCTTCTGTATGGGTTTCTCAGCAGGTGGGCTTTGCAAAGATGAATAAGTATGAAGCGCTGTGATACCTTGTTAGGAAGCAACTGAGACTTGGAAAAACTACTGTGTTGTCTCCAAGCTGCACTTACCGAAATTGTTCAAGGTGACCGCGTTGCTCTCCAAAAAAGGAAACTTGGAGCAGACCCAGCGATCTCCGGTTGGCGAGATGGTGACGTTGCGAATGGTGACGCGCACTGACGTCTCGTCTTCCTCACACGTCACGGCTTCCAGGTCCCGCTGCGTCACGGCAGGACGTCCCAGCACCACCTCTGGGCTTACGTGACAGGCCTTGCCCTTGCGTGACGTGGAGAACAGCGATTGGCCGTTGCGTTCCCACGTGATGCCTTCCATTCAGTAAAAGAGGCCCCCGAAAAAGAGACATTTATGACCGTAGTATAAATGATCATCAACACTGCTTTTGAATTGTTGCGCGCCCGACATAGGGCGTAAATTTTCGGGGTGGCTTGTGGTGCCAAATTGGGATGACTTACTATCACACTCCCTAAATCGGTTAGCACCACTGGGATTACGGTAAAATCAAACCATACAAATTTATGAGCGTAAAAGAGGAAGGGTTTCTATCTGCGTCTGTGTGTTATTGCTTGTATGTCAGCTGGCAAGTAGTTCACGCATGATTGGGTGAGCTTGAAGTAACAAAATTTACTTTTGTATAGTCTTAAAAAAACCCACAAAGCTACCATCTATGTAAGCCAAAACCATCAAATAATTATTTCAGCCAAAAATGTTCAAGAGAAAGAATGGAAGGGATGCGTCTTGCTTTACAATGCGTTTTTAGATTTTGTCAATGTTTATCATCACTCCTTTTATTTTCACCGAGACCCCATTTGCCTTCGTTGATTGTTTTGCGAAAAGAAAGTATTTGGAATTGAAAATGAAATTTCTATTTATTTTCAGAGTGTTAGAAATGCACCATTCTATAAAGTTATTCCACATGACCATAGCAAATAAACAAACAAACAAAATCCACAAGAAGCATTGATTTGCTAACGGAAACACAAGCCTATTTTTCATCACCATTTATTTCATGTGTTGTTCTTAAAATTACTATACTGTGTTTTTCTTGTGAAGTCGGAGGTTCATGAACACAGGCACCTTCGAGTATTCTATGAATAGCCATCGTGTCTTGTTGCCTCATGTACAGTTTAAGCTTGGTTTGTTTGCTTTCACATGTGTACATCCATTAAGAAGAGAAATAAACTTAATAGGACAAACACACGTTTCATTTATAGACATACCTGTTACTAAAAACAATAGCTATCAAGCATTACAGAAAATGATGCATCTCTGAAAAACTAAGCTTGTTAATTGTTATTTATCTACAGGAAAAAAATCACTGTGATTTTACACACACTCTCTCTCTCCTCTTTGTTTGGCTTCGAGAGAGTGGGGGAGGAGAGAGAGAGAGAGAGAGAGAGAGAGAGAGAGAGAGAGAGAGAGAGAGAGAGAGAGAGAGAGAGAGAGAGAGAGAGAGAGTGTGTGTGTGTGTGTGTGTGTTATGCTAGATAGGCCTTTCTAAGAGTATGCGTCTAAGCTGTTACTGTTTTTTCCCCTTATGCTTTAGTTTTTCTTTCTGTCTTCTGAATTTTCTTTTTGCATTTGCTTTCTTTTTATCTATCTCAGCTGCCCATAGCCTGTGAAAGCCACACACAGAAAAAAACCGACAACTTATTTGAACCCACCTCGATTATTGGCAAAGACCAAATTGCGAGGGTTGTTGTCGCTGTCGCCAGTGGCTCCCTTAGTGCAGGTGAAGGTGACGTTGTCGTTGGGCAAGAAGTAGGCTTTGGACGCCGTGAGATAAAAGCCATTGCCCTGACCAAAGTTAAGGTTGCCTGTTTGAGAGAGAGAAAAAAAGAGATTTGAATACAAGTGTTCTCATTCCAGGCAAATATTGCGACAAATTGGTCACACACACCCTCAAAACCTACCTCCCCCCAAAAAAAAACCCCAACAAAAAACCCAAAACAACCCCAAACCAAACCAAAAACAATAACAAGAATCAGAAAAAACAACCCCCCACCAAACAAAAAACAAACAAAAACAGTTACGTGTACATGCACCCGCTTTCACACCAAAATGCAGTGATAAACAAACCGGCTGGAGCGCATATCTGTGCATTTTCTCCAGTAGAGGGCTGCGTTGGTTGGGCCACGCCTACCGAATGGAGGACGATATTATCTACAGGAGCAACACCACTTGGATTCTCTCTCTCTCTCTCTGGTTTTGTGTGTGTGTGTGTGTGTGT
>CM054146.1:54992384-54999884 GCA_028751875.1 Rapana venosa
ATTCTGCGAGTTTGACCTTTCCTTCTTCTAAAGCCACAGATTCGTGAAACTTCTTCAATGTCAGTCAGGCTTTATATTTGAAGACAAAAAATACCACAAGTATCTTGCACTGGGACTTGACTTAACTTTTCAGCACCCCCCTTCCTACTGCGACAGAACTTTAAAAGCCGAAGAAAAGGGGGGGAAAAGCATAGTCAGACTTTAAAACATGGTCTGTAGACTTACCATCATTGGTGCCTATCCACTTTTTTGACTGGGTCATTTTGACCTGAAGTATTACATTTTAAATGGCAAATTCGAGCTGTTTTTCCCCCCAGTAAAGGCCATCTACCTAAACGCAATGAAAATTGTTAGAAAAAGGAGGAAATGAACAGCACAACCAACAACACTGGACTGACTATAGGCAAAATAAAAAGTAACAAAAAATCACCCCAAGCACTGTTTAAAAACAAATGGACGGACGCTTTAGCCGAGTACAGTGGTTAACACCATTTGACTCTAATCCTATGGGTCCATGAAGACGTGGGGTTAAATCTCGGCGGCGTCTGGTGACTTTAGGGTGGTTTTTTTTTTTAGACGATCTCCCAAGTCAACTTCAAGTGCAGACCTGCCAGTCAGTGCCTTAATTCCCTTAGTGTATGAAGTATACACATGCAGAAGATCAAACATGCCCGTGAACGATCCTGCAGTTCAGGTCAGCATTCGGTTGGGTTACGGAAACACGAACATACTCAGCATACATCCCCGAAGTCGGAATGCAGCTGCCTTCGTGGTGGGCAAAAACGGTCGCAAACGCAAAACGTCACCATTGGTGAAACTGGGAACTCTAGCAGAGGAACGAAAAAACAATCAGGAGGAGGAAATGAACAACACAAACAACAACAATAATGAATAGACTATTAACAAAATCAAAAGCAACAACTCCCTGAAGTCGGAATGCGGCTACCTGAATAGTGGTAGTGATGGTGGTGGTGGTAGTGTGTGTGTGTGTGTGTGAAATAAGCGGTAGCAAACGTAAAAAAAATTTCCCCATTGGTGAACCTCGGAGAGCCGAGGAACGAAAAAAAGAAAAAGACAAAGCAACAACAAATTACAACAAAAACAACAACAAAATCAACAGGAAATCAGTATTTAAAACAAACTTGTGAAGAACTTTAAATACTTGATTCTCTGACTAAAACGGAAAAGCAAGAAACTACTAGACAAACTTACCGTAAACAAACACGACCTGGCTGAAGAGAACAAAGACGGTTATAATATCCATGGCTGAGCTGAAATGAAACAGTCTTTCAACTCAGGGAAATGGCAACAATAATAACTTCATATTTCCTTTTGGAGGAGATCAGTCTTTCCAATTGCAACGAAATGTCGTCTGCACTGGCTGTTTGTGACGTTTCACGCAAAACTGTGTTTAGAAGGTGCACAACTCCTGAGAAAGATGGCGTCATCAGATTTCACACTTCGTTTATAAACGAAAACGTATGATTTAATGGTTATCAACACGAAGAAAATGTACAAAGTTAAGATATATTACTGCATCTCCCCAAAGCTGTGAATAATTGCAGCAACAACACATCAACAACTACTGAAAATGATAAATCAGTGTTAAGATCTGTTTAACACAATTTGAAAGCCGCCAACAGAAAGCCACGGAAAGACAATTTAACAGGTTTCTGTTTGTGACAAAACTCCCAAAGAGTTAACTTGCATAAACTCAAAACTTACAAACTCACTCTCTCTCTCTCTCTCTCTCTCTCTCTCTCTGTATTCTTTTTTTCTGGACAAAAACAAGCGGAGTATCCTCAAAATTATGCAAATCCAGTTCACGGATGTAAAATCCTTATTGTTTTTCTACCTCCCCTTTCAGTTCGCTACACTTCTTATTTTCGTCAGCGCGAAGAATAGTTCAACTACATACAGCCCCTGTAAGCAAAATCGCTTTTTTTCTCACAGCAAGCAGGTCCCTGCTGCAAGAGTTTGATGGGCCGTTTGAAGGTGGGGAAGGGGACAGTAACAGTTAGAACGGAGGCCAAGGCGGGTCATAAAACGGAATCGTAAAACGCCACGATTGTCTCCCTTGTCCTGGTCTCCTGCGGCGTTTTTGGCAAAGGGTTCGGTATTTTGGAAAGATGGGGCGGTCTGCTGTGTTGTTTCGGCTGTGTATGTGTGTGTGTGTGTGTGTGGGTGAGAGAGAGAGAGAGAGAGAGAGAGAGAGAGAGAGAGAACTCTGAACAAAGATTTATTTATAAACAAAAAAAGGCCGTTGGCCCCCCCATGCATGCATGCATGCATGCATGGAGAGAGAGAGAGAGAGATAGAGAGAGAGAGAGAGAGAGAGAGAGAGAGAGAGAGAGAGTGTGTTTATTCCACCCACTTTGAAATACGAAGTACACAGTTAACGAGCCAAAGGGAACGGGAGAAAATAAAAGCTAAGACAGATGACAACTTGCACACAGCAGGAGATGAAAAAACAGATATGAAAATGATGAAGTGATGAACGTTGTTTTTTTTCAAGTTGCATCCTCTCTCCACTCCCCGCCCCCTCCTCCCTTTTCTTTGTCTTTTTTCATATTGTTGAACACTATTACTCATACCACTAAGTTATGGGATAGCTCAGTGGTCAGAGCACTCGATTTCCCCAAGCTGATGTTAAGCAATATCGAGCGTGGTTACAAACTGGATGGGTGGCCGATTGTGCACCTTGGCTTCAGTACAGTTCCCTCAGTTCCCCCCAGCTGTAAATGGGTACCTGCCCTCTTTAGGGTCAGGGAAGGTAAAACAGCGAGGGAGAGGAGATGGGCACCGCTGCCCTCAATATGCTGGTCCCTGGAGAAGTGGAGGTCTCTGATGGCTCTGACTCCCCTACGACCACATAGGTTATGGGACAGCTTTACCTTTAAACTTACAAAACGCAGTGAGAGGTTGTATCAAAACTCTTGACAATTTTCTTCTGTTTTTGTTTCTTGTTTCTCGGCTAGAGCTTAAAGGTTGTTCACCAATGGTGAGATTTTTGCTTATGCCACCTCTCCCCCCCCCCCTCCCCCTCCCCCCCCCCCCCTTCCACAATTTAGGTAGCCGCATTCCGACGTTGGATTGCGAGTGCTTGGAAGAAATGGAAAGAATTGGCAAGTCTGCTCGGAAATCAGAAAACCCTACTAGAGAGACGCTGTCTGATATATATTAATATATATATATATATATAATATATATTATATATATATTATATATATATAATATATATATTATATATAAGGCCTGCATCAGACCTGTTCTCCTGTATGGTTCGAGACGTGGGTTTTCACAAAAAACTGTCGAACGTTTGTTGAAGAGCTGTGAAAACCGAATGCTACGCTACATGACAAAGATCAAATGGGAAGATAGGATCACGAATGATGAACTATGGAGATTGTGCAAAGTTGATGATCTGAAGTCTGTAGCTAGTACGAATAGACTACACTGGTTTGGGCACGTTCAACGGAAAGCAGACCACCAACATCATAAAAAGAGCAATGAACTTCGTAGTGGATGGAAAGAGACCAAAGGGAAGACCTAGAAAAACCTGGGCTGCCTGTGTTGCAGATGATCTTAGAGAAAGGGGCAAAAACAAGGAGGAAGCTCAAAACAGAGAGAGATGGACAAGGATCATCAATGTCAAACCTCCCCTGGGAGAAACATGACAAAAAAGGAAAGAAGAAGAAGAAGAAGAAGAAGATTCTGACTTTGAAAAGATGTCTAAGCACGATACCTGTGTGTATGCGTTTTTGAAATGTTGTCATTCGTTCCTACCAGCGAAACATAGCCTACGGCGTAACGGGTTTTCACGTGTGAGCACGTTGTTCTGTGCGCATTCACACACGGGGCCTCGGTTTATTATCCCATCCAAAGGACTTTGACATTCAGTTCGATTTTCTTGCCAAACTGGGAAGAAAGGGCGAAGCTGGGAATGGAACCCAGAATCTCACAGTTGACTTGTTGGGCAGGAGAACGTCTTAACCGTCCTGCCCCCTTCCTTCTTTACTCCCGACACTGAATGTTCAGCTTGACTGAGCATGGACGGATGGGATGAAGTTGTTTTGCTGGTTTTCGACAGCATACAGCGTGTGTGTGTTGTGTGTGTGTGTGTGTGCGTGCGCGCGTGCGTGCGTGTGTGTGTGTATGCCAGGCTCTCTCTCTCTCATTGGGGACGGGATAGCCTAGTGGTTAGAACTGTGCGCTCGCAATCTGACGACCCGGGTTCGATTCCCGTTGAAGAGGATATTTTCCCCTGGAGTTCACATCAGTGCAGACTCCACTCTCCCCAAAATTCTTTCGGATGAGACTATAAACCGAGGCCCCGTGTGCGAACGCACGCAGAACATCCTGCGCACACGTTAAATCCTGTTCCGCTTTTCGTAAGAGTAGGCCATCGTGTGCCGGTGGGAACAGATGACAAAATTTACAAACCTGCATACACACGGGGACTGGATGTTAAAAAACCCACATGAGCGCTTATTCCATTATCCTCGATATAAAAGAATTATTAAAAAAAATCTCCATCCCCTCTCCCTGCACCCCCCCCCCCTCCTCTCTCTCTCTCTCTGCACCCCCCCCCCTCCTCTCTCTCTCTCTCTGCAACTCCCTCTCTCTCTCTCTCTCTCTCTCCTCTTCACGCTTTCTTTGATATCTTAATAACGCGTAGGTGTTGTTGTTTTTTCTTCTTTCTCCCCTAATGACATCATTTTGATGATGGTTCTCTTCTCTTCTCTTCTCTTTTCTGTATTCTCTTTTAGAGTGGAATTCGTAGTGCCTGGTCTTCTCTCCTGTGCTTGTCACTCTGCAGGAGGTCTGCCTGCTGGCCTCATGACACATTCCCACTTCAGAGCAGTTTATCTTTTTTGTTTCAGGAAGTACGCTGAGAATGTTCGTGTTTCCGTAACCTGCCTGACACTGACATGAATTACGAGATCTTTATCACGCACGTTTGATCTTTTGCATGTTTATAGTGACATACACTTTCTTTTCTCCGATGAAACTGATGCAATTGTCACTAAAAATTGATTAGAGCAAAAATGCAATAAACTGTTGGTGTGGTGAGCGTTAATACTAGCATTTTACATAATTTATTTATTTTTTTTGGTTAAGTGAGAGTGTTAAACACTAGTTTCTTGCCCTTTACTCTCTCCTGAGACATCGTGTAAGATCTGAAAGAATTCGATGTTGTCTGTAATTATTTTTGTATACATGTGAAACGTGGACCATGATAGCGAAGAGAGAGAAAAGAGAGAGAGAGAGAGAGAGAGAGAGAGAGAGAGAGAGAGAGAGAGAGAGAGAGAGAGAGAGAGTGTTCTGAAATAGGAAGGGAAGCAATCAGTACTGGTTATAAACAAATAGTCATTTGCTCCCTTGCCTCAAGTCTTCCTCGAATGTCTCCTCCCCCCTCTCCTTTTCCCCGTTTATATATATTTTCCATCCACTTACCCATCCCCTCCTCTTCCCTTTTTGAAACACAGACAGGCAGAAAAATAGAGGCAGATGGACAACACACGCACACACAAAATGCGCGCGCGCGCGCGCGCCCCCGCCCACCCGCCCCCCTCCCCCCCACACACACACGCGCGCGAACGCACTCATGATATACGCGCATACAACACACTACATATTCAGACCAACCACACACATAATCATAAACACACACACACACTGGGTCAAACTCACGCCGAACATCTTGCGCACACGTTAAATCCTGTTCCGGTTTTCGTAAGAGTAGGCCATTGTGTGCCGGTGGGAACAGATGATAAAATTTACAAAACCACATACACACGGGGACTGGATGGAAAAAAAGCACATACGTGCTTATTCCATTATCCTCGATATAAAAGAATAAGTAAAATAAAAATACTCCTTCGCACGTGTATCCACTGAGCACTGCACTGAAGTTTTCAGGCCGTGTCTCTTGGGCAAACTGAACCTGGCGGAGCCCATCCCTCTCCAGGTACAGGATGCATGCTGGGTATGTTCGTGTGTTTCCTTAATAACCTACAGAACAGTGACATGATTCACGGGATCTTTAACGTGTATGTTTGATCCTTCGCATGCGTATAATATACTTGAAGGAAATTAAGGCAGTGATAGGTCTTGAGCGCTTTGATTTGTTTTTTGCAAGATATAGCGCTGTATAAATTCCATGTATTATTATTATTATCATCATTATTATTATTATTATTATTATTATTATTAGGTCTGCGCTTGAAATTGACCTGGAAGATTGTAAAACTCCCTCCCCAGTGGGGATTGCTGGGGCTTGTCAGTATGAATAGCATCCCTACCTTCTGGGAATTCTGTGCTAGCAATTCTCTCTTTTCTGTCTTCTTTGCCTACTTACGACACTGTAAAATCCAGCCTCAAGACATATCTATTCCAAACTCAAGATTTTTCACTCCTGTTTCATCTGAAATTTGTCCCTGCCTTCAACAGCCGAAATCCCCATCACCTTGCCAAAGTGTAAAACCTGTGTGTGTGTGTGTGTGTGTGTGTTGTGTGTGTGTTTTGTGTGTGTGGTGTGTTGTGTTGTGTGTGTGGCGGGGCGCGCGCGTACATTTGAAATTGCTAACATTGTTAATTGTTTTAATAATAATAATAATAATAATAATAATAATAATAATAAGAAGAAGAAGAAGAAGAAGAAGAAGAAGAAGAAGAATAATAATAATAATAATAATAATAATAATAATGTATGGAACTCATATAGCGCTGAATCTTGTAAAGCAACAAATCAAAGCGCTCAGATGACATTTTTTAAAATATATTTTTTTATCGAGGATAATGGAATAAGCACTCATGTTTTGTTGGTTGTATGTGTATATCTTGAATGCTATCACTTTGAATTTATTTTTTATACAAGATATAGCGCTATATAAATTCCATTATTACTATTATTACTATTATTATTACTACTACTACTACTACTACTACTACTACTACTACTACTACTACTACTCTACTACTACTACTACTACTACTACTACTATCATCGTCATCATCATCATCATCATCATCATCATCATCATCATCATCATCATCATCATCATCATCATCATCATCATCATCATCCCTTTTCTTCCTGTCACCTTCTTCTTGTTCTATTTCTGCCTTCTTGGTCCACTCTCCTGCCATCTTTTTTTAATCCCCAGAAATACCTAGAAGATAACTAATCTCTCCCACACCGAAGTCGGATGCGCTGGGACTGACTTGCCAGGCGCTTAACGGCAGCGCAACACATCCATTTTTTTTTTACTCATACGACAAGTCAATAATAGTTTGCTGTCCGAACGCTCAACGAAGAAGAATACGTTAAAAAAAAAAATCCCTATCTCTAATTCACCAAACGCTGCGGGTGAGATTCGAACCCACGAATATCCTGGACCTAAGGGATTTGAAGTTGAAAGGTCTTATCCACTCCCCTCCCCTCCACTCCACTCGGATTATAGCATCCGTCTTTAAAGTCAGCGACTTATCCATTCA
>CM054146.1:55009884-55012384 GCA_028751875.1 Rapana venosa
AGCCATACCCAGATTCGTTATTTTGCATCCTCAGGGTCGGAAGTCCACAGGGATCTTATCAATATTAGGCCGCCGACGGGCCACCAGCCAGAGGGGCCCTGCACTACTGCTGGGTCACTTTGGCGGTGTTCAGTAGAGCCTGTTCTGAGCTAACATACGCAGGACACCACCTACCAGGCCCCCTACTAACGACAGCATTAGCTCAGAGCCAGACTAAGTGTGCTCTCCAACCACCGTCCCCCGCGAACCTCCAACCCCAAAGGATTGGACACAAACTCACCACAGGCACAGCAGTGTATGGGCAAACCGACTCTGAGGTCACCATGAGACCAGAGCATCTGGAGCCACCGAATCAGAGACTTTTTAAAAATTGTATGATGATCGATTATAATGAAGCTGATGTAATGCTGCTTCTGTGGAGATGCATGTGCTTTGAGACTACTTGACAGGGTTGTACTCTACGCTTACTATCATAATATATCCCGGCGTCAACCGGGTTCCAGAGATAGCGACACCTGCAGTGTTGGTCAGGTAATCTGATCAACACTCTCAAACTCGCATCCGTAAAGTGGGTGAAGCTCAACTGTGTGGTTCCAGTCTTCCCACTGAGCCCACAGCACTCTCACTCTATGTAGGAACCGGCAGAGAGTCCGTAAAATCCATGACTCTTATGGGACTCAAACCTACGATCTTCCAGTCGGTAATCCAAATATATGAAAGTGTTACCTATTGCTTGTAACTAACTGAACACATGAAAAGCGGCCTGCCCTTTGGGAACAAATAAAAGATGATAATTTACGTTGTCACGGAGATAACCCTGCAAACCAAGCTGTACGGCCCACGAGAGGAGCTGGAAAGGACTTGCCACTATTTCTCCCCAAAACATTCTGACAGTATAAAAAGCGAACGAGAGAAGAAGATTGACGTTGTTAATAAAGCTGACTAGAATTTTGCTAAAATGAATACAAAAACAAGAAACGGGAACAAAAGAGGTGTACTCTCAAGTAGTCATCGTGTTGAGCGAAGTTAAAGCACCTGTAGTATCTTTGTGAGAAAATAGACAACACGAGTAAGCAGACGTTTTGCTATGTTTTTGCAATTAAACCGAGAATTACAAATTAACACAATTTGGGTTTGTTTAATAAACTGAATGGTATTCCAAAATGCACAGAAATTTATCTCCAAACTCGCTGCGGTTATAGGCGCAAAATGAATATTGATGTTGTTACTGTCATTTTTCTTGTATTCAGCTAATGTTTTGTTGTGACGTTAATCAAGGCAAATTGCCAAGAAATGATGGCCGTTTTCATAGCGTGAGTAAGAATGGAATGCCATTCTTATAGTTTGATAGTTTTGATAGTGTGGGTGAGAAGTGAATCTCATTCTTATAGTTTAACGTCCTATGCTTTCTAAAATAATATACATCGGGCTTAAAAATGAATTACTTCGTGATGTCTTCTCCTCTTGTCTCTCTTCCTTCGAAGCATTTACCTTTATACACTGTTGTTATTCTTCAGTGTTTGGTTTATACACCACCCATCCACCCCCCCCCCCCACCCCCCGCCCCGCAAGAAAAACCCAAAACCAACCCCAAAACTTGTACTTCCATTTCATTCTTACTCTTTCCTCTGTAGAAACATGGTTAAACACTGTATGTTTGTCCGTCACAACCTCCAAAGCAGCAGAAGAGGCAGCAGCTGTTTCGGAAATTGGGAAGAAATTTGACTATAGTGGAGATGCTCTGCCCACAGTACATCCCCACTCTCTCGGCCAGGAGGCATAAGGACAGTCAGCGTTGGAGGTGTTCTCTCAAAGGTCAACCAGCCCCCAGGGCTGCAGCACATAAGGACTGTGCAAGTCAAGCCTCCTAGTCAGAGTCATAGTCGATCACTAAAGACTAAGCTGTAAAGTGGAATTCCATGAGTGGGAAAGAAAGCCACTGGTCATACAGCTTCTCACTTTGCTGTTGTCCCCAGCGTCAATGGTTTAATCAAGAACTGTGATAAAACTCAGGTGCTGAAGGCTAGTGTCTACCAGCTCCCTAACGTAAAAGATGAACATGATATTGCTGTTGAGCACACTATGAACTTTTGGCTCGTTGATGCTATTTTGTATATTATGTGAATATGTCTGACTTTCTGAATAACATCTTGTTTAATAAACCAAACGTGAAGTTAACATGGTTTTTCTTTCTTCAGTAAAGTAACGACAATAAAAGATACAAAATCAAATTAATCCTCTATATCACATAGGCCATCACACTTTGAACAAAGTCTCTCTTCACAAGAAATATTCAATACAGTTCCTGTTTGAACCGGAAGTGTGTGGTTCGGCATCCTTAATATGATCATGAATGCGTGAGAGCTAGATTCTTTGGCAAAATTGAGAATAAGAAGAAAATTTACGCTAAACGAAAAGAGTCCAAAAGACATTTAGACAAATCCATGTTCCCTAACTAGCAATAAAAATATTCTTGACAGATAAAAGGAAAGTTAAAGAC
>CM054146.1:55017384-55022384 GCA_028751875.1 Rapana venosa
TAATTCCCCTCTTACCTTAGTATTAAATTTAATAATAGTAATAAAATTTTTACTGATGGTTCGGTAGTCGACTGTGGTAATGCTGGATCTGCTTTTGTAGTTCCTGCATTAAAGATGGAAAAATCTTATCATTTAGGCAAAGATTTTTCGATCTTTACTGCAGAACTTATAGCTATATTAATGGCCTTAAATTTTTTTTGTATTAAATATTCATATCAATATATTTAAGGTGCTGTTTTGTGTGTGTGTGTGTGTGTGTGTGTGTATGTATGTATGTATGTATGCGTGTGTATGTGTGCGTGTGTAAGTTAAAGAGCAAATGAAATGTAGATACTAATAAACATACAAAATGTAAATTTCTAACAAATACGCGAAAACACTCGCACCTAGCAATTCTTTTTTTCTTCTTTTAAAAGATGTTCAGAAATATGTACTTAACATGGAATGCTAGCAAACTAAGGTTAAAAATGACAAAGAAAGAAAGAAAGAAAAACCGAAAGAAAGAAAAAAGAAAGAAAAGGAAAAAGAAAGAAAGGAAGAAAGATGAAAACAAAGAAAGACAGACAGAAAGAAAGAAAGACAAAAAGAAAGCAAGCAAGAAAAATACAAAAGAAGAAAGACAAAAAAGAAAGAAAAGAAAGAAAGAAAGAAAGAAGAAAGAAAAAAGGAAAGAAAGAAGAAAGAAAGAAATAAAGAAGGGAAGAAGGAAAGAAAGAAGGAAAGAAAGAAGGAAAGAAAGAAAGAAGAAAAGAAAGAAAAGAAAGAAAAGAAAGAAAGAAGGCGAAAAGAAAAAAAGACAGACATAAGACAGAAAGACAGACATAAAGAAAGACAGACAGGCAAACAGAAAGACATGACACACATAAGTAAATAAAGAAATAAACAGATAAAGAAAGAAAGAAATGAAGAAAGAAAGAAAGAAAGAAGAAAAGGCAGAAAGACAGACAAACAGACATAGAGAGAGATAGACAGAAAAACATGCAGACAGAAGGACAGACAAGCACACAGAGAGACAGACAGACAGACAAGCAGGCAGACAGAAAGACAGACAGGCAGACAAAAAAGGAAGAAAAAAGAAAAAAAATGGCAAAGCAAATCACTAGATGTTTTTTCAGTTCTAATCCAGGAGACAGCGAGATGGGAATGATAAAACATGCATGACATGGTGTGGTGTGGTGTGGTATGGAATTAACACAACATGAGGGGAGAGAGACAGAGAGACAGAGAGACAGAGACAGAGAGACAGAGAGAGAGAAAGAGAGAGGGAGAGGAGAGAGAGTAGGGAAAGAGGGAGAGGGAGAGAGATAGAGAGAGGGAAAGAGAGAGGGAGAGAGAGGAGAGAGGGAGGGAGAGAGAGAGGGAGAGAGAGGGAGAGAGAGAGACGGGGAGAGTAAGAGAGAGATAGAGGGAGAGAGAGGAAGAGAGAGAGCGACAGAGATGGAGTGAGAGAGGGCGAGAGAGAGAGAGGGCGAGAGAGAAGGAGGGAGAGAGAGAGCGAGGGAGAAAGAGGGATAGAGAGAGAGTGAGAGAGAGGGAGGGAGGAGAGAGAGGAGAAAGAGAGAGAGGGAGAGAGAGAGACGGAGGGAGAGAGAGAGACGGAGGGAGAGTGAGAGAGAGGGAGAGAGAGAGAGGGAGAGAGTGAGAGAGGGAGAGAGAAAGAGGGAGAGAGAGGAGAGAGAGACAGAGACAGAGACAGATAGACAGACACAGACACAGACACAGACAGACAGACAGACAGACAGAGATTAACAACCACTTAAAGCTTTCATAGCTGACAAAAGAAAAAGAAGAAGAGAAGAAGGGAATACTTAAACAAGAAAATGAACAGAAGCATTCCCGGGTTTTGTCCCAGCCCCCTCCAACCCCTCCCCCCCTCCCCATTCCCCCAATGGAAGAGGAACCGATAAAAACAGAATAAATACAGTGACACGGGAGGGATGGGGGTGGGATGAGGGGGTGGGATTGGGGGGGGGGGGATGGTGGGGGGGGGGGGGGGGTGGGGGGGGGGGGGGGGGGGGAGGAGGAACAACAAACATTGATTCACAATCGTTCCGAAAAGCAAATATCAAGGTGTCATGAACTGGAATCTTTCCAGATAAAACGAACGATATATTTTTTGGAACACACACACACAGACACACAAAGACACGACACAGACACACACGCACACAGACACGCGCGAGCGCGCACAAGCACAACACACACACACACACATACACACAACACACATACACACACAATGCAAATACACACACACACACAACACACAACACACATACATACACAACACAAAAACACACACGCACAAATACACACACACACACACACACACACACACACACACACACACACAACACACACACACACACACACACACAAAACACACACACACACACCACACACACCCCGTACACGCACACACACACACACACACACACACCCCACACACACACAATCACTGTCAAATCGAACTGTAACTATAAAGTTGCCAGAGTACCAGAGCTTCAGTGGACTAGTGGCAAATACACTTGTCTAGGCAGCGAAAGAATTGTGGTTCAAACCCATACAGAAGCCATATTCTTCTCTCCAACTCTACTACACGTTGACTGGGTGTTCTGGGTGCTAGTCTTTCGGAGGAAGCTATTAACCGAGATCCAGTATACACGTAAAGGACAGCATATCATACTACACCACAATACGCACCTCACTATAGCGTACTATACCATATTATTGCAACACAACACAGCACATCACAGCGTGGTACTCTCGATATCATACCACACTACAATATACCTTACCAACAGTACCCGCACAGGAACAACACCACATCACACAATAACAACCAACACATAACACCGCACTTACAGCATACTATACCACATCACACCCCCACCACAAACCGCACAACACCACACCACACCACATCACATTACACCACATGCACACACACACCACACCAACACAACACCACACCCACCACCACACTACACCACACCACACCACAATACATACACACCACACCAACAACAGCACCACACTACACCCACAGAACACCACACCACACCACACCACACATACCACACCACACCCCATTACACCACACCCCAATACACCACACCCACCACACACACACCATACCACACACACCACATTACACCACACCACATTACACCACACCACACCACTATCCACCCACAACCACATCACACCACATCACCCCCCCACAACACCACACCACACCACACCAAACCAAACCACACCACACACACACCACACCACCACACCACAACCACACCACACCACCGAGATGACACAGCTAAGACTGATTGACTTCAACCCTATGTAAGGACTCGAACGAGGATCGAACCTTCACACTGCTGACTTTCTAGGCAGGTTCTTTACCTCTAGACCACCGACTGAGTATATAAATTTTGTTCTCACACTTATATCATCTAATAATAATAATAATAATAATAATAAAAAGGTATGGAATTTATATAGCGCTGAATCTTGTAAAGCAACAAATCAAAGCGCTCAGATGTTTTCCCCCGAGGATAATGGAATAAGCACTCATGTGCTTTTTTACATCCAGTCCCCCCTGTGTATGCGGTTTTGTAAATTTTGTCATCTGTTCCCACCGGCACACAATGGCCTACTCTTTCGAAAAGCGGAACAGGATTTAACGTGTGCGCAAGATGTTCTGTATGCGTTCGCACACGGGGCCTCGGTTTATAGTCTCATCCGAAGGATGTCATCCTTCAGATGAGATATCATGTTAGCCAGCTCATTAATAACAAACCAAAAATCCCCCCCCCCAAAGAACCCCCCCCACCCCCAAAGAATCCCCGGCTCCCGACCCCTCCCCCCAACCCCCCAAAACAACAAACAAGACCAACAGAAACAAAGCAACAGCAACAAAGCAATAACCCCAAACACACAAAACGAAAAACAGACAACTCTAAGTATGAACAATTCCTTTTCTTTTAACAGACAGAGAGGTTCTTGCCGACTGTTGTTAAAAAAACACACAAAAAGAAGAAAGATTGATACATCGTAAATAACATGTCAAACATGTTCGAGTACTATGTATATATAATAAAATATATAATATATAATATATATATATATATATATATAAATATATATTATAAATATATACACTGAAAATGATACTTATTTATTTATTCTTTAATATCGAGGATAATGGAATAAGCACTTACGTGCATTTTTTACATCAGTCCCCGTGTGTATGCGGTTTTGTAACATTTTTTCATCCGTTCCCACCTGCACGCAATGGCCTACTCTTACGAAAAGCGAAACAGGATTTAACGTGTGCGCAAGATGTTCTGCGTGCGTTCGCACACGGGGCCTCGGTTTATAGTCTCATCCGAAGGACATTTGGGGAGAGTGGAGTCTGCACTGATGTTAACTCCAGGGAAAAATATTCCCTGGAACGGGATTCGAACTCGGGTCGTCATATTGCGAGCGCAATGTTCTAACCCACTAGGCTATCCCGTCCTATGGTATTGTGTTATTGTGGTAAAATGGTTAACGTCAATTATATTATGGTATTGTTTCTTGATTTTTAAAATTTTGGTTTTATAAAATCATCTATATCTTAACGGGATGACACGAAATTAAGAATATGAACTGAAAAAAAACACCCAACCCCAAACCAACCACCCAAAACCCCAACCAAACAAAAAATAAAACCCTGGACCAAACCGTCGTGCATCTGTACTTTCATATCAAAGGAGGATAAACTAAAATAAAACAACACACAAAAAGGTTCACCGATAAATAAACTGAGAACAGCACCCACGCTTCTCTATGTCGTAAGACACTGGAAAATTGCTCACTTAATCGACCTGTTGTTTTCTCTCTCTCTCTCTCTCTCTCTCTCTCTCTCTCTCTCTCTCATCATCTCTCTCTCCTCTCTCTCTCTCTCGTCTCTCTTCTCTCTCTCTTCTCTCTCTCTCTCTCTCTCTCTCCTCCCCCCC
>CM054146.1:55029884-55032384 GCA_028751875.1 Rapana venosa
AAAGACAATTTAATTATGTTAGAAAGTTATATCAGGTGAGTTGGATAAAATTGTATGAAGTATATGGTGGAACATGGGTTAGTCTTTTCTACAGAAAAGAACAACAGTTGTGCTTTTTAACAATGGTGCTGATCCTCTTTAACGTCCTGTTTTTAAATTGTTGTGAACATGTTCTGGATTATAAGCCTATGGTATAATTTCTTGAGTATAATACTTACTTCAAAATTAAACATGGATTGTCACATCGAAATTATGCTTTGAACAAGGCAAAAAGAAGTCTGATGTATTAAAGGCAATTAGTCGGCAAATATGGGCACACGATTCATTAGTACTAAGCATTTATCATTATCACTAGTTCGTTTTAAACTAACATTGGTCAAGAATTATTCTTTAGTGCCCCTCAAATATTTATTGAACAAAATTCAAAGCTTAGATTGTTAGCTTTTCCGGTTGCTTTGGAGTCCGTTTCATGCATCTTCTTTAGGAACGTAATAGTGAAATAGGGTGTACTACCTCTAGAGGATTTATCGTAACTTAAGCCGTTTCAAGTATATTTAAGAAGTTCAACAGTTGAAAACAATTTTGCATGGATATTTACTAAGATCCGACTTAGGAATTTCCCAATAAGCTAAAATATCTCTTCTCTTTGTCACTATTAGTACTGACACTTCCGATATCTTTCAAAGAGTCAAGTTTCAATCCTAAGCAAGACTGGCAAAAATCCACACTCTTTTAACACCTTGTCAAAATGGGAACTTCAGAAATGCAGATTTTGATATCTACCATCTTCTTTAAAAAAAGAAGAAAATGGGCTTATCTTGGCGCTTATATAAATGTGCACCTAGAAGATACATATCCTTCTTTCTTATGATATACACTGACGGATCCTTCTTAAAAACAAGGAAAGCAGGCCGGCTGGCATTCATTATTCCAGCTTTTAAAAAAGATTGAAATGTCCTATCACTTCGGCAAACAAATTTTTCCATCTTTACTGCTGAACTTAGCTGCTATTTTGATGGCTTTGTACTTTCTGCTTGATTCCCCCAATACTGTTTTTCAGGTTGTGTCCTGTGTTGATTCTAAATCTGCATTACGTCTCTCAGTAACTCGTCTTCGGGACCGTTAGCAGTAGCTATTACTGAAATTATTTTGTTGGTACATTTTCTAATTCTTGAGGGGTTCGAATGTTACTTTTCTGCTTGGTTCCATTCAATATGTAGTATTCCTTTTAATGAACGGTTGGACAAAGCTGCCAAAAAGCAGCAAAACTTGATAGCTATTCCACTGTTTTTGATATTCCTCTTTCTCTTCATGAAGGTATATGCTTTTGCTTCAAAATGTTTACTGATAACTGTGAAAAAGAAAACAGGAAGAGGTGGTTATCCCCAGAATACTTGTTAAGTTTCTTGGATATGAAAACATTCTTTGCACTCAGTACGGCTTTCGAAAATCCTGTACTAGAAAAATTGTTTTATCTAATCTACAGAATTGAAATTATGCCTTTCGAGCAAATTTGCCAAAAATTATACAATGTATATGCAGTGAAAATTTTTCTAATGTTCCTGTTCTGTATCAATGTCAAGGTTTAAAAACGTTTTTACCTTCATTTCAAGATAAGTCTCTGCAGGAAGTTTTAACCAATCCAGAGTTATTATGTGAGATAGGCTTGTCTCTGTTGCAATCACAGTATTCTCTTTTTTGTAAAAGTTGGTCGTACGGAAATCTACAATTTGCTTGTTTCACAGCTGCCGTTACAAGTAGTTCACAATTGTTTTGTTTTCGAAAAAAAAAAAAACAATTAGAGTCATTTTTCATTGTTCTGGGATTTTGTTTACCTTTTTGTAGTTCTATGCCATGTTTTTTGCAACTATATTTATATGTTGGAATACGTCTTTAATTGTGCCATTCATACAAAACACGTATCTCTTCTACTTAAAGCCTTATCTATTATGCTGCCCCCCCCCCCCATCCCCCTGCCCCATCGTTTATATCACTATAACGTGAACAGACCGTAAAATTAAAGACAACATATATACATTAATACATACATACATACATACATTACATACATACATACATACCATCTTCATACTTAATACATTACATACATACATAAATACATTAATAATACATACATACTACATGCATACATCTATCTATCTGTCCCGTAGTCTGACGTAGTGGGGGCACCCTCAAAAGACTCTCAAAAACCAACCGTTCCCTCCATTCCTTCTCTGTTCTGTTTTCAGGGTTTTGTTGAGTACGTAGGCTGTCCATTCGCTGATGTTATCCTCCCAGCTCTTCCTTGGTCTGGCCTCTTCTTCTTCCTCCTTGGAAGTGCCTTGTAAAACTTGTCTTTGCAAGTCCTTTGGCTCTTGTGACATGCCCATACATTTTAGTTTACGCTTTTTTCACGAATCGTTAGAAGGGTTCTCATAGGGTCCAATGGTTTGCTGATTTGTTATGCCGCTTTTCGTTGCTTATGTGGTTCTTTGGTAGG
>CM054146.1:55039884-55049884 GCA_028751875.1 Rapana venosa
TTGTTTATATACATATTTTTATGGGACATTTTTTTTATGCATGCCAAGGTGTGCATGAATGTAGGAGCGCTAATTCAGGACAAAGAAATCAAAAGTAAAACAGGGTACAGCATCTTCCTTTGCCCTTCTTTCTTGAAATGTTTGCCATCATCTTCAACCTAACCCTCAAGTGATTTTTTTCTTTTTACCAAAAAAGAAATCTTTCAGACAAACTTGGCCAGTTAAAAAAAATTGCTTGATATTTTATGAGGGCAATCTCCCCGACATAGTTAATTCATATTTCTAAGGTTATGTTGTGTTCTGTTAGCTTTATTTAGCAAAGGATTTGACAAGAAAATGAAAAAAAAGGAAAATAGAACGAAGTTGAACATAAATGAAAAACAATTGTGTGTGTGGTGTGTGTGTGTGTGTGTGTGTGTGTGTGTGTGTGTGTGTGTGTGTAGCTGTGTGTGTGTTACGTGTGTGTGCGCGCGCGCGCGTGTGTGTACGTACGTATGTATGTATAAATTATATGTATGTATGTATGTATGTATGTATGTATGTATGTATGCATGCCTGTATGTGGGTGCGTGTGGGCGCGTGCTTGGCGCACACGCGCGTTTGTTGTTATGTACAGTGTGTGTGTGTGTGCGCTCACGGGCACGTTCATTATACACACAATTTATGTTTATTTTATTTATTTATTCTTTTATTTGCAAGATAATAATGGAATAAGCACTCATGTACTTTTTTTTAACATCCAGTCGCCGTGTGTATGCAGTATTGTAAATTTTGTCATCCGTTCCCACCGGCACACAATGGCCTACTCTTCCGAAAAGCTCTAGCCAGCCTACAAGAACTACGCCCGGCAAACAGTGAACGGAAGAAAGCTTGCTTTGTTTGACCATACCATCGGCCATAACCTCCTGTCAGAAAACCATTCTGCAGGGTTCAGTACACACAGGAAGGGCTACGATGCAGACACCAAAGATTTCCCCTGTGGGTGGATGTCATGGACCTGTCAGTATAAATAACATCCCCACCTTCCCGAAATACTGTGCATGGAAATCCCTCTTTTCTATCAATCTCTTTGTTTCTGCCTTGTTCTCTTTTTTTGGTTCCTGTCGCCTCCTTCTTGTCTGTTTTCTGCCTTCTTGGTCCATTCTCCTGCTATGCCTTTTCCCCATAAATACTTAAAAGATGACAATTCTCTCCCCACGCCTAAGTCGGACGCGCTGGGCTTGACTTGTCAGGCGCTTAACGGCAGCGCAACGCATTTTCGCTCACATGACAAACAACATTAGTTGCTGTCTGAGTGTTCGACGAAGAAGTGTTTGAAAGTGGAGCAGCGTAGAGGGTGAAAATAACAGGGCCCAGTACTGATCCTTGTGGAACTCCACTTTTCAGTTTGACAAGTTTGGATTGATTGTTGTTTACAACTGCCTGATATCGGTCTGTAAGATAATGAGGTAAACCATTTGAGGGTAGTGCCATTAATATCAACAGTTATTTTGAAAGCGGAAGAGGAAAATGAGTGGTCTAGTATAGTATCAAATGCTGCTGAAAAGTCAATAAGAGTAAGAAGGGAGATTTCAAACTAACTGCGTGGCATGGCTACGCGCCTTTTCTACATAGATGTTATTGTAAAGTGCAAACAGTATTCCTTTAATTTCTCTCTGCTTTTGTCTGTCTGGTTTTCTGTCTGTCTGTCTGTCTGTCTGTCGGTCTGACTCTCTCTCTCTCTCTCTCTCTCTCTCTCTCTCTCTCTTTCTCTCTCTCTATGTTGGTTTGTTTGGGATTTTCAATATTATTATTGTTTATTTTTATGACATATCTCTGATAAGGGCGGGGAATGAATGTAAAAAGGCACCTGGGTGCTTATTCATTTTTCTCAAAATAAAAGAATTTGATCTCTCTATGTTTCTCTCTCTCTCTGTTTCTCTGTTTCTCTCTCTCTCTCTCTCTCTCTCTCTCTCTCTCTCTCTCTCTCTCTCTCTCTCTCTCTCTCCCTCTCTCTCCCTCTCTCTCTCTCCCTCCCTGTCCCCTCTTGCCTCTCTCTCCCTGTCTGTTGATGAAGGGTACAGAAGGCATTTCTTTCTACACAGATGAGCGCCTGTAACCCAATGCTGTGGAGAACACTGGAGAAGCCTGGCAGTGAGACACCCAGTTCCTGGACATTGCAAGGATCTGAGCAGGAGAGATGGTAACGACACGCTACGATTAGATGACACGTTCATTTGCCGTTTGTGGAGAAAAAAGGATATGATCAGGTTTTCCAGATCTTTGTCAGACATTAGCAAACCGTCACTAATCGGTTTCACTGACTGGTTTCGTGGAGATGTAAGTAGAAGGAAGTGTGCACATGTAGAAACTTGATGCTTTATTCTGTGGTGTTGTGTGATACGTCTAAATGTGTTGGCTGGGTTTTAATTTTTAGTGACAGGTTTGTAGTCGTAACACGCATCCCATTTAGTTTGTTTGTCTCTTTGCTTGGTTTTGTTTTATGGTTTGGATTGGTAAAAATTACAAGAATTTGCAAGAAATCTTTACTTTAAAAAGATCCCACTGTCTTACATGAAGACAGTAGGCATTTTAGTTATATAAACTTTGGACACTATTTCATTTTTTTGTATCTTATTATAAAGTAAAGGTTGTGAAGGTATTCCCATAACCTATGTGGTCGCAGGGGAGCGAGGCATCAGAGACCTCAGCTTCTCTAAGGGCCAGCATATTGAGGGCGGCGACCATCTCCTCTCCCTCGCTGCTTTACCTAAAAGAGGGCAGGTACCCATTTACAGCTGGGTGAACTGGGAGACCTGTACTGAAGCCGAGGCGCACAAACGGTCACCCATCCAACTGGTAACCACGCTCGATGCTGCTTAACCTTGGCTGGGGGAAAGCGAGTGCTCTGATCACTGAGCTGTCCCGTGCCCATATCTTATTATGTTTCTTGTAAAGCTCCATGTTGTTTTTCCTTAATCTTCCCATGATTGATGTGGTTGCTAAAAATATTTTCATCTGACTGAGCATGATATAAGTTCCATGTTTGTTGCTGCACAAGATAATGTATGAGAACTTGTTGCTTCACAAGGTAATGTATGAGAGCTTGTTGCTACACAAGGTAATGTATGAGAGCTTGTTGCTACACAATGTAATGTATGAGAGCTTGTTGCTGCACAAGATAATGTATGACAGCTTGTTGCTGCACAAGGTAATGTATGACAGCTTGTTGCTGCACGAGATAATGTATGACAGCTTGTAGCTGCACAAGGTAATGTATGACAGCTTGTTGCTGCACAAGGTAATGTATGACAGCTTGTACCTGCACAAGGTAATGTATGACAGCTTGTTGCTGCACAAGGTAATGTATGACAGCTTGTTGCTGCACAAGGTAATGTATGACAGCTTGTTGCTGCACAAGGTAATGTATGACAGCTTGTTGCTGCACAAGGTAATGTATGACAGCTTGTTGCTGCACAAGGTAATGTATGACAGCTTGTTGCTGCACAAGATAATGTATGACAGCTTGTTGCTGCATGAGGTAATGTATGAGAGCCTGTTGCTGCTCAAGGTAATGTATGACAGCTTGTTGCTGCACAAGGTAATGTATGACAGCTTGTTGCTGCACAAGGTAATGTATGACAGCTTGTTGCTGCACAAGGTAATGTATGACAGCTTGTTGCTGCACAAGATAATGTATGACAGCTTGTTGCTGCATGAGGTAATGTATGAGAGCCTGTTGCTGCTCAAGGTAATGTATGACAGCTTGTTACTGAATGAGGTAATGTATGACAGCTTGTTGCTGCACAAGGTAATGTATGACAGCTTGTAGCTGCACAAGGTAATGTATAAGATAGTTTTATGGTAATAATAATAATAATAATAATAATAATAATAAATGGAATTGTATAGCGCTATATCTTGCAAAGACAAATCAGAGCGCTTGCATTCAACATATTCTTACAGAGTCATGCAGCCAATAATTATCAAAAGCTTAAACAAAATTCAAATGTACGCACCTATATATATACATACACACGCGCGCGCGCGCGCGCACACACACACACACACACACACACACACACACACACACACACACACACACACACACACACACACACACACACAGGTTGTAGGCTTTGGCAGGGTAATGGGATTTGGGCTGTTGGAGGCAGGGGCAGTTTTGAGATGAAAAGAGGGAAAAAGTTAGGTTTGAAACAAATATGTCTTGAGGCTGGATTTAAATGTGTCATATATAGGCCTCTGTCGAAGAGAGAGAGGAAGGTTGTTCCAGATGGATGGACCAGAAATAGAGAAAGAGCGACGACCAACGGTGGACTGGTTGAATCTAGGTATTCGAAAGCGCAAGGTATCTGCAGCAGAGCGGAGGGAACGAGAAGGAGTGTACAGGTGAAGACATTCACAGAGGTAGGAAGGTGCTGTTTGGTGGAGACATTTGTAACAGAGAGTACTGATCTTATAGTTTACTCTCTGTGGCACAGGCAACCAGTGGAGAGATGGCAAGAGAGGAGTACTGTGTTCAGATTTTTTCTTTCTGAGGACTAGGCGAGCTGCAGAGTTTTGTATACGTTGAAGGGAGTGGGTAGATGTTGCTGGCAGACCAGCTAAAAAGAGAATTGCAATAGTCCAGACGTGAGAGAATGAAAGACGCAACAAGTTTAGATGTTGCATCAGTGGACAGGTACTTTCGAATTGCACTGATATGCCCTAATTGATAGTAGCATGACTGACAGGTCTGGGTGATGAATTTTTGCATAGAGAGTGTGTTGTCGATAACAACTCCTAGATACATCACAGCAGTGGACAGAGAGACCGATGTATTACCGAGTTCTATTGAAGTTGTTGTAATGGAAGAGAGTTTGTGTTTGGTGTGCTTTTTTCAGAAACAAGTATGTTTAACCAAGGAGGAAGAATCAAAGTGCTGTTGGCACCTTGGCCCACAAACGTGGATGTAAAAAAGCACATGAGTGCTTATTCCATTATCCTCGATATAAAAGAATAAATAAGTAAATAAATAACGTGTGATACATTGACATTACCCACTACAGGAACTGTCCCACACTCATTATGTTTGTGGGGTATGGATATGGTAGCATTTTCATACTGTACCTGAGTCTTCATTTTAAAATTTTAAACAGATAAGTGATTCAAAACCTGGCAATACTTAGTCATGTAGCGTTGAATGTCTATTCCAAAATAGATCTGGAAGCATGGTTAATACCCATTTTGGTATTTTGTTTTTTTTCTGTGTCTCCAAAGTCGGAGTAATGTGTGCTATTACATGTTGCAGAAAAATCAATATTCATTTTATGTCTTAAAAAAGTGTTAGTTAGTGGGTTGTTTTTTAATATAACACTGTCTGATCCTCAGTAATGCTGCATCTGTCAGAATTTGTCTTTATTAAAGAGAGATACTAAAGTTGTCATATATCTTGAAAAGTATGGTCTAGGGAGAAGGAAGACAGCTGTTCAGGAAAAAAAGCTGTCAGGCTTTGGCAGCTACATCAGGCTGAGCAGAGTAAGGGTCATCTGCTCAGGTGTCGTCTGCCTTATTTTCTCTGCACTGTGACAGTTCTGTGACATTTTTGTCACTTTGTCTATGTGAGCGTTCTCCACTGACCTTTTTCCTTGTAACTTTATCCTGCCTGACAGTCACTTTTTCTTTTTACTTTCTTACTGCTTGTTTTTTCTGTTCTTTTCTTGTTTTTGATTTCCTTTTCTTTTGTTTTTTGTGGTTTTCTTCTGTGACTTTTCTCCCCCCTGTAACCTTTTCCGTACCTAAGTCTAAAACTTTTTATGTTATCGAACTCTTTGATTTTTTTTTGGTGGTAACTCTCTTCTCGTAACTTTCTTGTCTTTTACATACTTCCTGGGTAAATGAGTTGTTGGCTTATTTCCTTTAAGAACCGGTTTACGGCTACGGACAAATCCACTGGCATTTTGACACACAAAACAAGTCTGTGAGAGTTCTCTCTCTCTCACTCTCTCTCTGTGTCTGTCTCTCTCTCTCTCTGTCTGTCTCTGTCTCTTTGTCAGTCTGTCAGTCTGTCAGTCTGTCTGTCTGTCTTTCTGTCTGTCTCCCTGTCTGTCTCTCTGTCTCTCTGTCTGTCTGTCTGTCAGTCTGACTGTCTTTCTCTCTTCTCTCTCTCTCTCTCTCTCTCTCTCTCTCTCTCTCTCTCTCCTTCCATCTCTCCTCTCTCTCTCTTGCTTTTTCCAAACAACAGATCAACACGACGTGTGAACACGTGACGTCGTATCGAATGCGCAGGATCAAATTCAGACCTTGCACTCTTGTGCTGACAAACTAAAGGTAGTATTAGTATGTATTATTTTTGTTTTTTTTTTGGCTGAAGCTTTTCTGGCAGTCTCCTAGGAGAGTATCGACTTCCTACTCGTCTCGACAGTTCAGGTTCAATACTGAGGAGGGGAGAAGTGTGCCTGGTGGTGTGGGTGTTGGTGTGGAAAGAAAACTGGGAACAGGTGTAAAGGTGCGTGTCATCAAGCACAGACTGGAAGGCCGTGGGTTTAAATCCCATAAGAATCATAGGGATTTCTTTTTTTTTCTTTTACCTCGACCGGCTCCTACCCAGAGTGAGTATGCTGTGGGCTCATTGAGAAAGACTGGGACCACATAGTCGAAGTTTATCCACATTTGAGTTGAGAATGGTGCTCAAATTACCTGACCAACATATGCAGGTGTCTGTATCTCTCTGGCCTGGTTGACGCTGGGTATATATTATGATAGTAAGCGAAGAGTACAACCCTGTCACGTAGTCTCAAAACAGACGTACTTCCATAGCAGCGTTGCTATATCATCCTCATTATTATCCATCATCATGCAATAACAGAAAATTGTTTCTGATTCAGGGATTCATAGAAGTTGAGGCAGAAAAAGACAATACATTTGCACAGGTATGAGTACACACTTACATGAACGAATATTTGCAGTCACACACACACACACACCACACCACACACACACACAGCACACACACACACATACACACACACACACGCGCACACACACACATACACACACACACGCACACACACACACACATACATACACACACACACACACACACTCGATGACGCACACATATGTATTCAGACCGTGATCTGGGATACTACGGACTGGGCAAATAGAATCCACAATTGGAACGGTAGAAGAGGGCAAACAGGGATTAGGATTGAACGAACTGAAAATGGAGGAGACAAATGTGGACATAAACTGATACAATATGCAATAAACCAACATGTTCCAAAAGGTGAACCGATTTAAACGGGTCAATATCAAATCAGTCCTGGAACCGTGTACGCCTAGCATTCATGACCCAAATTGAATGTAAACAATGTGAGCTTTGCAAATAGGGTCCAAGTTTCGATCAAACTCTGATGAATGTTAAGCAAACATGAGACAGGATGTGGTTTGCCAAGTATGTGCCAAACTTGAAACAAACTGAGCTTAGCAAGTATGGAACAACGAAGGGGCAGATGATATTGACAAAATCTAGAGCAATACTAGCGCAACAATACTGAATCTGTCATATACAGACCAACGCTAGCACAATGGAATAAACTTTGATTTCCTTTAAACATTGGGTTATTTATTCATCTATTTATTCTTTTATTTCGAGGATAATGGAATAAGCATTCATGTGCTTTTTTACGTCTATTTCCTGTGTGTATGCAGTTTTGTAAAGTTTGTCATCCGCTCCCACAGGCACATAATGGCCTACTCTTCCAAAAAGCGGCATGGGTTTTAACGTGTGCACAAGATGTTCTACTTATCATTGTTTACTATTTTTTACCTTAAATATGCACGCTGTTAAATGATCATACTATTTGCTTTGCTCTAAACAACTCGATCTATTCAGTTATCCAGTATGCTAGAAAACTATTCTAGAGACATCTATTATTTTATTTATTTATTTATTATTTTATATCGAGAATAATGGAATAAGCACTCATGTGCTTTTTTACATCAAGTCCCCGTGTGTATGCGGTTTTGTAAATTTTGTCATTTGTTTCCACCGGCACACAATGGCCTACTCTTCCGAAAAGCGGAACAGAATTTAACGTGTGCGCAAGACGTTCTGCATGCGTTCGCAGCACGGGACCTCGGTTTATAGTCTCATCCGAATGACTTTGACATTCAGCTCCATTTTTTTGGTCAAACTGGGAAGAAAGGGCGAGGCTGGGAATCGAACCCACAACCTCACGGTTTACTTGTTGGCAGGCGAACAATCTTTGTGTGTGCATAATAGGTATATTCAGACAGAACTTAAGTAAGATTGCTTGCTGTCCTGTTACGATTACAAAACAATGCACATAAGACAAAACTTAAACGAATTCTGTTTAAAACCAGATTGAAGCCATACAGTTTTATCAAATATGGATCAAAATAGAAATTGCGCAGGTTCGGCAAAGTGGAACAGACAACTTCAGCAGCTATAAACCAAATTGGAACAATTTCAGGTTACACAGCTAGAAACCCCCAAGTAAAAAAAAAACCACCCTGAAAAACGAACTTAACGATTTCTTTATTTAAAATTGCTTGTAAATAATATTTTCCACCCACACACACACAACCACCACCCACCACCACAACAAAACACACACACACACACACACACACACACACCACACAAACCCCACACACACAGAGTTGTTGTCTGCAGTAAACAAACACATAGATCATAATTTCTGATTTGTTTTTGCTTTGTTTAAAAGGGAAAATAAGCGGCTAGGTCTTTGATAAGTGTTTCGTAATGCACGGCATCTTTGTTTTCACAACAACACAGCCATAAACCAGCTGATCTTGTATCCTGGTCACTTGGATTAAGATAGCTGTGTCACGCTTTGAAAACGTATTAAAATAAGAAGAGAGAGAGAAAGTCATAAAAGAGGGGATGGGTGTTGGTGGACAGGGGGGGGGGGGGGGGGGGGGAGGGGGGTGGGGGGGGTGAGCAGAGAGAAAAGGAAGAAAAGAGAAAGAACGCAGTTAGGATAGGAGAGACAGAGGGTAAGAGTGAAAGAGAACACGTGTGAGTGAGTCAAAGTCAAAGTCAAAGTCAAACTTTTATTTTCAGATGGTACATTGAATAAGCAGTGCATTTGCTTTTTTTTCATCAAGCCATCTATCTAAAGAAAAAAGAGAGAAAAAAGATAATAGACATAGAATAAAAAAAATAATCAATGATAAACCATACAAATTAAACAAGAAAGACAATAACATATGCATACATGGAATTGGAAAAAAAACAAAAAACCCTATACAATATTAAACCATGCAAATCGAATAATTAAAAGATCTAGAAAATATATCCATCATAATACAAACAAACAAGCAACAAAGAAAAACCAAACCAAAACAAACAAAGAAGACAAAACAAAATTTAAAAAAACACACCAACTGCTTCCCTCCCACTCACTACACACTACACACAAAACCTTCAACCATACAAAAAGTAAAGAAGGTAAAGGAGTCCATAACTATAAGGTCTAGGGGAGGAGGCGTCAGAGACCACTTCCTAGGCCATGCATATTGAGGCGGGCTCTCCTCTACTCGCTGCTTTACTTCCTGACCTAAAGAGGCAGTCCATTACAGCTGGGAACTGGGGATAACTGAACCAAGGCGCGCAAACGGTCACCCATCCAACTGTAACCACTCGCTTCGTACCCGCTGCTTCTAACATTGTTGGGAAAGCGAGTGCTCTACACTGAGCTATCCCGTCCCCACACACACACAACACAACACACAACCATACAAACAACGAATAACCCCCAAAAAAGATAAACCAAGAAGAGTGAGTAGTGAGGTGTGTGATGTGGTGTGTTAAAGAGAGAGCATAGATAGGGGAACACACACACACACACCACAAACACCACATATACTTTCCTGCCTGTCTCTCTTGCAATACACTTACTATGAAAAGGCACTACATGAGAATGAAAACACACACACACATACACAAACATACAGACACAACACACACTCA
>CM054146.1:55067384-55077384 GCA_028751875.1 Rapana venosa
ATGACAAAATTTACTCAACTGCATACAAATGGGGACCGGATGAAAAAAATGGACATGAGTGCTTATTCCATTATTATCGGATTAAAAGAACAGATAAATAATATAAGCGCCCCCACCCCCCCGCCCCCCACACACACTCACACACACACTCACTCATTCACACACACACACACACACACACACACACACACACACACACACACACACACACACACACACACACACACACACACCACACACACACACACACACTCAAAGACACACTTACACTCAGACACACGCAACACACACACACACACACACTCACACACACACTTACACACACACACTCACACACACACTCTCTCACACACACTCACACTCTCTCACACACACTCACACACATACGCACACACTCACACACACTCACACACATACTACACACACACTCACATACATTCACACTCACACACATACTCACACACACACACACACACACACTTTCTCTCTCTCTCTCTCTCTCTCTCTCTCTCTCTCACACACACACACACACACACACACACACACACACACACACACACACACACACACACACACACACACACACACACACACACACAAGAAAACCACGGGGCAAAATGTCAACATGTCAACATTCATTTCTGTAGCGCTGACGATGAAATGATGTCATCACAGCAGGAACCCGACCAAGAACTGTTGATTATCCAGCCTTTCCCCTGTCTCTGTCTCTGTTTATCTCCATCTCTGTCTGTCTGTCTGTCTGTCTGTCTGTCTGTCTGTCTGTCTGTCTGTCTGTCTCTCTCTCTCTCTCTCTCTCTCTCTCTCTCTCTCTCTCTCTCTCTCTCTCTTGCTTCTTGCTGTCTCCCCTCTATTGTACTTTATCCATATTACCTAATTATAATCAGTGTATCAGTTTTTATGTTAATGTTTGATTTATTTGACAATTATAGGTTTATCAACGTATCTCTTTTCTCCAAAAAAAAAAATTCGATGTATCTCTTGAAATTAGTGCTCCAGTCTGTTAGGAATTATGTTATGTTAAATGTATAATTAAAAAAAAATCATGTTGTCGTTGTTGTAGTAAGATTTTTACCTGTTTTTGTTGATAGTCCCTAATCAGGGCAAGAACCGGATGAAAAAAAGTATGCGCATGCTTATTCTGTTACCCTTGAAAAATAAAGATTCATTCATTCATTCATTATATGTTGTTGATTTTCTTAAACTGTTTACCACCAAATCATTTCTCTTGTCTATAGGGCTGTCTGTACAACGCTGATTCCAGTAAAAGATGTCCAATGTCCAGTATCTAGTGTCTACTATCTGCCTGTCTGTCTATCTGTCTATCTGTCTGTCTGTCTGTTTCTCTTTGGGTGTCTCGGTAAGTGTATACATGCGTACGTGCCTGAATACATGCCCAAAATGGGCACCAACACACACACACACACACACACACTCACATACACACGCACGCACACACTCGCGTATTATGAGTCTGTTAAAGTTCCGCGTAGTACCAACCCCATCCCACCCTCAACCCCCCACCCCACCCACCCCAAACTCAGAATGACAAACAAGAATCAACAGGAAAACAAAAAGAAACCAGATGTTGTCTATCTACTACGCACAATAAAGAATGAACCAGCGGAGGGAAAGAGCCCCATGTTTTAGTCGTACCTACCAAAGCCGAAGTCGGATGCGCTGGGCCTGACTTGTCAGGCGCTTAACGGCAACAGAAACACACTTTTTTCGCTCCTATGACAGACAAACAATAGCTGCTATCTGAGCGTTCGACGACGACGAAGAAGAAAGAAGAAGAAGAAGAAAAGGAAGAAGAAGAAGAAGAAGAAGAAGAAGAAGAAGAAGAAGAAGAAGAAGAAGAAGAAGAAGAAGAAGAAGAAGAAGAAGAAGAAGAAGAAGAAGAAGAAGAGGGATTGCGAAGAAGAAGAAGGAGAAGAAGAAGAAGAATGCGAAGAAGAATGCGAAGAAGAAGAAGAAGAAGAAGAAGAAGAAGAAGAAGAGAAGAAGAAGAAGAAGAAGAGAAGAAGAAGAAGAAGAAGAGAAGAAGAAGAAGAAGAAGAGAGGAAGAGGAAAAGGAAGAAGAAGAAATGCGAAGAAAAATTGCGAAGAAGAAGAATTGAAAAGAAGAATTGCGAAGAAGAAGAATAGCAAAGAAGAAGAATTGCAAAGAAGAATTGCGAAGAAGAATTGCGAAGAAGATTTGCGAAGAAGAAGATTTGCGAAGAAGAATTGCGAAGAAGAAATTACGAAGAAGAATGCGAAGAAGAAGAAGAAGAGGAGGAAGAATTAGAAGAAGAAGAAAGAAGAAGAAGAAGAAGAAGAAGAAGAAGAAGAAGAAGAAGAGAAGAAGAAGAAGGAAGAAGAATGAAGAAGAAGAAGAAGAAGAAGAATTGGAAGAAGAAGAAGAAGAAGAAGAAGAAGAAGAAAAGAAGAAGAAGAAGAAGAAGAGAAGAAGAAGAAGAAGAAGAAGAAGAAGAAGAAGAAGAAGAAGAAAGAAGAAGAAGAAGAAGCAGTACTTACCAAAACAAAGACTAAGAAAAGAAGAAACCAACCAAAAAAAAAGAAAACTACCAGAAAAACCCTGGCAACAAAGGAACAAAGAAGAAATAAAGAAAAGAGGACATTTTGTTCGGCCGAGTATAGAACGACAAAGAATAGGCCAGCGACGTACAAAGCCTCCTGCCTATTTCTCAGTTCACCTTTCTCTCTCTCTCTCTCTCTCTCTCTCTCTCTCTCTCTCTCTCTCTCTCTCTCTCTCTCTCTCTCTCTCTCTCTCTCTCTCTCTCTCTCTCTCTCTCTCTCTCTCTCTCTCACACACACACACACACACACACACACACACACACACACACACACACACACACACACACACACACACACACACACACACACACACACAGAGACTACTCTCCCCAAAAGTCCTTCGGATGAGACTATAAACCGAGGTCCCGTTTGCGAACGCACGCAGAACATCTTGCGCACGCGTTAAATCCTAATCCGCTTTTCGTAAGAGTAGGCCATTGTGTGTCGGTGGGAACAGATGGCAGAATTTACAAAACCGCATACACACGGGGACTGGATGTAAAAAAGCACATAAGTGCTTATTCCATTATCCTCGTTATAAAAGAATAAAATAAAATAATAAAATAAATAAATAAACAGACGAAGCAAGAAGCGAAAGTAAAATGACACATCTATTCACGCACGAACACAAATTAATGTCCTCTTTCTTTCTTCCCAGTTCGTAAAATAACAAACAGCTTCTGAAGAGAATTTAAGACAGAAAAAAACAAAATGTGTGTGGTGTGTGTGTGTGTGTGTGTGTGTGGTGTGTGTGTGTGTGTGTGTGTGTGTGTGTGTGTGTGTTGTGTGTGTGTGTGTGTGTTGTGTTTTTGTGTTGTAGTTGTGTTGTGTTGTAGTGTTGTGTTTTGTGTATGTTGTGTGTGTGTTGTGTTGTAGTGTTGTGTTTTGTGTATGTTGTGTGTGTGTTTGTGTTGTTTTGTGTTGTGTAGTGTGTGTATTTTGGGTGGTATTTGTGTGTGTGTTTGTAGTTTTGTGTGTGTGATTGTGTGTGTGTTGTGTGTTGTGTGTGTGTGTGTGTGTGTGTGTGTGTGTTGTGTGTGTGTGTGTGTGTGTGCTGTTGTGTGTGTGTTTTGTAGTGTTTGGTGTTGTGTTGTGTTGTGAGTGTGTGTGTGTGTTGTGTGTGTGTGGTGTTGTGTGTTGTATTGTGTTGTGTTTTGTAGTGTTTTGCGTGTTGTTGTGTGTGTTGTGTGTATTTTGTGTGTGTGTTTTGTAGTGTTTTGTGTGTGTGTTTTGTGTGTGTTTTGTTTGTGTGTGTGTGTGTGTGTGTGTGTGTTGTGTGTGTGTGTGTGTGTGTGTGTGTGTTGTTATTCGTTTTTTCTTTACAAGTATTGTTATTAAATTATATGTTATTGTTATTATTATACTATTATTTTTATTTTTTATTATTGTTTTTTTTTATTATTTATTATTGATTATTGTGTGTGTGATGTTGTGTTGTGTTGTGATGTGTTTGTGTTGTGTTGTGTGTGTGAAGTGTGAATGTGTGTGTGTGTGTGTGTGTGTGTGGTGTTCGTTTAAACGTCTATCCACTAAACAGTGGTTTTGGACTGTGTGTGTGTGTGTGTGTGTGTGTGTGTGTGTGTGTGTGTGTGTGTGTGTGTGTGTGTGTGTGTGTGTGTGTTTATGGTGTGATGTAGTGTGGTATTGTGTTGTGTGTGTTTTGTATTTTGTGTGTGCTGTTTTGTGTGTGTGTTGTGTTGTGTTGTGTGCGGTGTGTTGTGTGGTGTTGTGTTGCGTGTGTGTTGTAATTTGTGTGTGTTGTGTGTGTAGTGTGGTGTGTGTGTTGTGTTGTGGTTTGTTTTGCAGTGTGTGTGTGAATGAGTGAATGTGTGTATGTGTTAACAGGAAATGATGACAAATAGAAAATGGAGACAACAAAAAAGAGACTGGTAAGTGGGTAGGTAAATGAGATGGATAGGTAGGTAAAGTAGGTAGAGATGTCAGTACCAGGCAGGTGGGGGGGGGGGGGGGGAGGGGGGGAGGAAGGTATATTTATAGGCAGGCAGATAGATAGTCAACTGAAGTGAAGTCAAGTCAAAAACACTTTAATCATCCCATGAAGGGCAATTACAATACTGACAGGCAGATTGATAGGTATAATTATCTCAAAAGACACAAGAAAACTACATTTCATATTGGTTTAAGCATTTCAAGATAACTTCAAATAGAAATTTCAAACACACACACACACACGCATGAATATACGCACGCACGCATCCACGTGCACACACGCACATACCATTGATAGGAGTACAATGTTATTAAAAAAACCCACCCAATTGAATAGAAAAGACATAAACTTATCATTTACGCATGGACGAACGTACGCACTCACACATGCACGCGCGCGACACATACGCATGCGCACGTGTGCATACACACACAAAAAAAACCACACATAAACAAGTGTATAAATGCAATATTATAAAGACTGTTGACTAGAAATACATATAAACGCATCATAATATATATATGATATCATATTATATATATATCATATACATATTAAATATCTTACACACACATATATGTACACACACACATAAATCTATCTATCTATCTATCTCTCTATCTATTTATCTATCTATCTATCTATCTACATATATATATATAGCACAGAAATGATCACTCTCAATACTAAACAAAGAAGAGCTATCTGGTGAAAACATCCAATCTATCTGTTATTTTGGTTTATAACACCAACACAAAAGTGCTATACTTGTTCAAATTCACGCTCCACAACAAGAGAACACTGCACTGAATACACCTGAATGTAGCGCTGAAGAAAATGACAAACGTATCAAAAAGCACTTAAAAGTTGGAAATTAAAATCCATGTGGCCACTTTCCCCCCGCTGAAACAGTGGAAAGAACGCTGCACTATCTTGATGGCGCCAAACTGGACCAGTGCATCTGGTTGGTGCCAGAGCTAAGATAAGCACATCAGGGGTCAAGTTCCAGCGTCTAAGTGCAGCAGAAAATGGGGGAAAACGACTGCCGTGATATATATAAAGAGAGAGAGAGAGAGAGAGAGAGAGAGAGAGAGAGAGAGAGAGAGAGAGAGAGAGAGAGAGAGAGAGAGAGAGAGATCCAATCCAATCCAGTCCTGTTGTTTATAGCCCCGCCAACCACCAAGGCCATATCAGGGCAGTTACCTCTTAAAATTTTTAATTTTAGATTAAAACTATGCAACTATATACAGATTAAAACAGGGTGTAAGACCAACTCTGCTGTCGTTCCTTGTATCAACGCCCTGGCCAACCATAAGGGTCAATCCGGGAAGGGCACCTCGTTGTGGGAAGATAGATAAATAGATAGATAGATAGATAGATAGATAGATACACAACACACACACACACACATACACACACACACGCACGCACACACACCCACACACACACACACACACGCACATACACACATTTTTTTATCTGTCATAAATTCTCTTTAGCTTATACCCAAGCTGTTTGGTATTTTGCGAACTCAGAACAATACGAGAGGACATTTTTGTGTTGGTTCGTAAATAGATGTGTTAGTTTACTTTCGCTTCTTGCTTTGTCTGGGAGAGAGAGGTGAACAGAGAAATAGGGAGAGGTTTTGTATGTCACCGGCTTATTCTATGTTTCTGTGTACATTCCAGACAAAATTTCCTCTTTACCTTTGTTTCTTCTTTTTTGCGCTTTTGTTAAGGCTTTCTTGGTCGTTTTTGGCTTTTTTAAAAACTTTGTTTTAGTAAGTGCTTCTTCTTCTTCTTTGTCATCATCGTCATCGTCGTTGTCGTCGTCGAACGCTCAGATAGCAGCTATTGTTGTCTTCGTAGGAGCAAAAAATGTGGTTTTTCTGTAGTTCAGCGCCTGACAAGTCAGGCCCAGCACATCTGACTTCGGCTTTGGGAGATATGAACAGATGGGCTGATTCCTTCTGCTGGTTTATTCTTTCTTGTGTGTAGTGGATGGACTATATCTTTTTAAAAATGATTTTTATATACCTTTTTGATTCTTGTTTGTTATTCTGAGGTTGACGGGAGGTGGGTGGTGGAGGGGGGTAACTGCACGGATTTTTTCCCAGACGCATATAGGCAAATGTGTGTGTTTTGTAGTGTGTGTGTGTGTGTGTGTGCGTGTGTGTGTGTGTGTGTGTGTTTGCAGTGTGTGTGTGTGTGTGTGTGTTTTGCAGTGTGTGTGTGTTTTGCAGTGTGTGTGTGAGTGTGTGTGTTGTGTTGTGGTGTATTTTGCAGTGTGTGTGTGTGTTCTAACAGGTAATGATGACAAATAGAAAATGGAGACAGAAAAAAAGAGATTGGTAAGTGGTTAGGTAAAGAAGATGGTAGGAAGGTAAGGTAGGGAGAGATGTCAGTACCTGGCAGGTAAAGGGGGGGGGGGGTAGGAAGGTATCTTGATAGGCAGGCAGATAGACAGACAGACAGACAGATAGATAGATAGATAGATAGATAGATAGACAGACAGACAGACAGATAGATAGAGAGACAGACAGATAGACAGATAGACAGACAGACAGATAGATAGATAAATAGAAAAATAGATAGATAGACAGACAGATAGATATATAGATAGACAGATAAATAGAGAGACAGATGGATAGATAGACAGATAACTAGACAGACAGATAGATAGATAAATAGATAGACAGGCAGATAGATAGACAGATAGATAGATAGATAGACAGATATATATATATATATATATATATATATAGATAGATAGATAGACAGACAGACAGATATATAGATAGATTGACAGAATACAGATAGATAGATAGACAGACAGATAGATAGATAGACAGACCGACAGATAGATAGATAGATAGACAGATAGGCAGACAGACAGACAGACAGATAGACATGCAGACAGTGAGATAGATAGATCTATCTATCTCTATCTATCTGTCCCGTAGTCTGACGACCGTGGGGGCACCCTCAAAGACTCAACAACCAGTTCCCTCCATTCCTCTCTCTGTTCTGCCTTTCTCAGGGTTTTGTTGAGTTCTAGGCCTGTCCACTCGCTGATGTTATCCTCCCAGCTCTTCCTTGGTCTGCCTCTTCTTCTTCCTCCTTGGACAGTGCCTTGTAAAACTGTCTTTGCAAGTCCTTTGGATCTTGTGACATGCCCATACCATTTAAGTTTACGTTTTTTCACGATCGTTAGAAGGTTCTCATAGGGTCCAATGGTTTGCTGGATTCTGTTATGCACGCTTTCGTTGCTTATGTGGTCTTTGTAGGAGATGCCAAGGAGTCTCCGAAAGCATCTCATCTCCACGCCGCTGTACTCTTCTCTCCAAATCTGCAGTCAGGGTCCATGATTCACAGGCATACAGAAATATGGATATGACAAGGGAGCGCATTAGTCTGATCTTGGAGATAAGTGAGATATTTTTTATCTCTCCAGATGGTGTTTAGTTTTGACAAAGCTGTTATTGTCTGTGCAGTCCTGCATACTACTTCTGGCTTGGATCCCTGGTCTGATAAAATGGCTCCCAGGTACTTGAAGCTTTGAACTGTTTCCAGCTTCTGGTCATTAACCCTGATATCAGTGCTAATGCCATTGGTGTTATTAGTCATCAGTTTGGTCTTCTCTGCACTGATTTCCATGCCGTATGTTTTGGAGGCCTTATTCAGTGTTACTGTTAGGCTGGCAAGCTCTTTTTCTGATCTGCTATTCCATCAATGTCATCTGCGAAGCAGAGGTTTGTGATCGTTCTGCCACCAATGCTGACTGATCCTTCATGATGTTCCAGTGCATCAGCCATGATTCTCTCAAGGAAGATGTTGAAAAGAGTGGGTGAGAGTAGACAGCCCTGCCTTACTCCAACTGTTGTTCGAAACCATTCTCCAATGTTGTTGTTGTAGTACACTGCACTGGTGGCCTCGCTGTACAGCTGTTTGATGACTCTGATCAGGTTTGCATTGATGCTGTACAAATTCATGATTGCCCACAAAGCCGCATGCCACACCCTGTCAAATACCTTCTTAAAATCGATAAATACGTGGTAAAGGTCTTGTTGATGTTGAAGGTACCGCTCACATAGTATTCTGAGGTTGAATATCTGTTCTGTTGTGCTGCGCCCTGCTCTGAAACCTGCTTGTTCCTCAGCAATGATGGTCTCTGCTTGTGGCTTCAGTCTATTCAATATTATCTATAGCATGACCTTGCTTGGGTGGCATATGAGGCTGATTGTGCGGTAATTATGGCATTGTTGTAGATTTCCTTTCTTGGGGAGGGTGATGATGAGTGACTGTGTCCATGGTGTTGGCCATTTTCCTGTCTGCCAGATCTTGTTGCAGATTCTTAGTAGGGCGCTGATCATGGCTTCCCCTCCAGCTTGAACCAACTCAGCTGGAATGTTGTCAGCCCCTGCTGACTTTCCCTTTTTCAGCGATCTGACTGCTGTTTCCACTTCTTCTCGGATGATAGGGTGACTGTCTGTGTCTTTGCTTGCGGGTACATTAAGGACTTCTGGATCTCCTGCGGTTCTATAGTTATACAGGTCGGAGCAGTATTCTGTCCATCTGTTCAGAATATCCTGGTCGTCAGTGAGACACTTCTCATTTTTGTCTTGGATTGTTAAACCTTTTCCCTGTTTTGTGCTTGTCAGGTCTTTCACCAGCTGATATGCTTTCTTGCTATTGTTTTTCTTGATGTTCTCTTCAATGTCTTGGCACTGTTCGCCGATCCATTTCTCTTTTGCCTCCGTCATGGACTTCCTGATTCTTTTGTTGACTGCCCTATATTGTTTTGCTCTTTCTTTTGTTTCATTTTTCTTTTTCTTCAGCTCTCTACGCTTGTCGCATAGTTGTAGGATGTTAGGTGTGACCCATGGTTTTTTGACTGGTCGGTGTTTGCCAAGAAGCTCGCTTGCTGTTTCAGTCACTGCTGTATTGAAACTATTCGTCAGTGTATCTATGTCTGAGTCTATCACAGTGAGTGCTGCAAACTTTCCACCTATCCTTGCTTGAAAACTTTCTACTACCTCTGGGTCCTTCAGCTTCTCGAGGTCAAATTTGATCCTGATGTTGTTCCGCTTGTGGATTTTCTTTAGACGTAGTCGGAAAGTCATCATCACAAGATCATGATCACTCCCTATGTCTGCTCCTGGAAAACTTCGTGTCTGTGCAATGTTAACGCTAGACTGAAACCGTCTTTTCACCATGATGTAATCTATTTGGTTGTGGTGTTCTCCATTTGGGCTATGCCATGTCCATTTTCTGGATTTCTTGTGTGGGCCAAGTGTATTCACTAGCTGGAGGTGGTTGTTACTGGCAAACTCCAGGAGTCTCAAACCTCTTTTATTTGATTGGTTATTACAATGTGGCCCACAAACGCCCTCCCAATCTTTCCATGCATCTTCTCCTACCTTGGCGTTCCAGTCACCTTGCACAACGA
>CM054146.1:55079884-55092384 GCA_028751875.1 Rapana venosa
TCACGAGTGCAATGCGCATCACTCTAACCACCAGGCTATCCAGTCCCCCTTGAAAGCGAAAAGTCTGGGCCAGAAATGTGCTGTGGTTCAATCCCCGTTTGGGCCTGAAACTTTTCCCCCATCCATTAGGCCATGAGTGGGGGTTTAGGTGCTAGTCTTTTGGATGAGACGATAAACCAAGGTCCCCTGTGTTACACAAAAATATTTATCCCACGTAAAAAAAAGACAACCCACGGCAACAAGAGAGATGTCCCTGTCAAAATTCTGTAGAAAAAACCCTACTCTGATAGGGAAACAAATACAGTTGCAGACAGGGAAAAGAAAAGAAAAATAATGGGTGGCGCTGCTCTTGTGGCGATGCGCTTTCCCCCTGGGGAAGGAGAGCAGCCCGAGAGCAGCCCGAAATGCTGTGACTTGGCATCCACGTCAACCCTGATAGGGCCTCACCTGTCAGCTGAGACCCTTCCCCCCCCCCCCCCCCCCAATAAAAATATTAATCAATTCCCTTGAGGGGCCTCAGCGTCTGCAGGGTTGTTTTGGTTGGTTGATTTGGTTGGTTGTTTTTTTTGCTGTTTGCTTGCTGGTTGGCTTGTTTGTTTTTCGTGTTTTCATTGGGTGTTTTGGGTGTAGCTGTTGTTCTTGTGTTGTTGTTGTTGTTAGTAGTACAGTGGTTGTGGTGGTGGCGGGTTTGGCCTTGTTGTTGTTGTCGCTGTTGTTGTTGTTGTTGTTGTTGTTGTTCTTCTTCTTCTTCTTCTTCAAATCTTCAAAATCTTGTTCTTCTCGTTCTTCTTCCTGTCTATCCTCTTCTTCGCTCTTCTTCTTTACAATTCTCCTCCTCTTCTTCATCCTTCTTCTTCTTCTTGATCCTGTTGCTGTTGTTGTTGTTGTTGTTGTTGTTTCTGTTGTCATTGGTGTTGTTGTTCTTTCTCTTTAATCATTATCCTCGTTTTCTTTCTTCCTCCTTTTGATTATACTTGCTTTTGGGATTAAACTGGAATTGTGTGTGTGTGTGTGTTGTATGTGCGCGTGTGTGTATGTGTGTGTGTGCGCGCACGCTTTCGTTCATACGTGCGTGTGGTGTACGTGTGTCTGTTTGTGTTTCTGTGTGCAGAGAAAACTGAAGAGACAGAGACAGAATAGGTGACCACACACACACACACACACACACACACACACACACACACACACACACTTACATTCTGTCCTTATTTTCAAAGCCATTAAAAGAAAAAACCCACATCAACCAGTTGCAGTAAATGTCACAGCAGTCTAAAAGCAGAACATCAGAAAACATCCCACACAGTTTGGTCTGCTGTGAAGCTGCTGCATTCATTCACTGACTGTCAACACGTCTGTCTCCTCAACCGCTATTCTCCTCCTTCCATTTCCTCTTCATCCCCTTTTCTCTTCTCTTCTTCTTCTTCTCCTCTTTTCTTCATTCTTTTTCTTTTTGTTTCTTTTTCTTTTGTCTTCTTCTCGTCTCTTCTATGTTTCTCCCCGAAACATATTTTTAGGAGCGCTGGGTGTTAATAGAAAAAGCTTGTAATGCTTAATATATTCATTACACTTAGAACAAATTGTTCATTCGTTCTTTTTCTCTTCTTCTCTTCTTTCCTTTTATTCCACGGAGGGTTATTGGGGCACTGCCCTGAATTTTTCAGGCAGTGTCCCTTGGGCGAGTTGAACCTGATGGAGCCCATCCCTCTCCAGGTACAGGACGCATGCTGGGTAAGCTTGTGTTTCCATAACGAATGAGACTATTAACCGAGGCCCCGTGTGCGAACGCATGCAGAACATCTTGCGCACACGTTAAAATCCTGCTCCGCTTTTCGAAAGAGTAGGCCATTGTGTGCCGGTGGGAACAGATGACAACATTTACAAAACCGCATACACACGGGAACTGGATGTAAAAAAGCACATGAGTGCTTATTCCATTATCCTCGATATAAAAAAAAGTAATAACCTTCTGAACACTGATGTGAAATATTGGGGTCTTTAATGCATATCTGAAATCGTTGGCATGCAAATATGAATAGGGAAGAGGAAGGGGGTGTGTAAGACTCTTGCAGATCTGCAGTTTTAGTTGACCTGTGTGATTGCAGAAAGATCCATCCCTTAAGTCACAAGGTGTCTTCTGCTTGGATTCAAACCCACGACTTTTCATACACTCCCAAAATGGAAACCCACAAATGAAAGTCAAATGCTGCATCCACTCTGCAATAATGTCCATGTCATCCCTTTTACCCCCTTTTTACCCTTTTCTACACCCATATTTAGCCCTTCCCTCAAAGAAAAGAGCAGAACAGATCACATCTAAAACTAGCAACAGATAAAAGTTTCAATCAACACAATTTTGGATACGTTTAATTTCTATAATGTAAAACTTTTTAAAGAAGAGAAATTACCTCCCATGGAAGATTAAAAGAAATGATTTCCCATCATGACTGTTTGTTTAAAAAAGTTATCTGCTCTTTTTACAGTTATTGTCTTGACTCTATGGCTGTTGAATATACCTTTGTGATACAGAGGGAGATAAAAACCACCAGCATTTCTGTAATCCTGTCATGGGTGCTTCACCTACATCAGGTGCTTTTAGACAAAATTGCAGTTTCAAAATGGAAACACACACACAGGCAGGCATGTGCAGAGCCAGACAGAAACACACAGACACTAAAGAGAGAGAGAGAGAGAGAGAGAGAGAGAGAGAGAGAGAGAGAGAGAGAGAGATGAGAGAGAGAGAGAGAGAGAGAGAGAGAGAGAGAGAGAGAAGAAATGGGCAGGAGAGGGAGAGAGAGATAGAGAGAGAGAGAGATAGAGAGAGAGAAGGGGGCGGGGGGAGGGGAGGGGGGGGAGGGGGGGTCAGGAGAGGGAGTTAGAGATAGGGGGGGGTCAGGAGAGGGAGTTAGAGATAGAGAGAGATCAAAACACACTTTTGTATACCTGTTCTCTCTCTCTTCTCTCTCTCTCTCTCTCTCTCTCTCTCTCTCTCTCTCTCTCTCTCTCTCTCTCTCTCTCTCTCTCTCTGTCAAACACACACACTGATTACAGGCAACGTCCTTTTCCCTTCTCCCACGCACATAGGGTTTTTTTGTGTGTGATTATTCTGGCCACAAACCCATTTCCTTGCGGGTGTGTAAAGGTCGAAACGTCCCAATCAATAACAGAGACACGTGAATCAGACATGAAAAGCTCTGGAAAAGAAAAACAGTAAAATTTAATCACTCACGGCAACCCAGACAGGGCCACAGTGGTCAGATGGGCAAAAACTTCAATCAATCCTTTTCCATTCCATCCCATACTGTTTCAAGCCCTGTCGACCACGAAAGCCATATCAGGGCTATCACCTCATTTAGTTTCAGTGTTTCCAGTAACTTTCACTTCAAGTTCAAAACCAACACCTCCTAATACAATCAAGTGTCTAACACATCCATCTAAGAAAAAACAGCAGTAAATGACACAATACCTAAATCATTTCACTCTTAAAGGCTAATAAACCAGGCTGTGCTGAGAACACTAGCCATTCCGCTTAATTCATCACCCCCAGGTTGTAAAACGAATGTTAGAAAAGATAACAAACATTTGAAAGAGCAAAAATATACATAACAATGCCACAGGGGAACATAACACTGCAGAACAGACATCCTGTGCCCATCCCAGTGTTTAAATATCACTGCCTGGCTGCCCTAATAAAAGAACAGGTGCAAAAGTCATACTACAATAAAAACAGATTTTTGTTTTAAATATTTGCTTCAAAAAGGCAAGAGAGTGGATTAGAAAAGAATAAAATAAAGCAAGAGAATAGATAGAAAGATAAGGAGAAAGACAAACTACAAAGAGAGATAGACAAGTGGACATTTCTAACCCAGAACTTCAAGAAGATGGGGATGCTATTTACACTGAAATAACCCCGGCATCCCCACAAGAGGAATCACTCACCTTGAGTTACCTCCCTATCCACAGGAAAAGTTTTGTGTTTTTGTTTGTTCTTGTTTATGCCTGTAGTAAAGAAAACCAGACCTGTGAGCACATCCTTCAGAGGTGCACACTATTCAGTGACCTGAGGAAGATTGTGAGACCAACGGAGATGGCCCTGCAAACCAAGCTGTAGGGCCCAGGAGAGGAGCTGGAAAGGACTTGCCATTAGGGTATGCCATAATTTTTCCCAAACACATCTGACGGTGTTAAAAAAGCGAAGAAGAGAAGAAGAGATTGATAATTTTCATTGTGATTCTTTGCATCATAGTTGTTGCTGTTGTTTTGATTGTAGTGTAGCGCTTTGATTTGTTGCTTTACAAGATTCAGCGCTATATAAATTCCATACATTATTATTATTATTATTATTAGTGGTGGTGGTTTTAGTTTTTATTATTGCTGTTTATGCTACTTACAACATGGAATTCAAAATGCCTTATCACATCCCCCATCTATAGCGTATATTTCAACTCTTTTACCTCGTTTTAATCTTTTTTCCATCAATCTGTAACCCTAGCCCACCCATTCCACAAGAAATAAAGCACAAGAAAATCTAAAACTAGCAACATATAAAACTTTAATGAACACATTTTCTGATATCTCTTTTTTCAACCATGAGAACCTTGTTGGTGCAAATTACCTGATTTTGGGGATTAAAAAAATGATCCACCCCATGTGACTGGCTGTTAGAAAGATTACATCTCCTTTTTATAGTTCTTGCCTGGAGTCCTTAGCTGTTGAACAGAGCCACTGTGTCTGAGATAGAAGTCAAGGCCATTTCTGTAATCCTGTCATAGCTAGTGTTTCACTTGCTTGAACTCCTGTTTGACTACAGGTTTGAATTTTCAAAGTTTAACCACACACACACACACACACACACACACACACACAATTACATGAAACTTCCTCTCAGCTTCTCCCATGCACAATTTTTCCCCCTAGCATGATTATTTTGGCCACTATATAAATTCCGTATATTATTATCATTATTATTTTCTTGTGGGCGTGTAAAGGTCGAAACGTCCCAATCAATAACAGAGACACGTGAATCAGACCTGAAAAGCTCTGGAAAAGAAAAACAGTAAAATTTAATCACTCATGGCAACCCAGATAGGGCCACAGTGGTCAGATGGGCAAAAACTTCAATCAATCCTCTTCCATTCCATCCCATACTGTTTCAAGCCCTGCCGACCACGAAAGCCATATCAGGGCTATCACCTCATTTAGTTTCAGTGTTTCCAGTAACTTTCACTTCAAGTTCAAAACCAACACCTCCTAATACAATCAAGTGTCTAACACATCCATCTAAGAAAAAACAGCAGTAAATGACACAATACCTAAATCATTTCACTCTTAAAGGCTAATAAACCAGGCTGTGCTGAGAACTCCAGCCATTCTGCTTAATTCATCACCCCCAGGTTGTAAAACGAATGTTAGAAAAGATAACAAACATTTGAAAGTGCAAAAATATACACAACAGTGCCACATGGGCAAATAACACTGCAGAACAGACATCCTGTGCCCATCCCAGTGTTTAAATATCACTGCCTGGCTGCCAGAATAAAAGAACAGGGGCAAAAGTCCTATTATGATAAAAACAGATTTTTGTTTGAAAGATTTGCTTCAAAAAGGCAAGAGAGTGGATTAGAAAAGAAGAAAATAAGCAAGAGATTTGTCTTTGCAAGATATAGCGCTTATAAATTCCATTAAAAAAATTAAAGTTAATGAGAGAGACAGATACAAAGAGAATAGGACAAGTGGAAATTTCTAACACAAAACTTCAAGAAGATAGGGATGCTATTTACACTTGAAAGAACCCCGGCACCCTCACAGGAGGAATCACTCATCTTGAGCTACCTCACTATCCACAGGAAAGGTCTTGTGTGTTTGTTTGTTCTTGTTTATGCCTGTAGTAAAGAAAACCAGACCTGTGAGCACATCCTTCAGACATGCACACTATTCAGAGACCTGAGGAAGATTGTGTGGCCAATTGAGTTAACCCTGCAAACCAAGCTGTATGGCTCACAAGAGGAGCTAGAAAGAACATGCCATTGTTTTTCCCAAACACATCTGACAGTGTAAAAAAGCAAGGAAGAGATTGATTGGTTTCATTGTGATTTTTAGTATCATAGTTGTTGTTTTGCTGGTAGTGATGGTGGCTTTAGTTTTTGTTGTGGCTGTTTATCCCACATTATTTATAGCATATATTTTAACTCTTTTACCTCGTTTGATTCTTTTTTTCCATCAATGTGTAACCCTAGCCCACCCATTCCAAAAGAAATAAAACACAAGAAAATCTAAAATAGCAACAGATAAAACTTTAATGGACACATTTTCTGATATCTCTTTTTGCAATCATGAAAACCTTGTTGACGCAAATTACCTGATTTTGGGGATTTAAAAAATAATCCACCCCATATGACTGGCTGTTAGAAAGATTACATCTCCTTTTTATAGTTCTTGCCTGGAGTCCTTAGCTGTTGAACAGAGCCACTGTGATACAGAGGGAGATAGAAGTCAAGGCCATTTCTGCAATCCTGCCATAGGTGTTTCACTTACATGAGCTACTGTTTGACTACAGGTTTGAAGTTTCAAAGTTTAATCACACACACACACACACACACACACACACACACAACACACACACACCCCACACACGTCAAGAAGAATTACTGCTTTATTTTATAGAATGAAACTAAATGCATTGATAACCAAATTCAGCAAAAAATGGTAAATATCTGTGTGGTGAGAATATCACTAATACTCATATACTTTTTGATTGCCAGAGTGTAAAACCTTTCATGCCCCAATTTTCTGAAAATTCCCTTACGAGCATATTCAATAATTTAAAACTGGCATTTGAAATTGTGAAAGGTCTTTACCACAGTCCCTTAGGACATTTGTTATAGTTGCATTAACGTTAATGACTTGTTTCTGTTTTTTATAATTCCTGTTGCATTGCCAATTTTCTTTATATATGATTTTTTTTGTAAAAGCATGATTTGGTGTTGTTGTTGTTGTTGTTTTTTGGGGGGTTAGTTTTTTGCTTTTTGTTTTGTTTGTTTGTTGTTGTTTTTTTTTTTTAAAATAAGACATCCACCCCTCCATTTGTACCCCTTCGTCTAATATCACTAGAAGTGAACAGACGTAAAATTGAAGTCAACAACAACAACACACACACACACACACACAAACACACACACACAATTACATGAAACTCCCTCTCCACTTCTCCCACCACATATTTTTTTCCTAGTGTGATTATTTTGGCCACAAACCCATTTCCTTGTGGGCGTATAAAGGTTGAAATGTCCCAATTAATAACAGAGACATGTGAATCAGACATGAAACGCTCTGGAAAAGAAAACCAGTAAAATTTAATCTCTCACAGCAACCCTGATAGGGCCACAGTGGTCAGAGGGGCAAAAACATCAATCAATCCTTTTCCATTCCATCCCATACTGTTTGTAGGCCTGTTGACCATGAAAGCCATGTCAGGGCTGTCACCTCACTCAGTTTCAGTGGCTCCAGTAACTTTCACTTCAAGTTCAAAACCAACACCTCCTAAATCATTTCACTCTTGAAAGCTAATAAACCAGGCTGTGCTGAGAACACCAGCCATTCCACTTAATTCATCATCCCCAGGTTATAAAATAATGTTGAAAAAGATCACGAGCATTTGAAAGTGCAAAAATATACATAATGACACATGGGAAAATAACTAGATATAGAATGGACATCCTTTGTTCATCCCAAAGTCACTTACAACATGGAGTTCAAAATACCTTATTACATCATTGATAGCATGTACTATCTCAACTCTTTTAACTCGTTGTATTTCTTTTTTTTCCCATCAATCTGTAACCCTCGCCCACCTGCTCCAAATGAACTAAAACACAAGAAACTCTAAAACTAGCAACATATCAAACTGTAATCAACACATTTCAGATAACTATCAGTGTAACCACAATAGCCTTTTTGATGCAAATAACCTCCTATCCAGGAATTTAAAGATGATCTCCCATTGTGACTGGCTATTTGAAAGATAATGCACCCTTTTATAGTTCTTGCCCACAATGCTTATCACTGCTAAACACAGCCACTGCCATAGGGATAAAGTTAAGAGTTAATACCATTAAATCTGTAATCCTGTCATAGACGTTTCACCTACAGGATGTAGGACTGGCTTTTAAAAAAAAGATAAATCTACAATTTTAAGTTTACCAAGGAATGCATGCATACACAGAAACAGACACAGGCATAGAGACAGACACAGAGACAGACATACTTACAGACAGACAGACAGAGAGAGGGAGAGAGAGAAACAGAGTCAGAGAGAGAGAGAGAGAGAGAGAGAGATACACTTGTGTATACCTATTCTCTCTCTCATACACACACAAACACACACAAACACACTCAAACACAACACACACACACCACACAACAAACACACACACAAACACACACACACACACACGCACACACACACACACACACACACACAATTACATTCAACATCCTCTCCACTTCTCCCACGCACATAGATTTTTCTTAGTGTGATTATTTTGGCCACAAACCCATTTCCTTGCGGGCCTGTAAAGGTCGAAACGTCCCAATCAATAACAGAGACACGTGAATCAGACATGAAAAACTCTGGAAAAGAAAAACAATAAAATTTAATCACTCACGGCAACCCAGATAGGGCCTCATGGGTCAGCTGGGCCTAAAATCAACATCAATTCATTACCTTGAGTGGCCTCACTGCCTACAGGACTAGTTTTGTGTGTTGCCTCTGCAGTGTGTTTTGTTTTGCTTTGTTTTGTGTTGTTTTGTTTTGTTCGCTTGTTTGCTTATTCTTCAAGTTGTCATAGCAAATCTCAGTGTTATAGGTGCTGCTTGTCAGTCTTGTGTGGTTGTTATTAATGGTAGTGGTGGTGGTTTTAGTCTTTGTTGTGCTGTTGTTGTTGTTGTTGCTATTGCTATTGTAGCGGTCTTTGCTGTTGTTGATTGTTGTTGCTATTGTAGCTGTTACTGTTGTTGTTGTTGCTATTGCAGTTGTAGCTGTTGTTGTTGCTATTGCAGCTGTTGTTGTTGTTACTATTGCTATTGTAGCTGCTGTTGTTGTTGTTACTATTGCTATTGTAGCTGTTGTTGTTGCTGTTTTACTATTGCTATCGTAGCTGTTGTTATTGTTGTTGCTATTGCAGCTGTTGTTGTTGTTGTTACTATTGCTATTGTAGCTGCTGTTGTTGTTGTTACTATTGCTATTGTAGCTGTTGTTGTTGCTGTTTTACTATTGCTATCGTAGCTGTTGTTATTGTTGTTGCTGTTGAAGCTGTTGTTGTTGTTGTTGCTATTGCAGCTGTTGTTGTTGTTACTATTGCTATCGTAGCTGTGTTGTTGTTGGTTGCTATTGCTGTTGAAGCTGTTGTTGTTGTTGTTGTTGTTGCTATTGCAGCTGTTATTGTTGTTGTTTGTATTGTTGTTTGTTCTTGTTGATGTTGCTCTTCTCCTTCTTGATCTTTTTCTCCTTCTTACTCTTCTTCTCTCTTCTTCTTTATCTTTTTATCACTCTTCTTCTCCTTTCTTTCTCTCCATCTCTTAGTTGTATTCCTCCTTTAGATTTTGCTTGTGGTTTTTTTCAGAGAAAACTGGTGAGGTGTCTTGTGTGTTCATGTATATCTAACTAGTACATTTGTCCCTCCTCCTCCTCCTCCTCCTCCTCCTACACACACACACACACACACACACACACACACACACACACACACACACACACACACACACACACACACACACACACACACACACACACACACACACACACACACACACTCCATTATCCTCGATATAAAAAGAATTTTAAAAAAGAACCCACAGACACACACACACATGATGAGACTATAAACTGATGTCCCGTGTGTGAGCGCACACAATACATCTTGAGCACACGTTAAAACCCGTTCTGCTTTTCAGAAGAGTAGGCCATTGTATGCTGGTAGGAACAGATAACATTTTTTACAAAACTGCATGCACACAGTGCTTATTTCATTATCCTTGAAATAAGAAAATAGAACAAATATGAAAATAGCACACTCACACACACACACACACACAAAACACAAGCACACAAACTCACACACACACACAAAACACACACACACACACACACACCACACCAACAAAACACAAAACAACACACACACAACAGACAAACACACACACACACACAAACACATTCGACCCTTAAATTTCAAAGCCAGTGCCGGTGGGAACAGATGACAAAACCGCATTCACACGGGGATTGGATGTAAAAAAAAGCACATTAAGTGCTTATTCAATTATCCTCGATGTAAACGAATAAAATATGAAAAATCTGTTCTTCGTTGTCCTCTTTCTTTTCTTCTCTTCTTCTATTTTTTTTTCTTTTCTTCTCTTCTATTTTTTCTTTTCTTCTCTTCTCTTCTTCTATTTTCCTTTTTTTTCTCTTCTCTTCTCTGCCTTCATTCTTGGAAGAGTATACTATATTTTATTTTTCATCCACGGTAGATGTCTCTGCTTGAACTTTGGGCTGCTCTCCCCCGGGAAGAGCGCATCGCCAAAGGAACAGTGCCACCCATCACTGTTTCTTTTCCTCCCTGCATGGTGTATCTGTTTTCCCTCTCAGAGTGGACTTTTCTCTACAGAATTTTTCCAGAGACAACTCTCATGTAGCCGTGGGTTCTTTTACGTGTGCTAAGTGATAGTTTCTTGCCTCATCCAAATGACTATCACCCAGACCATCACTCACGGTCTAGTGAATGGGGGAAAGTTTCAGGTACAAATGGGAATCAAACCTGGACTTTTCTCTTTCTAGGCAGGCATATTACCTTTACCCCACCGAGTCAGTGAGATATTGCTCTATATATTTTGGGCCATGTCTCTTGAGCAAGTTGAACCTGGTGGAGCCCATCCCTCTCCATATAACAGGGTGCATGCTAGGTATGCTTGTTTGTTAGCCCACTAAATGCTGATATGAGTTACAGAATCTTATTTTATTTTATTTTTATTTCATTTTGTTATTTTACATCGAAGATAATGAAATAAGCACTTATGATCTTTTTTACATCCAGTCCCCGTGTGTATGCGGTTTTTGTGAATTCTGTCACCCGTTCCCACCGGCACTCAATGGCCTACTCTTCTTCAATGTATATGTTTGATATTCAGAAGAAGTACATACGCCGAGAGATTAAAGACACTGGAGGAGGTAAGATATCTTAGTTCACCAAAGGTAATGTAGTAATCCCTCACACTTAGTTCACTAGATGCTGCTGTAGAGATTTTAACCAAGAACTTCATGGACTCACAAAATTAGGTCAAACACTCAGTACCCATTCAGTTATAGCATCCATGTTTTATCTTTTACCTGTCATTCTTTTATTTCTGCCCATCCTTAACCCTTCCCTCCAAAAAAAGGGGGTAAAAAAAGAAAAAGGAATAGATAAGAATATCCCAAACTAGCAACAGATGAAACTTTAATGAACTCATCATTTTCGGATCTCTCTCATTGTGGTCATGGAAACCTTTGGGGGGCGGACACATTACCTCCCTCCCGTCAAGGATTTGAGAAATTATCTCCCATTGTGACTTGTTGTTAGAGAAAGATTATGTACCCTTTTTTAAATAGTTATTGCCTGGAGCCCTTAGCTGTTGAACAGAGCCACTGTGATAGAGATGGAGATAGAAGTCAAGGCCATGTCTGTAATCCTGTCATGGGTGTTTCATCTACATGAGGTGCTTTTAGACAAATGTGCAATTTTAATGCTTACCACACACACGTATACATATACAGAAACAGACGCAGACACACAGACACTGACAGAGAAAGAGAGAGAGAGAGAGAGAGAGAGAGAGAGAGAGAGAGAGAGAGAGAGAGAGAGAGAGAAATTTGCACACACACATTTGTATACATTTGTCTCTCTCTGTCTCTTAATGTTCCCCTGCTCTCTCTCTCTCTCTCTCTCTCTCTCTCTCTCTCTCTCTCTCTCTCTCTCTCTCTCTCTCTTGGTCTCTCTCTCTCTCTTCTCTCTCTCTCTCTCTCTCTCTCTATCTCTCTCTCTCTCTCTCTCTTCTCTCTCTCTCACCTCACAAAACACACACACACACACACACACACACAATTACATTCAACATACTCTCCCCTTCTCCCACGCACATAGTTTTTTTCTTAGTGTGATTATTTTGGCCACAAACCCATTTCCTTGCGGGCCTATAAAGGTCGAAACGTCCCAATCAATAACAGAGACATGCGAATCAGACAGGTGGAGGCAAACTACCTCCCTCCCATCAAGGATTTTAGAAATTATCTCCCATTGTGACTTATTGTTAGAGATTTTATCTTTTTATTTTATTTATTTATGTATTCTTTTATATCGAGGATAATGGAATAAGCACTTATGTGATTTTTTACATCCAGTCCCCGTGTGTATGCGGTTTTGTCAATAATGTCATCTTTTCCCACCGGCACACAATGGCCTACTCTTCCGAAA
>CM054146.1:55097384-55122384 GCA_028751875.1 Rapana venosa
AAAATGATATTATTTATGTGGTTTGTTCTCTTTTATATAATGCGAGGGTTTTTTTTGTTTTGTTTTGGGTTTTTTGTTTTGCTTTGTTTTTTTAGGGGGGATTATTCGGTTGTCCCTGTTCCCCTTGTTGTTGTTGCTGCCTTATTTTGCTCTGGATTTCTTTGCTTTTTTGTGGTTGTTTCTGTGTTTTCTCTGTAGCTCTGTTTTGCTTTCTTTTATTATTATTTGTTGTTGTTGCTTTTCTCTCTCTCTCTCTCTCTCTCTCTCTCTCTCTCTCTCTCTCTCTCTCTCTCTCTCTCTCTCTCTCTTTCTTTCTCTCTCTCTTTCGGTGATTTTTGTGATTTTGTGTGTGTGTGGATATTTTTTCCCCGTTTACTCTACTGTGTGAGTGTATTGGTATTGGCTTTATTATTTTATTTTTATTATCACATATAATAACAACAACAACAACACTAATAATAATAATAATAATAATAAATGGAACTTATATAGCGCTATATATTGCAAAGACAAATCAAAGCGCATGCATTCAACCTAGACGTACACAGTCATACAACCAATGACAAATAATCAATAGTTCAAAAACAGATATTATATATATATATATATATATATATATATATATATATATATATATATATATATATATATATATCATTAAGGGCGGGGACTGCATGTAAAAAAAGCACATGGTTACTTATTCGTTATCCTCGAAATAAAAGAATTTCTCATCGTTTCAGCATTTTCACCTGCCCCTAACAGGGTCAGCCACCATAACGATGATTATCCTAACCTTCTCTTTTCACATGGACAAGGATCGATTACGTTCTTGACTGATTGATTGATTGATTGATCAGACTTCAGCATATTTTTCTCTTTAAGTTTCTTCTCTACCCCCCCCCCCCCCCCCCCTTCCCCCATCTTAACTTCTCTGGTGACCTAGTTAGACAATGTGATATAATTATCGCTGTGTTTTGGAAAACTGTTACCAATGTTTGTAGGAGAAGGAGTTATGTTAGTCTATCGTGTTTTTGTGGGTTTTTTTGGTTTGTTTTACTTTGTTTGCATGTGTATTTTTCTTGGTATGAGTGTCATCTCCCTCGATGGGCCTCATAGACAGCCATCATTGTTTAAACTAACCTTGTTGATGTCATCATCCTCTCCTGAAGTAGTCCGTAATTTGCCTTGTATTTATATAAAGCTTTTAAGCTTAGAGACATTATGTCGTGAGAATCATTTTTATCATATGTAATCAGTCTGTATTCACTTTTTTCTGTCATTTTTGGATCTTACTACATGTGTTGCAATTATCATACCATGTTCGTATACCCCTTCATAAGGGGCTCTGGCCTGTAAATGAATAAACAATCCGAATCCGAACCTCTCTCTCTGGAGTTAACATCAGTGCCCACTCCACTCTCCCCAAAAGTTCTTAGGATGAGACTATAAACCGAGGTCCTGTGTGCGAACGCACACAAAACATCTTGCGCACACGTTAAAACCCGTTCCGCTTTTCGGAAGAGTAGGCCATTGTGTGCCGGTAGGAACAGATAACAAAATTGACAAAACTGGATGCACACGGGGACTGAATGAAAATAAAAAGCACACGAGTGTTTATTCCATTATCCTCGAGAAAAAAAAATCTGAGCGCTTTGATTTGTTGCTTTACAAGATTCAGCGCTATATATAATTTCCATACATTATTATTATTATTATTATCCTCGAAATAAAAGAATAAATCTCACACACACATAAACACACACACACACTCTCTCCTCATTCCCCCCCTCACATCCCCCCCCACCCCCAAGATCATACCCCAGCCCAACCCAACCCCAACCCCTAAACGATTCAAAAAGACGAAAAACACAAGACATTTTCCTTCAATCCCCATCCCACACGCTCACACCCCCCTCCATCCCACACCGATCACCACCCCCTCAAAAAAAACACACCAAAAAACCCCCAAAACAAAACAACAAAACTACAGGAGACAAATTCCATTAAAACGTACACCCGCGGGCTTTTGGGAAGAAAAGAAAAGCGAAATCAGGCTTGCTTTAATGACCGTCCCGCTCCGATTTAGAGTCCGTTCTCTATCTCTCTCAAGTAGATCTCTTCATGTAAACCGCCATTGCTCAGCTGCTTGCGTCATCAGTCACGTGACAAGGTCTTGGCGTTCGATACTCCACAATCTCTACTCTACTCTCTCCTGGCCTCTCCCCTTCCCACCCCACTCCCTTCCCCTCTCCCCTCTCCCCCTCTCCTCTCTCTCTGATCCTCTCTCTCTCTCGCTCTCTCTCTCGCTCTCTCTCTCTCTCTAGCTCTCCTCTCTCTCTCTCCTCTCTCTCTCTCTCTGCTATCTCTCTCTCTCTCTCTCTCTCTCTCTCTCTCTCTCTCCTCTCTCTCTCTCTCTCGCTCTCTCTCTCTCTGTGTCTTAGGATTTGGAACGGGCCAGGATTCAGTTTCGCTTTAGCGCTAGTTGCGTGTAGAAGCAGTAACGGCAGCAACAACAGCAGAAGCGGCAGAAGCCAGCCTTAGCCTAGCACAACCAGTCGTTGGGTAGGTAGGCTAGCCTAGCTCGCGAGGAAACTTGTAGATGCTGATCTATCGACAATGTTATGTGTGTGTGTGTGTGTGAGCAAGAAAGGAACTTTAGAGGATGCTGATTAGAAGAAGTCTTGTTCTTTTCTGATATCTAGGCCTACCCGAGGATGCTGTTTGATTGATTCGAGTTCCAACGTGGGATTTGTTTTGCTTGTTAGGTAGGAGATTTTTATTTTATTTTATTTATTATCAATTTTTTTGTGAAGAGAGAAAAAAGTGTGTGAGTTCGTTGCTTGTTGTTGTTGTGGTGGAGTGTGCTGTGGAAAATTGTAGTGTGTTATGACATGTTTGTGTGTGTGTGTGTGGCGAAGGTTTAGGGATGTGTTGAAAAGTTTGTTCTTTTTGAGATTAGGTAGGTGCTGTTTGTGTGTTGAGTTGTGGATTGTTGTTGTTGTTAGGTCAGGAGATTTTGTGTTTTTTTTTTTTTATTTATCGTTTTTTGTGAAGGTAAGTTGTGATTGTTGTTGTTTTTGTGTGTGTGTGAGTGTTGGTGAGTGTGGGGTTGGTGGTGGGTGGTGGTGGTGATGTGGTAGTGGTGTGTGTGTGTGGTGTGTGTGTGTGTGTGTGTGTGCGCGGCGGTTTTGCGTGCTTGTTCTTTCATAAGTCAAAGTCAATGGATTTTTGCCTGTCTATATTTATGTGGTGTATGTGTTGTGTGTGTGTGTTTGTGTGTGTGCGCGCGCATTTCGTGGTGCGTTTGGGGTGGTGTGTGTGTGTGGGTGTGTGGGTGCGTGGTGGTGGTGGTGGTGTGGTGTGGTGTGTGTGTGGTGTGTGGTGTGTGTGTGTGTGTGCGTGCGCGTGTCTATGCGTGCTTGTCTCAAAGTCAAGTCAAATAGATTTTTGCCTGTTATTATGTGGCTGTCGCGCGCGTGTGTGTGTGTGTGCACGCCTGTGCGTGCGTGTGTTTCGGGTGTGTGTGTGTGAGTGTGTGTGTTTTGGTGTTCGTATGTGTCCTTTTATGTGGTGGTCACTGTGTGTGTATGTGTGTGTGTGTGTGTGTTTATACGCGCACGCGCGCGTATGTGCTGATTGTGTATTGATGTTTGTGTAGGTGTTGGTGTGTGCTTGTGTGTATGTTTATGAGTGTGTGCGCGCGAGTGCATGCGCACATACGCGCACCCCTGTGTATTATGTGCGAGTATTTGTATTTCTACGTATTCCAATAGTATTATAATTCATTCTATTCTATTTTCATTGTGTACCACTTCAAATCACGGCAGATTTCTCTGTGCAAAGCAAAAAATCGGGCTGCTCTCCCTTCGATACAAGAACAGTACTACGGTGTTTTTCCTATTCTCGTTTTCTTTGTTTCTTTCTTTCGTTACTTTCTAGTTGGCTTGGTTGTATAAGAGTCCCAGCGGAGTTATCCGATTTAGGAACTGTACCATCTTCTCTTATAGTTTCCTGGTTAAATACCAGTTTGTATTCTGTACGAGTGTGGCTTATTTATTTATTTATTTATATACAAAACTTTTGCCAGGGACAACTTTGTTTAACGTCCTTCCACTAATGAGAGAGTGAGTGTGTGTGTGTGTGTGTGTGTGTGTGTGTGTGTGTGTGTGTGTGGTGTGTGTGTGTGTGGTGTGTGTGTGTGTGTGTTTGGGGGGGGTGGGGGGGTTGCAGGGGGTATGAGTGGGATGGGGTGAGCATATAAATAATTATCCGCATTAAACAAGTGTAAGAAACACCAATAAAACCATAACACAAGAAAGTTGAAGAGGAAAAAAAAAAAGATCCCAGCTTCATCACTAACTTTGCAATTCGTATAACTAGTAAAACATTGTTAAACTATAACAATCTGATAACGGGACTGTGACTTAATGACAATACAATTTCTTTCATTAATGAAATGTCTTTTAGAATTTGCTCTAAGCAACAGTCTGTGAAAACAGGTAAAAGGTTTTTTTTAGATCTCTGCATTCTAAAAGAATGTGAGCAATGGTAATCTGTGTGTGTGTATGTGTGTGCGTGTGTGTGTGTGTGTGTGTGTGTGTGTGTGTGTGTGTGTGTGTGTGTAACATGGAACATCGTTTTATCGTCCCATCCGAAAGACTAGCACCTAGACCACCACTCACGGTCTTGTGGGTAAAGAACCATTCTGGGTTCCAATCCAATCCAATCCAATCCAGTCCAATCCAGTCTCATTGTTTATGGCTCTGCCCACCACAGAGGCCATATCCGGGCTGTCACTTTGTCAAGATTAAGGGGGAGGGGGATCAAAGCTGGGAATTTTTTTGGATGCCTAGAGGGGTGCATTACATGAAGACCCCTCTGCGATGTGTGTGTATGTGTATATGTGTGTGTGTGTGTGTGTGTGTGTGTGTGTGTGTGTGTGTGTGTGTGTGTGTGTGTGTGTGTGTGTGTGTGTGTGTGTGTGTGTGTGTGTGTGTGTGAGAGAGAGAGAGAGAGAGAGAGAGAGAAGAGAGAGAGAGAATCTGAACTCTGAAATTTTTTAATGTACATCGGCCTTTGGCCACAATACACATTGAGGGGCAAAAACTTGAAGATGAAAAGTGGACGATAAAAAAAAAAATCACATACATTTGGTACGACTTTGCCATAATGCCCTGGAGTGCACTCATAACTGTATACTCTTGCATAAGCATATTCCAACATCGTGACTAAAATAAAGGCTGTTGTAGGTCAAGAATCAAAACAAAACACATCGGAAAAAAATTCAGTTCACCGTAACTGCTTCCCGGGATACCACAAAAAGATAATAGACCTGTGAACAAAGTTATTGATAGACTTATACCTGATATGTTAACACCTTCTCACATTTAAAATACAAGCGTAAAGCACATCATGAATCATAACAGTTGAAATCATTAATGTTCATTAGGTTTTTGCATTTTCATAATAGTTACTATACTAACAAGTCATTGAGAAAGAGAGAGAGAGAGAGAGAGAGAGAGAGAGAGAGAGAGAGAGATGAGAGAGGAGGGGAGAGAGAGAGGAGAGAGAGAGAGAGAGAGAGAGGAGAGAGAGAGAGAGGAGTGAGTGTGTGTGTGTGTGAGTGTGTGTGTATGTGTGTGTGTCTATGTGTATGTGCGTGCGTGCGTGAGTGTGTGTGTGCGCGTGAGCGTTAGGGCACTGGTATACGCCCAGGCGGGTGTGTGTTCGTGTGAGTGTGTGTTCGCGCTTGTGTGTGTGTGTGTGTGTGTGTGTGTGTGTGTGTGTTGTGTGTGTGTGTGTGAGTGTGAGTGTGTCTGTGTGTGAAATCGATATAATAATTTATTGGTTTCCAGATGGCACATTGAACAACCAATGCATTCGCTTTTTTCATCAAGCGACCCATACGTGCGTATGCGCGTGCGTGCGTGTGTATGTGTGTGTGTTGTGTGCGTGCACGCGCACGTGTGTGTGTGTGTGTGTGTGCATGCACGCGTGCGTGCGCGCGCAAGGGCTCTCGCGCGCTCATTATTCGTTGAAGTATAACCCAGGTATTGTGCAACGCAGTGTTCTTGTGAAACTTTTTTTTTCTCTCGAAAGGACTATGGCTTGTCTGGAAGAGAGAGACCATTAAGTCTGGGTTTTTATATCCACCCATCACTTGGTCTCTTTATCCGTCTCTGTGTCTGTCTGTCTGTCTATCTGTCTGTCTTCCTGCCTGTCTGCCTGTCGGTTTTTTCCTGGCTGTGTGTGTATGTGTTTGTGTGTGTGTTTATCTGTCTGTCTGCCTGCCTCCCTATCTGTCTGTTTTCTGTCTATCTGTCTGTTTTTCTGCCTGTTTGTCTGCTTGTCTGTCTGCCTGACTGTCTGTCTGCCTGCCTTTGTGTGTCTGACTGTCTTTCTACCTGCTTGTCTGTATTTTCCCCTGTTTATCTGTCTCTGTGTTTGTCTGTCTGCTTGCCTGTCTGTCTGTCTGCCTGTCTATCTGTCTGTTTTTCTGCCTGTTTGTTTGCCTGTCTGTCTGCCCGACTGTTGTCTGCCTGCCTGTGTAATTGTCTGTCTGTCTTTCTACCTGCTTGTCTGTCTTCTTCCCTGTCTGTCTGTCTGTGTGTTTGTCTGTCTGCCTGCCTGTCTGTCTGTCTGTCTTTCTTTCTTTCTTTTTCCCTGCCTGTCTATCTGTCTGTCTGTTTGTCTGTCTGGAAGACAAAGAGATAAATATGTTGAGTCTTACATTCAAAATAGAAGCGCACTAAATCTTGTTGAATTTGACCGAAAAAAGACAGCTGTATAGAATCGTACAGATAAAGGGAAATGATTGTGTTTAATCCCACTGTGTAATCTTGTTGAGCCTTACAGGGGAAAGACAACCTCGTTGAGTCTTGTTGAATCTTAATGGACAAAAGAAAAGTTTGTTGAATCTTAATTGACAATACACATATATTAATTTTAACAGACAAAACACAAGTGTGTTGAATCTTAAGAGATAAAGGACCAGTTTGTTGAATGCTGTTGAGCCTTACAGACAGAAGACACGTGTGTTAAATCTAGTTGAATCTTAACATTAAAAAAACAAGTTTGTTGAATCTTGTTGAATCTTAACAGACCAAAGAAAAAGCGTGTTGAGTCTCGTTGAATCTTAACGGACAATCTTGTTGAATCTTACAAAGGACACATTTGTTGAATCTTGTTGAATCTTAAGGTTCAAAAGACAAGTTTGTTGAATCTTGTTGAATCTTAGAAAGGACAAGTTTGTTGAATTTTAACGGACAAAGGACAAGTTTGTTGAATCTTGTTGAATCTTAATGGTCAAAGGACAAGTTTGTTGAATCTTGTTGAATCTTAACGGACAAAGGACAAGTTTGTTGAATCTTGTTGAATCTCTGGGCAAAGGACAAGTTTGTTGAATCTTGTTGAATCTTTGGACAAAAGACAAGTTTGTCGAATCTTACAGAAAAGAACAAGTTTGCTGAATCTTGTTGACTCTTAACAAAATACAAACGTGTGAAATCTTATCAGACAAAAGACAAGCGTGTTGACTCTTACTGACAAAAGGCAAGTTTATTGAATCTTGTTGAATCTTAACGGACAAAAGACACGTGTGTTGAACCTCACAGACAAAAGACAAAGGTGTCGAATCTCAGAGAGAATAGACACGTGTGTCGAATCTCAGAGAGAATAAACAAGTGTGTCGAATCTCAGAGAGAATAGACAAGTGTGTCGAATCTCAGAGAGAATAGACAAGTGTGTCGAATCTCAGAGAGAATAGACAAGTGTGTCGAATCTCAGAGAGAATAGACACGTGTGTCGAATCTCAGAGAGAATAAACAAGTGTGTCGAATCTCAGAGAGAATAGACACGTGTGTCGAACCTCAGAGAGAATAGACAAGTGTGTCGAATCTCAGAGAGAATAGACAAGTGTGTCGAATCTCAGAGAGAATAGACAAGTGTGTCGAATCTCAGAGAGAATAGACAAGTGTTTCGAATCTCAGAGAGAATAGACAAGTGTGTCGAATCTCAGAGAGAATAGACAAGTGTTTCGAATCTCAGAGAGAATAGACAAATGTGTCGAATCTCAGAGAGAATAGACAAATGTGTGGAATCTCAGAGACAATAGACAAGTGTGTCGAATCTCAGAGAGAATAGACAAGTGTGTCGAATCTCAGAGAGAATAGATAAATGTGTCGAATGCCACAAACAAAAGGACAAGTGTGTCGAATCTCATAGACAAAAGACGAGTGTGTCCAGTCTCACAGAAAAAAGACTAGTTTGTCGAATCTCATGTACAAAAGACAAGCGTATTGAATCTCAAAGACAAAATACAAGTGTGCTGAATCTCATAGAAAGAAGACAAGCGTGTCGAATCTCAGTGACAACCAACAAGTGTGTTGAATCTCACAGACAAATGACAAGTGTGTTGAATCTCACAGACAAATGACAAGTGTGTTGAATCTCACAGACAAAAAAACAAATGTGTCGATTCTCACAGACAAATGACAAGTGTGTTGAGTCTCACAGACAAACAAGTGTGTTGAGTCTCACAGACAAACAAGACAAGTGTGTCGATTCTCACAGACAAACAAGACAATTGTGTCGAATCTCACAGACAAGCATACAAGTGTGTTGAATCTCACAGACAAACAAGACAAGTGTGGTGAATCTCACAGACAAAAACAAACGTGTCGAATCTCATAGACAGAAAGACAAAATGCGTTAAAATCTTACCAACAAAAGATGAATGTCTTGAAATCTTACAGACATAAAAGTGTATTTTCCACGAAAAGGAACATGCATTGTGTTTTGGCAAAGTTACAAAGAATAACTATGATGTTGCCTGCGTTCATTATGTAAGTGAAGAGCTAGCACCATCTTTTGTAGTAAGTTAAAAAAAGAAGAAGACAAAACAAAACATAAAGCAAACTAACAAACAGACGAATTAACAAAACAGACCTTTACTGTGTGCAGTCGAAGGCAGGTGATGTCTTTCGTGTTGTGTGTTGTGTGTGTGTGTGTGTTGTGTGGTGTGTTGTGTGTGTGTGGTGTGTGTGTGTGTGTGTGTTGTGTGTGTTGTGTTATGCGCGCGCGCGCGTATGTGTGTGTGTTTTGTGTGTGTGTTGCTGTTCTTTGCTTTAATGCCCTTTCCCAATGTAAGTGATATTGATAGGAAAAGGATAAGAACTGTCTAAAAAGGGGAGGGAAGTGTGTGTATGAATTGAGCATGTGTAAGTTCGAGTGTGTGTGGGGTGTGTGTGTGTGTTTTGTGTGTGTGTGTGTGTGTGTGTGTGTGTGGGGGTGTGTGTGTGTGTGTGTGTGTGTCTGTGTCTGTGTGTGTGTGTGTCTGTGTGTGTGAATGTCTGTCGGGTCTCTGTCTCTGTTTCTCTCTCTCTCTCCCTCTGTCTGTCTGTCTGTCTCTCTCTTGCTCTGCCCTCACATGTATAAAGTATCACGCAAAGACATTGTGTTTCATACCTGATTATTACTAACAGAATAACGCTTGTGGATTCACCTCCCCTCCTCCCCAACCCCTACCCCCCACACCCGCCTTTTCTTTCTTATTAATTTGCTTTTATAAATTTGCACTGTTACAGACGGCTGGACATGGAAGAAAAATAACAGTTGTCATGCTTATTCTATCACCTTCTGAAAATGACATTGATTCCATTCAAATTAATTCAATTACTCTCTCTCTCTCTCTCTCTCTTTCTCTCTCTTGGAGTTCAGAATTCTCTCTCTGTCGCTCTTTCTTTGAGTTCAGAGTTTTCTCTCTCTCTCTCTCTCTCTCTCTCTCTCTCTCTCTCTCTCTCTCTCCCCTCTCTTTTCTCTCTCTCTCTCTCTTTCTCTCTCAGAGTTCAGAGTTCTCTCTACGTCTTTCTGTTTCTGTCTGTCTGTCTGTCTGTCTATCTCTCGTCCTCTCAGAGAGTTCAGAATTCTCCTCTCTCTCTCTCTCTCTCTCTCTCTCTCTCTCTCTCTCTCTCTCTCTCAGAGTTCAGAGTTCACTCTCTGTCTCTGTCTGTCTGTCAGTCTCTCTATCTCTCTCTGTCTTCCTCTCAGAGAGTTCAGAGTTCTCTCTCTCTCTCTCTCTCTCTCTCTCCCCTCCCCTCTCTCTCTTTTCTTTTCTCTCTCTCTTCCCCTCTCTCTCTCTCCCCTCTCTCTCTCCCTCTTTGAGTTCAGAGTTTACTCTCTCTCTCTCTCTCAGAGAATTCAGAGTCCTCTCTGTCTGTCTCTGTGTCTGTCTGTCTGTGTCTCTCTCTGTTTACTTTGTGTTTGCTTGGTCGATCTGTGTTTATCTTGCTTTTGGGGTTTTTCTTCTTTCGTTGCTTCCTTTGTGTAGTTCTCTTTGTTTGGCTTTGTTTGGTCGTGTGTGTGTGTGTGTGTGTGTGCGTGCGTGCGCGTGTGTATGTGTGTGTGTATGTGTGTGTATGTGTGTGTGTGTGTGTGTGTGTGTGTGTGTGTGTGTGTGTGTGTGTGTGTGTGTGTGTGTGTGTGCAAATTCGCCTTGATTTATCATAAATTAGATAATGATGATGGTGTATGTATTTGGTTAACGTGTTTCTTTGTTTGTTTGTTTCTGCTTTTTCTTGATGTGTCCTTTCCATGATTGTTATACACATCGTTTTGTCTGCTCTGGAACGATTTGCTACAAAAGCAGAGGATAATGAGCAGTGGAGGAAGCTGGTTGCAGAATCTTCATTGGTGACCCCCACGGTCCACGGGACTACGGGGTAGGTGAAGGTGAAATTGAAAATGAAGGAAAATAAAGACTTTTCTTTGTTCATCTTGTAAAAGCGTAACAAATATTTTGCGGTTTATCATTTTATTTACAAGCTCAAGCAAAATGATTAATATTTATTTTCTTGCAAAATAGGACGAGTTAAGATAAAGATTCCAGAAAAAACCCTGGACCTACATCTCACCTTTACTTTCACCTATCCCGTAGTCTAGTAGACCCGTCGGAGACCACCACTGAAGAGTTTGTAACCAGCTTCCTCCACTCCTCCTGAGCTTTTCGTGGTAGTATGTCGTTCCACTCAAGGCCAGTCCTCCACTCTCTGATGATGATGTTTTCCCATCGTTTTCTCTGTCTGTCTGTCTTCTGTCTGTCTTTTCTTCGTCTCCCTCTCCTTGTACTGTTTGTTCCCCGTAGGACAAATCTTGGCTGGCGTGATATACTACTACTACTACTACTACTACTAACTACTACTACTACTACTTTCTAAATACTACTACTACATACTACTACTACTACTACTACTACTACCACTACTAACCACTACCACTACTAACTAAATACTACTACTACTACTATACTACTACTACAACTACTACTACTACTACTAACTACTACTGCTCTGCTGCTGCTGCTGCTGCTGCTGCTGCTGCTACTACTACTACCACTACTACTACTACTACTACTACTCCTACTACTACTACTACTACTACTACTACTACTACTACTAAATGGAATTTTATAGCGCTGCGCTGTATCTTGCACAGACAAATCAAAGCGCTTATGATTAACAGCTGGGTTTTTTTTGTTTCCTTAGAAAAGACACGATCAACAGCTGTTGTAATGTTTCCTTAGAAAAGACACGATCAACAGCTGTTGTAATGTTTCCTTAGAAAAGACACGATCAACAGCTGTTGTAATTTTTCCTTAGAAAAGACACGATCAACAGCTGTTGTAATGTTTCCTTAGAAAAGACATGATCAACAGCTGTTGTAATGTTTCCTTAGAAAAGACACGATCAACAGCTGTTGTAATTTTTCCTTAGAAAAGACACGATCAACAGCTGTTGTAATTTGTCCTTAGAAAAGACACGATCAGCAGCTGTTGTAATGTTTCCTTAGAAAAGACACCATCAACAGCTGTTGTAATGTTTCCTTTGAAAAGACACAATCAACAGCTGTTGTAATTTTTCCTTAGAAAAGACACGATCAACAGCTGTTGTAATGTTTCCTTAGAAAAGACACGATCAACAGCTGTTGTAATTTTTTCCTTAGAAAAGACAAGATCAACAAACTGTTGTAATGTTTCCTTAGAAAGACACGATCAACAGCTGTTGTAATTTTTCCTTAGAAAAAGAACGATCAACAGCTTTGTAATTTTTCCTTAGAAAAGACACGATCAACAGCTGTTGTAATTTTTCCTTAGAAAAGACACGATCAACAGCTGTTGTACTTTTTCCTTAGAAAAGACATGATCAACAGCTGTTGTACTTTGTCCTTAGAAAAGACACGATCAACAGCTGTTGTACTTTTTCCTTAGAAAAGACACGATCAACAGCTGTTGTACTTTTTCCTTAGAAAAGACACGATCAACAGCTGTTGTACTTTTTCCTTAGAAAAGACACGATCAACAGCTGTTGTACTTTTTCCTTAGAAAAGACACGATCAACAGCTGTTGTATTTTGTCCTTAGAAAAGACACGATCAACAGCTGTTGTAATGTTTCCTTTGAAAAGACACGATCAACAGCTGTTGTTATGTTTCCTTAGAAAAGACACCATCAACAGCTGTTGTACTTTTTCCTTAGAAAAGACATGATGAACAGCTGTTGTAATTTTTGCTTAGAAAAGACACGATCAACAGCTGTTGTAATTTTTCCTTAGAAAAGACACGATCAGCAGCTGTTGTACTTTTTCCTTAGAAAAGACACGATCAACAGCTGTTGTAATGTTTCCTTAGAAAAGACACGATCAGCAGCTGTTGTAATTTTTCCTTAGAAAAGACATGATCAACAGCTGTTGTAATTTTTCCTTAAGAAAGACACGATCAACAGCTGTTGTAATGTTTCCTTAGAAAAGACACGATCAACAGCTGTTGTAATGTTTCCTTTGAAAAGACACGATCAACAGCTGTTGTTATGTTTCCTTAGAAAAGACACGATCAACAGCTGTTGTTATGTTTCCTTAGAAAAGACACCATCAACAGCTGTTGTACTTTTTCCTTAGAAAAGACATGATCAACAGCTGTTGTAATTTTCCCTTAGAAAAGACACGAATCAACAGCTGTTGTAATGTTTCCTTAGAAAAGACACGATCAACAGCTGTTGTAATGTTTCCTTAGAAAAGACATGATGAACAGCTGTTGTAATGTTTCCTTAGAAAAGACACGATCAACAGCTGTTGTTATGTTTCCTTAGAAAAGACACCATCAACAGCTGTTGTACTTTTAACTTAGAAAAGACACAATCAGCAGCTGTTGTAATTTTTCCTTAGAAAAGACATGATCAACAGCTGTTGTAATTTTAACCTAGAAAAGACACAATCAGCAGCTGTTGTAATTTTTCCTTAGAAAAGACATGATCAACAGCTGTTGTAATTTTCCCTTAGAAAAGACACGATCAACAGCTGTTGTAATGTTTCCTTAGAAAAGACACGATCAACAGCTGTTGTAATGTTTCCTTAGAAAAGACATGATGAACAGCTGTTGTAATGTTTCCTTAGAAAAGACACGATCAACAGCTGTTGTTATGTTTCCTTAGAAAAGACACCATCAACAGCTGTTGTACTTTTTCCTTAGAAAAGACATGATGAACAGCTGTTGTAATTTTAACTTAGAAAAGACACGATCAACAGCTGTTGTAATGTTTCCTTAGAAAAGACACCATCAACAGCTGTTATAATTTTTTTTTGGAAATTTGTTCGTGAAGGTAAGAATATGTTTTGTCTGTTTGTGACGTTGACACTAGGGTTTTGTCTGTTGGGTTTTTTACAGGTAAGACCGTGATCATGTTTTGACTCTTTTGTGATGAGAAGAGTCTGGTTGAGTTTGTTTTTTTGTGTGTGTTTTATTGTTTTGGCAAAGGTAAGCCGATATTTTGTGTGTGTTTTGTTATTATGTGACAAGAAGTACAATGTTTTGTTTGTTACAGTTTGGGGAAGATGAGAATTAGAAAAAAAATTGTTTCGTGAAAGGAAAAAATTATTATAACAAAGTAAGAAATGTTTTCGCTTGCTTTGCGAATTAAAGAAACCTTATTTTAATTTTTCTCTAACCTTGCATTGTTTTTTGTGTTTAGAACAGAAGAAATGTTTTGCTTGCTTTGTGAAAAGGAAAAGGAATATGCTGCTTGCTTTGTGTAAAAGAAGAAACATGTTGCTTGCAAAAATGTCGCTTGCTTTGTGAAGAGAAGAAATGTGTTCTTTGCTTTGTGTAAAAGAAGAAACATGTTGCTTGCTCTGTGAAAAGAAGAAGAAAAATTTCGCTTGCTTTGTGAAGAGAAGAAATGTGTTGTTTGCTTTGTGAAAGAGAAGAAATGTGTTGTTTGCTTTGTGTTGTTTGCTTTGTGAAAAGAAAAAGAAATATGTTGCTTGCTTTGTGAAAAGAAGAAACATGTTGCTTGCTTTGTGAAAAGAAGAAATATGTTGCTTGCTGTGTGAAGAAAAGAAATATGTGAAAAGAGCTATTATGTAGCTTTCATTGTGAAGATAAGAAGTTTGTTGCTTTCTTGTGTAGGAAAGAAGAAAGTTTTTAAAAAATTGCTTGCTTTGTGAAGAAAAAAACCCCATTATGCTTGCTTTGTGAAGAAAATATTTTTGCTCGCATTGCTTCCTTTATGAAGAATAGAAATATTTTGCTTGCTTTGTGAAAAGAAAAAAAAGAATTTGTCGCTTGCTTTGTGGAGAAGACAAATTTGTTGCTTGCTTTGTGTGAAGAAGAAATGCCGCTTGCTTTGCGAAGAGAAGAAATATGTTGCTTGCTTTGTGAAAAGAGAAAGAAATCTGCTGCTTACTTTGTGAAAAGGAGAAATATTTCGCTTGCTTTTGTGAAAAGAAAAACTATTTTGCTTGCTTTGTGAAGAGAAGAAATGTATTGCTTGCTTTGTGAAAAGAAGAAATATTTTGCTTGCTTTGTGAAAGGAGAAACGCATTGCTTGCTTTGTGGAGATAAGAAATATGTTGCTTGCTTTGTGAAATAAAAACATTTTGCTTGCTTTGTTAAAGGAATAAATCCATTGCTTGCTTTGTGGAAAGAAAAACATTTTGCTTGCTTTGTTGAGGAAAGAAATGTATTGCTTGCTTTGCGAAAAGAATTTTTTTGCTTGCTTTGTGAAAGGAAAAAGAAATATGTTGCTTGCTTTGTGATGAGAAGAAATATGTTGCTTGCTCTGTGATGAGAAGAAATATGTTGCTTGCTCTGTGAAGAGAAAAAGATTTTGCTTGCTTTGTGATAAGAAAGAGAAATATATTGCTTGCTTTGTGATGAGAACAAATATGCTGCTTGCTTTGTGATGAGTACGAATATGTTGCTTGCTTTATGAAAAGAATAACTATTTTGCTTGCTTTGTGATGAGAAGAATTATTTTGCTTGCTCTGTAAAGAGAAGATATATCGCTTGCTTTGTAAAGAGAAGATATATCGCTTGCTTTGTGAAAAGAAACATTTTGCTTGCTTTGTGAAGAAAGTAAATAATTATGTCGTTTGCTTTGGAAAGAGAAGAAATATTTTGCTTGCTTTGTAAGGGAAGTAATATGTTACTTGCTTTGTGAAGAGAAGAAATATGTTGCTTGCTTTGTAAAGAGAAGAAATATGTTGCTTGCTTTGTGAAAAGAAGATATATTTTGCTTGCTTTGCGAAGAGAAGAAATATGTTGCTTACTTTTTGAAGTGAAAAAACCAACCTATTGTGCTTGCTTTGTGTAAAGAAAAGGAAATCTGTTATGCACTTTAGGAAGACAAGAAATATGTTGCTTACTGTGCAAAGAGAAGAGATGTTTTGCTTGCACTGGCAAGAGAAAATTTTTTAGACTATCTTTTTATGGGAAAACAATGTTTTGTCGTTTTTGTAAAAAAGTAGGACGATGTGTTTTTCTGTTTTGTAAAAATAAGACCATATTTGTTTTGTGAATGTAAGACGAGAGTTTTCCAAAGATAATATTTTTGGGGTGTTTTTTGGGGTTTTTTTTAAAAAGAAAGACACCGTTTTTGTCTGTTTTGTAAAAGCAAGACAATATTTTGTCTGTGTTGTGAACTTAAAGACAATGTTTTGTTTTGTAAACGTACAAGATTTTTTTTTCTGCTGTCTAATGACGAGACACAGTTACCATGCTATTTGTGTTTTGTGAATAAAAAGTTAGTGTTATTCAAGGAGTTTTGGCGTTTTACTTTGTTTTAAAAATATATTTTATATAAAAATAGAGAGATATAAATATATATTTTTATATAATATATATATAATATATATATATATATTATAATATTCTTTTGTTTTGTCCTTTTAGTTGCTTTGCTTGTTTTGGTGCTGCGGAGAGGCATCTCTCTGACAGCTATCTGAAAGTAAGTAATAATGCATTTACTGTATCATCCAAAAGAGTAACGTTCTTCAGGGTTTGGCAACTAGACAACATGGATGGGACTGGGTAGCTCAGTGGTCGGGCACCTCGCTTTCCCCGGGGGTATTTAGGTTAAGCAACATCGAGCGTGGTTACCAGTTGGATGGGTGACCGTTTGCGCGCCTTGGCTTCAGTACAGTTCCCCCAGTTCACCCAGCTTTACGGGTAACTTCATCTTTAGGGTCAGGGAAGGTAAAGCAGCGAGGGAAAGGGAGATGGGCGCCGCCCTCAATATGCTGGCCCCTTGAGAAGTTGAGGTCTCTGATTGCCTCGCTCCCCTATGACCAAAACCATAAGGTTATGGGACACTTTTCCTTTTTTAGACAGTTTTGGCTGACTGAGGGTGTGTGTGTGTGTGTGTGTGTGTGTTGTGTGTGTGTGTGTGGTGTGTGTGTGTGTGGTGGGTGTGTGTGTGTAATTTTTTTTTCTTTAAAAGCAAGAAAGGATATTAGGTTGGTTGTAAGCAAAAAACAAATGTCGGTGGTTTGGTTTTGGTCTATTTTTCTTGTTTGGGTGGCTTTCGAAAATCATTTTCTTTTGTGCCCCCCAAAAAAATCATTCTTTGTTTTGTGGTGAGACTCCCTCTCTTTCTTTCTATCTTGTTTTTCTTTTTTTCTTTTTTCTTTCTTTTCATTCTTTTTTCTTTTTTCTTTCTTTCTTTCTTTCTTTTCTTTTTTCTTTCTTTTTTCTTTTCTTTCTTTCTTCTTTCTTTCGTCTTCCTTCCTTCTTCTTTCTGTCTTTCTTTCATTTATGTTCCTGGTTTTCTCTCCTTTCGTTCTTTTTTCCTTATGTCTATCTGTCTCTTTATTATCCTTTTCTGTCTTTTTTCCCTTTTTTTTTTTCTTTCTTTCTGTCTTTCGTTCTTTTTTCTTTCTTTTTTTTTTTCCTTTCTTTATTCCTTCCTTCGTTCTTTCTGTCTTTCCTTTTCTTCTCTTTCTGTCTGTCTTTCTGTAATTTTTCTATTTTGTTTTGTTTTGCTAAATATGTTTCTGGGGGTTTGCAACTGGTTTAGTTTACCTTCTGTATCTTGTGTGGGAAAAAACAAACAAACAAAAGATATTGTCATGTTTGCTTCCTGCTTCTGAAAAAAGCCAGCGTTTGTTGTTGGTATCAAATAACCGGCAGGGAGGCTTTGAGAGTATAATTATTCTATGATGTTTAAAGTAGGTAGGGTTTGCCTGTGTGGGGTGTGTGTTTTGTGTGTGTGTGTGTTGTGGTGTGTGTGTGTGTGTTTTGTGTGGTGTGTGTTGGTGTGTGTGTTGTGTGTGCGTGCGTGCATGAGTGGTTGCATATATTTGTGTTTGTGTGTGTGTGTGCTGCGTGTGTGGGGTGTGTGTATATGTGTGGTAGTTTTTATGTTATTTTTTTAAATTATAATTTTTAATTTTGAGGATAATGTGGTGTGCGCACGCGCGTGTGTGTAAGTGTGTGTTTTTGCGCGCGCGTGTGTGCGTGTGAAATGTGTGGTGCTGCATACGTGTGTGTATATGTTTGTAACGCGCGCACTACCAACAAACTATAAGGCTAGATATTTTCAAATTTGGTTCGCTTTACTTTTTTTTGTGTTTCTATCGTTTTTGTATGTCTATATCTCTTTTTCTACAGGCCCATTTTCTTCTCTTTTCTTCTCTCTCTTTCCCTTCTCTTCCCCCCCTTTTTCTCTCTCTCCTCTCTTTCTTCCCTTTCTCCATTTTTTTTCACTCTCCCTCTCCTTCTCCTCTCCTCTCTCTCCCTCTCTGTTTTCTTCTTTTCTCTTTTCTCTCAACGCAAACCTTTTCCGAATATGAGCCTCAAGCAAACGTTGTTGTTTTTTTCATGTTAGATCAAAATTTTGCACACCCAAAAATTTATACTGGTTTCTCCTCCTTCCCCCAAACTCCGTGTATTGTGGCCTTAGGCCCAAAAATCACATTTTAAAAAACTGTTCAGAGTTCAGAGTTCTCTCTCTATCTCTGTCTGTGTTCAGTGTTTCAGCCTTCCTCCCTCTCATTTCTCTCTCTCCCTCTCTCTCTCTCCCTCCCCAACTCCCCTCTTCCCCCTTTTCTCTCCCTCCTCTCCCTCGTCCTCTTCCCCCCCCTCTCCTCTCTCCCTCTCTCTCTCATCCCCTCTCTCTCCCCCTTCCCTCCCTCTCCCCTCTCTCCCTCCTCTCTCCCCTCTCTCTCCCTCCCCCTTCTCTCTCTAATCCTCCCCTCTCCTTCCCTCTTTTTTCACCTCCTCCCCCTCTCTCCCTCCCTCCTCCCTCTTCTCCTCCCCCCCTCCCCCTCTCTCCCTCCCTCTCTCCCTCCTTCTCCCTTCTCTCTCCTCCTCTCTTCCTTCTCTCTCCTCTCTCTCTCCCCTCTCTCCCTCTTCTCCTCTCCTCTCTTCACCCCTCTCCTCTCCCTCCCTCTCTCTCCCCCCCCCCCTCTCTCTACTCTCCCTCTCTCTCCCCTCTCTCCTCTCTCTATCTCCCTCTTCGTCCCTCTCTCTCTCTCCCTCTCTCTCTCCCCTCTCACCACCCCCCTCTCTTTCCCCTTCTCTCTCCCTCTCTCTCCCCCTCTTCTTCTCCTCTCTCTCCCCTCTCTCTCCTCTCTCCCTCCTCTCCTCTCTCCCCTCCTCTCTCTCTCCCTCTCTCTCCTCTCTCTCCCCTCTCTCTCTCTCCATCTCTCCCTCTCTCTCTCCCTCTCTCTCTCCTCTCTTTCCTCTCTCCTCTTTTCTCTCTCTCCTCCCCTCCATCTCCCCCTCTCTCCTCTATCCTCCCTCTCTCTCTCTCCTCTCCCTCCCTCTCTCTCTCTCCCTCTCCCCCTCTCTCTCTCTTTCCCCTCTCCTCTCCCCAACCTCTCTCTCCCCTCCCTCTCTCCCCCCTCTCCCCCCCTCTCTCTCTTCCCTCTCTCCCCCTCTCTTCTCCCCTCTCTCCCTCCCCTCTCCCTCTCTCCCCCCTCTCCCTCTCCTCCCTCTGTCTCCCTCTTCCCCTCCCCCTTCTCTCCCTCTCCCTCTCTCTCCACCTTCTCTCTCCCTTCTCTCCCTCTCTCCCCCTCCCTCCCCCCCTCCCCCTCTCTCTCCCCCTCTCCCTTCCCCCTCTCTCTCCCCCCCCTCTTCCCTTTTCTCCCCTTTTCCCTTTTTTCCCTCCTTGCAACCAAACCAATTCTAGGTGTCAATAGGGCATGCTTTTTTTTTCATCTGTGACATTTCCCCCGTGAGGTACTTTCGACCTGGTGGGTTTTAAACTGGGGTTGTGCCCTTTGCTGGGGCTACTGCTTTTTTCGCTGTTTTTTTCTGCGCTGTTTTTTTGCTTTGTTTCCTGTGCTGTTACTGCGTTGTTATTTTTGTGTTGTTGTTGTTCTGTTTTGTTTTGTTGTTACTGCTGCGGGTTCTGTGCTGCTGTTACTGTTGTTTTTGGGTCGTTGCTTTTTCTGCTGCTTTGCATTACTGCTGCTGCTGCTGCTGTTAATGCTGTTTGTTCTGTTGTGTTACTGCGCTTTTTTTCTGCTGTTGCGGCTTTTACTGCTGCTGCTTTTTTTGTTTTTTAAATGCTTTTGCTGCTGTTACGCTACTGCTGTTGTTTTGTTGTTCTTTTTTGTCTGTTCTTTTTTCTGCGTTTGCTGCTGTTATGCGCTGGTTACGCTGCTGTACTTTTAAATGCGCGCTGCTGCTGCTACTGTTAATGATGCTGCTGCTGTTACTGCTACTGTTGTTGTTACTGCAGCTGCTGCTGTTACTGCTGTTGTTGTTCTGTTGTTACTGCTGCTGTTTCTGCTGCTGTTACTGCTGCTGCTGTTACTGCTGCTGCTGCTGTTACTGCTGCTGCTGCTGTTACTGCTGTTGTTGTTCTGTTGTTGTTACTGTTTCTGCTGCTGTTACTGCTGCTACTTTTACTGCTGTTGTTGTTCTGTTGTTGTTACTGCTGCTGTTTCTGCTGCTTTTGCTGTCACTGCTACTGTTGTTACTCTTGCTGTTTCTGCTGCTGCTGCTTCTGCTGCTGCTGCTGCTGATACTGCTGCTGTTGTTATTGCCAATGTTACTGCTACGGTTTCGGTTTCTGCTGCTGTTGTTTTTGCTGCTGTTGCTGTTGTTGTTACTGCTGTCACTGCTGCTATTTCTGTTGCTGATGCTGTTTCTGCTGCTGCTGTGTTTTCTGCGGCAGTTTCTGCTGATAATGCTGCTGTTGTTATTGCTGATGTTATTGCTACTGTTTCTGTTGCTGCAGCTGCTGTTATTGCTGCTGGTGCTTCTGCTGTTGCTGCTGCTGCTGCTGTTTCTATCGATGCCGATGATTCTGACGTGGAAAACAGTAAGAATGGAAAATCTTCAATAGTATCTATCACCTGTGTTCGCATTTAGCTCAGAATGAACCAACCTACCAAACAAAAAGCAGAAAAGAAAAATAAAGGATAAAAACGCGAATACAGGAAGAGGAAAGATAGAGAAAAATGAGTAAAATAAACTAACATTAACGAGGAGAGTCTATGGATTTACGGAGAAGAGGGGGGAAAAAAGAGAAACAAGCATTAAAAAACCGACTAAGTTAAAGTTGAGAGAGAGAGGGGGAGAGAATGAGAGGGAGAGAGAGAGGGTGAGAGAGGAGGGAGAGAGGAGAGAGAGAGGGAGGGAGGGAGGGAGGAAGAGAGAGAGGAGGGTGAAAGAGAGAGAAAGAGGGGAGGGAGAGAGAAGAAAGAGGGAGAGAGAGAGAGAGGGAGAGAGAGAGAGAGAGGAGAGAGGGAGGGAGGGAGGAAGAGAGAGAGGGAGGGTGAAGAGAGAGAAAGAGGGAGAGAGAGAAGAGAGAGAGAGAGAGAGAGGGGAGAGGAGAGAGAGAGAGGGAGAGAGAGAGGAGTAGAGAGAGAGAGAGGGAGGAGGGAAGAGAGAGAGGAGAGGGTGAAGAGAGAGAAAGAGGGAAGAGAGAGAGAGAGGGAGAGAGAGAGAGAGAGAAGAGGGAGAGAGAGAGAGAGAGAGGGAGGGAGGGAGGAAAGAGAGAGAGGGAGGGTGAAGGAGAGAGAAAGAGGGAGAGAGAGAGAGAGGAGAGAGAGAGAGGAGAGAGGGGAGGAGAGAGAGAGAGAAGGGAGAGAGAGAGAGAGAGATGAGAGAGAGTGAGAGAGAGAGGAGAGAGAGAGAGAGAGAGAGGTAGAGAGAGAGAGAAAAAGAGGGAGGGAGGGAGGGAGAGATTTTATTTATTAATTTATTCAATTATTCTTTTATATCGAGGTAATGGAATAAGCACTTATATGTTTTTTACATCCAGTCCCCCGTGTGTATGCGGTTTTGTAAATTCTGTCATCTGTTCCCACCGGCACACAATGGCCTACTCTTACGAAACGGAACAGAACAGAGAGAAAGAGAAAGGGGGGAAGGGAGGGAGGGAGAGAGAAGGGAGGGAGGAGGGGAGGGGAGAGAGAGAGAGGGAGGGAGAGGGGAGGGAGAGAGAGAGAGAGAGGGAGGGAAGAGAGAGGGGGAGGGAGAGAGAGAGGGGGAGAGGGAGGGGAGAGAGAGAGAGAGAGAGGAGAGAGAGAGAGAGAGAGACAGACAGACAGATAGACAGACAGACAGACAGACAGACAGACAGACAGACAGAGATTGAAGGCCTATCTAGGAGAACGAAAAGAAACGATGGAAAGAAGAAAAAACTGCAGGTAAAAGAGTGGAAACACAACGCAATGGAGGAGTTTGTAAGAGAAGACAAGTAAATCAAACGAAAAGCCTTATGTTGATAAAGGGGGAAAAAAGCAAGGCAAAACAAGGCAAGGCAAGAGAAGGGAAGGCAAGTCAGGGCAAGGCAGGGAAAGTCGAGGCAGGGCAGGGCAAGGCAAAGCAGGGCAGGGCAAGGCAGGGTAAGGCAGGGCAAGGCAGGGCAAGGCAGGGCAAGGCAGCGCAAAATAAATCAAACGAACAGCCTAAGCAGATGCAGGGAAAGGCAAAACAAGGCAGTGCAAGGCAAAGTAAGACAAGGCAAGGCAATGGAAGGCAAGGCAAGGCAAGGCAGGGCAGGCAAGGCAAGGTAAGGTAAGGCAACGCAGGGCAGGACAAGATAGGGCAGGACAGGGCAGGGCAATGTAGGGCAGGACAGGCAAGACAAGGCAAGGCAAGGCAGGGCAGGGCAGGGCAAGGCAGGGCGAGGCAAGGCAGGGCAAGAAAAGGCAGGGCAGGGCAAGGCAGGGCAGGGCAAGGCATGGCAAAGCAAAGCAGGGCAAGGCAGGGCAAAGACAGGGCAAGGTAAGGCAAGGCAGGGCAGGGAAGGGAATGGCAAAGCAAAGCAAGGCAGGGCAAGGCATGGCAAAATTCTTTCTTTCGTAGAGAATAAGATAAGCTCTGACGTGCTGTTTAACTTGCAGTCCGTGCTTTTATAGGGGGAAGGATATCATTATGAGCGCGCGCGGGGGCGGGATAGCCTAGTGGTTAGAACATTGCGCTCGCAATCTGAAGACCCGGGTTCGATTCCCGTTCAAGAGGATATTTCCCCCTGGAGTTAACGTCAGTGCAGACTCCACTCTCCTCAAGAGTCCTTCGGATGAGACTATAAACCAAGGCCCCGTGTGCAAACGCACGCAGAACATCTTACGCACTCGTTAAAATCCTGTTCTGCTTTTCGTAAGAGTAGGCCATTATGTGCTGATGGGAACAGATGACAATTTACAAAACCGTATACACACGGGGACTAGGTGCAAAAAGTCCGTATTCCATTATCCTCGATAAAAAAAATTATACGCTACGAAATAATGTATATAGTATAAAGGAACAACCCCAAAATATTCACCATATTAAACATTAGAGGACAAGCAATGGTATTACAGTTTAGAGAAAAAAACCCCTTTCATATGGAGATTCAATAAGAAGTGAAGAATAATACATCATTTTACACACACACACATATACACACACACACGCACGCAACGCACGCAACGCGCGCGCGCGCGCACGCACGCACGCACACACACACACACACACACACACACACACACACACACACACACAGAGGACGGGATGGGATAGCCTGGTGGTTAGAGTGATCCGCACTGTGCTTGTGATCTGCTGGCCCGGGTTCGAATCTCTTTCAAGAGGATTTTTCCTCTGGAGTTAACATACAGTGCCGACTCCACTCTCCTCAAAAGTCCTTCGGATGAGACTATATAAACCGAGGTCCCGTGTGCGAACGCATGCATAACATCTTGCGCAAAGGTTAAAACCCGGTTCCGCTTTTCGGAAGAGTAGGCCATTCTGTGCGGGTTGGAATGGTTGACAAAATTTACAAAACTGCATACATACGGGGACTCGATGTAAAAAGCACATGGGCGCTTATTCCATTATCCTCGAAATAGAAGAAAAAAAAGAAATACATAAACACACGCACACACGCACACACGCAAGCACGCACGCACGCACAAACCTATTACTTCCAGGAGAAAAAACCACTACAGATTTAAGTAACTATAAATAAAAAAAAAGAACAAAAATGACAGTTTGATGGGAGAGAGAGAAACAGACAGACAGACACAGAGAGACAGAGACAGAGAGAGACAGAGAAAGACAGAGACAGAGAAAGACAGAGACAGAGAGAGGGAGAGGAAGAGAGAGAGAGAGAGAGAGAGAGAGAGAGAGAGAGAGAGAGAGACAGACAGACAGACAGAGATAGAGGCAGAGACAGAGACAGGGAGACAGAGATAGATGAGGGATGAGGGATATAACTGTCTATATCAAAAGTCATACATTTTCATACTAATATTGGGGGGAAAAAGCAACAACAAAAACGTCTTGAAAATACACACAAAAAATACTTCACCTACCCGAGCAAATCACATTAACCAACATTTTCATCAAGATTTACAGGGTTTACAGCAACAAAAAATAGACCACACGCACACACACTCACAAAGACACACACTCGGACGCACACACACGCACACAGACGCGCGCAGAGAAAAATATATACATAAACACTGTCAGATTTTTAAAAAAGATAAAAAGAGACAGAAACGAGGAAAGGTAATGAAATAGAAAGAAGAAAAAAACGCGGAAAAGAAAAGACAGAAATAAAGGCATGAAAGGAGGGGATAGAGAGTGAGAGAGATGGGGGGGGGGGGGGAGAGACAGAGGAGAGGGAGAGACAGAAAGAGAGACAGAGAGAGACAGAGAGAGACAGATAGAGGAGACAGAGAGAGACAGGGACATAGAGAGACAGAGAGAGACAAGAGAGAGTAAATGTAAATGAGTGAATGATCATTAGTGTGTGTGTGTGCGCGCGCGCGCGCGCACCACACACACACACACACACACACACACACACACACACACACACACACACACACACACACACACACACACACACACACACACACACACACACACACACACACACACACACACACACACACACACCCCACAGAGGGTACAGAGAGAGAGTGAGAAAGAGAGAGAGAGAGAGAGAGAGAGAGAGAGAGAGAGAGAGAGAGAGAGACAGAGAGAGAGAGAAGAGAGATGGAGAGACAGAGACAGAGATAGAGACAGAGACAGAGAGAGAGACAGAGACAGAGGGAGAAGGGAGATTATACACACAGTAGACAGACAGACAGACAGACGGGAAGACAGACTGACGGGCAGACAGACAGACTGACTGACATACAGACAGACAGATAGTCAGACCGTGATCTGGAAAGGGAGAAGCACAGATTAAAAAAAAAACACCCACAGAGACAAAATAACCAGAGTAC
>CM054146.1:55127384-55139884 GCA_028751875.1 Rapana venosa
GACAGATAGACAGACAAACAGAGACAGAGACAGAGAGACAGTGTATATGAGTGTATTTGTGTGTATATGTGTGTGTATGTGTGTGAGTGTGTTTGTGTGTGAAGTGTGTATGTGTGTCTATGTATGTACGTATGTGTGTGTGTGTGTTTGCGTATGTATGTATGTATGTATGTATGTATGTATGTATGTATGTGTGTGTGTGCATGTGTGTATTTGTGTGTGTGAAGTGTGTATGTGTGCGTATATATTTGTGGGTCTGAGTCTGTGTGGATGTGTGTCTGTATGTCTGTGTCCGCGCGCGCGCGCGTGAGTGTGTGTGTGTGTGTGTGTTAATGTGTGTGTGTGTCTGTTTGTGTCTGTCTATGTGTGCTCTCATAACTGGATTCAGTATCACAGAGAAATTGTGCAAGACTGTTCTCTTCTCTTTTCAAACTTGTCTTTTCTAAGAGACAACGGCCTTAGGTGAAGAACTGTGTTACTTATGTCTGAGCTATCCAGCTAGTGTGTGTGTGTGTGTGTGTGTGTGTGTATGTGTGTAAGAGAGAGAGGTTGAGAGAGAGAGGGGGTGGAGAGGAGAGAGGGAGAGAGAGAGAAGGAGGGAAAGAGAGAGAGAGAGAGAGAGAGAGAGAGAGAGAGAGAGAGAGAGAGAGAGAGAGAGAGAGAGAGAGAGGGGAGATCATGTTTGTAAAAAATAAAATTCATCAAGAAATATAAAAAGTGTATGTGTTTGTATGTGTGTATGTATGTGTGTGATGTATATGTGCATGTCTTTGTGTGTGTGTTTGTGTGTGTGAAGTGTGTGTGTGTGTGTGTGTGTGTGCATGTATGTAAGGATTTGTGTATGTATGTATGCATGTATGTTTGTATGTATGTATGTATGTATGCATGTATGTATGTATGTTTGTTTGTATGTATGTATGTATGTATGTATGTATGTATGTATGTATGTATGTATGTGTTAAGAATGCGTATGTGTGTGTATGTGGAATGTGTATGTATGTATGTATTTATGTATTTGTGTGTGAAATGTGTATGTGTTTTTGTATTTATTTATGTATTTGTGTGCGTTATTTATTTTTATTTTTTTTATTTTTATTTTACTTCATTCTTTTATATCGAGGATAATGGGATAAGCACTCATGTTCTTTTTTACATCCAGCCCCCGTGTGTATGCAGTTTTGTAAATTCTGTCGTCTGTTCCCACCGGCACGCAATGGCCTACTCTTACGAAAAGCGGAACAGGATTTAACGTAGACGCAAGATGTTCTGCGTGCGTTCGCACACGGGGCTTCGGTTTATAGTCTCATCCGAAGGACTTTTGGGGAGAATGGAGTCTGCACTGATGTTAACTCCAGGGGAAAATATCCCCTTGAACGGGAATCGAACCCGGTCGTCAGATTGCGAGCGCAATGTTCTGACCACTAAGCTATCTCGTCATCCTATGTATGCGTAAAGAGAGAGAGAGAGAGAGAGAGAGAGAGAGAGAGAGAGAGAGAGAAGAGAGAGAGAGAGAGAGATAGAGAGAGAGAGAGAGAGACAGACAGACAGACAGACAGAGAGACAGAGAGAGAGACAGAGAGAGAGAGAGAGAGAGAGAGAGAGAGAGGAGAGAGAGAGAGAGAGAGATCATGTCTGTAAAAAAATTCACCAAGAAATATAAAGTGTATAAGTGTATGTATTTATGCGTGTGATGTGTATGTGTGTGATTGTATATGTGTATGTCTTTGTGTGTGTTTGTGTGTGTTCATGTATGTAAGTATTTGTGTATGTATGTATATATGTATGTATGTATGCATGTTTGCATGTTTGCATGTATGTCTGTATGTATGTATGTATGTATGTATGTATGTATGTATGTATGTATGTATGTATGTATGTATGTATGTGTATGTGTGTATGTATGTATGTATGTATGTATGTATGTGTATGTGTATGTATGCATGTATGTATGCATCTGTGTGTGCTATCATAACTGGTTTCAGTATCACAGAGAAATTGTGTGTGTGTGTGTTTGTATCCGTGTGCTTGTGTGTGTGTGTGTGTGTGTGTGTGTGTGTGTGTGTGTGTGTGTGTGTGTGTGTGTGTGTGTATGTATCTATGTATGTATGTATGTATGTGTGTGCTCTCATAACTGATTTCAGTATCACAGCAAAGTTGTGTGTGTGTTTGTGTTTGTGTCCGTGTGCTTGTGTGTGTATGTGTGTATGTATGTATGAATGTGTGTGTACTCTCATAACTGGTTTCAGTATCACAGAGAAATTATGTGTGTGTGTTTGTGTCCGAGTGCTTGTGTGTGTGTGTGTGTGTGTGTGTGTGTGTGTGTGTGTGTGTGTGTGTGTGTGTGTGTGTGCTTGTGTGTGTGTATGTATGTGTGTATGTATGTATGTGTGTACTCTCATAACTGGTTTCAGTATCACAGAAAAATTGTGTGTGTGTTTGTGTCCGTGTGCTTGTGTGTGTGTGTGTATGTATGTATGTATGTATGCGTGTATTCTCATAACTGGTTTCAGTATCACAGAGAAATTGTGTGTGTGTGTTTGTGTCCGGTGCTTGTGTTGTGTGTGTGTGTGTGTTGTGTGTGTGTGTGTGTGTGTGTGTGTGTGTGTAGTATGGTTGTACTCTCATCTGGTTGTATCACAGAGATGGAAGCGGGTTTCCAAGTATCACAGAGAAAGGTTTTGTGAGAAGTGTGTGTATCAAGTTAGTAGTGTGTGTTGTAGGTGTGTGTGTGTGTGTGTGTGGTGTGTGTGTGTGTGGTGTGTGTGTGTGTGTGTGTTGATGTGGTGTGTGTGTGGTGTGTGTGTATGTATGTATGTGTGTTAGGGTGAGTGTGTGAGTGAGTAGTGTGTGTGAGCAAGAGACAGAGAGAGAGTTGAGAGAGATGATGTTAGAGAGAGGTTAGAGAGTAGAGAGGGAGGAGAGAGAGAGAGAGGGAGTGAGGAAAGAAGAGATGGAGAGGAGAGAGGGAAGAGTAGAGGATGAGAGGGAGAGAGAGAGAGAGAGAGAGAGAGAGAGAGAGAGAGAGGAGGAGTAGAGAGAGAGAGAGAGAGAGAGAGAGAGAGAGAGAGAGAGAGCAAACGAACAAAAGAAGGAAGTTTATATGAAGGAAAAGGATTAGGCTATATGAGATGGAAAAAAAAATGATCAATAAAGAAATAAAGAGATAGAGAAAGGGAGAAGTGTGTGTGTGGGGGTGGGGTGGGGGTGAGGGGAGTGTGTTTTTGTATGTGTGTGTGGAGTGAGAGGGAGAAAGAGAGACAGAGAGGGGATAGAGACACTGTGTGTGTGTGTTTTTGAGAGAGACAGAGAGTGAGAGAGAATGTGTGTGAGAGTGAGAGTGAGAGGGATTGAATGAATGAATAAATGAAGGAATGAATGAATGAATGAAGGAAGGAAGGAAGCAAGGAAGGAAGGAAGGAAGAATGGAAGGAAGGAAAGAATAATCGTTATTTGTGAAAGGTTACATATAAACATTCACATAGTTTGGGTGGAGGGTTGAGAGAGAGAAGTGGGGGGGGGGGGTGGAGGAAGATACAGACAGAGAGACAGAGATACAAAGAGATAGAGACAAAGACAGAGACAGAGACAGACAGAAAAGACAGACTGAAAGACAGAACAGGGAAACAGAGAAACACACACATACTAACACACACACACACACTAAACACTAACACACACACACACATTAACACTAACACTAACAAACACACACGAACACACACACACACACTAACACTAACCACAAACACTAACACCCAAACACCACACAAAAAACCCCCCCCCCCCCCCCACACCACACACACATAACACAAACAACACCCACAAAAGACCAAACCACACAAACACACACACCCACCACACCACACACACACACACACACCCACCCCCCCACACAACACACACACACACAACACACACACACACACACACAGAGTTCCCCCAACAACAAAAAAACGTACTTTCATATTATCTTAGTTCTACCTGGAAACGCTAAAGGGGATTTAGAGAACAAGAATTTGAAGAAAGAAACAAGGTTTTTTTTTTTTTTTTTAAAATAGGGGCTATACCCCTGACTTGCGCGGCTGGCCCCTTTGAACAACGAAGTGACTTCGTTTAAGGACTCGCAAAAATTGCCCTTGTTGGGGAAAAAACCGGTTTTCCCACACCGTCAACCACGCATGATACGGCATTAGATCATGTTACCTCCGCAGGGGGGGGTTTGTTGTTTTTTTTTTGGTTTTGTGTTGGTTTGTTTTTTGTTTGTTGTTGTTTTTTAGTTTTTTTGATAAACTGTTTTTTGTGTTAATAGTGCCAGTTTTGATGTTAAAAGGATTTTTTTTTTAAGAAGGGGGGTGTGGGGGGGGGTTGGGTGAAACAGTTGTTAAGCGTCAAAATTTTTCTTTTTTTTTGCTTTATTTTTTTGTTCAGTTCTTTTTTTGCCCTTGTCATTTTTTTTTCTTTTGTTTTATGTTGTTGTTGTTTTCCTCTTCTTTTCTTCTAATTCGATTTAAAAACTCTTTTTGTTCTTCTTGTTATTTTTCTTCGTTTTTTGCTCTTGGCTTTGTTCTTCTTCTTTGAAATTTTTTTCCCCAAATTTTATTCAGCATCTTGCAATTCTTCTTCTTTGCAATTCGTCCTTGCGCTTTTTCTCCCCGTGCAGCCTTGTTTACAAACAATTTTTCTCCTTCTACTTCTTTTTTTATATGTTTACATACTGGCATAAAGCCTACAAAATGTTTTAGTTTCGTTCTCCCTTTGCAAAAAGATCATACTTAAAATGTTGACACACATTGTCTGGAATCTTCGCCCAATTTATTGTTCTTGGAGTGATTCCGGGATCAACATTTTTGTTGTAGGTATCAGCCTTTGGGGGTTTTGTTTTTTTTTGGGTTTATTTTTGTTTTGTTGTTGTTGCTGTATTAATCATAAGAACCCCAAAGGTTTTCCAAGGCTATGTTTCCTTTCACATTCCCCTCTATCTTAAAAGAAGGGCCGCTACGCAAAAAAAAATAATTGACATTCCACCCAAATGCTCGCCTGCACGGGACTCATTTATTTTTTAGTTATTGCATGTTGTAACTGCAATAAAAAGGTACATACAGGATTTGCCTCAGCACCTGGGCTCTTCCAGTTTTGACTAAAATTGACGCTGGGGGCAACACAAAGCGGAAAAGGGTGATGACCATGGCTTTCCCCCCATGGGAAATTTCCCCTTTACAGCTGAGTCTTTAGTGATCGACTATGACTCTCGACTAGGGGGCTTGACTCGCACAGTCCTGAGTTCGCAGCCCTGGGGGCTGTTGGGCCCTTTTTTTGGGGCATCTCCCAAAGTGACTCTCCTTTTGCCCACTTGGCCAAGTGGGGTTTAACGTGGGGGAGGCATCTCCACTTAAACAAATTTCTGCCCAGTTTTCCAAAAAAGCAGCTGCCTCCTCTGGCTTTGGAGGTCTCTTTGGGCACGACGACAAACAACAGTCAGGAAAAGATTGTAAATCGGACATTTTATGAAAATGTTTCAAACTGCGCAAAACCTGCTGGAAAAGAAATGGAAAAGGACAGGTTTTGCTTTGAATAAGGGCAAATTGGACTTGGGTTTTTTTTTAAAACATTTTTAAAGCAAAAAGGGAAAAAAAATGATGCCTTAAACTTTATTGCGAGGGAGTTTAATGGGTATAGTTTTATAACAGTCAAAATTCAAAACGAAACCTATCCCCCCTGCCCAAAAATGGGCCCCACAAAAAGTGGTCGGGTGGGGAAAGTACAAATATCAAAAGGGTTTACTGCTATAATTTTCAACCAAACAAAGGAAAAAACTATCCATTTGTGGCCGCAAATTTTTTTTTTTCGTTTAAATGTTAAAGAAAAAATAGTGAATCAGGGGTCCCAAAAAAAAGGAAATAACTTAATGTGTCTATGGGCCTATTTGTTTTTTTTATTATTTTTATTTATTCCAAAATAGGGAACAGGGAAATTTAAAATTTAAAGGGTTTGCGCATTACGTTCCTATTGATTTTTTTTATTCAAAAAAAAAAAAAAAAAAAAAAACCTGTGCCTATGAAATTTTTCCCCCTTTTTCTTGTAAAAAAACACACCCTAACGAGTTCTCCTTCATCCTTCCCCCACCCACCCACCCACCATCACCACCATCCCCTTTCTCCTTGACAGAGTCATTTTCATTCTTAACCTTCTTTTTTCTCACAAGCAGATGTTATATTCTGCCTGCCAGTGCACAACTCTGCAAGCTTCGCACAGCCTGCCTCTGTGGAGTTATCGAAGAAAGAAAAAGGGTGAGAGGTACAAAGGGAGATAAGGAAGGAGGCTTCAGAGTGCTTGTAGCTCTGGATCAGTCTGTGATTCTCTTTCATGCCGCTGACCACCGTTCTTCTTTGACACGCAAGTTCCGTGACTGTTTTTGTATCTATTTTTAAAAAAAAGCTTTTTTTGTTGAAAGTAACTCACATTGAGGATCTTAATTATACCAGTATGTTTTATACTGGTAAAATTGGGTCTGTGATGACGTCATTGGTGATATCCTTTTTTGTGTGTTTTCATTTGCAGAAAAAAGTATGTTTGTTGCCCTTCCATTTACAAAAAATTCCACTTAAAAAAATCTGGCTATTTGAAGTACTTATATTTACCTTAGCAGAGGACAGGTTGTTTTTTTTCTTGGGGGGTGGGGGGGGATGAGGAAGGGCAAAGAGGGGGTGAATATTGTTGGTGACTTTACAACAAAGTGGACTTTGCGAGTCACATACAATAACCTTCTTCATGTTCTTGGTCTAGTTCTTCTTGTTGTCGTTTCTCGTGTTCTTCTTTACAAATTTTCTTCTTCACAAGTCTTCTTCTTCTTCTTCTTCTTCTTCTTCTTCTTAATTCCTCTTTACAATTCTTCTTCTTCAAAATTGTTGTTCGCAGTTCTTCTTCGCAATTCTTTTCTTAGCAAACCATCTCTTTTTTTGCAATTCTTCTTCACAATTCTCCTCCTTCACAATTCTTCCTCTTCATGTGTTTTCACTGTGTGCCACATTTCGAGTTGTGAACCTTTAGGAAAAGTTAGACAACCAAAAATAGAGCTTTTTGCATGTCCTGTGCCATCTCATTTCTCGTTTTTATTATTTGCTCTTGCTAAAAAAAACCCCACCCAAGCAAATGAAATAAAACAACAGATAACTAGGGAGTTGCCCTTCTTCCCCTTACCACCCCCATTCTCCTTAACAGGGTCATTATCAATCTTGACCTTCTTTTTTCTCACAAGCAGATGTTATATACTTCCTGCCAGTGCACAACCCTGCAAGCTGTGCACAGCCTGCCTCTGTGGAGTTGTTGCAAGAAAGCAAAAAAAGGGTGAGAGGTAAAGGGAGATAAGGAAGGAGGCTTCAGAGTGCTTGTAGCTCTGGATCAGTCTGTGATTCTCTTTCACAGCGCTGACCACCGTTCTTCTTTGACACGCAAGTTCCGTAACTTTGTTTGTATCTATTTTTTTTAAATAATAAAAGTTTTTTTTGTTGAAAGTAACTCTCCTTAACGATCTTGATTACACCAGTATGTTTTATAGTCGTAAAATCGGGTCTGTGATGACGTCATTGGTGATATCTTTTTTTTTTGGTTTTCATTTGCAGAAATTTTTTTTATTTTTGATGATCTTCCACTAAAAAACAAAAGCAAAAACGAAAATCTAACCAAAAAGAAAGAACTTGTACATTATATTGACAGCGCATAAACATCTACACATGTGTGTGTGTGTGCGTGTGTGCGTACGTGTGTGCGTGTGTGTGTGCATGCGTGCACATTTGGACTTGATGGAACTATTGATTGTTACTGGTTGTATGACAAAGACATTATTATTATTATTATTATTATTATTATTATTATTATTATTATTATTATTATTATTATTACTTGAGCTGTGGACATCTTTTCCGTGGACAAGGGCAGAGTTTGAATATTGCTGGTGTGGTTATATCAAACCCGGCTTCAAATTTATTGATGTTGTTGTTGTATGTTTAAATTCCGTTCACATTTAGTATTGAGAGAGAGAACTCTGAACTCCGAAGTCTCTGAACTCTGAAATGGTTTAATATACATCGGCCTTTGGCCACAATACACTGTGAGGGGAAAAAACTTTGAAGATGAAACATGGAAGATGAAAAAAAATCATCATAAGATTTTGGTAAGACTTTGGCACGGTACCTTGGCGTGCACTCAAAACTGTACACTCTTTCATATGCATATTTTAAAATAGAGAGAGAGAGAGAGAGAGAGAGAGAGAGAGAGAGAGAGATTTCTTGCACAGTTGCCCGTTCTTTCTCTCTCTCTCTCTCTCTCTCTCTCTCTCTCTCTCTCTCTCTCTCTCTCTCTCTCTCTCTCTCTCTCTCTCTTTCTTTCTCTCTCTCTCTCACTCTCTGTTTATGTGAACTTGGGTTTGGGTGTGCTTGGCTCAATCAAGATGTCGGAAGTTGTAGAGAGTTTATCAACGTTTTCAGGCAAAGATTGATTGACTGCCGTTGGCAGCAGTGGAGTGGTCATATACAAAACAGTGAAAGATTTCAAATGTACAGACAATTTATAGGTTCACACGATGTCAAACCTTATCTAAAGCTTGATATGGGCATACATTTGAAATCAAATAATGTCTGAGTTTAAACTGGATATATCAGACATAAATCTTCATGAAGTTAGATATATATAATGTGATGTTGATGACCTCAGATTGCTATGCCCATTATGTAAGCAAGCAGTGGAGGATGAAGTCCACCTTGTGTTGTGCTGTCCAGTATTAGAAGATGTTAGACAGAATTACATCCCCGTAAAATATAGTGGACATTATTAGATTCTGTCTACTCATGGCATTGAGTCCCCATGACATTTTGCGCAGCCTTGCTTTATATTTGTGTGAAGCCTTTAGAATAAGAGATATCTTGGTATCTTAAGTCATATTTTTGTAACTGACTTTTGCTGTTGTGATTGTAGTTATATGTTGTTATACATTAACATTTTGTTATTGTTGCCTTTCCTTTTCCACACTAAAATGCTCAGCAGTTTGGCAACCCCCCTTCATGTATGGGTCACCGGCCTTTCATGAATAAATCTTACGAATTCGAGTTCGAGCTCTCTGTCTCTCTCTCTATGTCTGTCTCTCTTTGTTTCTGTCTCGGGAGGATGGGGGGGGGGGGGGGGGCGGGGCGCGGAATAACCTGGTGGTCAGAGTGATGTATTCATGCTCTACTGACCCGGGTTCGAATCTCGTCCAAGAGGATTTTTCCTCTGGAGTTAACATCAGTGCCGACTCCACTCTCCCCAAAAGACCTTCGGTTGAGACTATAAACCGAGGTCCCGTGTACAAACAAACGCACGCAGAACATCTTGCGCACACGTTAAAACCCGGTTCCGCTTTTGGTAAGAGTAGGCCATTGTGTGCCGGTGGGAACGGATGATAAAATTATTTACAAAACTACATACACACGGGGACTGGATTTGAAAGAAAACACATCAGTGCTTATTCCATTATCCTCGAAATAAAAGAATAAAATAAAAAGTAAATAAAATGTCTCTGTTTCTCTCTCTCTCTTTCTCTCTCTCTCTCTCTCTCTCTCTCTCTCTCTCTCTCTCTCTCTCTCTCTCTCTCTCTCTCTCTCTCTCTCTCTCTCTCTCTCTCTCTCTTTGTCTCTGTTTCTGTCTGTCTGTCTGTCTCTCTCTCTCTGTCCTTGTCTCTGTCTCTCTCTCTCTGTCTGTCTGTCTGTCTCTCTCTCTGTCTGTCTCTCTCTCTCTCTCTCGCTCTCTCTCGCACACGCACATCGATATGGGCAAGTGTAAAAAGTGAAGAGGAGGGGAGGGGGAGAGGTTGGCTGTGGCGGATGCTCCAGGCACACACTTTCAGACACTGCCGTCCTCACAGTCCCCGTGTCTGCTGTGGTCATCACCTCCTGCTGAGCGGGAAAACAAACCTCCCCCGTGTTCACAGGAGTCTACAGACAGACACTGTGATTGAGAACTTGCATGACTTGTGTGTTCTTGGTTGACCTGGCAGGCGAATATGGGTACACAGTCTAGTCATCACGCACAGAGAGAGAGAGAGAGAAGAGAGAGAGAGAGAGAGAGAGAGAGAGAGAGAGAGAGAGAGAGAGAGAGAGTGACGTAGTGTGTGCATTTTTGCGACCGCCTCATTACACACACACTCTCTCTCTCTCACGCACATAGATACATAGATAGATAGAAAGATAGATAGATAGATAGATAGATAGATAGATAGATAGATAGATAGATAGATAGATAGATAGAAAGAAAGATAGAAAGACAGACAGACAGACAGATACATACATACATACATACTTAAAGGTAAAGTAATTATATCTATCTATCTATGTGTGTGTGTGTATGTGTGTGTGTGTGTGTGTGTGTGTGTGTGTGTGTGTGTGTGTGTGTGTGTGTGTGTGTGTGTAAAGGGTGAAGGTGTCCAATAACCTATGTGGTCGTAGTAGGGCAGTGAGGCATCAGAGACCTCAACTTCTCTAGGGCCAGCATATTGAGGGCGGCGCCCATCTCCTCTCCCTCGCTGCTTTACCTTCCCTGACCCTTAAAAGGACAGGTACCCATTTACAGCTGGGTGAACTGGGGGAACTGTACTGAAGCCAAGGCGCACAAACGGTCACCCATCCAAGTGGTAACCACGCTCGACGCTGCTTCACTAGCTGGGGGGAAGCGGGTGCTCTGACCACTGAGCTATCCCGTTTAATTCTCTCTGGAGTTCAAAATTAGCTGATTGGTTCATTCTTCCCCAGTAGGGATGCCGTGGGCCTGTCAGTATAAATAGCATCCCCTATACTTTCTGCTAAGAGTTCCCTCTTTGTTCTATCCCTCTCTTTGTTCCTTCTCATCCTGTCACCCCCTTCTTGTCTATTTTCTGCCTTCTCCGTCCATTCTCCTACCCCCTTTTTTTCCCCTTCAAAGATAACACTTCTCTCCCACACCGACGAAGTCGGACAACGCTGGGTCTGACTTGCCAGGCTCTTAACGGCAGCGCAACGCATTTTCGCTCATATGACAGACAGAAATAGTTGCTGTCTGAGCGTTCAAACGACGACGAAGAAGAAGAAGAAAGAAGTGCATTTGAAACAGCAGACTTTCCTAGATTTTGCGTTTGTCTTAAATCTTCGTGTTAGTCTGCATGCATTCTACGTATATTTTGATGAAAACCTTAGGGGGGGTGGGGGAAGTGGTGGTGGTGGGTTGGGGTGGGGATGGGGGGGGGGGGCGAGGTGGAGGGAGGCGACATTGTTTCCAAAATAACCTGGCTTCTTTTTGGAGAAAGTAAGTGCAAATGACGCAAAAGAATTGTGTGTGTGTGTGTGTGTGTGTGTGTTGTAACCTAGTCTGAACAACATATCGACACAGAAACATTGCTGTGTGTGTGTGTGTGTGTGTGTGTGTGTGTGTGTGTGTGTGTGTGTGTGTGTGTGTGTGTGTGTGTGTGTGGTGTGTGTGTGTGTGTGTGTGTGTGGTGTGTGTGTGTGTGTGTGTGTGTGTGTGTGTGTGTGTGTGTGTGTGTGTGTGTGTTGTAACCTAGTCTGAACAACATATCGACACAGAAACATTGATCTGTGTGTGTGTGTGTGTGGTGTGTGTGTGTGTGTGTGTGTGTGTTCTCTTCTGTCTGTCTGTCTGTCTGTCTGTCTGTCTGTCTGTCTCTCTCTCTCTCTCTCTCTCTCATCCTTCTCTCATCTCTCTCTCTCTCATGGGTGCTTATTCATTATCATCGAACTTAAAGAATTTGTCATTCTCTCTCTCTTTTACTCTCTCTCTCTCTTTCTCCCTCTCGTTAAGAAGACTGAAAACAAAACAGAAAAAAAGAAAATGAACAATTCAAAGAACTCGTTAACAAACAAACACAAGAAAAAGCCAAATACTCTGAGTTCTGCGCAGCTGATTATGCCCCTTACATAAAAAGCATTGTTGCGAAATGTTCGTTTTTTATTTTACTTTTTTAAAAATCAATTTCATTCCGATTGATTTGATTTTGTAAATTGTTTTCTTTTACTTTATTTCATTTTTGCGTTTTACTCCAGGCAATAAATTCTATATTTTTTGTGCTCTCAAGTGCAACGATTTTCCGATTGATCTAACTGTTCATCAATGCAGATCAAAAGGTCAAGGCCGCACATGGAAAGTTTGGACCAGATCGTCAAGCCATGCAAATGTAGGTCAAACAATAAAACGCACGTTGATTGGTAAGATAAATTAAAAGTCTAAATATTAAAAACAGACAACAGAACCGTACATTTACTGTCATTGTTTATGGGAGTTGTTTTTTTTTATATTTAAAACCAAAGAACATACACAGTACTAAATTATGAAACACTCCTCTGTTATAGCCACGAAAAACAATTTCTATTTATTATTTCAAATTTTTTATTCTCCCGAGAATAACGAAGTACTCACGTACTTTTTTTCTCTCTACTTCCAGTTCTCAAAATGCAACTAGTTTTTTTTTAATGTTGCATAAT
>CM054146.1:55154884-55159884 GCA_028751875.1 Rapana venosa
GTGTGTGTGTGTGTGTGTGTGTGTGTGTGTGTGTGTGTGTGTGTGTGTGTGTGTGTGTGTTGTGTGTGTGTGTGTGTGTGTGTGTGTGTGCGCGCGCGCGCGTGCTTTCCTTTCTCTCCTCTTTCGCTCACTTGCTTGGTTTTCTTTTTCTGTCTTTCTTTCTTTCTTTCTTTCTTTCCTCCCTTCCTTCCTTCCTTCCTTCCTTCCTTCCTTTCTTTCTTTCTTTCTTTCTTTCTTTCTTTCCTTCCTCCTTTCTTTTTTTCTTTCTTTCTTGAACCAATCAAGCATTGTTTCTTTTCTTTCTTTCTTTATTTCTGGATGTATGCATGTGTGTATGTGTGTATGATTCAGAGAGATTCAGATTCAGATTCAGAATATTTTATTGCCATTTAAATCATGTAGACTTATTTGACACAACAAAAACATCAACTATAATTATTATCTATTTTGGCTAAAAGTGATGTACACTAAAAACATGTTGTATTTTATTTCTCTTTTTCTCTCTTTTCAAAACACTCATACACATATCTGATGATATCTGCTTGATATATATCAACTGTGATTATGTCACTTAATTTATGTACACAGTTTTTGCGTTCTTTGTCTTTCGTTTTGATTTTTAATAACAAATTATTTCTGAGTTCATCATATAAAATGCATTCATCAAGTAAATGAAATTCATCTTCAATTTTGTTACAGTGTCTACATTTTCTGTCCTCTCTGGATATATTTTGGTGTCTCCCTTTCTCTATCATTAAATTGTGACAGCTTGTGCGAAATTTACAATATGTCTTCTTATGAGTTTTGTTTTCATGTTTACTAAGTATGGTTCCAATCTATATTCTTTGGTAGCAAAATCATAAAATTTTAGTTTTGCAAACTCTTTCTTTTGGTAGATCCAAAATGTTTTATACATGTCCTCAAGTTTTCTTCTAACAGCATAACTCAACCGATGAACATTAAGAGTGCTTTGGTTCTTCCAGACATGTTTGAATCCAGTTGTGTACAGAATATTTTTCACTGTGTTTATCCATTTATCGTATGTATTATTCTGATACAAATAATCTTATACTATTCTAATATAAAAGTCTGGTTTTGATTCTGTCAAATGAATCCAAAAGGATATTATCTGGCATATGATTTTAAGGGTCATTGGAAATCTCCCTAATTCACCCAAAGTGGGTAGTACTAATGCTTTTTTATGAACTCCTATCATTTGTTTACAAAATTTTACATGGAAATTCTCATACAAAAACTGATTGGATAAGCATGCCTTGTGTATGTGTGTATGTATATATGTATGTATGTGTGTGTGTATCTATGTATGTATGTATATATATATGTACGTACGTATGTATGTATGTATGTATGTATGTATGTATGTTATGTATGTATGTATGTATGTATGTATGTATGTATGTGTATGTGTGTATGTATGCATGTATGCATGTATGCATGAATGTATGTATGTGTTTGTGTATGTATGCATGCATGTATGCATGTATGTATGTATGTATGTATGTATGTATGTATGTATGTATGTATGTGTGTATGTATGTGTGTATGTATGTATGTATGCATGAATGTATGCATGCATGCATGTATGTATGCATGTATGTATGTATGTATGTATGTATGTTTGTGTGTGTATGTCCGTCCCTCTCTATCTCCTTGTCTCCTGTGTATGATATAATCATACAGTACACTATAATATTACATATGATGAAATACAACAGAATCCAGAACTGTATGTATGTTTGTCCGTCGTGTCCGACGATGACCTCCAAAACAGCAGAGGAGGCAGCTGCTGTTTCGGAAATTGGGCAGAAATTTGATTATAGTGGAGATGCCTTGCCCACAGCACATCCCCACTCTCTCGGCCAAGTGGGCATAAGGACAGTCAGCGTTGGAGATGTTCTCCAAAGGCCAACCAGCCCCCAGGGCTGCAGCACATAAGGACTGTGCAAGTCAAGCCTCCTAGTCAGAGTCATAGTCGATCAATAAAGACTAAGCTGTAAAGTGGAATTCCATGAGTGGGAAAGCCACTGGTCATACAGCCTCTCACTTTGCTGTTGCCCCCAGCCTCAATGGTTTAATCAAGAACTGTGATAAAGCCCAGGCAGTACTGTACAAGACTCCTTACTGACATGATCTGTTTGTGAAAAGGATCAAAAACACATTTTTTTAAAACAATTGTAAGAAAGGAAGATAAAAAGGGAAAGAAAGGAAGAAAGAAACAAAACAAACCAACAAAAAGAAAGAAGGAAAGGAAAGATAGAAAGAAAGAAAGAACAAAACCGACGAAGGAAAGAAAGGAAAAAAATGAAAACAAAGACGAAAGGATGAAAAGAAGGAAGGAGGAATACATCAAGACGGAAGAAGAGAAAGGAATAAAAAGAAAACGAAAAACAGAACAAGAAAGAAACATGAAAAAAAAAGCATCAGAGAGAGAAGGGGGGGGGGGGGAGAGGAGAGAGAGGAGAGGAGAGAGATGAGAGAGATGAGAGAGGAGAGAGAGAGATGAGGGGGGGACGAGAAAGGAGAGAGGAGAGAGAGAGAGAGGGGAGAGAGAGAGAGTAGGGGGGGGGGGGGGGGTCGAATACAAACTTTTGTTATCTCAAAAGGGCAAGAAATTAATGGAATTTCACTGAGAGAGAGAGAGATAGAGAGAGAGAGAGAGAGTGGGGGGGGGGGGGGGGGTTGGGTACGAATACAAACTTTTGTTATCTCAAAAGGGCAAGAAATTAATGGAATTTCACTGAGAGAGAGAGAGATAGAGAGAGTGGGGGGGGGGGGGGGGGGTTGGGTACGAATACAAACTTTTGTTATCTCAAAAGGGCAAGAAATTAATGGAATTTCACTGAGAGAGAGAGAGAGATAGAGAGAGAGAGAGAGTGGGGGGGGGGGGGGGGGTTGGGTACGAATACAAACTTTTGTTATCTCAAAAGGGCAAGAAATTAATGGAATTTCACTGAGAGAGGAGAGATAGAGAGAGAGAGGAGAGGTGGGGGGGGGGGGGGGGGGGGGGGGGGGGGTTGGGTACGAATACAAACTTTTGTTATCTCAAAAGGGCAAGAAATTAATGGAATTTCACTGAGGAGAGAGAGAGATAGAGAGAGAGAGAGAGAGTGGGGGGGGGGGGGGTTGGGTACGAATACAAACTTTTGTTATCTCAAAAGGGCAAGAAATTAATGGAATTTCATTGAGACACACACACACACACACACAGAGAGAGAGAGAGAGAGAGAGAGAGAGAGGAGAGAGACTGACAAACAGGCAGACAGAAAGAGACAGAGACACAGAGAAAGAGCGAGAAAGAGAGAGATCGCAGGCAGAAAAGCTTACTGGAAAAAAAACAAAAGAAAACAAAGGACAGAATGGCAGACCGCCCCCCCCCCCCCCAAAAAAAAAAAAAAAAAAAAAATAGCGAACTCAAATCAGAAAGCAAAAATTAACAAGAACAAGAACAAGAACAAGAACGAAAACGAGAGAGAAAGAGAGAGAGAGAGGGAGAGAGAGAGAGAGAGAGAGAGAGAGAGAGAGAGAGAGAGAGAGAGAGAGAGAGAGAGAGAGAGAGCAAGAGAGAGGGACAGAGAAAGAGAGAGATCTTTTCGTGCCACCTCCCATGTTACAATCTGCCCGTATTATCCCCCTCTCCCTGCCCCCCCCCCCCCCCCCTCTCTCTCTCTCTCTCTCCCGACCCCACCCCCCACACCCCTACCCCTACCTCCTCTGCCCTCTTCTCCCCCGACTTCCTTCCGAAGGTCTCATGCATATTCAGAGGGTTCTGAATATTCATTTGTTTTGGGGGGCCCTAGCTGTCTTTACCGATGTTTTCCTTGAGTTTCTCTCTGTCTGTTTGTTTGTCTGTCTGTTTGTCTGTCTGTCTGTCTCAATCTGTCTGTGTCTGTCTGTCTGTGTCAATCAGTCTCTGTCTGTCTGTCTGTCTGTCTCGTGTGTCTCTGTCTCTTTGTCAGTGTCTTTGACTCTGTCTGTCTGTCTGTCTGTCTCTCATTGTGTGTGCGTGTGTATGTGTGTTCAGATGCAGCAAACTAGTGATGGATCAATGCACACACACACACTCGCGCGCGCGCGCACATACACACGTGCGCACGCACGCACAAACACACACACACTCACATATGTGCGCGCACGCATACACATACACACCACACACGCTTCCCCACTTCACGCATGCACACTGGCATACACACACACACACACGTACACCTTCCCATACTACAACCACATTCACACACACACACACACACACGCACGCACGCACACACACACACACACACACACACGCACCCACACACACACACACACACACACACACACACACACACACACACACACACACACAATCACAAATAGCTTTTATCATGGATGGGACAGACACCTCAATATCCGGGCCGGGATCGAACTCAGAACCCGTAGGGATGCAAATCCTACGCACTATTCTATTCTAGCACTCTCTCCCCCCCCCTCTCTCTCTCCCTCTCTCTCTCTCTCTCTCTCTCTCTCTCTCTCTCTCTCTCTCTCTCTCTCTCTCTCTCCCATCTCATCCTATCCTATCTTACCCTATCTCAGGCTGATCAATGTCAATGGCCTGATTCCTGCCTTTTCCCTCCCACAACTGCATGTTGTGTGTGTGTGTGTGTGTGTGTGTGTGTGTGTGTGTGTGTGTGTGTGTGTGTGTGTGTGTGTGTGTGTGTGTGTCTCTCTCTCTCTCTCTATCTGTCTGTCTGTCTGTATCTCTCTGTGGGTCTCTCTCTGTCCCTGTCTGTCTGTCTCTCTGTGTTTGTGTGTTTGTGTGTCTGTCTGTCTGTGTCTGTGTCTCTGTTTCTGTGTCTGTCTCTGTGTGTCTGTGTCTGTCTGTCTGTGTCTGTGTCTCTCTGTCTGTCTGTCTGATTCTCTGATTATATATGTCTGTCTCTGTCTGTCTGTCTCTGTCCGTCTCTGTCTGTCTGTCTGTCTCTGTCTCTTTCTCTGCCTGT
>CM054146.1:55167384-55169884 GCA_028751875.1 Rapana venosa
ATATGCATATATGGAATTAAAACTGCCTGTCTCTGTCTGTCTTTCTGTCTGTCTGTCTCTCTCTCTCTATCTCTCTCTCTCTCGTACACAATCTAATCTCTCTCTCTCTCTCTCTCTCTCTCTCTCTCTCTCTCTCTCTCTCTCTCTCTCTCTCCCTTCCTCTCTCGTTGTTGTAGTAGGGGATTTTGCTGCGTGTGTGTTTGTGTGTGTGCATGTGTGTGTATTTTGTTGATAGTCCCTAATCAGGGCAAGGGCCGGATGAAAAAAGAAGTATTTGAATACTTACTCTGTTACCCTTGCCAAATAAAGATCATTCATTCATTTATATTCATTCATGCATTCATTCTCTCTCGCTCCTCTCCTCTCCTCTCCTCTCTCTCTCTCTCTCTCTCTCTCTCTCTCTCTCTCTCTCTCTCTCTCTCTCTCTCTCTCTCTCTCTCTCTCTCTCTCTCTCTCTTCTCTCTCTCTCTCTCCCTCTATCTCTCCCTATATCACCCTCTCTCTCTTTCTCTCTCTCTCTCTCGCTCTCTCCTCTCCTCTCTTCTCTCCTCTTCTCTTCTCTTCTCTTCTCTTCTCTTCTGTATATGTCTGCCTGTCTCTGTCTGCCTGTCTCTTTCTGTCAAACTTCAAAGTCAAAGTCAAACTTTTATTTTCAGATGGTACATTGAATAAGCAGTGCATATGCTTTTTTTTCATCAAGCCATCTATCTAAAAGAAAAAAAGCGAGAAAAAAAAGATAATGTATATGCAGACATAGAATTTGAAAAAAACCCTAATCTGTCTCTGTGTGTGTGTGTCTGTCTGTCTGTCTCTCTCGCTCTCGCTCTCTTCCCTGATAATGTATGTCTGTGTATGTTTGTCTGTCTGTATCTATGTCTGTATGTCAACTGTATAATATTTTCCTGTCTACATGTGTATTCGTTCTCCATCAGAATGGCTTTTTTTCTACAGAATTTTGTCAGGGACAACTCCCCTGTTGCTTTGGGTTCTTTTACCTGCATAGAATGCGTGTTGCACACGAGACCTCGGTTTCTCGTCTCATCCGAAGGACTAGCACCCAGTCCACCACTCACGGTCTAGTGGATGTTGGGAAAGGGAGGGGGGTTCGGGTACAGTCGAGGATCGAAGCCACACACCTTGCTTTCTATGCAAGTGCATATTTTTTCGAGGCAAATATCACAGATAGTGAACAGACGTTAAATAATAGAATGAGAACGAGCAAGTGTTTACCTCTAGACCACTGGTCAACTTCTGTGTCTGAAAATGGGGGCACATGAAAAAAGAAAGAAAGATAGAGAGAAACAAGTAAAGAAAGAACGAAGGAAGGAAGGAAGGAAGAAAGAAAGATAGAGAGTAAGAAGTAAAGAGAGAACGAAGGAAGGAAGGAAGAAAGAAAGAAAGATAGAGAGTAAGAAGTAAAGAGAGAACGAAGGAAGGGAAGGAAGAAAGAAAGAAAGAAAGAAGGGAAGAAAGAAAGAAAGAAAGAAAGATAGAGAGAAAGAAGTAAAGAAAGAACGAAGGAAGGAAGGAAGAAGAAGAAAGAAAGAAAGAAAGAAAGAAAGAAAAGAAAGAAGGAAAGAAAGAAGGAAAGAAAGAAAGAAAGAAGGAAAGAAAGAAAGAAAGAGAAGAAGAAAGAAAGAAATGAAAGAAAGAAAGAAGGAAAGAAAGAAAGAAGGAAGGAAAAAAGATAGAAGGAAAGAAGGAAAAGAAAGAAAGATAGATAGATAGACAGACAGATAGATAGATAGATAGATAGATAGATAGATAGATAGATAGATAGATAGATAGATAGATAGACAGAGAGATAGACAGACAGATAGATAGATAGATAGATAGATAGATAGATATAGATAGGTAGATAGATAGATAGATAGATAGATAGATAGATAGATAGATAGATAGATAGATAGATAGATAGATAGATAGATAGATAGATAGACAGATAGATAGATAGACAGAGAGATAGACAGACAGATAGATAGATAGATAGGTAGATAGATAGAGAGGTAGATAGATAGATAGATAGATAGATAGATAGATAGATAGATAAGATAGATAGATAGATAGATAGATAGATAGATAGATAGATAGATGGTTGGATGGGTGATAGATAAATAGATAGATAGATTGATAGATAGATTGTTGGATGGATGGATAGCTTGATAGATAGATGGAAGGAAGGAAAGAAATAATGACAGAAAGACAGACAAAAGGAGGAAAGGAAGGAATATGAAAAAGAAAGAAACAAACAAACACAAAACAAATAAAGAAAGATACAAAAAACAACAAAGAAAGCAGTAGAAAACTCGGAATCTCGTTTGGAAGGAGCAATACAATACAATACAACGCAATACAAACCAATACAATACAACGCAATGCAACGCAATACAATTCAATGCAATACACTGCAATACAAGAATACAATACAATACAATACAATACAACACAATACAATGCAACACAATATAACACACAAATGCAGTAAAATATAGTTCAATAC
>CM054146.1:55177384-55184884 GCA_028751875.1 Rapana venosa
ACCTACTATCTCAAAACCAAACCCACGCACTGCTGAGTATGTCCATAGTAATATTCTTGGTTTAATATCGTGTGTGGATAGTGCATATTGTTTAGTACCTTCTAAGCTCATATGAACTACCATTAGGTACTATTCTTCATTAAAAACTCATACGCACAAACGCCCACAAACCGCCCGTGTGTGTGTGTGTGTGTGTGTGTGTGTGTGTGTGTGTGTGTGTGTGTGTGTGTGTGTGTGTGTGTGTGTGTGTGTGTGTGTGTGTGTATTTTTGTGTGTGTGTGTGTGTGTGTGTGTGTGTGTGTGCTGGGTCTGTGCGTGCGCTGACGCGCTCACATGCATGTATGGACACACGCTTGAGCACACATTCAAACACACATGCGCGCACCCACGCGCACAGATAGACAGACGTACAGATACATACACACAGGCGCATATTCATACATACTTAAACACCCACCCCCACATACACACATACGAACGCACGCACGCACGCGCACGCACGCACACACATACACACGCACGCACGCACACACATACACAGGCACCAAGTGAAAGAGGGATTACATGATTGTTTGAAAATCCTTTTTTCCGAGGGTTACAAAAATGTATTGACATTTTTTGTTTATCCTCCGACCATTGCCTTGAGTAGAAACTATCATTAATGATCCCATTTAATAACTTCACACACACACACACGCACGCACGCACACACACACACCACACATACACACGCACTCACCCCACGCACGCATGGACGCACGCACGCACGCACACACACACGCATTTGCACACCCACACGCACGCATGTACACACGCATACATACACACGCACGCACGCACGCACGCACACACACACACGTACGCACACACGAACGCACACGCACACACACAAAGTGAGTGAGTGAGGTGAGTGAGTGAGTGAATGAGTGAGTGAGAGAGAGGGGGAGGAAGGGTGGGAGAGAGAGAGGGAGAGAGAGAGAGGGAGACAGAGACAGAGAGAGAGACAAAGAGAGAGACAGAGAGATTCAGACAGAGAGAGACAAACAGACAGGGGAGAGACGGGAGAGAGAGAGACAGACACAGAGAGAGAGGGGAGAGCGAGAGAGACAGAGACAGAGAGAACTCTGAACTCTGAACATTTGAATTGTACTTCGGCCTTGGGCCACAATACAAGTGAAGAGGACGAAGGGGAGTGGTAACATGTAAACAAAAAAACCTTCAATCAATTGTTTAGAAATGCAACATGTTCGAATACAAAACATACCACTAAGGGCATTATCGTTATCATCATCCTCAACACAGTCATGACTAAGAGCGTCGTCACTGTCACTATCTGGGATTACAATCCAGACTTACATCACCATTATCTTCATCACCTTCAACATCATTGTTGATGCTATAAGTTAAACTTTAACATCCATTACAGTGAAATCTCAGTCACTTCTCGAGTTAACATCAGACAGAGAGAGAGGGGGGAGAGCGAGAGAGAGAGAGAGAGAGAGGAGAGAGAGAGGAGAGAGAGAGGAGGAGAGAGAGAGAGAGAGAGAGAGAGAAGGAGAGAGAGCGAGCGAATGAGTGTGTGTGTGTTTATGAGAGAGAGAGACAGAGACAGAGAGAGACAGAGAGGCGCCGATATAAGACATTTTTTCAACGTTAACATTCCCCTATATACGTGCACAAGAAGACTCAAGTCACTGCAGAATCAGGGAGTTGTGGAGAAAAAAAACAAAACCAAACCTAACCCAAAATGGTACAAAACAAAAACCAAACCAAACCAAACAAACCAGACAAGACAAAAGCAATCCCACAAAAATCTAAACCTAACAAATGTCACTGAAAGGTAAGATTCGATCAGCCACGTTTAATACCCAAAAAAACCAACCACACACCCAAACAAAAACAACCAAACCAGCCCAACAATAATCCTCATCTTGCATTACGCTTTCTTTCAAGAATTGATCCGCTAACGGAATAAAAAAGCAAAAAACCCCAAAGTCTCGAGTCTGCGTTTGTCTTTCCTTCCCAAGATTCAACCATGTGAGGGGGAAAAAACACCAAAGTTGTGTGTTTTCATTGTTTTTTCCCCTCAATGTTGTGTGAAAAGCCAAACAAAGATATGTTTTTTCAAGGCAAGCAGCACACCTTGTGCCTACGAATACCTAGATTCAACCGATCCACTGTTGGCCGCCGCTCTTACTCTATTTCGGGTCCATCGACCTGGAATGAGCTCCCTCTCTCTCTTCGCCAGAAACCTAGTTATGACGCTTTTAAATCCAGCCTCAAGACATGTTTATTTCAAACCTAAGATTCCCCCCCTATCCCATCCTGTTTCATATCAGAGCTATCCCACCTTCACTAACCCATGTCCTATCACCCTGCTAAAGTATACGACCTGCGTGAGTGTGTGTGTGTGTGTGTGTGCTTTTGTAAAACATTTGACTATTGAAATTTTATTTCATAGATTTTGTCTGCAGCGCACCATGTTTGTAAATATCTGTTTGCTTGGGCTATTGATTGTTTATCGTTGGTTGCATGACTGTGTAAGATTAGGTTGAATGCATGCGCTTTGATTTGTCTTTGCAAGATATAGCGCTATATAAGTTCCATTTATTATTATTATTATTATTTACATCTTTAGGCCTGTCACCGTTAAGATCTTTCCAGGCAACCGTTCTTTCGGTACGTTGTCACTATTAAGTTGTAGAATTCTATGTAATTATTGACCTGCGTATCTGTCTCTATGTCCCTGTCTTTCTATTTTTGCCTGTCTACCTATAGATCTGTCCTTCCCCCCACTTCTTTGTTGTTAATAACTGACTGACTTTTGTCGCAACTTTTGTCGTCGGATTTTCTGGTTCCTTGTGTAGAAAGTTGTTGTTTTTTCTGTGATGGTATTCTCTCTCTCTCTCCCCCTCTCTCTGTCTGTCTGTCTCTCTCATATGACATATATACATTAAACAGTTTTAAAATCTTTTGAAAATTGATTCTTTTTACTGTTACATTTAACTAAAACTATTAGCTCTGATTATTAAGGATAGTCCCTTCTCAGGTCGAGGGTCGGATGGAAAAAAAAGTATGTTAATACTTATCTGTAGCCTTGGAAATAAAGATTATCAATCAATCAATCAAGTCAAGATCTTTCCAAGCAACCTATCTATAGGTCTGCAGTCACCATCAAGATCTTTCCAGGCAACCCATTTTTAGGTTCTGCAGTCACCATCAAGATCTTTCCAAGCAACCCATTTTTAGGTCTGCAGTCACCATCAAGATCTTTCCTGGCAAACCATCTTTAGGCCTCTCACTATCATTGACAGGACAGCCTGTTGGTTAGAGTAATGCGCATTGCGCTCGTGATCTGCTGACCTGGGTTTGAATCTCATTCAAAAGCTCTTTTACTCTGCAGTTAACATCAATGCCGACTCAAATCCCTCCGCCCCCCCCCCCCCCCCCCTTGAAAGTCCTTCCGATGAAACTAAACCGAAGTCCTGTTTGCGCACACGTTAAAACCCGTTCCGCTTTTCGGAAGAGTACGCCATTGTGTTCCGGTGGGAACAGATGACAAAGCTGACAAAACTGCACACACTCGGGGAATAGATGTAGAAAAGCACATGAGTGCTTATTCCATTATCTTTGAAATAAAAGAATAAGATAAAAAAAGAAATTAAATAATAGATCTTTCCAGGCAAGACATCTTTAGCTCTGCTGTCACCAGCCAGTCAAGGTATTGATGCCACAGGTACATCAGCATCAAACAAGGCTGTACGTGACAGAAGAGGATGACTTTACTGCCAAGTCATCTGTCACATGACTCTGTACTGTCTTAGTTGCCTGGTGTGCACAGTGCCAGAGAAAATGCCATGGAACCCCGTGCTGTTTCTGTTCTGCCAGCTCTTGTCTTCTGTATGTAACGTTCTGACCTTTCTGAGAGAGAGAAGTCTGTTTGATTTTTAAAAAAAAGTCTGTGTCTATTTTAATGTCACGTCTGAAAAGAGTTTGGATTGTTTCCTATGTCTTCTGTTTAACGTCTGTTCACTCTCAGAGTCTCGTATATGGTAAAATGACTGCAAATTGCCCTTGAATAAAATTGCCAAGTAGACACCATCAGCTTCACCTACATTGTTCAGGATCAAAATCTCTGGTTCATGTGCGCAAGCTAATCAAATCAGTAGCAACATCAATACCTCCAGTAACCAAGTATAGTTTATACAAAAATCTCTGACCAAACCAAAGCAAACAAAAACAATACGAAATTTAAAAAAACAGACAACACAAAGCCATCCCACAAAACACCAAATTATTAAAAATGTAATTGAATACAAGATTCGATACGCTACAACAAACTATAAGTTTCCATTGTCTTTTCTTTAATGTTCTGAGAGAACAAACAAAATCCATTCCAGGCAAAACATCTTAAGGTCTGTTGTCACCATTAAGAAATTTCCAGGTAACCCATTTTTAGGTCTGTTGTCATCAAGATCTTTCCAGGCAACCCATCTTTAGGTCTGTTGTCACCATCAAGATCTTTCCAGATAACCCATCTTTAAGTCTGCTGTCACCATTAAGATCTTTACAGGCAAGACATCTTTAGGTCTGCTGTCACCACTAAGATCTTTCCAGTTAAACCATCTTTAGGTCTGCTGTCACCATTAAATCCAGATCTTTCCAGGCAACATACTTAAGTGTGTCACCGTCAAAGCACTAAGTAACCCATCTGTAGCTCTGCTGTCATCATCCAGTCAAGGTATTGATGCCACAGGTACATCAGCATCAAACAAGGCTGTACGTGACAGAGAGGATGACTTTATTGCCAAGTCATCTGTCACATGACTCTGTACTGTCTTAGTTGCCTGGTGTGCACAGTGCCAGAGAAAATGCCATGCAATCCCGTACTGTTTCTGTTCTGCTTGCTCTTGTCTTCTGTGTGTAGCGTTCTGACCTTTCTGAGAGAGAGAAGACTGTTTGATTTTTTTAAAATGTCTGTGTCTATTGTAATGTCACGTCTGAAAAGAGTTTGGATTGTTCCCATTGTCTTCTGTTTAACGTCTGTTCACTCTCAGAGTTTCCTATATGGTAAGATGACTACAAATTGCTCTTGAATAAAATTGTCAAGTAGACACCATCAGCTTCATCTACCTTTTCCAGGATTAAAAAAAACTCTGGTTCATGTGCGCAAGCTAATCAAATCAGTAGCGAAATCAATACCTCCAGTAACCAAAATAGTATATAAAAAAATATCCGATCAAAGCAAAGCAAAAACAAAACAATACAAAACTTCACAAAACAGACAACACAAAGCCATCCTACAAAACACCAACTGTATTACAAATGTAATTTAAGACAAGATGCGATAGGCTACGACAAAATATAAGTTTCCATTGTCTTTCCTTCAATGTTCTGAGAGAACAAACAAAATCCTTTCCAGGCAAGACATCTTTAGATCTGCTGTCACCATTAAGATCTTTTCAGGCACCCATCTTTAGGTCTATTACCATTAAGATCTTTCCAGGCACCAATCTTTAGGTCTGTTACCATCAAGATCTTTCCAGACAACCCAATTTTAGGTCTGTCACCATCAAGATCTTTCTAGGCAACCCAATTTTATGTCTGTCACCATCAAGATTTTTCCAGGCAATCCATCTTTAGGTCTGTTACCATCATCAAGATCTTTCCAGGCAAGACATCTTTAGGTCTGTTACCATCATTAAGATCTTTCCAGGTTACCCATCTTTAGGTCTGTTGTCACCATTAAGATCTTTCCAGGCAATCCATCTTTAGGTCTGTTGTCACCATTAAGATCTTTCCAGGCAATCCATCTTCAGGTCTGTTGTCGCCATTAAGATCTTTCCAGGCAATCCATCTTTAGGTCTGTTGTCACCATCAAGATCTTTCCAGGCAAGACATCTTTAGGTCTGTTGTCACCATTAAATCCAGATCTTTCCAGGTGACCCATCTTTAGGTCTGCTGTCGCCATTAAGATCTTTCCAGGCAAGACATCTTTAGGTCTGTTGTCACCATTAAATCCAGATCTTTCCAAGCAACCCAATTTTAGGTCTGATGTCACCATTAAGATCTTTCCAGGCAAGACATCTTTAGGTCTGTTGTCACCATTAAGATCTTTCTAGGCAATCCATCTTTAGGTCTGTTGTCACCATTAAGATCTTTCCAGGCAAACCATCTTTAGGTCTGCTGTCACCATCAAGATCTTTCCAGGTAACCCATCTTTAGGTCTGTTGTCACCATTAAGATCTTTCCAGGAAAGACATCTTTAGGTCTGTTGTCACCATTAAGATCTTTCCAGGCAATCCATCTTTAGGTCTGTTGTCACCAACAAGATCTTTCTAGGCAATCCATCTTTAGGTCTGTTACGATCAAGATCTTTCCAGGCAATCCATCTTTAGGTCTTTTACGATCAAGATCTTTCCAGGCAAGACATCTTTAGGTCTGTTACCATCAAGATCTTTCCAGGCAATCCATCTTTAGGTCTGTTACCATCAAGATCTTTCCAGGCAATCCATCTTTAGGTCTGTTACCATCAAGATCTTTCCAGGCAATCCATCTTAAGCTCTGCTGTCATCATCCAGTCAAGGTATTGATGCCACAGGTACACCAGCATCAAACAAGGCTGTACGTGACATAGAGGATGACTTTACTGCCAAGTCATCTGTCACATGACTCTGTACTGTCTTAGTTGCCTGGTGTGCACAGTTCCAGAGAAAATGCCATGCAATCCCGTACTGTTCCTTTTTCTGCTTGCTCTTGTCTTCTGTGTGTAGCGTTCTGACCTTTCTGAGTGACAGAAGACTATTTGATTTCTGGAAAATTTGTGTCTGTGTCTATGGGATTTTAGGATGCGACTGAACCGATTTTGGATTGTATTCTGTATATATGTGTTGATGTGTTTGTGGATGTCTTTGACGGTTTCAGAACGGGTGAATACTTCTGGTTGACATGTATTATTCATCAACGTTTGTGTCAAGAGATAGAAATAGGAGCATTCTCGTAGAGAGACACAGAGTCAGACAAGAGATGTATAGAGTATGAAGATGCGCTCGTACGTTCATGCATGTAACATGTATGCTGAAACATATAATGTATACTCATGCGTGCAGGCATAGATGCGTGTGTGCCAATGCGCATACACACACATACACACACGCGCGCATATAAACACACGCACATACACACACACACACGCACGCGCTAACGCATGTACACGCACACACACACACACACAGAGCGCGCGTGCATACACACACAGACATAGACACACACACAGAGCTTTGGCAAAGAAAATCCTGCATTTGGCGATCGACCATAACGGGGAAAAAGAGGGGAAACGGTAAAGGTTTCTAAAAGCTTTTAAGTCTGCTTCTCTTTAATCCCAGGACATCTCTATCTGTGTGTCTGTGTGTCTGTCTGTCTATCTTCCTCTCTCCCTCCTTCCCTCCTCTCTCTCTCTCTCTCTCTCTCTCTCTCTCTCTCTCTCTCTCTCTCTCTCTC
>CM054146.1:55194884-55197384 GCA_028751875.1 Rapana venosa
ATCGTCACCACCACCACAACCATCACCACCATCATCATCACCACCATCATCAACAGCAACAATTCTTTTCTTTTTTTAAACTTTTAAGCACACCACTGAATCCTGCAACACGAAAATGCATGAAGTCAGAGCAGGGGCAGTGAAGAATATAGGAGGAACATAAAAATAGAAAGGAGGAAGAGGAGGAGGAAGAGGAGGAGAAGGAGGAGGAGGAGGAATTGTCATTGGCATTGGGCGCGGCAGCTAACACTAGACTCCTTGATGCCGACAGGTGAGACAGTACAAGGGAGGTTTCAGGCAATGTAGGCGTTGATAATATCGATGATAGATCATTATAGTCAGAAATCTTCTGTAGACAGTTGAGGTTTCAGTTTAAGTAGGCGTTGATAATATCGATAATAGATATAGACAGAAATCTTCAGTAGAAAGTTGAGGTTTCAGTAGGCGTTGATAATATCGATGATAGATAATTATCGTCAGAAATCTTCAGTAGACAGTTGAGGTTTCAGGCAAACTAGGCGTTGATAATATCGATGATAGATAATTATCGTCAGAAATCTTCAGTAGACATGTGAGGTTTCAGTTTAAGTAGGCGTTGATGCCATTGATGATAGATATAGTGAGAAATCTTCAGTAGACAGTTGAGGTTTCAGTCAAAGTAGACATTGATTCCATTGATGAGAAATACAGTCAGAAATCTTCAGTAGACAGGTGAGGTTTCAGTTTAAGTAGGCGTTGATAATATCAATGATGGATACAGTCAGAAATCTTCAGTAGATAGCTTGAGGTTTCAGGAAAAGTAGGCTTTGATAATATCGATGATAGATAAATATAGTCAGAAATCTTCAGTAGACAGTTGAGGTTTCAGGCAAAGTAGGCGTTGATAATATCGATGATAGATAAATATAGTCAGAAATCTTCAGTAGATAGCTAAGGTTTTAGTTTAAGTAGGCGTTGATAATATCGATGATAGATAAATATAGTCAGAAATCTTCAGTAGACAGTTGAGGTTTCAGGCAAAGTAGGCGTTGATAATATCGATGATAGATAATTATCGTCAGAAATCTTCAGTAGACAGTTGAGGTTTCAGTTTAAGTAGGCGTCGATAACGTTGATGTTAGACATTGTCAGAAATCTTCAGTAGACATGTGAGGTTTCAGGTAAAGTAGACATTGATACCATTGATGATAGATATAGTCAGAAATTGTCAGTAGACAGGTGAGGTTTCAGGAAAAGTAGACAATGATGGCATGACGATAGATATAGTCAGAAATCTTCTGTAGACCGTTGAAGTTTCAGGCTAAGTAGGCTTTGATAATATCGATGATAGATAATTACAGTCAGAAATCTTCAGTAGATAGTTGAGGTTTCAGTTTAAGTAGGTGTTGATAACGTTGATGTTAGATATAGTTAGAAATCTTCAGTAGACATGTGAGGTTTCAGGCAAAGTAGACATTGATACCATTGATGATAGATATAGTCAGAAATTGTCAGTAGACATGTGAGGTTTCAGGCAAAGTAGACATTGATACCATTGATGATAGATATAGTCAGAAATTGTCAGTAGACATGTGAGGTTTCAGGCAAAGTAGGCGTTGATAATATCGATGATAGATTATTATAGTCAGAAATCTTCAATCTGACGACCCGGGTTCGATTCCCGTTCAAGGGGATATTTTCCTCTGGAGTTAACATCAGTGCAGACTCCAATCTCCCCAAAAGTCCTCCGGGTGAGACTATAAACCGAGGTCCCGTGTGCGAACACACGCAGAGCATCTCGCGCACACGTTACATCCTGTTCCGCTTTTCGTAAGAGTAGGCCATTGTGTGCCGGTGGGAACAGATGACAGAATTTACAAAAACCGCAAACACACGAGGACTAGATGTAAAAAGCACATAAGTGCGTATACCATTATCCTCGATATAAACGAATAAAATAAATAAAATAAAAATAGAAAATAAATCTCTCTCTTCCCGTCTCTTCTCTTCTCTTATTGACGATGGTAAGTCAAGTCTCTCTGTGCGTCTCTGTCTGTCTGTCTGTCTGTCTGCTGCTCTCTCTCTCTCTCTCTCTCTCTCTCTCTCTCTCTCTCTCTCTCTCTCTCTCTCTTCTCTCTCTTTCGCTCTCTGGGAAATAAGAGAGATTATGATATCTTGACCTTTGGGGGGCATTAAAAAAAAATGTTGCTCCGAGGAGTTCATAGTTTTCTTTGCCTGTAGGGTTTACTTCGTATTTTATTACAGATGTACATTGCCAGGTTATGTAGTACTAAGCTTTTTTTATTGGTTTTTTATTTTTAGGCTTTATTTCTTCTTCATGGTGGGGTCTTTTTTTTTTAAGTAAATAATGCATTCGGTTTGTGCCTTGAACTCCTATTATGTATGGGTGCAACGTTTCTCTGATATTACACATGTCAGATTGTCAGGCTTCGCTCTGTCTTCTCTGTGTCTGTTGTTGTATTCTGTCTATCTTCTCTCTTGCTTCTCCTCTCTCTCTCTC
>CM054146.1:55207384-55209884 GCA_028751875.1 Rapana venosa
CAGTGCTCATAGAGGTACCGCACCTGCCTAGACAGGTTTCAACGAGTGCGCAAGATGTTCTGCATGCATTTACACACAGGACCTCGGTTCATAGTCTTCATCTGCAGAACTTCTCGGGAAATGGATGGATGGAGTCAGTGATCACTGATGTTAACTCCAGGGGAAATACCTCCTTGAACGGACACTTTAGCCATGGTTCAATCCCAGGCCGTCAGATGAACGCAACGCTCTAACCACTAAGCATTCCTGCCCCTCTGGCATTGAATTTAAGGGCTTGCAGTTTTGTCCATTCTGTGTACTATGTCTGTGATTGTGGGCATAATAATTATTGTCTTGGCAGTCTGATTTTGTGAGTACAAATACCCACGTACCTCAGTCAAACTTATGGTGATTAGTTTGTTTTTTTAAAAGCAAAACACACACACACGCGCGCGCGCGCGTGAGGTGGAGGGAAGGGGGGGGGGGGGGGGGGGGAGACGGGATAGCCCGGTGGTTAGAATGATGCTCATTGCACTCGTGATCAGCTGACCCGGGTTCGAATCTCGCTCAAGAGGATTTTTCTTCTGGAGTTAACATCAGTGCCGATCACACTACCACCAAAAGTTTTTCGGATGAGACTATAAATCGAGGTCCCGTTTGCGAACGCACCCAAAACATCTTGTGCACACGTTAAAACCCGTTCCGCTTTTTGGAAGAGTAGGCCATTGTGTGCCGGTGGGAACGGATGACAAAATTGACAAAACTGCATACACACGGGGTCTGGACGTAGAAAAGAATTTTAAAAATGATGAGCTTATTCTATTATCCTTTATCCTGGAAATCTCCGTCTGTTTTTCTCGTTCGCTTTACATCGTCATAATTATAATTATAGTTATGTGTCTAGGAAAAGTAATGACATGTCCTGTCAAGCTTTCCCCATGGGTCGAACAGCTTGTTTGGCAGGGTTCTCCTGAAAGTAAAAGAATAGAATAAAATAAAATGGGAAAGAAAGAAAGAAAGAAAGAAACACACACTTCACCATCATCATCACCACCACCACACCACACCACACCACAACACAACATAACACATCAAACACAGCAAGTGGACAAAAAACACGAACAGTCTTAGGTTCAGTTCCACCCCAACACACACAACACACGTACACACTCTCTCTGTCTCTCTCTCTCTGTCTCTCATATATCCCTAATGGCGGGAAACTGGATGTAAAAAAGCACATGGGTGCTTATTCATTATCCTCGAAATAAAAGAATTTGTCATTGTCATTGGCACACACGCGCACAACACACACACACACCACACCACACAACACTAACACAACACATACACACCACAACACAACACACCACACAACACAAACGCAACATACACCCAAACACCCAAACACACACACACACACACGCACACACACGACACTCCACTCCACCACCCCACTCCATTCCATTCCACTACACTACACTACACTTCACTACACTACACTACAATACACTACAATACACTACACCACACCACACTACACCACACTACACCACACCACACCACACTACACCGCACCACACCACACCACACTACACCACACCACACCACACCACATTACACTACACTACAGTACACCACACCACACACACTACACCACACCATACCACACCACACACACTACACCACACCACACTACACCACACTACACTACACCACACCACACCAAAACCACACTACACTACACTACACCACACTACACAAAATTTACAAAACCGCATACACACGGGGACTGGATGTAAAAAAGCATATTGGTGTTTATTCCATTATCCTCGATATAAAAGAATAAATAAATAAATAAATAAATAAAATAACACTACACAGTTGTATGCTGCGAGTATTAGACACACACTCCTGCTGCAAACAGGCACCTTAGTAAGAAAGGTCAGGAACACGTGTTCTCCTGTTGTGCATACAAAGTGTTAACGTCAGTGTAAGTGTGTGTGTGTGTGTGTGTGTGTGTGTGTGTGTGTGTGTGTGTGTGTGTGTGTGTGTGTGTGTGTGTGTTGTGTGTGTGTGTTTGGTGGTGGGTGGGTTGGTTTTTGATGTGTGTTGTAGTGTGTGTGTGTGGTGTGTGTGTGTGTGTTGTGTGTGTGTGTGTGTGTGTGTGTGTGTGTTTGTGTGTGGTTTGTGGGTGGTTGGTTTGTGATGGGGAGTGTGTGTGTGTGGTGTGTGTGTGTGTGGTGTGTGTGTGTGGTGTTTTTGTGTGGTGGGTTGTTTGTGATGTGTGTGTAGTGTATGTGTGTGTTGTGTGTGTGTGTGTGTGTGTGTTGTGTGTGTGTTTGTGTGGGTTGGTTTGTGTGTGTGTGTGTGTGTGTTGTGTAGTATATGTGTGTAAGTGTGTGTGTGTGTTGGGGGGGAGGTCGTGTAGGTGTGGTTGTGTGCGCGCGCTGCGTCCGTGTGTGTGTGGTGTGTGTGAGTGTGTGTTTGTGTGTGTGAGTGTGTGTGTGTGTGTGTGTGTGTG
>CM054146.1:55219884-55232384 GCA_028751875.1 Rapana venosa
TTCCAAGAACTTTTAGGGCCTATATATACCAGCCATCTAGCTCCACACACACACACACACACACACACACACACACAGCGTTAATAAAGGGACAAGTAGTTATCGATTCTGCACACACACACACACACACACACACACACAACACACACACACACACACACACACACACACACACACACTCACACACAACACAACACAACACTACACTACACACACTTTTTAAAAAATGTTTATGTTTGTCCGTCGTGTTCGACGATAACCTCCAAAACAGCAGAGGAGGCAGCTGCTGTTTCGGAAATTGGGTAGAAATTTCATTTTAGTGGAGATGTCTTGCCCACAGTACATCCCCACTCTCTCCTCCAAGTGGGCATAAGGACAGTCAGCGTTGGAGATGCTCTCCAAAGGCCAACTATCCCCCAGGGCTGCAGCACATAAGGACTGTGCAAGTCAAGCCTCCTAGTCAGAGAGTCATAGTCGATCACTAAAGACTAAGCTGTAAAGTGGAATTCCATGAATGGGAAAGCCACTGGTCATACAGCCTCTCACTCATACACTCACACTTACACACACACACAACACTACACTACACACAAATATTAATACACTCATACTTACACACACACACACACACACACACACACACACACACACACACACACACACACACACATTGTGTGCGTGTGTATGTATATGTGTGTAATTTGTATTTTCCAATGTATTATTTTATCGGTTTTCCTCTTTTTACTGGTACAATTTATTGGTGAAGGTTGCAATAATGTTGTATTTCAGTATTATCATTAAAAAATTTGTTCTTAGATAGATGGCTTGATGAAAAAAAGCAAATGCATTGCTTATTCAATGTACCATCTGGAAATAAAAAAATTGACTTGACTTGACTTCACACACACACACACACACACAACACACACACACACACACACACACACACACACACACACACACACACACCATTTGTTCATATTTTAGATAGATGGCTTGATGAAAAAAAGCAAATGCATTGCTTATTCAATGTACCATCTGGAAATGAAATTTTGACTTTGACTTTGACACATCTACTTCTTCAATATACCATATAAAGATAACAGTTTGACTTTGAATTTGACTCTGACTTTCACACACACACACACACACACACACACACACACACATTTTGACACTTACACTCACACACACACACACACACACACACACACACACACACACAACACACACATACCCACATCTTCTTCTTCAATAGACCATCTAAAGATAACAGTTTGAATTTGACTTTCACACACACACAACCAGACACACAGACACACACAACACACACACACACACAAACACCCCCCCCCCCCACACACACACACACACACGCACACACACACACCACACACAACCTTGATAAAGGGACAAGTAGTTATCGATTGCGCTCATCCTATGATCTCAGGAAGTAAAGGCCGTTTCCTCTGCAGCGCATCAACCCATTCCATGAGCCTGACCTCTCACACTCCGGGAGTCTGTGCTGTCCCCCCATCCGTGCAGCAGTGAGTGAGCAGTCTGTGCTAGGTAGGCTAAGCCTAGCGATAGCTGATGTCAAGTGGGATCACTGTTACCCCTGCTCTGTGTGGGTGTGTGTGTGGTGGGGGGGATGGGGGGGGAGTGTGTGAAGTGTTTTGTGTGTGTTCTGTGTGTGAAGGGTGTGGTTGAGAGTGGGGGTGGGTGGGTGGGGGGTTTGAGGTGGTGGTGTAGAGTGGGTGTAGTGGGTGTTTTTGTTTGTGTGTGTGTGTGTGTGTGTGTGTGTGTGTGTGTGTGTGTGGTGTGTGTGTGTGTGTGTGTGTATGTGTGTGTGTGTGTGTGTGTGTGTGGTGAGTGTGTGTAGTGTGTGTGTGTGTGTGTGTGTATGTGTGTGTGTGTGGGCGCGTTGTGTTATGCTGTGTTGTGTTGTGTGAAGTCAAGTCAAAATGATTTTATTGAGGGCAAAAGATTAAGTTTACACAACTTTTTTTTCATCCTGCCCTTACAAAAAAGTGTGTGTGTATATGTGAGCGTATTTGTTGTGTTAATGTGTGTGCGCGCGCGCGCGCGCGCGGCGTGTGTGTGTGTTGTTGTTTGTTTTGGGTTTTATGAGTGTTTTTTGTTTTTGTATGTTTTGTGGTACTGTCTAATTGTTCCTGTGTGGTTGTGTTAGTAGGGGTTTTTTTTTTTATATTTTTTTTTTTATTTTTATTCGAGGAAAAGGAATTAGCGCTGTGTTTGGTGAATGGAGGCCGTGTGTGTATGATGTATGTGTGTCTGCCTTCTGTCTGTCCGCGCGTGTGGTTGTGTGTGTGGGTTTTTGATCTGTATGTCCCTGTATTGTGTGTGTGTGTGAATGGTGTGGTTGTGTTAGTATGGTTTAGTGGTGGGGGCCCTGTTGAGTATTATGTGGTTGCGTCTTTCCGTGTGTGTGTACTGCTGGTGTCCCGGTGGTATTATGTGTGTTGTGTGTGTGTTGTGTGTGGGGTGGTCCCTTGTGGTGTGTTTGGGGTGTTGTGTTTATGGTTTGGTAAGTGAGGCCTGTAGTATAGTATGTCTGTCTGTCTTTCCTTTGTGTGTACTGGCTGTGTGCCCCTGTGTGTGTTGTGTGTGGTGTCCCTGGTGGTGTGTTTTGTGTGTCCCTCTGTGTGGGTGGGGTCCCTGTGGTGGGAGTTGTTGTCTGCCCTGTCCATGTGGTTGGTGTGGTTTGTGTGTTGTGTTAGTATGGCTTGTGTTGGAGGCGGAACCGGGGGTTTTATTTTCTGGGGCCACATAACAAGGGAATCAAAGTGAATGGCTTTTTTCAGGTTGGGTCATGTCTTTATCCCCTTTACGCCACACATAAAAGGAAAGAGAAAGGGTTTTTTTTTTTTTTATTATCTGGGGGGTGCTAGGAAAAAAACTTTTTTGCTGTGGTGCTTGCACCTTCGTAAAGGGGTTTTGGGGGGGGGGTGGGAGGCTAAGAGTGTGTTGTGTGTGTGTGGGGGGTTTTTAGTGTGTGGGGGGGGAAAGGGGGGGTGTTTTGTTTGGTGTGTGTGGGGGTGGGTGTGTGCGTTAGGTTGTGGGGGGGGGGGAAAAGGGTGGGAGGTGTTGTGTGTGTGTGTGGGGTTTGTGTTTTGGTGTGTGTGTGGGGTTTGTGGTGTGTGTGTGTGTGTGTTTGTGTTGTGTGTGTGGGTGGTTGGGGTGTGGGGGTGGGGTGGTGGGAGTGTTGGTGTGTGTGGGTGTGTGTGTTGTGTGTGTGTGTGTGTGGTTTGGGTGTGTGAGGGGTTTTTGTTTTGCCTTCAAAACCTTTCCCGGGGGGGGAAAAAAAAGGGGGGGGGGGGGGGGGGGGGTTTTTAAAGGGGGGTTTTTTTTTTGGGCCCCCCCCCCCCCCCCCCCCCCCATCCCCAACCAACTAGAAAAGAAAAGATAATATTTTTTAAACAGCAAAAAATGAAAACTCAACAATTGGAAACATGAATAACAATACTGAAACTACAATAAAAAAATAAAGTGGACTATCAATAAAATCTGGCAAGGGAAAAGGGCTAGTTTTAAATTTTCAAAGACATTTTCCAGGACTTTTCAAAAAATGAGTAAAAAAGGTTTTAAAAAGGGGAATCAAATATAAGATGAGTATTGGAAATATATCCCCACAAAAACATCAAACTTTTAAAAAAAATTTTTGTAAAAAAAGCATTTAACTTAATTCTAAAATATGTAAAATAACCCTTCCACGGTTATAAACGCGAATCTTTTGAGAAAGGCCATATAACAAAAAATGGGAGTGGCAGGCAATTTTTAAATACGTTCCCTTGAATTGACAGTTTTTAAAAAACTTACCCCAGTTTTTGTTTAAAAAAACGGTTCCTTCCTGTGGGGGATAAGGGAAAAAACCGTTTTAACGATTATACATGTCTTGCCCCCTTTTTTGGCAGCCTGTCCCCCCACTTTTGAAAAAAATTCAACGTGAAAAGGGCACCCAACAAAAAAACACAAAAAACCTTTAAATTTAGGGGTGTATACTATTTGATTTCAAAAAATAATCGGAGACCTTTTTGAAATTCGGGGATTTTATGCATAAAAATTTGACTTGGGTAAACACAAAGCAAGATATAAAGAGATATAATGGAAAAAAAGAATATATTTCAAAACCATAAGAACTCATAATTCAGCTGTAAATATTGAACGATGTTTACCAAGATAGTATTTTTTTCCCAATTTTTTAAGTGCTGGATGACAAATGCAGAGCCTGTGTCATGATTTCTAAAAAGACCCCATCGTTTAATTTTAAAAGCAGTCACATCTTTTTTTCAAATGCGCCGAACATCCAACTATTGTTTTGTTTTTTAACTTTTTTTCATTAATATATTCTATATTAAAACAGGCTTTTTTCATTCCCTGAAGGACATGGTAAAGTTCTTTTTTGTGTTTCTAATATATTTATTAAAGTTTGTTTTTTAAAGGGTCTGATACATAAGTGCCAATAGGCATTTAAAAAACAAAAATTTTTTTTACCCCTTTTTTGGGAAAATTTCGTTTCTTTTTGAACTTTTAATTCATTAAGAGAAAAGTTTTGTTATTCGTGCTCCTAACACATATTTGCGCATGAAATTGTCGGTATTCAGCTGGGAAGTTCCCCAATTTCCATAAAAGTACCAAAGGGGTTTGGGCATGGAATGGAAACCCCAAGTGCAAGTTTGTACCCTTACAATCATACTTTGGATTTTTTTAAGAAATAAAGGGGCACTGAAAAAGACTTCTTGTCCATAAACTTTTTGGGAAACGTACAAGATTTAGACAACATTTAAAAGAGTAAAGTATCTTGTCCCCAGGCTGCTGCTAAACCATTTTAAGAAAATTGATGCATTTTCCTTGCTTTTTTAAAATGTATCCAATATGACTTTCCCAAGTTAATTTTTTGATGTAAGGGAAATTTCCAAAAATTAAAAACCCATTTTTTTTTATACTGAATTGCTCCCCTTTCCAATCAAACTGTGGAGTGTACGGGAAAATTACATTTTTAAAAAAGCATAATGGCGTTTTTTTCGGAAATAATGCAGGCCATTTTCAAAAAATATTTATTAAATTATTTAGCTCTTTTGTATACTTTTCGGGTTTTAGTTTATCACCCCTTTTTTTGTAGCACGCTTCATAGTGATTTTCTTTCCATAAACATAATCATCAGAAAATTTGCACCAGGAAACGTTTTTAGACATTTTTGTGGGAAATCATAAGCAATTATTAAACAAAAAAGGGGCTTAACGAACCCTGTGGAAACCCTAGCAATGACCTAAAGTTTAAAATTTCACCCCTACCTCACTTGCATACTTCTTTACATAAAAAAACTTTTAATATAATAGAAAAAATCCCCAAAAAACCCAAATAGTCTTCAGTTTTGCAGCAATTTAGCGGCCAAACTTGATCGTAGGTTTCTTTACTCAAAAATTTTTGCGAGTGATTTTCCTTCTCGAAAATTGTTGTTTGCCCTGGTTGTTATTTTAAACTATTTATCAATTGCTGACCCTCCTTTCTGAAGCCGCTTATTGACAGGAACTACTTATTTTTTCGACATTAACAACCCTTTCTTTAGAATAATTTTCTCCTAAGCTTCCCAAAAGTTGAATCATAAATGGGCCTATAACTATTTACAGTTTTAGGCTTTCCTTGCTTATGAAGGGGTACAACAATAGACTGTTTCCAGTTCATTGGCTTTTGCCCCTTCAGCCCAAACCCACTTTTGGAAGAGGTTTAACATTAGAAGAATGAAGTTTTCGGGAAACGTTTAAGCATCTTGGGAATGGCATCTAACCCAACAGAAGTTTTTTTATTGAAGGGAAAAAATATATCTTTTATTTTCATTGATTTTTTTTGGAGCTTTTATGTATTCAGTATTTAAAACATGGGTTTTTATATTTTCCTTTTTTTCTCCTCTTCTAGGGGTTGTTGGTGTGTGTTTGCGTGCGTGTTAGGGGGGGGGGGGAAGGGGGGCAGTGTGTGTGTGTGTGTGTGTTGTGTTGTTGTGGTGGTGGTGTGTGTGTGTTTTTTGTGTGTGTGTGTGTGTGTGTGTGCGGTTGTGTGTGGGGTGGGGAAGGGGGGGGTGGGTGGTGTTGTGTGTTGTGTTGTTGTGTTTGGGTGTGGGTGTGTGTGTTATTTGTTGGGGGGTGGGAAGGGGGGGGAGGGGTGTGTGTGTGTGTGTGTCGTGTGTGTGTGGTGTTTTTCTTTTTTAATTTAACGTCTTTTCACATTAGGTTTTGACAATGTGGTTTGTGGGGGGTGGAGGGGGGTGTGGGGGGGGGGGGGGGGTGTGTGCGTGTGCGCGTGTGTGTTGTGTATGGTGAGTGAGAAGTAACAGGAGAAATGTTTTACAAAAAATTTTGGTGCTTGAAATCATTTGAAGGTGTAATTTTACTGCGTGTGTCCGTAGTGTGTGTCCCTTATTTTGTGTGTGTGCATGTGTGTGTTAAAGTGTTCGTTGAGTAATGACTTATTTACTGGGACAGGAAAAAAACAGATACAAAATTGACAAATGCCAAAAGGTCTTGTTAATATCAACCCAATCGGATGGGGCTCCCTTTAAAATGATGGACAAAAACAGTCGCTTACGCGAAACTCACTATTAGTAAACCCGGAGCTCAGCAAAACGAAAAAAAAACCCCCCAAAAATAACAACCCAAACCTGCCTGCCCCTCTACAGCAAACTAATAAAAAACCCGGGTAACCTGAAAGGTTGGCTGTTTTTGTGGTTTGTCTGTGTTGTGTTATGTTTGCAGTGTTGTGCGTTTTGTGCTTCTGGGGTTTGTGCATGCTGTGTTGTGAAGTGTTGTGTTGTGTTGTGTGTGCTGTGTTGTGTTTTTGCTGTGCAGTGTTGTGCTGTGTTTGTTTTGTGCGTGTTGTGTTGTGTTGTGCAGTTTGTGCTGTGTTGTGCTGTGCTGTGCTGTGTTGTGGTGCAGTGTGGTCTGTTTTGTTTATTTTTGTGCATGTTGTGCTGTGTTCTGTTGCGTTGTGTTGTGGGGGAGTGCCGCAGTATACGTGCCCCCTAGAAAGAATCGGCCTTTACTTCCCCTGAGATCGGGGATTTTAGATGATAACTCACGTCCCCTTAAACAAGGCAGTGCTTGACACGGGGTTTGTTTTTTCCCCGGGAAGGAAGATTCTTTGGCGGTCCATGATTTTCCTGTGGAGATGTTTTTTTTGTGCCGCTTTTAAAGGATCCCGGGGGCTAGAGGAATGCATTGCCGGAAAAAGTACGGAATCATCCCTTTAGTGCTTAGAAACCCCCTCCAACACCACACACACAACACACACACACATTTACAAAGAATTTTTCCCCTAATTTTTTTTTCAACTTGTCAAAATTTTTTTTTTTTACAAAAAATTTTCTTTTTAAAAAAATTTAAAATAAATTTTAATTTTTGGGGGAAAAAAAAAAAACCTTTTTTTTTTGATGGGGGGGGCCCTTCTTTTTTTAAAACCTTCAAAAGTCCCTTTTTTTAATTTTACCCCGTTCTTTTTAAGTAAATTTTTTCAAAAAAATTTTAAATAAATTTTTTTAAGAAATTTTAATTTTTTTTTATTTTCAAAATTTGCATTTTTTTTCACAAGTAACAGGAAAATAGCGGGAATATGTGTCTGTTTGGATGTAGCAACACAATGAATTTTTTTTAAGGGGGAACATAAAATGCGAAAAATTCACGGCACATAATTATGTGCTCACAGCATTATATGTGTGGGCCAATAATTTATATCGCACAAAAACTAAAATTTTTTTTACACACCAGCTGGATGTCAAAAAAAACCATGAGATCTTTCTTTAAACCCCGAAATAAAGGAAAAGTAAAAAAAGCAAAAGGAGTATACCCCTCACAACATAAAAACGATAACACAAACACCACACCCAACCCCAAAAACACAGACACACCACACAGTCGTACACACACACACACACACACACACACACACACCCTTCTCCCGTCTCTGTTTTGATAGTGTCACGCCCCCTCTCTCTCTCCCTTTTTCTTCTCCTTTCTCTCTTCCCCTCTTTTCCCCCTCTCCCCCCTCTCTCTTCTCTTTCTCCCCCTCCTCTCTCTCTCTCTCTCCCCTCTTCTCTCTCTCTCACCGATGAAAAGAAAGAAAACCATATCACCCCAACAAAATAATATTACACACACATTCACAAAAAGAAAACACCTCTCTCCATCTTTTACCTAGATCACTTCAATCCCAACACAAATTGACGAAGAACAAGAACCCACTCATCAAGCATTTTACTGAAAAACACACCCACACACACACCACAACCACACCACACACACACACACCACACACACACACACACACACACACACACACACCAAAACACACACAAGAAGAAAGGAACACAGACCTTCAAATAGCCCGTCATCCCACCCCGACATCAAACAGCAAACTAATGGGCACCCCATAACCCCCAGTGCTGGCTTTTCTGTTTGTGTTGGTTGTGGGATGTGCTGTGTTGTTCTGTCTGTGTTGTGCTTGTTGTGCGTGGTGCTTGTTGTGCTGTGCGTGCTGTGTGGCGTTTGTGTTGTATTTGTTTGAAAACGGCGGTATTAAAAGGCGTGACCGCTGAAAAAGGGAAACGGCCTTTCTTCCCCGAGTCAGGGGGTTTGGAATGGATAACTCACTGTCCCCCTTTTTTAGTTAAACAACCCTTGATAGGGGGTTTGGCAGCAGTAGGATACAAAACCCAGGGCTTTGATTTTTTTTTTGGGAGCCAGGGGTTTTAAACTTTCAATACCAAGATAGCCCTTTTTTCTTAAAAATTTTTTACTTACACAATGTCGATTGTATTTCACTTGGCAATTTTTTTGGGTTTATTTCTCTGCATCAAAAAAATTTGGGCTTCCTCCTCTTGGGAGAGCACATTGCCACAAAGCAACCACAGCCAAAGTTTTTTTAAAAGTTTCTTTCTGCAGTGAATTTTTTTTCCTTATGAGAAGGCTATTTACCACAGTTTTATCGAGACAGCCTCTTTGTTTGTATTTAAAAACTTTTACATGCACTAAGGAGTGTTCACACAGCAGTCAGTTCCCCCCAATTTCAGCTACTTTCCCCGCGTTTTCCCTTCCACCCCCTGGGGCTGATATAGCAGGAACGACCCCCACGTGGACTTGGTAAAAGAAGGGACAATTTTTGCGCTGGGCTGGACTCGCTGTGTGATCTGGGTTTGCACCTTTGCACATGAAAATTCATTCATTATCTCACTGGAAAGGGCTAGCACCCAGACTAACATCAAGCTCTAATGAATGAGGGAATTTTTAATTTTGGGCTAACTCTTAGTCACGTAAAAGATGTGTCTTTTCTCTTACTTTGCGTTAAACCCCAGTTTTACCATACACACTAAACTTTTTCTTGAAAAGGGTTTTTTTTTCTTTTTTTGATGTAGTTTCCAAAGCTACCAGTTAAAGATGCCAGACACTCAACAACAACCCCCCACACACAAAACAACACAACACACACACACACACACACACACACACACCACACAACCACACACACAACGCACACAAAGCACCCCACACACCGAGTGGCGGCGATGCACGAAAGCACGCACACACAAACACACACACACACACCACACACAAACACACACAGATGGGTTGATGAAAAAAGCAAAACATTTCTTATTTAATTACCATCTCGAATAAAAATTTGTTTGACTTTATTGTTGACTTACACTCTCTCCTCTCCCCTCCCTCTCTCTTTCCCTCTCTCCCCTCTCCTTCTCTTTCTCCCCTTTTCCCCTTTTCCTCTCTTTCCCCCTCTTTCCTCCCGAGACAGATACACCACCAAACATCTCAAGCACAACCAAACAGAGGAAGGAAAACGACACTTCAAAGTACATCACCCCGACTCAACACAGCAAACTAATGGCACACCAATACCGCAGTGTTTTCTGTTCGTGTTGGCGTTTGTGCTGTTTGTGCTGTGCTGTGCCTGTTAGCTGTCGTGCGTGCTGTGTTGTGCTGTGTTGTTGGGGAATGGGGGTCGTTTTAATGCGTGATCGGCTGGAGGGAAACCCTTTTCTTTCCCGAGATCAGAGGATTTTCAACGATAAATCACTGTCCCCTTTTTAGTTAATCAACCCCACGACAAGATTTAAATTTTGCCTCTGGGGTACAACATTGAGACTTGACGTTAGTTGAAAAACTTTTAGTGATTAAGTGCTCTACCCTTTGGCTGATCGTTAGCAGAGTCGGGCGTTTAAAAATTTTTATCCTTTCTCTCTCCTCTTTCTCTCTCTTCTCTCTCTCTCTCTCTCTCTCCCTCTCTCCCCCTCTCTCGCTCTCGCTCCTCGCCTCTCTTCTCTCTCTGTCTCTCCTCTCTCTTTCTTTCTCTCTCTCTCGCCCCTCTCTCTCGCTCGCTCTCCCTCTTTCTCTCTTCTCTCTCCTTTCTCTCTCTCCTCCTCCTTTCTCCTCCTCTCTTTCTCTCTCTCTCCCCCCGCTCGTCTCTGGTTGGGTTTTCTCTCCTCCTCTCCTTTTCTCTTTTCTCCTTCCACTTTTCCCCTTTCCCTATCTTCTCTTTTTCTATCTTACTTTTTTCTTCACCTCCACACACGCACCAAAACTTTTCTCAACACATCCAAATACTTTATTTTCTAAACTACATACTTTAAAAAACCCTTTCAAAAAAAAAATACATAGGTGCTTTTTTAAAAAAACAAAAAAAAAAACCAAAAAAATATAACAACAAAAATCAACCCCAAAAAAAAACAAAAAGCAATATTTTTTTTCCAACTTTTTTTTTAAAAGAAAGAAAAAACCCCCCCAAAAAAGTTCATCTCCCATTGTTTAAAAATTACAAATCGGATCTTTTCCATCATCATGGGGGGAAAGGCCCCCACCACGTATTCTTTTCCCCTGTAAAAGCAATTTTGTAAATTTGAATTTCAAAACGTACATATCTACTGCAAGCTGCTTTAGCGTAACTTTAGATATTTTCAAAGACGCAAGACTGAAACGTTATAATTCGAAGGTACTGTCCGCTGTGCAATATCCAAAGTGTCACATTCTCTTTTTTTCCCGTCCGGATATTGTAATTCCTTCTGGCTGGCGCCCGGGGTCATTATCCACTCCGTTCAACAAATACAAAACTCGGGAGCTCACTACCCCCAAAAAGAAAAAAAAAATGAGACATTACTCCCTCTTGCGATTCTTCCACTGGTTTTCTGGCTACAAGAAAAACTAAAGATCAGTACCCTTATTTAAATTCCAACAATACGCACACTCCTACCTTGTGAAAGTCTTCAAAATTACACTCCTTCTCGTTCACCCGCTCTGCGCAGATACCCTTATAAAGTACCTACGAATACTAGATTTTAACCAAACCACTGTTGGCCGTCGCTCTTTTTTCTGTTTCGGTCCACAATCTGGAATACCTCCCTCTTCCTTTGCGAAAAGTCTACTAATTTCACTTTTAAAACCCTCCCAAAAACTACCTGTTTCAACCTAAGACTTTCCCTCCTGTTTTCATCTCATAATTTTTTTCCCGCCCTTTATGACTAAAATTTCCCATCATCCCCGGCGAAGTGTATAACCTTGTGTTATTTTTTAAATTTTTTTTTAATTTATACTTTTTTTATCGAGGATAATGGAATAAGCATCATGTGCTTTCTTTAATAAAGTCCCCGGTGCATGCGTTTTGTAAATTCTTTCACTGTTTCCCCCGGGGAACAATGGCCCACTCTTCCGAAAAGCGGAACACGATTTTAAAAATGTTTGCAATGTTCTGCATGCGCCGAACACGGGCCTCGGGTTTTTAGTCCATCCGAAGTTTTTGCAAGATATAAACGCTATATAAATTCCCTTTATTATTATATCATTATTTTATTATTTTTATTATTATTTTCATCAAAATCATTATTATTATTATTATTATTATTATTATTATTATTATTATTATTATTATTCACACTCACTCACTCAGTCCAATGTCTCAAAGGACGTAGGGGGGACATGAGAGAAGACGCGACAGAGATCTTTTTCCATGCTTCACGATTCTGTGTGGCTAGTAGAAGGTGTTGCATTATTATTATTTTATCATAATTGTAACTCCTCCTCCTCTTCTCAGCGTGCCCTTAGCGGCTCTGTCACGTAACACCTGGCAAATTCTCCTGTGCTTATAACTTAGTGGGAGGTCTCCTCACTGACCTCAGCCGACACACTCCCACTTCAGAACAGCTCATATTTTTTGGTACAGAATGCATACTGGATATATTCCTGTTTCTAAAACCCACCGAAACACTGTCATCAACAACGAGATCTTAAACATGCATACTTGATCTTCTGCAATCGTAAATGCACGAAGAAAACTAAAACACTGGTAGGTCTGCGCTTTCAGTTGACCAGAGAGATCGTCAAATTCCTCACCGATAGTTCCCAAGGCGGCCGAGATTCGAACCCATGACTTCAAAGACGAACAGGGTTGAAGTTCAGCGGTCCTATAACCCACAGAACACTGACATG
>CM054146.1:55239884-55242384 GCA_028751875.1 Rapana venosa
AACAAAACATTTAAACCGAGACTATAAAGGGAGGCCCCGTGTGCAAACGCACGCAGAACATCTTGCGCACACGTTAAATCCTGTTCCGCTTGTCGGAAGAGCAGGCTATTGTGTGCCGGTGGGAACAAATGACAGAATTTACAAAAACCGCATACACACGGGGAGTGGATGTAAAAATGCACACGAGTACTTATTCCATTATCTTCGATAAAAAGAATAAATGAATAAATTGAATATAAGATAAATTAAAAGGGAGAAAATGGCGATTGTTTTTTTAAACAGGAAAAACAAACGATCAAGCAGAAGAGTGAGAAAAAGGAAGTAAGAGAAGTCCACAAACAAATGTTCCCCATTGTCTGTTAAAGGGCTTTATTGTAATGCTGTATGGGCAATTAACAACCTTTGTCATTGTCATTGTCATTGTCATTGCCTCTCTCTCTCCAAACATACAGGGCCAGAGTTGACAAGTGTGATCGCTGTAACAGCCACAGCCACTTCTACAGCTCGAGTTTGCCTAGGTCTTTAACTATTTTCTCTTACAACACAAGCCATCGATTTTCCATTTTCCATTGGTTTGGGTCCAGGGAAAACGGAATCCATTTGGGGAAAGTGTTTTACGATTTCGCCTTGGAGATGTTTTCTGTTCGTTTGGGGTTTTTTGTAGGATTTTTGTTGTTGTTGTGGAGGAGGAGAAGGGGGAAGGATAGGCTAGTGTTTATGAGAAGACCGACAGAAAGACAAAAGAATAGAAGAAGAACAAAAAAAAGGGAAACTGAATTTTCAAAAATGCAACGAAATATATGTAAGAGAGAGAAAAAGAAATAAGAAAAAGGCAACAGGCAATTTCTTTGAAAGGGGAATACGAGCAAGTGAAAGAAAGAAAGAAAGAAAGAAAGAAAGAGAGATAGGAACATACATATTAGTGTTTTCCATCCCCACCTCCCAGCCCCCCCACACCCCCCACACACACACTCTCTCTCAGTTTCACACACACACACACACACACTCTCTCTCTCTCTCTCTCTCTCTCTCTCTCCTCTCTCTCTCTCTCTCTCTGTCTCTCTCTCTCTCTCTCTCTCTCTCTCTCTCTCTCTCTCTCTCTCCTCTCTCTCTCTCTCTCTCTCTCTCTGCCTCTCTCTGTCTCTCTGTCTCTGTGAAGCAGACACATCCTCCACTACAGCCTAAGTTTGCTTAGACCTTTAACTGTTTTCTCAAACAGCACAAGCCATCGATTTTCCCTTTGCCCTAGAGAAACTCAATCCGTTTGGGGAAAGAGTTTTACGATTTGGTGTTGTTGAGGATAGGGAAAGCTGGATTTGGTGGAGGGGTGGGTGGGAGGAATGTGGGTGATAGCCTAGCTGTTAATGTTTCACAGAAGACAGACCCAATGACGAAATATAACAACGTAGAAATATTTGTCATTGAAGGACGTACCAAATGACAAAATATAGAACATAGAAGTGTTGAAGAAGATTTAGCAAATGGCAAAATATACCAAAAAAGAAGTGTCGAAGGAAACAGACCAAATAATGACAACATAAAAGAGGTGACAAAGAAGACATGCTACATGACAAAATGTAACAAAGAAGTGTCGAAGGAAACGTAGTAAATAACAAAATGTAACAAACATGAAGTGTCAAAGGAGACAGATCAATTAATGACAAAATAAAACAAAGAATAAGTTCAAAGAATACTAAATGACAAAATGTAATAAAGAAGAAGTGTCAAAGGAGACAGACCAATTAATAACAAAATAGTACAAAGAAGATGTGGCAAAGATATTCCAAATGACAAAATATAATTTTAGAAAAAAGAAGTGTCAGGACTTAGCCAATAACGAAATATAACAAAGACGTGTCGTAGAAGACATACCAAATAACAAAATATACCACAGAAGAAGTGTCAAAGAAGTTAAATCATTGACAAAATATAACCCCCAAAAAAGTGTCACAGAAGACAAACCCAACGAAAAATAATTATAGCAAAAATAAGTCAAAGTCAGACCAATGTGAAACTATATTAAAGAAGAAGTTAGAAAGAAGATACACCACATGACAAACTATGACACAGAAGAAGTGTCAAAGTAGATACACCATATGACAAAATATAACATAGAAGAAGTGTCAAAGAAGATACACCACATGACAAAATATAACACAGAAGTGACAAAGAAGATATACTACATGACACAATATAACACAGAAGAAAAATTAGATTGGAAAGTACAAAGAAAGAAAGATTTTTTAAAAAGTACAGCAAAATATAAGGAAATAAAAAAATTTAAAAAATAGAAAGCAAATCTATTTTAAAGAAAAGTAAAACCAAATGAAAGAGCAATAAGCAAAAAGGACGAAAGATAGAAACATTCAAAAAAAATTGTCTGACCCTCCCCCCACCCACCTCCACTCTCTTTCACATTTTAAACAGAAAACAAATGTTTTGAAAGGCAGAGAAGAATGAAACCAGTCAAAAACACAAACAAACAAAAAACAAAAAAACA
>CM054146.1:55247384-55249884 GCA_028751875.1 Rapana venosa
ATCTAAAAAAAATCTGTTGCACAGTATGTTAAAGTGTAAAAGCGTGATGTAATTCATCTGCCAGAATTTATCAACAGTAACAAGCGTTTGTTTTATCCTTCACACTCTCTTGGATTAGCAAAGCTTAAACACACACACACACACACACACACACACACACACACACACACACACACATACACACGCACGAACGCACACACACACACACACACACACACACAAAACACACATACACACGCACGAACGCACACACACACACACACACACACACACACACACACACTCAAAAACACACACACGCACACACACACACACATAATTTTCTTCAGTGGTAATTTATCAGTCGATAATTATGTTCCACGGTGTGTTTCAAATTTTGAACATAAAATCAGTTTTGGAAAGATGTTCTCAAGGCTTTTGAAGCATTTTTATAACATAACTGTCTATTAATACGTTATACTGACATATTTGCTGAACCAGTGTTATATATGATTATTATTATTATATTTAAAATTGGTATGGTGTTTCCGTAACCACCGAACACTGACACGAATCACATGATCTTTAACACGCATATTTGACTTTATGCATGTGTACATAAACGAAAGGAATGAAGGCACTGGCAGATCTACACTTGAAGTTGACCTGGGAGATTGTAAAAATCCCCACTCTTAATTCACCAGACGCTACCGAGATTCTAACCCACGATTTCATAGATCCATGAGGTTGACGTAGAACGGTCTTAACCACTCGGCTATAGCGTCCATCGGTGTGTTATGTGATAGGCGTGTCCCGATTGGGAAAAGTGCATTGTTTCTGGAACATTTTGAAATCTTGTCTGTACATATATATGTTTTTAGCCACGATGGAACACCACTTTCTCAAGGACAGTTTAAGGAAAACTCAGTGGTCAGAGCACTCGCTTTCCCCAAGCTAAGGTTAAGCAGCATCGAGCGTGGTTACCAAGTGGATGGGTGACCTTTTGTGCGCCTTGGCTTCGGTACAGTTTCCCTAGTTCACCCAGCTGTAAATGGGTACCTGCCCTCTTTAGGGTCAGGGAAGGTAAAGCAGCGAGGGAGAGGAGATGGGCGCCGCCCTCAATATGCTGGCCCCTGGAGAAGCTGAGGTCTCTAACATCTCGCTCCCCTACGACCACATAGGTTATGGGACACCTTTATCACCACCTTTTATGATAAAAGAAAGACTTTCTTACGTTTGCAAGATATAAACTGGCATTTTTGGAATGTTAATTCGAAAAAACAACAAACATACATCGCTATTGAGAGTCAAGATCGTATGGATACCCCTTTCTGCTTTAAAAAAAATTGTTGAAAATACAAGGGAACATACATAGAATATTCCGCACAAAATGGGGCCTCTATGGAAATTATTGAAGTAAAACGAAGCGCAAAAAGTGTTGATGATGTGTTTAATGACTCGTGTCATTGTTATTTTAGACCTTTGCTGAATCTCAAGAAAAGGTTTGAAATATTGTTTATGTTGTCTGTGTTCCAATTCATTTAACGTCTTTTCACAGTTGTGATATTAGACGGGTTGTCTGTATGTCTGTATGTCTGTGTAGCTGTGTGTCTGTCTGTCTATCTGTCTGTCTGTGTGTTTTGAAATAGTGTCTATATTATTGATTCCTCATCTGCAAACAGAAATGTGGCTGTTTATGAACAGTTCAAGTGAGACAAGAATTTGCAAGTCTTCAAAAAAGGAGAAAAAATTCCTGTTCTGAACTCTTATTTAAATGCGACTGTGCTTTTGGTGGTATTGAAAATAATCAAGAAAATTGTGTGTTATAATTTGTTTTTGATATCTTTGCTTTACAATGCTTTTCAGAAAGCAATCATGTATGCAAAAAATGAACTGAAGTCGAAAGTGTCGGATGAGGCCAGCAGGCAGACCTCCTGCAGAGTTACAAGCACAGGAGAAGACCAGGCACTATACATCCTACCCAGTAAAGTAACGCACAAAAAAAGTTAAGACAAAACCTTTCGATAATGCTCTATGATAAAGACAACAGAACTAAGTGTGGTTACCAAGTGGATGGGTGACCGTTTGTGCGCCTTGGCTTCAGTACAGTCCTTCAGTTCGCCTAACTGTACAAATGGTAACCTGCCTCTTTAGGGACATGGAAGGTTAAAGCAGCGAGGGAGAGAGGAGATGGGCACCGCCCTCAATATGCAGGGGGTCTCTGACATCTCGCTCCCCAACGACCACATAGGTTATGGGAACACACTGTCCTCAGCCTTTAATAACGACAATCAATACGTACTTCTAAGGCCATAATCATCCACTATTTTCTCCAGTAACCAACGAAAATGAAGACACGGCTATCGCTATAACAGTGACAGCGGTAAGGCAGGAAGCGTCCATCTTTTAATCTCCAGCCCCATGGACAAAGAGGTTTTCTGAGCTTGAACAAGACTGGTAGGAAGACTACAGTATGATGCTAGCTGGCCAGTCGATATGTTTACGTCCTTAGAGGGATTCT
>CM054146.1:55252384-55262384 GCA_028751875.1 Rapana venosa
ACACAAACACTACATACACACACTACATACACAACACATACACACTACACACACACACGCACGCACGCACGCACACACAATTAATGCGCACAAACACATACACAAATACATACACACACAAACACGCACACACGCACGCACGCACACAGATACACACACACTACATAAACACTACATACACACTACACACACACACACACACAAACACACACAAACACACGCACGAACGCAGGTACACACACACACTACATACACGACACACACACACACAAGCATACACACACTAACACACACACACACACACACGCACACACACACACACACACACACACAAACAAACACACACACTCACACAAACACACACACACACACACACACACACACAAAATCAGAGTGTTGAATAATGTCTCTCTGTTTTACCAAGATCCCAACAGATTGCAAAATGGAAAAACCGCTTTTTCCCTTTCACATCTCCACCCACCCCCCACCCCGCCCCCATCCAACCCTACCCCCACCCCATCCCCGCCCTCCACCTTCCCATGCTACCTCCACCCTCCACCCTCCCACCCTTTTCCTCTCCTTGTGTGCTCTTTGTCTCCCTGGGGTAAAGAAAGGATGGTGATGTGAACAAAGAGAACAGAGCGACAGAAGAAGAGAAGTCTCTGATAGGTTTTGGTACTGAGATAAATGCATAATTATATAGTTGTTGTCTTCGATTTTACGTCTGTTCACTCTCAGTGATATTAGACGAGAAAGAAAAAAATATATATACAAGGGGTGTATGATAATTGAGGTGGTTGTAGAGGCCCTACTGAAAAATGCGAGGGGGAAAAAGTAGTCTAATCATGAAAAGAAACCGTGCAAAGCGAAAGATGCAATAAAAAATATTTTAAAAAAACACACCACAGAAACAAAAACATAAAAAGTGATTAACGTTAATGAAACTATAACAAATGTCCTATAGGACTATGCCAGAGACCTTTTGCAATATCAAATGCCAAATTCAAATCATTGAATATGCTTCTAAGGGAGTTTTCAGAAAATTGAGGTAAAAAAGCTTTCGTATTCTCACATTCAAATACTATACGAGTACCAGAAATATTCTCACCACATAGACATTTACTGTTTCTACTGAATTTGGTTACGAATGCATTAAGTTTTATTCTATAAAACAAACTATTCACTCTTCTTGCTGTGGAGATATTTGAACAAGCCTTAGAATGGCTCACGACTCTTGCTTTATCAGTTTTGATGACAGATCTGTTTAGAAATCTCTCTTTTAGGTGATACGTTTCTGTGACCTTTTTCCATGATGTTTGTTCTAACAAGTGGTAGCCCTCTTGTAATGATAAAGGTACGTGCAATGTTGCTGATTCCCCTTCATGCTTTGCTCCTCTTTTAGCAGCTCTATCAGCCCACTCATTTGGAAAGAATCCACTGTGTGAAGGCACCCAACAGAAAGTGACACTTGTGCCCTTTAAGGTTAAAAGGTGTATGACATGATTAATCTCTAATGCAATGTTTGAAGTTTTCTTGTACCACAAGGATTTTAAAGCATACAATACCGACTTAGAATCAACACAAATAAGGATTTGAAATATACACAATGGCAAATCAAGAACATAATTTAGAGCCAATAAGACTGCTACTAATTCCGCGGTAAAAATCGAATGATGTTTACCAACATAGAATGATTTTTCAATTTTTAAAGATGGTATAACAAAAGCTGAACCTGTTTCTTGATTATCCAGACGTGATCCATCTGTATAAATTTGTAAATGATGAAAATACTTATGATGAATGTGGGATCGAACATCAGAAACCATAATGTTCAGATTCTCTTTTTTTTTGCATTAGTTACCTCTATGTCGAAGTATGCTCTATTCATCTCCCACGATGGGCAAGGTAATGTTGCCTCTCGTTTGTCCATTCTGTGTTGGTTGACATTAGAATTTTCCACTAGATCAGACACATATGTGTTAATGGGCATTAAGGAAGATATATCTTTTGCTCTTTTAGGAAACTGTAGTTCAGATTTTACTTCTACTTCCTCAGAAATGAAATTATCAGTTTTTCTGTTTCTAAGAACATATTTGGCACATGCCAGTTGACGGTAATCATCCAAAGGCAATGTACCAACTTCATTGTACGTTCCCAGGGCTGATGCATGATACGGAACTCCAAGTGCAAGCCTGTAAGCTTTGCAGTCTACACTTTGTAGCTTTTTAAGTAAAGATTTTAAATTTCTGAGTTCTCTCCTCTCTCTCTCTCTCTCTCTCTCTCTCTCTCTCTCGCTCTCTCTCTCTCTTCTCTCTAATTCTTGAAAAATGACCGTGTTTTGCTAATGTTTTGTGAACTGATTGTTTATGTGAATATCACTTGTATGATAGTGTGTGCTTTGTGTTTTTCCCCTTCAAATGTGGCCAAGGCCTTTTGAATAAACCATTCGCATTCGCATTCGCATTAATTATATAGTGTGTGAGTGTGTGTGTGTGGGATGGGGGGAGGTGCAGTGTGTGTGTGTGTTTGGGTGTGGGTGTGTGGGGGTGCGGGTATGTGTGCGGGTGTGTGGGTGTGGGTGTGTATAGGGGGTGTGTGTGTGTGTGTGTGTTGTGTGTGTGTGGCTGTGGGTGTTGGTGTGTAGGGTATGGTATGTGGGTGCGTGGGTGTGGTGTGGTTTGGGTGTGGGTGTGTGGGTGTGTGTGGCTGTGGGTGTTGGTGTGTAGGGTGTGTGTGTGTGTGAGGGTGTGGCTGTGGGTGTTAGTGTGTAGGGTGTGTGGTGTGGGTTGTGTGTGGGTTGTAGGTGTGTGTGTGTGTGTCTGTGGGTGTTGTTGTGTAGAGGGTGTGGTGGGGTGTGGGTGTGTGGGTAGGTGTGGGGGTGTGGGGGTGTGTGGCTGTGGATGTTGTTGTGTAGGGTGTGTGGTGGGTGTGTGTGGGTGTGTGGGGGGTGGGGGGTATGGGTATAATATAATAATAATAATAATAATAATAATAATAATAATAATAATAATAATAACAATAATAAATATATGGAATTTATATAGCGCTGAATCTTGTAAAAAAACAAAAAACAAATCGAAGCGCTTGCACTCAATCATTTACAGGCATGCAACTCTCCTTAAAATAATGAACAACAGATTTCAAATCCATGCGCACGCACGTATGCACGCACGCACGCACGCACACACACGCACGCTCGCCGCACGCACGCACGCACGCACACCACACAACACACACACACCACACTCGGAACAACACTTAGAAGGTGAAAGATGCTGTTGAAATTAGGGACAGATATTTGGGTGGGGGGAAGTCTCAGGTAGGAAATAAGTGTGTTTTGAGGCTGGATTTGAAGGTATCAAGTGAAGGCTTTTGGCGAAGTGAAGAGGGAGGTCATTCCAGGTGGATGGACCAGAAACAGAGAAGGAGCGACGGCCAACAGTGGTTTGTTTGAATCTGGGTGTTCGAAAGCACAAAGTATCTGTGGCTGAACGAAGGGAACGGGATGGAGTGTACAGGTGAAGACAGTTACAGAGATAAGAGGGTGCAGATTTGTGGAGACATTTGAAACAGAGGGTATTGATTTATACTCCAGTCTTTGTGAGACAGGCAGCCAGTGAAGAGATCGCAAAAGAGGAGTGATGTGTTCAGATTTTTCTTTCTTAGGACCAGTCGAGCTGCAGAGTTTGTATGCGTTGAAGAGAGTGGATAGATGATGCTGGTAGGCCAGCCAAAAGGAATTACAGTAGTCTAAACGTGAAAGAATGAGAGATGTGACAAGCTTGGAAGTTGCATCAGTGGACAGATACTTGCGAATCGCGCTATAATGCGCCGTAATTGATAGTAGCAAGACTGGCAGGTCTGGGTGATGAATTTTTTCATAGAGAGTGTGTTGTCAAGAACTACTCCTAAATACTTCACAGAGTTGGACAAAGGAACTGACGTATTGCCGAATTCTATTGAAGTTTTTGCGATAGAGGAAAAGTTATGTTGGGTCCCTATGAGCATGGCTTCAGTTTTATCGGCATTAATTTGTAACTTGTTCTGAGTCATCCAGTTTTGAATGTCTTGAAGGCAGTAGGACATATTTGTCAGGAGGGAAGGCAAGTTTTCAACAGTATCACTGCACTAAAGCTGATTATCATCGGCATAGAAATGATGATCAATATGGTGGTTGTTTATTACATGTGAGAGTGGAGCAGTGTAGAGAGTAAAGAGAACAGGGCCCAGGACTGATCCCTGCGGGACTCCACATTCCATTTTGACAGGTTTTGATTGAATTTTGTTTACAATAACTTTCTGGAACCGGTCTGTGAGGTATGAAGTAAACCAGGTGAGGGTTGTGCCGTTAATACCAAACGTATTTTGGAGGCGAGAAAGAAGAATTGAGTGATCTATGGTATCAAAGGTTGCAGATAAGTCAAAGAAGAGTGAGGAGGGAGATTTTTCCCTGCATCAGAAGCAAGTAGAAGTGTATCTAAAGTATGGACTGGGGTGGTTTCGGTGCTGTGGTTGGGGCGATAGGCAGATTGAAAAGTGGGAAGGAGATCATTGGAATGAAGGTGACTGTTGAGCTGTTTGAGAATGACTTTTTTCTAGTACTTTAGAGACAAAGGGTAAGTTTGAGACAGGCCTATAATTCTTCAGAATGTTGGGATCGAGGTCGTGCTTTTTCAGTAGAGGTGTGACTATTGCTGTTTTAAGAGCTGATGGAAAATTTCCTGACACAAGAGATGAGTTTACTATTTTAGTTATCATAGGTACAAGTTGTGGAAGGCATTGTGAGAAAACAGGAGCAGGTATGGGATCAAGGTCGCATGATTTTAATAGTCATTTCCTTCAGAATTGTCATGATTTCTTTTTCACTTGTGGGATGGAAGGAAAAGAGAGGAGTGCCAGTGAACTGGGAATCAGGAGGCGCAGGCTGGAATTGAGTCTGATCCAGTCTGGAGCGTATGTTTCGAACTTTGTCGGAAAAGAAGGCAGAAAATATGGATGGAAGTTCGCACAGGCTGTGGGTATTAGGCAGAGGAGTTGTTTTTGCAGATCCAAGGAGATTTGAGGTGAGGGAAAAAAGAGATTTTATGGTCTGTCTTTGCTGAATGGATTAAGAGTTTGACTTTGTTTATTTGTTTTCGGAAAAGCTGTTTGTTGATTTCGGTTTTTGACTTCCGCCACTGCCGTTCTAGTTGCCGGCGTTTGCGCTTTGCTATCAAGATGTCTTGGGTATACCATGGCGCACAGGGTCTGTCAGGGAGGAGATGGTCAGTAGGAGGTGCATGCTCATCAAGCAGTTGGCGGAGAATAGTGTTATAGTGATCAGAGAGGTCAGTGTGGTCAGAGGTTTGTGAAAAACGTTCGGAAGCTTGTGAAGAGAAGGTATGAATGTCTAAGGCCTTAAGATTGCGACGGGTAACATTTTTCTTCTTTCTGACAGGTTTTGTGATGTTGAGATGGAAAAGAATGGCGGAATGATCAGAATGCAGTTCGTCGGTGACAGAAACAGATGTGACAAGATTAAATGAAGCATTAGTAATCAGCCAGTCTAAAATATGACCAGACCTGTGCGTTGCTTCTTTTACCAGTTGAGAGAAAGAATGCTTGGACAGAGAAAGAGAAAGACGTTTGACATCTGGAGAAGACTGGTTGTCGAAATGGAAGTTGAAGTCACTAAGAATTATAAATTTAGTGGGAGAGAGGCTGTAGTGGTCGAGGAGTGACTGGAATTCTTGTTGAAAAAGAGATGTTAGGTTGTTTTTGCGGCTGGGAGGTGGATGGTAAAGGCAGCAGATAGTAATAGAGTGGCCAGGTAGGTTGAGATTGATTTCACAAACTTCAAAAGATTCATATGAGAATTGAAGGTTGTGACTGAAAGAAAGAGATGGTTCCAATATGTCTTTGAGAATGATGGCAATACCACCTCCTCGAGAGAGTCGGGGTAAAGAAATAGTTTTATATCCAGGAGGAGTCAGCTGTTTTATGGGTGTGTATGGGTGTCGTGTGTGTGTAGGGTGTGTGTGTATGTATGTGTGAGGAGTGAGAAATGTGTGTGAGGGGGAGAGTGGGTGAGTGAGTGGGTGAGTGTGTGATTGTAATGTGTTTGTGTGCGTGTTGTTGTTGCTGTTGCTGTTGATGTGAAGAAAGCAAACAGAGTGAAAGAAGAGGAAAAGTCTCTGAAAGGATTTGGTAATGAGATAAATGTATATTATTAATGTGTGTGGTGTGTGTGTGTGTGTTGTGTGTGTGTGTGTGTGTGTGTGTGTGTGTGTGTGTGTGGTGTGTGTGTGTGTGTGTGTGTTGTGTGTGTGTGTGTGTGTGTGTGTGTGTAAGGGGGGGGGGGGGGTATATAGTGTGCCTGTGTGTGTTTGTATGGTGGGTGGCTGTACGTGTGCATATGTGTGTATGTGTGTGTGTGTGGGGGGGGGGGGTGTGTGTGTGTGTCCCCCACCCTCTCTCTCTTTATATATATATCTTTCTTTCTTTTATTCTTTTATTCCTTCCTTTCTTTCTCTCTCTCTGTTTGTCTGCCTGTTTTTCTTTCTTTAATTCTTCCTTCCTTCCTTCCTTCCTTTCTTTCTTTCTTTATTTCTGTTCTACTCGATTCTTTTTCACCTTCACTTCTTTCTTTCTTTCTGTCTTTTCTTCTAATTTTTTCTCTCTTCGTTCCTGTCTTTCCTTCCTTCCTTCTTTCCTTCTGTCCTTCCTTTCTTTCTTTCGTTCTTCCTTTCCTCCTTCTTTTCTTTCTGTCTTTCCTGTCTCTCTTTCTTTCATTCTTTCTCTCTCTTGCTCTTCTGCCGCCATCCAACCCCACCCCCCCCCCCCATCCTTCCTCCACTCCCCCCTCTGTCATCCTGCTGAAGTTGTGTCCGATGTGTGTCAGCCTTGTTTGGCTGATTCAGTGCTGCAGACAGGGGCAGACAGTTTTATTTATAGAGCGCTGCAATTAACCACAGACATCAGGGATGGGACAGGCACCCTCTGCTTTACTTCAACACACACATACACACACACGCATGCACGCACGCCTGCACGCACGCTCACACGCATGCACACACACACACACGCGCACACACACACGCACGCACACACACACACACTCACACAAACACACCAGGGATGGGACGCGCACACACACACATATATACCTTCTTCTTCTTCTTTGCAATTTTTCTAGGAAATTTTCATTGATTTTGGAATTCTTCTTTGCTATTTTTCGCAATTCTTCTCTGCATTTCTTCTTTGAATTTTTCTTCCCTTTCACAATTCTTTTTTTTTTTCGAAATTCTTTTTTTTACAAAATCTTCCTCTTCTTTGCATTTTTTCTTCATTGCAATTTTTCTTTTCTTTGCAATTCTTCTTCTTCTTCTTTGCAATTCTTCTTCTTCTTTGCAATTCTTCTTTGCAACTGTTCTTTTTTGCAATTCTTCTTTGCAATTCTTCTTCTTCGTAGTTTTTCTTCTTTGCAATTTTTCCTCGCAGTCCTTCTTCTTTGCAATTCTTCGTCGCAGTTCTTCTTTTTTGCAATTTTTTGCTCATGTTTTTGTCTTTTGTCCTCCTCTCTCTCTTTCTTATTTCCTTTCTTCCTTTCTCTTTTACTTCATTTCATTCTTTCTTTCTTTTTCACTCGATTGTTTTCACCCTCGCTCACTTGTTTCCTCCATTTCCCCTTTCCTTTCTGTCTTTCTTTCCTTTCTTTCTCTTTTTAAGTCGAGTCGAGTCAAAAACACTTTAATCATCCCATGAAAGCAATTACAAATCTGACAGGCACATTGATACGTATAAGAAAAATACATTTCAAATTGTTATGAACATTCCAAGATAGCTTTAAAAAAAAAATATATATATATATATATCACACACGCAAACCTAGGCTTGCGCACACACATGCACGGTGTATGCACACAACACACACACACACACACACACACACACACACACACACACACACACACACACACACACACATACCCACACACACCAATGTAGGAATGCAATGTTGTAAAAACCATTGATTGGAAAAGACAGATAACTTATTATTTACGCGTGCACGCGCACTCACACACACAACCCAACCACACCTGCGCACACCCATACACACACACACACACACACACCAATATATGAACACGATTTTATAAAGACTATTGACTAGTAAACACACACACACACACATCTCTTTTGTTCTTTGCTCTTCTGTACCCTAACCCCCCCCCCCCCTAATCTTTGTCATCCTGCTGAAGGTGTGTCAGATGTGTGTCAGCCTTGTTTGGCTGGTGCAGGGCTGCAGACAGGGGCAGACAGTTTTATTTATAGAGCGCTGCAATTAACCACAGACAGCAGGGATGGGGCAGGCTCCCTCTGCTTTACCTCAACACACACACATGCATGCACGCACACACACACACACACACACACACACACACACACACACACACACACACACACACTCACACACACACCTTATCCTTCTTCTTTGTACTTCTTCTTCTTCTTCTTCTTCTTCGCAATTTTTCGCCACCTCCTCCTCCTCCTCCTCTCTGCTCCTCCTACTTCTTCGTCTTTTTTGCATTCTTCTTCTTCTTCTATTTCATTTTCTTCTTCTTCTTCTTCTTCTTCTTCTTCTTCTTCTTCTTCTTCTTCTTCTTCATTCTTCTTCATCTTCTTCTTTGTCTTTGCTCTTTTTCTTTGCAATTCTTCTTCTTCGCAATTCTTCTTCTTCTTCTTCGCAATTATTCTTTTTCTTTGCAATTATTCTTCATCAACATCTTCTTCTTCTTCTCTTCTTTATCTTTGCTCTTCTCCTTTGCAATTCTTCTTCTACGCAATTTCTTTTTCTTCTTCGCAATTCTTCGTCTTCTTCTTCTTCGCAATTCTTCTCTTTTTTCTTCGCATTCTCGTTCTTCTTTTCGCAATTCTTCGTTCTTCTTTTTTGCAATTCTTCGTCTTTCTTCGTTCTTCTTCTTCTTAGCAATTTTCTTTCTTCTTCTTCGCAATTCTTCTTCTTCTTAGCAATTCTTCGTCTTCTTCTTCTTCGCAAATCTTCTTCTTTGCAAGTTTTCTTCTTCTTCGCAACTCTTCTTCGCAATTCTTCTTCTTCTTAGCAGTTCTTCGTCTTCTCCTTCTTCGCAAATCTTCTTCTGTGCAAGTTTTCTTCTTCTTCGCAACTCTTCTTTGCAATTCTTCTTCTTCGCATTTCTTCTACTCTTCCTCCTCCTTCTCCTCTTCTCTTTCTTTTCCTCCCTTTCTCAGTACAAGACAATGATGCTCACGAGAAATAGATCCCTAAAAGCATAATCTGTACTTGTCAAACTTTTATTTCATTGCCTTCCTCTGGGATCATCTGCAGTTGTCGGACGCTATCGCCGAGTGGTTAAGACCTTTCGACTTCAATCCCATGGGTCCATGAAATTGTGGGTTCGAATCTCGGTCGCGTCTGGTGAATTACGGGTGGGAATTTTTACGACCTCCCAGGTCAACTTCAAGCGCAGACCTGCCAGTGCCTTAATTGCCTCCGTGTATATACGCATGTTGTGGATGTTCTACACGAAGGTGCTAAAGGGCTAAAGGATGGAGGGGGGGGGGGGTTCTTTAACAAACCGCTAGGACCACAAAAAAGTCGTTTTAGAGTAGTGCTTATTTTACCAAACCTTTTGGAAACAAAAGGTATTGCATGAAGTCTAATTTATCACCAAAGCTAAAAGGTATTAAAGGAATGTTATTTTATCACCAAAACTAAGAGGAAAATTAGTTTATCACTAAAGCTGAATAAAAGAAGGTTAATTCTTCTTCAACAAAGCTGAAAGGTTATACAGAAGGTTAATTCATCACTAAAAGCTGGAAGATATTACATGAAGGTTAATTCATCACCAAGCCTGAAAAGTATTTAAGAAAGGTTAATTCATTACCAAAGCTGATAAATAGGTAAATTCATCACCAAAGCTGAAAGGTATTAAGGGAAGGTTTATTCATCACCAAAGCTGAAAGGCATTAAAGAAAGGTT
>CM054146.1:55282384-55289884 GCA_028751875.1 Rapana venosa
GGATTTCTTCTGCTTGTGGTTTTCAGTCGTTCAAGGCAATGCGAGCATAACTTTGCTTGGATGCTTATCAGATCTGATTGTTCTGTGTTTTGGCACTTCTTCTGGTCTCACTTCTTTGGAAGTGGAACTATGATGGATTGGGTCCACTGTTCAGGCACTCTTTGCTGAGTCCAGATGCGTTGGCAGATGATTGTTATGCCTTGATCATTATCTGGGCCTCCCTATGTCGCTTGATGAGCTCAGGCCGGGATGTTGTCAATCACTGTTGGATCTTGCCTCCTTTCAGGGAATCTTATGCTTCATTCTACTCTTCCTCCAGCACCTGTGTGCTTTCAAGGATCTGATGGTCCTGGGAATCTATGCTCGTGAAGTTTGTTCGGATCAGCTTCAGGTTGTAGTTGTACATGGTCTCTGCAATATTATGTCCATCTCTTCATGATAGTGGCGCTCTTTGTAAGGACTCTGACCCCTCGTTGTCTTCAATAACGGAGGTCTTTGGTTGCTGGGACTTGGGTTAGTACCTTGATGGTTGTACGCCTCCTTTGCTGTCTCCTTTTCGCCCATTGCCTTCTCCAACCTTGGAGCATTGTTCTGTAATCCAGTTTCCCCATGGCCTCAGTCAATCTTCTTCTTGATTGACCTGTTGATGTTCTATACTCTTCGGCCGTTTCTGGGTTTTTGTTCTTCACTGGCTTTTAGTGTCCCTACGTTGGTCGCCACAGGTCCAGGATATCGTTGGTACCCTACGGTTGGATCTTTTCTCTCTTTCCTCCAAGGATCTCAGCGCTGTCTCTGAATGGTCTTGCATGAAGGTCTCGCGTGAGGTTGTTGATGTCATTTTGGAGGAAATTCATGCTGCAAATATCTGCCCCCCTATCTCGATTTAAAGAATTTCAGCGACTTCGGGGTGGTCCTTAAGCTTTTCCCATGTTGAACCGCAAACGGGGGGATTTCTCTTCTGGTTCTTGGTCTTCAGCCTATGATCTGTAGGGTCATGGTACCCATGTCGTGGTAAATGCCAATATCAGCGCCAGGGAAAACTTCTATTGTTGGGCTTGGTTGATGCTCGACTTAAATCGTTTTGGGGGCCATGATTTGTAGTCAATCTGGTTATGTGTCTTTCCATTTGGTGAGTGCCACGTCGTTCTTCCTTGATGTCTTGTGGGGGTATAAGGGTGTTGGCGACAGTAAGATTGTGGCTGCTTGCGTATTCCAAAAGTCCCTGAGACCTCTTATTAATTAGTTTCGTCCACGCCATAAAAAACGGCCCTCACTGTCCTTGGCCATTGGTCATATGCGTCATGGTCCGATATTGGATATCCTGTCGCCTGGATCACGAGAAAGTCCTTCTGCTGGAGTTGATTGATTGGCGCTCATCCAAATCTTCGTAGATACACTCGATTGCTTCATCATTCGTAGTCTGATGTTGGTGCATAGACTTGTATGATGGTCATGTATGTGTGGTTTTGGCTGCGACACGCATGGGAGATCAGTCTGCTTGAGATTGGGGTTACTGCTGATGACACTGTGAGTCCTCTTCTTGTTGACAAGATAATCCTATCCGTGTGGTGTTTGGAAGTCGTCGCCACTAATTACCATAGTTTGTGATCTTTCTTCTGTAGTTGTTTCGCCGAATCCGACCAAACGGACTACGGCCAGTCCAAGTATGTCCCTATTCGTATCTTCGAAGTTCATGAGGTTAGCTTTGGAGCTTCCCCACATGCGTGCAAGGTACGATGTTCCATGATACCAATGAGGCGTCCTTTCAGCCGGGAGTTTGATCCGCTGTTGTTTGCGTCCAGTCGCATATTTTCCATCTCCATCCTGGAACGCTCCAATGGAAGGGCGCGGTTGTTGTATTCGGGCCCTCAACGATCCGGCATGTCTTTCCTTGCAGTGTTGTCCATGTAGGTATTTCTGTGGGCGTGGATTGCTTGGCGGCGCCCATCTCCTCTCCAAGCTGCTATTTGCCCATAGCTGGGGATTTTTGGGTCGGGTTATCTCCCCACTGAGACAGGTAGTACTGGGCTACAGGTTACCAGTAGCAGAGGAACACCTCTGACTCTGACCACAAAAATTGGATATACACTTTCCATTTTGTTCCTTTTTTTTCTTTTTGATATCGATATACATTTTTTTCGGGGGGGGGGGGTGGAGGAGGGGGGCCAAGAGGGGGAGGGGGTAATGATCCAAATGGATGTTGTGTGTGTGTGTTTTTTTTTTTTTTAGAAGATTGACTTATCCATGCTGTAATCTAGAGATGAATATTTGAGCTGAGAGAAAAAAAGTCGGAACACAAAGCACACACACACACACACATGCCGGGGGGCAGACACACACACAAATTCCTCTCCCTTTACACACACACCTCCCCCCTCCCCCCCCCACCCACACACACAAACACCCCTCTCCCCCCACCCTCCTTCCACACACACACCTCCCAACCCACCTCTCTTCCTCCCTTCCCTCCCCCCCCCCCCCCTATTCCCCGCACAACACACCCTACCTTTTCCTACCCATCCCAACACGGATTACGCATTTTCACTTCCCCACACCACCCCCACCACCACCCAACCCATCCTCCCCTCCCTCCCCCTCACCACCTCATCCCCTCCTCCACCCCCACCCCCCCCATCCCAAAAAAAAACGCCAACAAAAACAAACCCAACTCTTTCTCTCTCTCTCTCTCTCTCTTCTCTCTCTCTCTCTCTCTCTCTCTCTCTCCTCCTCTCTCTCTCTCTCTCTCTCTTGTGTCTCTTCTCTGTTCTCTCTGCCTCTCTCTTGCCTCTTCTCTGTCTGTTCTGTCTGTCTGTCTGTCTGTCTCTCTGAGTCTCTCTCTGTCTCTCTCTGTCTGTCTCTCTGTGTCTCTGTCTGTCTGTCTGTCTGTCTCTCTCTCTCTCTCTCTCTCTCTCTCTCTCCTCTCTCTCTCTCTCTCTCCAGACTAATAATGATGGCTTTTTTTTCCGTTTTTGAAGGAAGTGGTAGTGAAAGCGTGTGTTTGATGACTTTGTTTTATAACTACACGGACTGTTGCCCGGCTGATTAAGGACAGCGTGATTAGGTTGGAAAGGGGAGGGGGGGGGGGGCGAGGGGCGAGGGGAGGTGAGGGGGGGGGTGCTTGTTGTACCCATCCTTTCTGATGACAACGAGGATGATGAGGTGGTAGAGGAGGATGGGGGTTTATGAGGAGGAGGAAGTTGTGGGGAATGGGTTTAATGTGGTGGAGGAGGTAGAGGTGGTTGGACATAAAGTGGTGGTGGTCGTTGTCGGTTTGTGGTGGTTGGGGGGTTTTGTGGTGGAGGTGGTAGTGGAGGAGGTGGTGTGGGGGGTGGTTATGAGGAGGTGGTGGTTGGTGTTTTTGTGGTGGTGGTGGTAGTGGTGGTTGGGGGTGTTTTGATGGTGGTGGAGTATGTGGAGTGTTGGTGTTTTAGTGGGTGTGTATTGAGGTGGGTTGGGGGGGTGGGTAGGTGGTGGCTGGTTGAGGTGGTTTGGGGGGGGGGCGGTTTGGTGGTGGTGGTTTTTGTGGACGGTTGGTGTTTCTGGGGTGGAGTGTGTATGGGTTTGTGGTGGTGGTGGGGGTGTTTTTTTGTGGTGGAGGTGGGGTTGTGGTGGTTGGGGTTTTGTGTGGAGTGTGGTGGTGGGTGTGGTGGATGGGGGTTAGTTGTTATTGTGGTGGTGGGGTTGTGGTTGTGGTGGGATAGGTGGTTTAGAGGTGGTGGTAGAGTGGAGGTATGGGTTATAAATAGGAGGAGGAAGATGGTGGAAGGGGGTTATATTAGTTGTGTACTTGGCGCCGGTGTTTAGGAGGAGACCAGGTTAAGGAAGGAGGAGGAAGGGAGGAAGGGGGGAGAAGAGGAAGAGGAGGGAAGTGGGGAAGGAGGAAAAGAGAGGGCGGAGTATAAGTTATAGGTAAATAGGGAGGTAGGGGAAAAAGAGGTGGAGGGTGGTCGGTCGGGTGGTGGTGGTCGGTGGTGGTTGGTGGTGGTGGTGGTGGTGGAGGCGGTTGGTGGTGTTGTCGATGATGATGATGTTGATGTTGATTGATGTGGATGATGACGACGTCGACGACGACGACGACGACGACGACGACGACAAAAACAACAGGAATGATGATGATGATGCTGACGATGACGATGATGATGGCGAAGACGATGATGATAACAACGATGATGATGATGATAACAACGACTATGATGACGACGACGATGATGATGATGACGACGACGATGAGGAGGAGGAGGAGGAGGACGATGACGACGACGGTAATGAAGGCAATGATGAATAGGAAGTGGTGGGAGTGATGATGGTAGTGGTAGTAGTGATAGTGTCGTAGTAGTAGTAGTAGTAGTAGTAGTAGTAGTAGTAGTAGTAGTAGTTAGTAGTAGTAGTAGTAGTAGTAGTAGCGGTGGTGGTGGTGGTGGTGGTGGTGGTGGTGGCGGTGGTGGTGGTGGTGGCAGTATGGTTAATGTGATGATCGTGACGTGGTAACGACGACGACGACATAGAGGATGATGATGACGGTGGTGATAACGATGACGACGACGACGACGATGATGATAGTGGGGGGTAAAAGTGTCGATGGCAGTAGTAGTCATAACAGGATACTGCTGCTGCTGCTGCTGCTGCTGTCGATAATGCAGATGATGATAAAAGTTGTTTGGGTTCCCCCCCCCCCCGCGCTAATCCTGCTGTTGATTTTTCTTGATGCCGTCGCTGTTGTTGCTGTTATTGTTTGTTGCTACAGATGATGGTACTGCTATTGCTGCTGTTAGTAATGTTGATGCTGCTGACGCTTTTATTGTTGTCGTTGGTGTTATTGCTGCTGTAACTTCTGCTTCTGTTGTTGCTTTTGTTTTTGCTTTTGGTGCTGCTGCTTCTACTGCTGCTGTTTTTACTGTTGCTACTGCTTCTACTGCTGTTTCTTCTACTGCTTCTACTACTGCTGCTTCTACTACTTCTACTGCTGCTGCTTCTACTGCTGCTGCTTCTACTGCTGCTGCTTCTACTGCTGCTGCTGCTGCTTCTGTTGTGCTGCTGATGTTGCTTCTACTGCTGATGCTGATGCTTCTACTGCTGCTGCTGCTGCTGCTACTGCTGCTACTGCTGCTACTACTGCTACTACTGCTACTACTACTGCTTCTACTGCTACTGCCGCTGCCGCTATTGCTACATCTACTGCTACATCGATAGCTGCCTCTGTTGCTGTTACTGCTGCTGCTGCTGCTTCAATTATTCATAGTTTAGTGTCATATGCTATTGATGATGATTACTGTTCTTTTGATGGTGGCAGGAGGGGGTTGGGGAAGGAAGGGAGGGAGGAGAAGGGGAGGAGGAAGAGGAGGAGAAGGAGGAGGAAGGGGAGTATTTCTCTATTAGGAACCCCACCGTTGGCATTAATTATTAAACCAACAATCATTACAGTGACAGCTTTTGACAGAGACTGAGCAATGTGTACCAGTTTGATGAAGGAGAAAAATGATGACCATGACAACGAAACTGACACCCAGAGATTGCGATGATAATAACAATGATGCGTGCGCATGAGCAGATACCTGTAAGTGCATGCATGCGCACGCAGGCATGCATACACACCCATGCGCATGCAAGACCATGCAGGCACATGCAGGCACGCGCATACAAACGTGTACATGCGGGCACACACACATACAAGCAAGCACGCTAACATGTTCGTCTACGCATTCACACGTCTACGCATACACGCTACACACACACAAACATACACAAAACACGCACACAACACACAAAAAACCCCACACATACACACACAAACACATCACACACACTACACACACACACACACTACAACACACAAACTACAACACTCACACTACAACACACACACACTACAAACACACACACACACACACACACACACACACACACACTATAAATCAACCCGTTCAAATCAGATCAGCATCAAACAAAATGAGACAGTCCACAATTTCCGAGGCATGATAATTATTCAAATCTGAAAGCTAATAATCATTCATCTCTATCATTCTATAACGATCACTACACTGGAAAAATAAAAAGTCATCAAAACAAATGAAAAGTCATCAGTTATATCCTTTTTTGGTTTGCCCCTGTCAACCCACGCTAAACATGTTCCCACAAATTCTGTTTCAAAGGGGATATTATCCTTTGATTGATGAGACCTGGACGAACTGTTTATGTGTGTCATTATTCTGACACAGTGTCTGAATTGAAAACACAGCTTTGAACCATTGATGAAGGATGCAAACAGAAACACTGGAAAAGAACAGTGACAGTACAAAACACACACACACACACACACACACACCACACACACACACACACACACACACACACACACACACACACACTCAGATACACCTACACTCACGCGCACACACACACATACATACATACATACATACATACATACAAAAAATATCTCTCTCACACACACTACAACACACACACTATATAACACACACATAAAACACATACACACAATACATACACTACAACACACACTAACACACACTACAAAACACACACACACACACAGAACACCTACAACACACACACACACACACACACACACCTACAACACACAGCACACACACACTACAACACACACCACAACACACACACTACAACACACACACTACAACACACATGCAAACACACACGCAAACACACACACACACACACCACACACACTACAACACACACACACAGCAACACACACACTACAACCACACACACACAGCCATTACACACACACAACACACACACTACAACACACACATCACTACAACACACAATACAACACACACAGCACACACTACAACACACACACACTACAACACACACACACTACAACACACACACTAAACACACACACAAACACAACACACACACTAACACACACACACACACACACACACACACACACAACACTACAACACACACAACTACAACACACATACAAACACACACACACACACATAACACACACACACACACACACACACACACACACACACTATAAACCAGCCCGAGGAAATCAGATCAGCACCAAACAAAATGAGACAGTCCACAATTTCCGAGGCATCATAATTATCCAAATCTGAAAGCTAATAATCATTCATCTCTATCATTCTTTAACGATCACTTCACTGGAAAAAAATGAAAAGTCATCAAAACAAATGAAAAGTCATCAGTTATCTCCTTTTTTGATCTGTCCCCGTCAGCTCACGCCAAGCATTATCCCACAAATTCTGTTTCAAAGGGGAAATTAACCTTTGATTGATGAGACCTGGACGATTTTATGTGTGTCATTATTCTGACACAGTGTTTGAGCTGAAACAAACCGTTTTAAACCATTGATCAAGGATGCAAACAGCTAGGAATACTGGAAAAGATCTATGAAAGCGCAACAGCGTTGTTCACTTAAAGCAATCAATTCTTACATACTTCTGGCGTGGTTTTACGTCATCTTGTTTATTCCTT
>CM054146.1:55297384-55307384 GCA_028751875.1 Rapana venosa
TTTTTTACATCTAGTCCCCGTGTGTATGCGGTTTTGTAAATTTTGCCATCTGTTTCCACCGGCACACAATGACCTACTCTTCCGAAAAGCGGAACAGGATTTAACGTGTGCACAAGATGTTCTGCATGCGTTCGAACACGGGGCCTCGGTTTATAGTCTCATCCGAAGGACTTTGACATTCAGTTCGATGGATAGGGTGTGGGTGTGTTGTGTGTGGTGTGGAGTGTGTTGTATTGTAATGTTACGTTTGTGTTATGTTCTCAGGTAGTGTAGGGGTAGTGTAGTGTGGTGTAGTGTGGTGTAGTGTAGTGTTGTGTAGTGTGGTGTGATGTGATAGAATGGAAATGTGTGGTTGGTGTGGTGTGGTGTGATATAATAGAATGGAAAGGTGTGGTGTGGTGGGATGTGAAGGAATGGGGTGGAGGGGAGCGGAATGGAGTGATGTGGAGTGTGGTGTGCATGTTGGGTACTGTCGCGCAGTGTGATTCAACTTAATTCATTAATGCAGTGTGGCGTGGTGTGATGTGATATGACGTGGCATGGAGTGATGTCATTTGGTGTGCGGTGTAAAGCGGTGTAGTGTAGCACAATGTAGTGCGGTGTGGTGGGGTGGGGTGGGGTGTAGTACGGAATGTAGAGTGAATTGTAGGATCAATGCCCTCTGTTGCAAATGTCTTTGCACCCTCCTGCCTCTTTGGATGTCCTCACCTGTACACTCCTTCACGATCCCTCCGCTCTGCTGCAGATACCTTGTGCATACGAATACCGAGATTCAACCAATCCACCGTTGGCCGCCGCTCTTTCTCTGTTCTGGGTCCATCAGCCTGGAGTGATCTCCCCCCCCCCCTCCTCTCTGTCTCTCTCTCTCTCCTCTTCTCTTTTCTCTCTCCCTCTCTCTCTCTCTCTCTCTCTCTCTCTCTCTCTCTCTCTCTCTCGCTCTCTCTCTCTCTCTCTGTCTGTCTCTCTCTGGTTTTTAAATGGGCCTACTTGTGGCGCTTTTGGGTCCAGTCTCGGGGCATGTTTGTTTCGGACCTGGGATTTTCCCCTCTTGTTTCGTATCAGAGTTTTTGCTTTTTTTTTTTTAATTACTTCAAGTTTGTTTTCTTTTGGGGCAGAATTGTAAAAAGGCCTTTATTGTGCCTAATTCTTTACCCATTAAAGATTCAATCAATCAAACAATCAATCTTCTTCTTCCTCTTCTTCGCAATACTTCTTCTTTTTATTTGCAATTCTTCTTCGCAATTCTTCTTTATAATTCTTCTTCTTCCTCGTAATTCTTCTTCTTCTTCGCAATATTTCTTCTTGTTCGCAATTTTTCTTCTCCTTCGCAATTTTTCTTCCCTTTTTTGCAATTCTTTTTCGCAATTCCTCTTCTTGATCTTCTTCTTTTTCTTCTTCTTCTTCTCTTCTTCTTCTACTTCTTCTTCTTCTTCTTCTTCTTCTTCTTTTTCTTCCTCCTCCTCCTCCTTTTCTTCTTCTTGGCATTTCCTCTTTCTTTTTGTCCTTCTTCTACTTCTTCTTCGCATTTTATTCTAATTCTTCTTTTTCTTCTTCTTCGCAGTTTTTTTTTTATTTTGCTTTCTACTTCTTTTTCTTCTGTGCATTCTTCTCCTTCTATACCATAATTATTAGCTGCTCTCTTAATCGAAACTCTAGACCAGAGAGCCTGGTCAATATTGACTGTGCTAAGTTAAATACTTGTTAGTTGCCCAGGAATTGCCCCTCAAAAGGTTGCAGCACTTAAGCTTAATATGAATCAAATCTACTACTAATAGATCGTTCCCAAAATAAACTACGTGCTTTGATACGCTTTGATTTGGTTCCATATGGGTTTGTGAGGTTAGGTTAAATGGATTTGGTACGGGTTGGGTTGGTTTGGTTTTGTTTTGTATGGGTTTGTTTTGTGGACTGGTTTGGTTTAGTTTGGTTTGATTTGGGGGGGGTTTCTTCTTTCTTTTGTCATGTCTTGTCTTTATTTCAAGCTCGTTTTTTTTTCTTATCTTGTTCTTGTTCTTATTCTTGTCGTTGTATGTTGTTATGGGTTTTTGTTCTTCTTCTTCTTCTTCTCTTCTTCTTCTTCTCTTCTTCCTCTTCTTCCTCTTCTACTCCTCCTCCTCCTTCTTTTTCTTCGTCCTCTTCCAATCTCCTTTTTTTTCTTCTTCTTCTTTTCCTCTTTCTTCTTCCTCTTCTTCCCCTTCTCCTCTTTATTCTTCCTCTTTTCCCCCTTTTACTTCTCTTTCTTCTTCTTTTTTTTTTTTTTTTCTTCTTCTTTTCCTCCTCCTTCTCTCATTCTCTTGTTTATTTTGCCTCCTCCTCCACATTCTCCTCTCCTCCTCTTCCCTTTTCCTTTTACTCCACCTCCTCCTGGGGGGACAGGGATAGCTCAGTGGTCGGAGCACTCGCTTTCCCCCAGCCAAGTTAAGCAGCGTCGAGCGTGGTTACCACTTGGATGGGTGACCGTTTGCACGCCTTGGCTTCAGTACAGTTCCCCCAGTTCACCCAGCTGTAAATGGGTACCTGCCCTCTTTAGGGTCAGGGAAGGTAAAGCAGCGAGGGAGAGGAGATGGGCGCCGCCCTCAATATGCTGGCCCTAGAGAAGTGAGGTCTCTGACGCCTCGCTCCCCTACGACCTTACAGGTTATGGGACTCCTTTACCTTTACCTTTACCTACTCCTGCTTCTCTTCCCATCTTTCTTCCCCGCCTTCCCTTCCTTCTCTATCCACGTCTTTTCAGGGGAAAAAACACAAAACAGCTCCACTACCATTACGCTTTTGTCCTTTTTGTCCCCGCCCCTTTTCCTTCCTTTCCCGCCCCCCCCCCCCCCCCCCCTCCCTCCCCTACCTACCCCCCCCCCGTCCCAACCACCAACCCCACCCCTCTCTCCTTTCTCTTTCCCTTTCCCCCCGGCAACCATTTTCAATCGATTTCCATACTAACGGTCAACTAGGAATTGGGACCACTGATTCCGGGTAAATATACTCCAACTTAAGGCTGAGACACAGGGCCTTTTCGACCCTTTCGGGTCAAAGTTCCTGTTGTTGTTGTTTTTCTTTCTCTTCTTTGTCACGTCGAAAGGTCAACAGCAACATCTTTTTTTTTAAAAAGAGTGAAAAAGCGTTGCGTTTCCGTTGAGCACCTGACAAGTTATCCCAGCAACTGACTTTTTCATGGAGAAATGTTATCGAAAATCTTTCGGAAAAATTTTTCACTCATAATTATAAAATTTCAGTAGTTGCTGTCCAAGGTTCAAAGAAGAAGAAAAGAAGAAAAACAACAACAACAACAAGAGGAAGAAGAGAAAAACAACAACAACAAAAGGGAAAAAGAACAAAAACAACAACAACAAAACAAAAAGAAGAAAAGAACTGTGAAGAGAAGAATTTAAAGAAAAGAATTTCAAAGAAAATTGTAAAGAAGAAAAAGGGAATTTTAAAGAAAAATGGGTAATAATTGCAAAGAATTAGAAGAAAAGAATGTAAAGAAGAAAAAATTTGTAAGATTTGCTAAAAGAAGAAAAGAAAAGAAGAAGAAGAAATACAACAAAAACAACAACAACAACAATACAACAAAAACAAAGAAAGAAAAAAAAGAAGAACTGTTTTCTTTGACCTTCCAAACATGCAGACCAGAGGCTCGTCAGCAGCCCCCCCCTTAGCAGGTCTGGCTGTCTCCCCCCTCTGTGTGTTTTCCCCAAATGGGGGGGGGTCGATGAGGCCCTTTTACACACCCCCCTTCATTACGCTGCCCTTTTTAAAACCGCACATGGCCAAGTGGACGAGCGATCGACATTTTGAAAAGGGCCCCGAAGGAGGGCACAGGGTTTAAACTCATCAGGCCCGGGGAAGAATGTTTTTTTGTTTTTTTTGTTTGTTGTTGCTGCTGTTGTTATTGTATGATATATCCTAAATCATCTTTTGGCAGTCAATGATGACAGCAACTGATATTAGATGAAGTCAGTGTTAGTTCACTTGAAATGTAGAATGTTCTACAATAATAATAATTATAATAATGTATGGAATTTATATAGCGCTGAATCTTGTAAAGCAACAAATCAAAGCGCTCAGATTTTTTTTTCGAGGATAATGGAATAAGCACTCATGTGGGTGGGGTTTTTTTTTACATCCAATCCCAGTGTGTATGTGGTTTTGTAAATTTTGTCATCTGTTCCCACCAGCACACAATGGCCTACTCTTTCGAAAAGCGGAACAGGACTTAACGTGTGCGCAAGATGTTCTGCATGCGATCTCCCACTCTTTTGTGTCAGAAGTGAACTGTGTAGTCGCACCTCCACGCCACGTTAGTGAATGTGGGTGTTAGTTCTCTGGATGAGGACATGACATGGGGCAGGCAGGGTGTGGGGACACAGCCTCCAGCTGTGATGAACACAGCACAGGCAGAGGCAGACCAGCGCGATAACAAAACTAATTCTGTGCATCCTCCACCAAGAGAGGATTTTGCTTTGAGGGATCATGAGCTGCTGCTCTGAAGTCGAAATGTGTCGGCTGAGGCCAGTGGGCAGGCCTCCTGTAGAGTTACAAGTACAGGAGGAGACCAGGCACTACACACCCTACACTACACTAAGGGAACGCAGAGAGTGGATCGGTGGTCTAGAGGTAACGCGCCTGTCTAGAAAGCGAAAAGTCCGGGTCTGAAGTGTGCGGCGGTTCGTACCCCGTTTGGACCGGAAATTTTTCCCCCATCCATTAGACCATGAGTGGTGGTCTGGGCGCTAGTCTTTCGGATGAGACGATAAACCGAGGTCCCGTGTGTTACACGTAATTATTTAGCGCACGTAAAAAAACCCACGGCAACAAGAGAGTTGTCCCTGGCAAAATTCTTAGAAAAAAGCCACTCTGATAGGGAAACAAATACAGCTGCAGAAAAAAAAAAAAAAAAAAAAAGGGTGAAAGGGTGGCGCAGCGCTAAGTGGCGACGCGTTCTCCCGCTCTCCCCGGGGAGAGCAGCCCGAATTTCACGGAGAGAAATCTGCCGTGACTTAAAGTGGTATGAAATAAAATCTGAGCGCTTTGATTTGTTGCTTTACAAGATTCAGCGCTATATAAATTCCATATATTATTATTATTATTAACGCGCCTGTGTAGAAAGCGAAAAGTCCGGGTCTGAAGTGTGCGGTGGTTCGTATCCCGTTTGGACCCGAAACTTTTTCACCCACCCACTAGACCATGAGTTGTTGTCTGGGAGCTAGTCTTTCGGATGACACGATAAACCGAGGTCCCGTGTGTTACACAAAAATTATTTAGCGCACGTAAAAGAACCCACGGCAACAAGAGAGTTGTCCCTGGCAAAATTATGTAGAAAAAAAGCCACTTTGATAGGGAAACAAATGCAGTTGTAGACAGAAAAAAAGGAAAAAATTGGGTGGCGCTGCTCTGTGGCGACGCGCTCTCCCCGTGACTTAAAGTGATATAATGCTGCGTTAGCATCAAGATCTCCTACAGTTCAAGCATATAGAAATCTTTTGGGAGAAAATAATCTGAAACATATCAACTTTGTACAAACGTAGTGTCGTCTGAACAAACTCAACACAAAAAACTGCAAAGTCTGCAAAAGAGAAAAGTGGGGAAAGGGAGGAAAAGGTAGGATGAGAGGGGTCGGGGGGAGGAAGGAGGGGGGGGGGGGGGAACGAGGTGTTTGATTGATTGATTGGTTGGTTGGTTGGTTTGCTTAGGCTGTTTGGGGACGGTCTATATGTGAAATGTCTCTTGAGATGGAGTGTGGGGACCAGCTCGGCTTTTAGTTCAGACTTACAGCTTCCTGAATGCGTATGTGTGTTCGCACTTTTAGGTCACAAAACCAATCATTCCTTGCCTTTCTGATCCTTTCATACTCTTCCTCCGCCTACCTCCTCCTCTCCTCCTCTTTCGTATTCGCCGCTTCTTCTTATCTCCTCCTCCTCCCTCCCCCCCCCCCCCCCCCCCCCCCCCCCCCCCCCCCCCTCACTCCTCATTTTCTTCTTTCTCCTCCACGTCTTCCTTCTCTTCCTTCTTTCTTCTCTTTCTTCTTCTTCCCATTCTTCTCTTGATGTCTTGTTTTCGGTCCCTGTTTCTCTCTCTCTCTCTCTCTCTCTCTCTCTCTCCTCCTTCTCTCTCTCTCTCTCTCTCTCTCGCTCTCTCTTCTCTCTCTCTGTCTCTGTCTTTCATTGATTTCATTTCTTCAGTCAATAATTGAATGGCTATTTGAATGATTCATTTCTTTGCTTTTTGACATTATCTTGTTTGTTGATCAATAAATTGGTTTATTTATGTTTTGTTTCACTTTTTTCCCCTTGAGGGCCTGGTGTAAAGAAGCCTCTGGCTTATCCAATTACCCTCATTAAAATATTCGAGTTCGAGTTCGAGTTCGAGTTCTCTCTCTCTCTCTCTCCTCTCTCTCTCTCTCTCTCTCCTCTCTCTCTCTCTCTCTCTCTCTCTCTCTCTCTCTCTCCTCTCTGTCTCCTTTCTCCGGTTCTGTGTCTATCTGTCTTTCTGTCTATCTGTCTGCCTTTAGACCTAGCTACCTATCTACCCTCTTTCTCTACTCTCTATCTATTTATCTATTTATCTATCCATCCATCCGAACATATCTCTCTCTCCTTCCCTCCTTCCTCTCCCCCCCCCCCCCCCCCCCTCTCTCTCTCTCTCTCCCCTGTCTAGTGCTATCGATCTGCCTCAGAAGACCAAATCGCCATGGTTAAGTTAAGCCCCTCTGCCAGTGAACATGGCCCCAGACACACGCACACTCACGCTTGCTTAAGTCCCTGAACAGATTTAGGCCATAGTCACACTATAGAAGTGGGGCCCTGTCTGGGTTTCAAGGTTTGCCAAGGCTTTTGTTCCTCATGTAGCAGAAAAACACTTCTTGAGAACCTTTTGTTTTCTTCAAAAGTTTTGTTTGAGGAAATTGATGGGTTTTTTTTTGTTTTCTGTTTGTTGTTGTTGTCATTGTACGATCCTCAGTAGACAAAGATCATGCATTCTTCTTCTTCTTATTTGCAATTCCTCTTCACAGTTCTTCTTCTTCTTCTTCTTCTTCTTTTCAAATCCTCTTCGCAATTCTTCTTCTTTGCAGTTCTTCTTCGCAATTCTTCTTCTTCTTCTTCTTCTTTGCATCCTCTTTCTTTGCATTCCTCTTCTTTGCATTCTGCGAACGCTGGGCGAGCAATTATTGTCTCTCATGTGAGCGAAAATGCGTCGCGCTGCCATTAAGCACCTGACAAGTCAAGCTCAGCTCATTCGACTTCAGCGTAGGAAAGAATTGTTATCTTCTAAGTATTTCTGGAAAACAGGCAGGAGAATGGGCCAAGACAGCAGAAAATAGACAGGAAGGTGGCGGCATGAAGAAAAGGAACCAGGCAGAATCAAAAAGAGGGATAGAAAAGAGGAAATTCCTAGCACAGAGTTTCCAGATGATAAGGATATTATCTATACTAGGCTAACAGGACCCTGGCATCCCTACGGGGGAAATTATGTGCTCTAACTCACTCGGTTTTTTGTGTTTGATTCCGAAACATATTTTTTGCAGAATGTTGAGGTTCATAAGCTAACTTCATGAGATGGATCGGTGGTCTAGAGTTATCACACCCATTCTAGACAGTGAGGAGTCTCAGGCTCCATCCTAGGTTGTGCCAGAACTTTCCTCCATCTGCTAGTGGTGGTATGGGGACAGGATAGCTCAGTGGTCAGAGCACTCACTTTCCCCCAGCCAAGTTAAGCAGCATCGAGCGTAGTTACTGAGTGGATGGGTGACCGTTTGCACACCTTAGCTTCAGTACAGTTCCCTATTTCAGCCAGCTTTAAGTGGATACCTGCCCTCTTTAAGGGACAGGGAAGGTAAAGCTGCGAGGGAGAGGAGATGGGTGCCGCCCTCAATAGGCCGGCCCCTGGAGAAGCTGAGGTCTCTAACACCTTGCTCTCAAACGACCGCATAAGTTATGGGAACACCTTTACTTTTACCACTTTCTCCATGCTTCTAGCCACTTCTTCGTAGTCTTCTCAATGTGATTGATGAACATTTGCCGAAACCCTGACAGGCCCTGGTTTCAGTGTCATTAATATTGCCAGTTTTCACACCCACACAGGGCCTCGCATGTAAGTGGGATGGTTTCACAACATGGCCAGCCCAGACAGGGCCCCCTATTACGGGTGTGGCTGATTCACAATCAGCACACCAAGATAGCCCCTCCTCCTCCCCCTCCACATTTCCTTTTTTCTCTCCAATCAGTGTGATTGTAAGCGGAAGGTGTCAGAGATCCCATCAGACATCAGGGTATATACCTAGGATGATGGGTAATGGTTGGATGGCTTGGCTGTATCTATACACACACATACACGCGAGCGCGCATGCGCGCAATGCGTGCGCGCGCGCACACACACACACACTACACATACACACAGCACGCACGCAAGCGCACGCACACACAAAATACACAACACAGAGGATAGGATATCCTAGTGGTTAGAGCGATGTGCATTGCACTCGTGATCTGCTGACCCGGATTCGAATCTTGTTCAAGAGGATTTTTTTTCCTCTGGAGTTAACATCAGTGCTGAGTCCACTCTCCCCAAAAGTCGTTTGGGTGAGACTACAAACCGAGGTCCTGAGTGCGAAAGCACCAAAACATCTTGCACACACGTTAAAATCCGTTCCGCTTTTCGGAAGAGTAGGCCGTTGTGTGCTGGTGGAAACGGATGACAAAATTTACAAAGCTGCATACACACGGGGACTAGATTAAAAAAATAACATGAGTGCTTATTCGATTTTGCTCGCAACAAGGGAATTGAAATCAAATAAAATAACTATACAAAGAAAAAATCACACACAAACACACACACTAACACACACACACACACACACACACACACACACACACACCACACACACACACACACACACTAAACTGATCAGTCATCTTCTCCCAGAATCCTAAGCCTAGGAAGACACTGGAAAGGACTCGCAGCGAACATAAAAGGCTTACAAATTGTATCGTTTTTACATTTTCTTTTTGTAGTGTAGTGTATCGAGCTGTAGTGTATTGTAAACATATTTATTGCACACTGTATGAAATTTGGGCTGCTCTCCCCCGGGAGAGCCTGTCGCCCCCCAAACCGCATCAACACCCCACCACTCCCCACCGTACCCACACACACACACACACACACACCCTTTTTCTAATCCATCTGTATTTTTCCCTACCAGAGCAGTTTTTGTTTTATTATTTTAACAGAACTTTGCCAGGGACAACTCTCATCTTGCTGTGGGTTCTTTTACACGGGCTAATTCTACAAACAAATTCGTTTTTTGGGGGGATGTATTAGAAAATTCATGTAACCCTTAGGTCAATTATTTGAATGTCATAGTGTTCTCCAAAATTTGAACACTGCAAAAGTTGTACAAGAAAAGAGAAATAACGTTGTACTCTCATGCCTGATTTTATCGTTTATTACTACGTTGTCCCAGTTCACCCAGCTGTAAATGGTACCTGCCCTCTTTAGGGTCATGGAAGGTAGACCAGCGAGGGAGAGGAGATGGGCGCCGCCCTCAATATGCTGGCTCCTGGAGAAGCTGAGGTCTCTGACGCCTCGCTCCCCAACGACCGCATAGATTATGGGAACACCTTCACCTTTACTATGATCTGGATATTCTTTTTCCACGTGTTTACGTATCACTGGCGCGTGCAAAGATCCAATAAGTTTTTGCTTACATTACATCTCTCTCTCTTCTCTCTCTCTCATCATCTCTACTTCTCTCTCTCATCTCTCTCTTCTCTCTCTCTCTCTCTCTCTCTATCGTTTTGTTGTATATTGTTTCAGCTGCCGCTATAGATAATGAAGGTAATGATGACGATGATCATTTAGATGCTGAAGATGACGATGGGGATGATGATAACTACAAGACATTGACCGTTGTTCTGTATGCTTGGAGAACTGGATATTGCGAAATGGATAAAACACGTTTTCTGCTATGATGTTTACCTACCCCCTGCCCCATAATGTTTTGTAT
>CM054146.1:55314884-55329884 GCA_028751875.1 Rapana venosa
CTCTATTTCTGGTCCATCGATTTGGAATAACCTCCCTCTCTCTCTTCGCCAAAAGCCTTCCTCATGACACTTTTAAATCCAGTCTCAGGACATCATTATTTATTTCAAACCTAAGATTTTCCTCTTCTGCTTCATCTCATAACTTTTCCCTGCCTTCAACAGCCCAGATTCTATCGACCTACCAGGGTGTGTGACATGTGTGTTTGTGTGTGTGTGTGTGTGTGTGTGTGTGTGTGTGTGTGTGTGTGTGTGTGTGTGTGTGTGTGTGTGTGTGTGTGTGTGTGTGTGTGTGTGTGTGTGCATTTGGACTTGTTGGAACTATTAATTGTTACTGGTTGTATGACTGTGTAAGAATGAGTTGAGTGCAAGCGTTTTGATTTGTCTCTGCAAGATATAGTGCTATATAAATTTCATTTATTATTATTATTATTATCATTAATATTACTATTATAATCATCATCATTATTATTATCATATTATCGTTATTATCATTATCATTCATTATCATTATTATTATTATTATTATTATTATTATTATATTATTATTATTATTATTATTATTATTATTATTATATGTTGACAGTAGTATATTTACAACACTTGTCATGTGCCCCTCTCCTATGCCCAATTTGCTTTTGTTTTGTGGCCTAATGCCGATTTACAGTAAAAGTCGTAAATTTGAACACACACACACACACACACACTCTCTCTCTCTCTCTCTCTCTCTCTCTCTCTCTCTCTCTCTCTCTCTCTCTCTCTCTCTCTCTCTCTCTCTCTCTCCCTCCTCCTCCTCCTCCTCCCTCCTCCCTCTTCCTCCTCCTCCTCCTCCCCGCCCACTCTCCTTTTCTCCTTTTTTTTCTTTTTTAACCTCTCTGTAATTACAAAACGTGGTTTCTTTCTCTCTTTCTTTTTCATGCAAATGCGGACGGCAATAAATCCTAGGGGAGTTGACCCTAATACCTGTTTAATCAGATTACCTGCCTTTAACACTGTTATTGATTGGACATCGATTTTCACTTTATTTCCCATCACTTTCCCTGCCTCGCTCCGTCTGTTTATCTGTCTGTCTGTCTGGTTGTTTGTCCGTATGTCTGCGTGGCTGTCTGTATGTCTACCTGGCTGGCTAGCTGAAGCTATATACCGAGGTCCCGTGTGCGAACGCACGCAGAACATTTTGCGCACTCTTTAAAATCTGTTCCGCTTTTTCAAAGAGTAGGCCATTATGTGCCGGTGGGAACGGATGAAAAAATTTACAAAACTGCATACACACGGGGACTGGGTGTAAAAAATAAAAAGCACACGAGTGTTTATTCCATTATCCTTTTTTTTATTTAATTCTTTTATATCGAGGATAATGGAATAAGCTCTTATGTGCTTTTTTACATCCAGTCCCCGTGTGTATGCGGTTTTGTAAATTCTGTCATTTGTTCCCACTGGCACACAAACGCCTACTCTTACGAAAAGCGGAACAGGATTTAACGTGTGCGCGAGATGTTCTGCGTGCGCTCGCACACAGGGCCTCGGTTTATAGTCTCATCCGAAGGAGTTTGGGGGAGAAATAACAAAAAATTATTAAAGATATGTATGTATGTATGTATGTATGTATGTATGTATGTATGTATGTATGTATGTATGTATGTATGTATGTATGTATGTGTGTATGTATGTATGTATGTATGTATGTGTGTATGTATTAATGTATGTATGAATGTATGTATTTATGTATGTATGTATGTGCCTCAGTAAATGAATAACTCATATCTCTCTGTCCCTCTCTCTCTCTCTCTGTCTTTCTGCCTGTCTCTCTCTCTCTCTATCTCTCTTTCTCTCTGGCTGAGTGAGTGAGTGAGTGAGTGTGTGTGTGTGTGTGTGTGTGTGTGTGTGTGTGTGTGTGTGTGTGTGTGTGTGTGTGTGTGTGTGCGTGCCTGTGTGTGTGTGTGTGTGTGTGTGTGTGTGTGTGTGTGTGTGTGTGTGTGTGTGTGTGTGTGTGGTGCGTGCGTACCTACGTGTGTGTGTGTGTGTGTGTGTGTGTGTGTGTGTGTGTGTGTGTGTGTTATCTTCAGTTTAACGTATTTTAAAATTTAGTGATTTTAGACGGGAAAAATCTAAGAAGAAAAAGCAAACGATAACTGAAAAATGTCAGATTACAGTACTGAATAAAATCCAACTTTAACATACTACAAAATCTGTGTGTGTGTGTGTGTGTGTGTGTGTGTGTGTGTGTGTGTGGTGTGTGTGTGTGTGTGTGTGTGTGTGTGTGTGTGGTGCGAGCGTACCTACGTGTGTGTGCGTGTGTCTGTGTCTGTGTATCTGTGTGTCTGTGTCTGTATGCTTCTTTCGTTAATTAAACATTGTTCACTCAAAAGAATAAATGACCAAACTGTATATAAAGCTTGTGTTGTGTGTGTTGTGTGTGTGTGTGTGTGTGTGTGTGTGTGTGTGTGTGTGTGTGTGTGTCCATGCGTGCGTGCGTGCGACGTTGTTAACTACAGACTGCAGCGAATCTATAATGAATTGATTCTAATACTGTTTTTCCAATCCGATAACGTGTTGTTTACACCATTATTGTATTGGACATTGATTTTCCTTTGTACTTCCATTTCACACTTCTGTCTGTCTGTCTGTCTTTCTGTCTGTCTATCTGTTGGCCTCTCTGTCTGTCTGTCTGTCTGTCTGTCTCTCTGTCTGTCTGTCTCTCTCTCTCTCTCTCTCTCTCTCGCTCTTGCTCGCTCTCGCTCTCTCTCTCTCTCTCTCTCTCTCTCTCTCTCTCTCTCTCTCTCTCTCTCTCTCTCTCTCTCTCTCTAACTCTCTCTCTCTCTCTCTCTCTGCTGAGTTTTTGTCTGTCTGTCTGTCTGTCTGTCTGTCTGTCTGTCTGTCTGTCTGTCTCTCTCTCTCTCTCTCTCTCTCTCTCTCTCTCTCTCTCTCTCTCTCTCTCAATACCTACCCGAAGATATGCATGCGCGTGTGCGCGCACGCATGTGTGTGTCTGTGTGTGCATGCCTTTGTGGTAATCCTCCTTCCCATTTTTGTGTCCATTTTTACTGTCGGCTACACTTTTTGTTTTCCTTTAATCAGTTTCCCTGCTATAGTGTGACCATGTCAAACATTGCTGGGGATTTATGTGAACTTTTCAGGCTACTCTCTGTCTCTCTCTCTCTCGCTCTCGCTCTCGCGCTCTCTCTCTCTCTATCTTCAAAGTAGCGAAAGATTCAATCTGTATGTAACATTTTCTAGTTCTCATGAATTGAAATCTCTCTCTCTCTCTTCTCTCTCTCTCTCTCTCTGGTTTCTTAAGTCATATTCTTTGTAACTGATTTTTATTGTGGTGGTTTGTGGGTATACAATAACATTTTGGTTTTTTTGTGTTACTTATTTTTCTCACTAAAATACTAAGCAGTTTGGCAACCCCCATACCACCCTTCATGTATGGGCCAGTGACCTTTTTGTGAATAAATCTTTCGAGGTCGAGTTTGAGTTCTCTCTCTCTCTCTCTCTCTCTCTCTCTCTCTCTCTCTCTCTGCAAAGTAGCCAACAATTCAGTCTGTATTAGCAGTTTCTAGTTCTCATGAATTGAAAACATGTTTGACACTTGATATGGATTTGTACTTAAAGATAATTATATCATGAACAGATTTAGTTAAGGTGTGTCTGATTTGGTACGAAATACTTTAAGAAACCAAGTCTTTAGACATAAGGATTTCACTCGTCTGTGTGTCTGTGTGTCGGTACTGTGTGGGTATGTTTCTTTCTTTCATTAAACATGTTTTCACTCAAAATGATCCATGACTAAACTGGATGTAAAGTTGAAGTTTACAAAAGTGTGTGTGTGTGTTTTATCTATTTTATTTATTTATTCTTTTATATCTGGGATAATGGTATAAGCACTCATGTGCTTTTTTTACATCCAGTTCCCGTGTGTATGCGGTTTTGTAAATTTTGTCATCTGTTCCCACTGGCACACAATGGCATTCTCTTTCGAAAAGCAGAACAGGATTTAACGTGTGCGCAAGATGTTCTGCATGCGTTCGCACACGGGGCCTCGGTTTATAGTCTCATCCGAAGGACTTTGGGGAGAGTGGAGTCTGCACTGATGTTAACTCCAGAGGAAAATATCCCCTTGAACAGGAATCGAACCCGAAGGTGTGTATGTGTGTGTGTGTGTGTGTGTGTGTGTGTGTGTGTGTGTGTGTGTGTGTGTGTGTGTGTGTGTGTGTGTGTGTGTGTGTGTGTGTTATGATACTTTTCTTTGAAGTTCTCTTGGAATATTCATACCAATTGAAATAAAGCTTTCTTGTATCTTTCGAGATAATGATACGTAGCAATGTGCCAGTCAGGTTTGTTAATTGTCCTCCATGAAATGATTACAGTGTTTTTGACTTGACTTGACTTGACTTGACTTGGGTTGACTTGAGCATGATGATTTTATGGAAAAGCATCAGGAAAAAACCAACAAGATACTGCAGAGAACAGAAACCCGCCCACAAAATCACAGTCTGTAAACTCTCCTCCGGTCTTTTTCCTTGTTTGTTTGGTTTTTTGTTTTGTTTTGGTTTTTTTGTTTTCTTCTCCCTCTTCGTTTTTTTAAATATTTTATTTTATTCTTTTATATCGAGGATAATGGAATAAGCACTTCTGTGCTTTTTTTTTTTTACATCAAGTCCCCGTGTGTATGCGGATTTGTGAATTCTGTCACCTGTTCCCACCGGCACACAATGGCCTACTCTTACGAAAAGCGGAACAGGATTTAACGTGTGCGCAAGATGTTCTGCGTGCGTTCACACACGGGACCTCAGTTTATAGTCTCATCCGAAGGACTTTGGGGGAGAATGGAGTGTGCACTGATGTTAACTCCAAAGGAAAATATCCCCTTGGACGGGAATCGAACCCGGGTCGTCAGATTCGTCGAATCTTCAGACAGCAACTACCGTTGTCTGTTATACGGAGCAAAAATGCGTCACGCTGCCGTTAAGCGCCTGACAAGTCAGGTCCAGCCCATCCGACTTCGACATATAAAAGAGAGAGAATTGTTATCTTGTAAGTCTCTCTGGAGAAAAGGAACAGGAGAATGGACCAAGAAGGCAGAAAATAGACAAGAAGGGGGTGGTGAGAGGAAAGAACAGGAACAAGGCAGAAACAAAGAGAGGGGTAGAAAAGAGGAAATTTCTAGCACAGAATTACCAGAAGTTGGGGATGCTGTTTATATTGACAGTCCCCTCTCCCTGGCATTCCCACGAGGGAATTTTGTTTGGTTTATTTCTTTTTGTTTGTTTGATTTGTTTACTTGTTTTGTTTTAGTTTGGTTTGGGTTGGGGGGTTTTTTGGTTTTGGTGTTTTTTTTCGCTTTAATTTTTGGATTTGTTTTGTTTTCTTGGTTAGTGCGTATGAGTGCGTGTGTGCGTGTCTATGTATGTATGTGCGCGCGTGCGTGTCTGTACGTGAAAGTATCTCTTTTCTTTTATATCTTCTCAAAAACGTTTTGTCTATTGTGGTTTCTGTTCAAAATGTCATATGTTAAAACCTTGATCTTTTCGCACAATCTTGTATCATTGGCTATACATAACGAGGAAATAAAACTGAATCGCTGTTTTATGTTGGTTCATTACTTTCTGAGGTTATGACTGGTTAGAGCCAAACATCCAAGAAAAGATTAATGTTTCATGTTTTATCGTCTGGAAGGGGGGGGAGAGGGGGTAGTGGTTGGGGTGTTAGTGGTAACTTTATCTGTGGTACTTGCATCCTATTATGGGAGTGGAGGGGGTGGCAAGTGAAGGGGGTGCCTATGTGTGTTTTCGGGGGAGGGGGGAAGGGTTTGTTTTTTATTCATTTATTTTTATTTTATCCTTTTATATCAAGGATAATGGAATAATCACTTAATGCGCTTTTTTTAACACCCTGTCCCCGTGTGTATGCAGTTTTATCATCTGTTCCCACCGGCACACAATGGCCTACTCTTACGAAAAACGGAACAGGATTTAACGTGTGCGCAAGATGTTCTGCGTGCGTTCGCACACGGGGGTCTCGGTTTATAGTCTCATCCGAAGGACATTTAGGGAGAGTGGAATCTGCATTGATGTGAACTCCAGGGGAAAATATCTCCCTTGAACGGGAATCGAACCCGGGTCGTCAGATTGCCAGCGCAATGTTCTAACCACTAGGCTATCCGTGTGTTGTGTGTGTGTGTTGGTGTGTGTGTGTGTTGGTGTGTGTGTGTGTGTGTGTTGTGTGTGTGTGTGTGTGTGTATGTGTGTGTGTGTGTGTGTGTGTGTTTGTGTGTGTGTGTTGTGTGTGTGTGTGTGTAAGTGTGTGTAAGTGTGTGTTAGTGTGTGTAAGTGTGTGTATGCGTGTTCAAGTGTGTGTGTGTGTGTGTGCTGTGTGTGTGTGTGTGTGTGTGTGTGTAAGTGTGTGTAAGTGTTGTAAGTGTGTAAGTGTGTGTATGCGTGTTCAAGTGTGTGTTGTGTGTGTGTGTTGTGTGTGTGTGTGTGTGTGATGTGTGTGTGTGTATGTGTGTGTGTGTGTGTATGTGTGTGTGTGTGTGTGTATGTGTGTGTGTGTGTGTGTGTGTGTGTGTGTGTGTGTGTGTGTGTGTGTGTGTGTGTGTGTGTGTGTGTGTGTGTGTGTGTGTGTGGTGTGTGTGTAAGTGTTTGTATGCGTGTTCGCGCGTGTGTGTGTGTGTCTGTGTCTGTGCTTGGTTGTTTTAGGAGCAAAGTTCGGCGGAGGAAAGAGCAGGGAAACAATGTCTGTCTGTATGAATGTATGTCTTGTTGTGTTGTTGTTTGATTAATAATAATAAGAAGAAGAAGAAATGGAAGTTATATAGCGCTATATCTTGCAATTACAAATCAGAGCGCTTGCATTCAATCCGCTCCTACACATGCAAACAACAATGATTAACAAAATTCTAACAAATTTAAATGTACATACACACACACACACACACACACACACACACACACACACACACACACACACACAGGTTATACATTTCAGCAGGGTGATGGAATCTTGGCTGTTAAAGGCAGGGACAGATATGAGATGAAACAAGAGGGGAAAATCTTAGGTTTGAAATAGGTATGTTTTGAGGCTGGATTTAAAACTGTCGTAAGTAGGCTTTTCACGAAGGGAGGTCATTCCAGATGGATGGACCTGAAATAGGGAAAGAGCGACGGCCAACAGTGGATTGATTACGACTTTAAGTCACCATCACATATTTCTCTGTCTCTACTTAAAATGTGGACTGCTTTTCCCCAGGGAAAGCCCGTCGCCACAAGTACAGCACCACCTAGTTTTCCTTTTCTCGTCTGCATGTATATTTATTTCCCTCTCAGACTGACATTTTTTTTTACAGAATTTTGCCGGGGACGACTAACTCTCTTGTTGCCGTGAGTTCTTTTCCGTGCGTTACATACGGACCTCGGTTTATCGTCTTTATGGCTACATAACAAGGAAATAAAACTTGAATTGGTATTTTATGTTGGTTCGTTAATTTTTGAGGTTATGACCGCTTACAGCCACACATCAAAGAAAAGTGAAATGTTTCGGGGTTTTTTTTATCGTCTGAGGGAGGGGGGGGGGGGGAGGGCAGGGGAGGAGGCGGGGGTGATGTTAGGGGGTACCTTTTTTTAAAAATTTGTGACAGACAATTTAATCTTTGAAAAGAAATTGATAGCGATCTTCATTATAAATCTTATAGTTTTTGTGTTTTTTAAAAAATCTCTTACATTTATTAATTTATTTATTTTGCTAGTAGTAACTTTGTGGTGTTTCTGGTGTATGGTGGGAGTGAGGCTGTGGGGGGGGGGGGGGACCAGGGGAGGGTGCGTATGTGAGGGGGAGGGTGTGTGTGTGTGTGTGTGTGTGTGTGTGTGTGTGTGTGTGTGTGTGTGTGTGTGTGTGTGTGTGTGTGTGTGTGTGTGTGTGTGCGCGCGCGCGCGTGTGTGTGTTTCGTTGTTTGGGGAGTAAAGCTGGAATTCTTGAAGTTGAGAGGGGGAAATGACGTCTATTTGTATGTCTGTCTGTCTGTCTGTCTGTCTACCTATCTGTGTGCATGACTATGTCTGTCTGACTACATCTGTCTGTCTGTTCGTCTGCCTGCCTGCCTGCCTGCCTGTCTGTTTGTCTGCTTGCCTGCCAGTCTGTCTCTCTATCTGTCTGCTTTTTTGCCATTCTCTTTGTCAATCTGTCTGTCTTATTTCTAAAGTGCACACAAAACGTCGTTATACTATACGTGCGTTCGCACAAGGGATGTCGATTTACGGTCTCATCCGAAGGACTTCACAAGAAATGGATTCAGACCCGACTCTAGCGCTAGCTTTGTGATTGGAAAACCCTTCAGACGGAGGATTCACAGGGGACTCAAACCCACGCCCTCAGAAGGGCCGGAGAGGGGGGAGGGAGGCATGAGTAGCCAAGTGGTTAGAGCACTGAGCTCGTGATCTGACGGCCCGGGTTCGAGCCACCACTGAGCTACCTGTTTGAAGGTTGTTTTTTTCCCTTGGAGTTAACATCAGTACTGACTATTTATTTATTTATTTTTATTTCTTCATTTTATTATTTTATTTCGAGGATAATGGAATAAGCCCTTATGTGCTTTTTTTACATCCAGTCCCCGTGTGTATGAAGTTTTGTAAATTTTGTCATCTGTTCCCACCGGCACACAATGGCCTACTCTTACGAAAAGCGGAACAGGATTTAACGTGTGCGCAAGATGTTCTGCGTACGTTCGCACACGGGGCCTCGGTTTATAGTCTCATCCGAAGGACTTTTGTAGACTGCACTCCCCAAGAAGTCTTTCGGATGAGACTATAAGATAAGGTCCTGTTTTTTCGGGACGGGATAGCTCAGTGGTCGGAGCATTCGCTTTCCCCCAGCCAAGTTAAGCAGCGTCAAGCGTGGTTAGGACTTGAATGGGTGACCGTTTGTGCGCCTTGGCTTCAGTACAGTCCCCCAGTTCACCCAGCTGTAAATAGGTACCTGCCCTCTTTAGGGTCAGGGAAGATAAAGCAGCGAGGGAGAGGAGATGGGCGCCGCCCTCAATATGCTGGCCCCTTGAGAAGTGAGGTCTCTGACGCCTCGCTCCCCTACGGCCACATACGGCCTTAACCTTTTTGTACTTGTTTTGCGGACGCACGCAGAACGTCTTGTGCGCACGTTGAAACCCGTTCCGCCTTTCTGAAGAGTAGGCCAGTGCGTGCCAGGAGGAACGTATACCAATTTTTTAGAAGGAGAAAAAGCGCACTTGTACACTGGTGTCGTGATAAGACATCATTCCCGAAGTCAGAATGAACCTGCCTTCACCTCACCTCACCTATCTCGTAGTCCTTTGGACCATGAGGGCAACAAAGAAGATTTTGCAACCAGCTTCCTCCACTCCCCGCGGTCCTCTGCTTTCCGTAGCAAACCGTTCAACTCAAGGCCAGTCCTCTACTCTCTGATGTTGTCTTCCCATAGTTTTCTCTGTCTGCCTCTTCTTCATCTCCCTCCTTGTACTGTTTGTTCCCTGTAGGACAAGTCTTGGCTAGTCCAGATGTTCGTGTGACGTGCCCGTACCACTTTAGCTTGTATTGTTTTAAACTGAAATCAGGAGCTCTTCATATGGTCCAATAGCGTTTTTAATTCTGGCCTTCACTTCCTCAGTAGTGATATGATCTCTGTATGAGATACACAGGAGTTTACGAAAGCACCTCACCCCCATTGTCTGCCTTAACTGTGAGGAAAAACTGTCGCATACGCGAAATGTCACCACCGGTGAACCTCGAGCTGTAGCCGAGGAACGTCAACAAGAAAAACCCAAACCAACAATCCTCCCTCGCCACCCCCCACCCCCCTCCCGAAGTTTCTATGAAAGTAGCTGAAGGGCTACTAGAGGATGTACTTCTCTCCGAAAATTGCTAAAGTCAAATAAGATATTAGGGGAAAAAATCAGAAAAAAGAGATTTTGTTTTGTATGGTGTGACTGTTTTGAGTTTTGGGTTTGACCTTTTACTGCAGTAGCTTTGACTTTTGTATTCAGAAACTCTGTGTGTGTGTGTGTGTGTGCGTGTGTGTGTGTGTGTGTGTGTGTGTGTGTGTGTGTGTGTGTGTGTGTGTGTGTGTGTGTGTGTGTGTGTGTGTGTGTGCATGCGCGCGCGTACATAAGTCTCTCTCTCTCTCTCTCTCTCTCTCTCTCTCTCTCTCTCTCTCTCTCTCTCTCTCTTTCTCTCTCTTTCTCTCTTTCTCTCTATCTCTTCTCTTACATCTCCCGTTTTACATCAAATTCAAGAGATAAACTTAAATATTTTCGAGCGCTTGCATGATTTTGTCTTTTATTGATTGACTTCTTTTCTTGTATATGCAGTCCTTTAACAAATTAGCTCAATGTAGTATCTTTTTAACAATCTACGTTTTATGGACTTGTTTTGTAGCTGCGTCATTTTGACAAACTGGCTCAATAAAATATCATTTTGATAAGCTTTCTAAACTTTTTATAAGCCCGTTGTTTTTTTAAGATATTGACTCAATAGAGAAAACTTGTACCATTTTTTCCCCTAGATGCTTTATTTTAAACAAAGCATAACAATATTTTGATGTAGGCCTGGGCACTTAGATTACATCAAGAACTGACAGAGCTTTCGGCTTTGCTAGTTTCTCAAGGGGACTCAGTGGTCAGAGCACTCGCTTTCCCCAAGCTAAGGTTAAGCAGCATCAAGCGTGGGGTTACCACTTGGATGGATGACCGTTTGCGCGCCTTGGCTTCAGTACAGCCCTTCCAGTAAAATGGGTACCTGCCCTCTTTAAGGTCAGGGAAGGTAAAGCAGCGAGGGAGAGGAGATGGGAGCCGCCCTCAATATACTGGCCCCTAAGAGAAACTGAGGTTTCTGATACCCTCGCTCCCCTACGACCACATAGGTTAATGGGACACCTTTACCTGTTTACCCTTCTAATTTCTCAAGAAATGGTGTGTGGAGTTTTCTGGAACCAAACTTGACTCTGACAAACGTGTAAAAATAAAAGAAGAAGAAAGAAAACCAGTTGATGTCACACACACACACACGCGTCGCAAGGCATGACGTCACGCAAACGTGACACGCTTGCCTGGCGTGAATTAACCTAGCCTGGCTTGGCGTGACTCTCTCGACTCCGGCAAAGTGACGCAAGCTGCATGGCATTACGTCCGCCAGGAGCGCAAGGTTGGCCAGAGAGGAGACGCAAGTGCACGTGTGTGCGCGTGTAGTGCTGTACAGTGCAGTGCAGTGCTGTACAGTGCTGTGCAGCACAGTGCAGCGTCGCCTTGCCGCAAGCATGCAGCGAGGGTTTTTTGGCGTAGCGTGGCGTGGCGTAGCCTTGGCGTGGCGTGTCGGTTGGCCCAGTGACTGAATAGTCCGATGTGTAACGGTGTGAAGTGTTGTGAAACAGGCAGGACCAAGTGTTGCGTGGCCATGTAGGTATGATACGGCAGTGTTGTGTGTATTGTTGTTGTTGTTATGGTGCTTTGTATATGTGGTGTGGGTTTGGTTTAAAGGGGAGGAGGTTGGGATGGGAAGGGATAAGGATGTTGGGGGTTGTGGGTGTGTGGGGGGGTAGAGTCGGTGTTGAGGTGGGGTAGGGGAGATGGGAGGGGGGAGAGGAAGGGGGGGGTCTTCGTGGCGTACAGATCTGGCAGAACCATTTTTTGGAAACTTTGGGGGGGTTTTTGTTTTGATTTTTTGGTTGTTGTTGGTTTTGTTTTATATGAGGAGGCGTTGTTTGTTGGGGGGGGGGGGGGGGGGGGGGTTGGGGGGTGTACTTGATGATTTATACGTCTCGACTTCATGGACTTGACAACAGAAAAATACAATATCGAAATAATAGAGAAAATGAGTTTTCTTGTCTTTTCTTTTAATTTTTTCTCAACTTCTGTTTTTTTTCTTTACTATCTTTCTTTTGCACTTAAAAAAAAAAGTTTTGTAGATCATAATCATCAGAACAACTTGTGTTCACTTCTGTCAATGCTGTTTGCAGCAAAAACCTAGCTGTACCTGAGTAAGATGATGGAGTATGCTTCCTGGAAACATGTTGTCGCTGAGCATACTTACGTGAGAAGGTTTATTGTAGCTTTAGTGGATGCATGCATACTGCTTGTGGTTATATGCTGTGTGACGAGTGTGATTCCTTCTGAGCTGTGTTTCCTTCACTGTGTTTCACTGGGCTAAGTCAGTAATGATAACAGTAGTAGTAGTAGTAGTAGTAGTAGTAGTAGTAGTAGTAGTAGTAGTAGTAGTAGTAGTAGTAGTAGTAGTAGTAGTAGTAGTAGTAGTAGTAGTAGCAGCAGCAGCAGCAGCAGCAATAGCAGAAGCAGCAGAAGCAGTAGTAGTAGTAGTCGTAGTCGTAGTAGTGGTAGTGGAAGTAGCAGCAGTAGTAGTAGTAGTAATAGTAGCAGCAGCAGCAGCAGCAGCAGCAGCAGCAGCAGCAGCAGCAGCAGCAGCAGTAGTAGCAGCAGTAGTAGTAGTAGTAGTAGTAGTAGTAGTAGTAGTAGTAGTAGTAGAAGCAGCAGCAGCAGCAGCAGCAGCAGCAGCAGCAGCAACAGCAGAAGCATGAGTAGCAGTTAAAGCAGCAACAGTAGAACAGGCATCAGAAGTATTTGTTATAGGAGAAGAATGCAAAGAAGAAGATGAGCAAGGAGATGGAGAAGGCAGAAGAAGGGTAAGAAAAATGGGAGAAAAAAGAACAAGGAGAGAAGGAAGATGAGGAGGAAAAATAAAAGAGGAGGAAGAGGAAAAACGAGAAGGAGGAGGAGGAGAAAAAGGAGGAAGAGTAGCGGAAGAAGAAGAGACAAAGACAAAGACGAAGACGAAGAAGAAGAAGAAGAAGAAGAAGAAGAAGAAGAAGAAGAAGAAGAAGAAGAAGAAGAAGAAGAAGAAGAAGAAGAAGAAGAAGAAGAACAACAACAACAACAACAACAACAACAACAACAACAACAAGTAGAAGTACAAGAAGAAGAGGAGAGAAAAAAAGAAGAAGAACAAGAACAAGAAGAGGAGGAGGAGGAGGAGGAGGAGGAGGAAAGAAGAAAGAAAGAAAGAAACACACAAAGAAAGAAAGAAAGAAAGAAAGAAAGAAAGAAAGAAAGAAAGAAAGACAGACAGACAGACAGAAAGACAGAAAGAAAGAAAGAAAGAAAGACAGAAAGAAAAAAAAGAACAACAACAACAAACAACAGAAGAAAAACAACAACAACAGAAGGAGAAGAAGAAGAAGGAGGAAGATGAGAAGAAGAAGCAGAAGGAGAAGAAGAAGAAAAGAAGAATGAAGAAGAAGAAGAAGAAGAAGAAGAAGAAGAAGAAGAAGAAGAAGAAGAAGAAGAGAAGAAAAAGAAGAAGAAGAAAAAGAACAACAACAACAACAACAACAACAACGACAACAGCAACAATAACAACAAGAACAGCAATAATAAGAATCAAGACAAGAAACCAGACAGGATAAAATCACACAGCGCTGAAGTCTGTATCATCAACGCAAAACAAAGCGTTAGTACTTAAACAATTACACAAGCATTAAATCAGTACATACTAGGCATCCTTCAGTCTCGGAAGACTATGGAGTTGCTGTGCTCTAGCTGTTTCATTCTGGTACAGCGTGGGTTGTGGCTGGCCAGTCCCACACGGGAATGACAGACAGTCCCTGTATGGCAAAGGGTAGGCACAGATGAAGTCTGACGCTGGTCTGTCTGCCTGGTCTGAGATAGAACACCATCCAAAAAAAACACGTTTATTTTATTTCATTTTTATTTTATTTTATTCTTCTATATCGAGGATAATTTAAAGAGAGCAAGAACAATAGCAAGACGAATTATCATGTGACTGAAAGGGGGAAAGCAAAAAAAAAAATAACAGACATTGGGAAAAGAAAGAAAGAAAAAAAAACAAATCAATGAAAACATACAGAAGGAAGAGTGGAAAAAATACACGATGAAAACAAGCACTAAAAGGGACAGGAAGAAAACACGCCATGGAAACAGACACTGGGAAGAAAACACGCCATGAAAACAGACACTAGGAAGAAAACACGCCATGGAAACAGACACTGGGAAGAAAACACGCAAAGGAAACAGACACTAGGAAGAAAACACGCCGTGGAAACAGACACTGGGAAGAAAACACGCCGTGGAAACAGACACTAGGAAGAAAACACGCCATTGAAACAGACACTGGGAAGAAAACACGCCATGGAAACAGACACTAGGAAGAAAACACGCCATGAAAACAGACACTAAGAAGAAAACACGCCATGGAAACAGACACCAAGGAAGAAAACACGCCATGAAAACAGACAGTATGAAGAAAACACGCCTTGAAAACAGACACTATGAAGAAAACACGCCGTGGAGACAGTAGGAGAAGAAGAAAACATGCCACGGAAACAGACAGTATGAAGAAAACACGCTATAAAACAGACACTAAGAAGAGGAAGGCCATAACTACATTACAATGGTAGAGATGCGTATTGCCTGTTCTGATCTTCTCCTAGGTTTGTGACTTTTGCAGAAGGTCTGTCCGTTGGCCTTAACTGACACATTCCGACATAAGAGCAGTTCAATAACACACATTAACTATATGAAAAGTGCCAGAAAAAATATTTGTCAGAGTTGCTTGGACAGAAAGGCCGGAACATGAACTCAGAAAGCAGAAAATAAGCGAGAGAGAGAGAGAGAGAGAGGAGGAGAGAGAGAGAGAGAGAGAGAGAGAGAGAGAGAGGGAGGGAGGGAGGGAGAGAGAGAGAGAGAGAGAGAGAGAGAGAGAGAGAGAGAGAGAGAGAGAGAGAGATCGATTGAATACTGAAGACAAAATAAAAATATTTTATTAAGGGTAATTGGATAAGCCAGAGGTTTCTTTACACCAAGCTCCAAAGAGAGAGAGAGAGACAGACAGACAGACAGACAGACAGACAGACAGACAGACAGAACGACAGACAGACAGAACGACAGACAGACAGACAGAGACAGACAGAGACAGACAGACTGACAGACAGAGAAACAGACAGACAGAG
>CM054146.1:55332384-55337384 GCA_028751875.1 Rapana venosa
GATGGTCAAATATCACATCACAGTTATATTCCTTAGCATCTCATAAGAAATGTTAGAACAAATCGTAAATTAGATAATGCATGCGCTTTGATTTGTTGCTTTACAAGATTCAGCGCTATATAAATTCCATACATTATTATTATTATTATTATTATTATTATTATTATTATTATTATTATTATTATTGTTGTTGTTGTTGTTGTTGTTGTTGTTGTTGTTGTTGTTGTTAATACATTACATTATCACACAAACAAACACACACACACACACACACACCACAACACAAACACACACACAAACACACACACAACACAACACAACACACACACACACACACACACACAACACACACACAACACAACACAACACACATACCAATCATCTAACCCCATCAGGTCATAGTACATCACACAGCACAATCACGTCACGTATCATCTCACCTCACTCTACACACACACACATACACACACACATAACTCTGTCTTGTCTTTGTTTCAGGGAACAGAGCAACAACAGACCCAGAGGAACTGAGGAAAAGAACAGAGGAGCACACTATGTGATCCAGTTTGGAAAAGAACTGGAACAGACGAACTGAGAACAACACGGAGAAAGAGACTGTGTGATCCATTTTGGAAAAAAACCTGGAACAAACAGAGAGAAAAAACAGAGGAACAGACTGTGTGATCCAGTTTGAAAAAAAAACCTGGAACAGAGAAAATATCATAGGAACAGACTGTGTGATCCATTTTGGAAAACAAAACCTGGAACAGACGAACTGAGAACAACACGGAGAAAGAGACTGTGTAATCCATTTTGAAAAAAAAACTGGAACAAACAGAGAAAAAACAGAGGAACAGACTGTGTGATCCATTTTTTGAAAAAAAACTGGAACAAACAGAAAAAAACAGAGGAACAGACTGTGTGATCCATTTTGAAAAAAAAAAAACCTGGAACAAACAGAAAAAAGGACAGAGAAACAGGCTGTGTGATCCATTTTGAAAAAAGCCTGGAACAAACAGAGAAAAGAACAGAGAAACTGACTGTGTGATCCAGTTTGAAAAACAAACCTGGAACAAACAGAAAAAAGAACAGGGAAACAGATAAAAAGAGCAGAGAAACAGAGAAAAAGAACAGAGAAACAGATAAAAAGAGCAGAGAAACAGAGACAATAGAACAGAGAAACAGAGACAAAAGAACAGAGAAAACAGAGAAAAAGAACAGAGAAACAGAGACAATAGAACAGAGAAACAGAGAAAAGAACAGAGAAACAGACTGAGTTATCTCTCCAGACAAAAAGAAGACAAACAGAAGGACAAAGAAAAGAACAGACAGTGTGAGATATATCCAAAAAAAAAGAACAGACACAGAGAGATACACAGACCAACAGTTCAAGACAAACAGCGTGATCTATCCACACACAAAAAGAAAGAAAGAAACGTTGACAGACACACAGACCAACAGACTCTGCAGACAGACAACCTCACTGGTAGAGCGTCGACTATAGCAAAAGAAGAACACATAAGAAAGAAGAGGGGAGAGAGAGAGAGAGAGAGAGAGAGAGAGAGAGAGAGAGAGAGAGAGAGAGAGAGAAGAGAGAGGAGAGAGAGAGAGAGAGAGAGACTGGGCGATCATACCAGACTGAAATTTCTTCCAGAACAGCCCTACCAAAATACCATATATAGCAACGAAAAGGTCAAACATTGGAACACCCAAAGGTAGAGATAAAGCGCCAAAGAGAATAAGTATAAATCAGATAGATTATACATACATACATACATATAAACAGGCATAAAACAAGTATCAAAGAGCTGAATGTTAGACAGACATAAACACGAAGAAACGCATAGAAAAGACACATCACAGAAAAAGGAACGACGATAAAGATTATAAAAAAAAACACACTCACAAAATACTAGGGGGAAAATTGATACAAAACAAAAGGCACAGGTACACTTAAAACACAGGCTAAAATAACTATTGTACAGACAAATACAAAACAGCAGAAATAAAATCCCCCAAAACATCGAAAAAGATGTAGAGAAACACATAAACCTTAAAACAAATAAATATAAACAAACAGAAGAACAAGGAAACCTATAAAACAAAAGTAAAATACAAAATAAAAACTGGAAAAAGATAAAACAGAATATATTATAAAAAAAGGGCAAAGGCAAAAATAAAGTCTTCAATCAAAAAACAAAATCACACACAACGCAGATAATAAATAATAAGGACACATATAGAACCTCAAAAACAAACATAAAGCACAAAGCAGCAAGTATAAACCAGATATAAATGCAAACACGAAACAAACTTAACAAGGAAATAAACAGAAATTCAAGCACCTAACACACACGTTTAAATCAAACATAAATAAAAAATAGGGAAAAGTGTGCTGCTAACAGAAAAATAGAGTTATGATAGATACGATAACAGGAACAAAAAGAGATTAACAAGTCAATTCACAACAACAAGCAAAACAGAACAACAACTGTACAAATCATTAGAAACAGCAGCTAAAACTGTGCAAGCCAACAGGACCACAAAGAAAGACATGGAAACAGGGTTAAAGAAGAACAGACAAAAGAAAAACATTAAAGCTGAACAAAAACAGACAGAGAACTAAGCATGAAAACAGAGTAAAGAGCAAAGATAAGCAAAATCAGAAAACGAAAACCACCGCAAACAAGAAACAACATCCAAAAAATAACAGAAAACCAAAAAAGAGCTAAAGAGATTCATTATCAGTGTCAAACGTGTACAAGTGCTTTAGAAAACTACATAAGTATCCAAACGTAAAACAACCTGATATTTCTATAGCAGAAACATCGGCATACTAGTAGTTATCTTTCCAGCTATTTCACAAGACTTGTGTAAACAACATCATTTCCTGTATTATTATTATTACAATTTTACCAGAATTAAAATCAAACGTTACTTTTCAGCATCATTTATATACCCTTCCCCCCAAAATTGTACTTTTTTCTACCATTTCAAACATTATTATTGTTGTTATTATTGTGCTAAGTTGTATCACAAGGGTCTTTCACCTAGAAAGATATTACTGACCATTAACATTAACTTCGGATATAAAAATATTTATGAAATAAATTATTTTTACGATAGTGATATAACAGAACTGACACACGCACACACTAACAAAAAAATCCGTATTCAAAACCACAGCATTGCACCAGATTGAACAGAACTAGCAAAAAAAACATTGCCACGTACATTACTTAAACTTCCCACAAAAAACATACACACACTCCAAAAAATAAACACACACTCCAGTTTACACAGCTCAGCTCTCGCAAAATCCACACATCGCAATAAAAAACCCCACATACACCAAAACTAACTTCGCAACCAGAAACAAATCACCAAAACAAACTTACAACCTCACAACCAGAAAAACCAACAACAACAAAAAAAGACCAACCAACATGGCGGCTACAGAACAAAACACCCCCACCCAAACCACCACCAACACGACGAACACCACCTCCCCAACCAAGATACCGGGCAGTGCCGAGTCTACTCTGCCGAGGAGCACGGAGAAGGCCCCAGGACCTCCTACAGACAACATGGCCATACCCTGGAACTTCACGCTGAACGTGAACCTTCAGGAGGGGGCAGTGCAACAGCTGGACTTTCTCCAAGAGGTCTTCTCCCAACCAGCCTTGGACGATGAGAAGGTGAGTGGTTTTTGCGAGGGACTGGAGTGAGGGTTGGGTGAGGTGGGGTGGGAGTGGGGTGGGAGTGGGGTGGGAGTGGGGTGGGGTGGGAGTGGGGTGGGGTGGGGTTGGGGTGGGGTGGGGTAGGGTGGGGTAGGGTGGAGTGGGGTGGGGTAGGGTGGGGTAGGGTGGGAGTGGGTTGGGGGGGATGGGGTGGGATGGGGGTGGGGTGGGGTGGGGTTGGGGTGGGGTGGGAGTGGGGAGGGGTGGGGTAGGGTGGAGTGGGGTGATGTGGAGTGGGGTGGGTTGGAGTGGGGTGGGGTGGAAGTGGGTTGGGGTGGGAGTGGGGTGGGGTGGAGTGGGGTGGGTTGGAGTGGAGTGGGGTGGGGTAGGGTGCGGTGGGTTGGAGTGAGTGAGGTGGGGGTGGGGTGGGTAGGATGGGGTGGGTTGGGGTGGAGTGGGAGTAGGGTGGGGTAGGGTGGAGTGGAATGGCGTGGGATGGAATAGGTTTTTAGGCTGGGTTGGACTATGTTTTGGATTGGGTGTGTTTTTGGTCGAGTTGGGGTTTGGGTTGGGTTGGATTTGAAAGTTAGGTTGAAGTTTGGGTTTTTTTGGGGTTGTTTTCGGTTGGGTTTTGGATTGGGTATGTTTCGGTTGAGTTGGGGTTTAGGTTGGGTTGGGTTGTGATTGGTTGGGGTTTCAAGTTAGGTTGAATTTTGGGTGGGGTTGAGTTGAATTGGGTTAGTTTGTGTTTTGCGGTGGGCTGGGTTTTGGGTTGGTTTGGGTTCTTTGAAGTTGGGCTGGATTTTGGAATTTGTGTGTTACGTCGGGTTGAATTCTGGATTGGGTTGTAATTTAAGTTGAGTCAGATTTTTATTTGATTGTGTTTTAGGTTGGGTTGAGTTGTGTTTTAGGTTTGGTTGAGTTGTGTTTTAGGTTGGGTTGAGTTGTCTTCTAGCTTGAGTTGAGTTGTGTTTTAGGTTGGGTTGAGTTGTGTTTTAGGTTGGGTTTGAGAGGTTGGGTTTAGTTGTATTTTAGGTTGGGTTGAGTTGTGTTTTAGGTTGGGTAGAGAGGTTGGGTTGAGTTGTGTTTTAGGTTGGGTTGAGTTGTGTTCTAGGTTGGGTTGAGTTGTCTTCTAGCTTGGGTTGAGAGGTTGGGTTGAGCTGTGTTCTAGGTTGGGTTGAGCTGTGTTCTAGGTTGGGTTGAGTTGGAGTTAGGTTGTATTTTAGGCTGGATTGGGCTTGGGGATGGACTGGGTTGGTTTGTGTTGGCTCTGTTTTGGTTGGCTAAATTATTTTGCTTCAGGCTTTTCTTTCGATAGAA
>CM054146.1:55347384-55354884 GCA_028751875.1 Rapana venosa
TTTCATCTAACTTCATTTCATATGACCTTTTTCATCTAACAAATTTAACATATGGTAAGCCATGCTAGCGTATCTCTGGCTAGGTAAAGAGCACAGACGTAGCCAGTAGAACACACTTCTGACAGCTGACAGAACGAGGAGATGGTAACGGCCTAATTCTCCATACACCATGTAGTTTGCTGTGTGTATACTAACATTTAAAATGCGTTTATATACGAAGAGATGGACTTTTTCAATCTGATAAAATTCCTGGACAGAAAGAAGGGAGAAGTCAGGGGAGAAAGAGGATGTGGATGCCTTCAGAGCCAGTCTTTAGCCAAAGCTGTAATGGGGATTCAGGACAACAAGAGGTGTGTGGGTGCTGTGAAGAGCTCTTACTCTGAGAGGGGGTTGGGGGGGGGGGTAGGAGAGAGAGACAGAGGGGGAAGAGAGAGAGGGGGAGATAGGATGAGAGGTAGATTTAGCCATCTGAGTATAGGTAGTCTCTGTGGTGTGTGTGTGTGTGTGTGTGTGTGTGTGTGTGTGTGTGTGTGTGTGTGTGTGTGTGTGTGTGTGTGTGTGTGTGTGTGTGTGTGTGTGTGTGCCTGTGTGTGACTGTGTGTTTGTTGTAAGTGTGTGAGTTTGTGTGTTTGTATCTGTATGTGTGAGAGGGAGCGAGAGATGGAGAGAGAGAGTGAGAGAGAGAGAAAGACCGAGAGAGAGAGAGAGAGAGAGAGAGAGAGAGAGAGAGAGAGAGGAAGAGAAATGGAGATAGAGCGGGAGAGAAAGAAAGAAAGAGAGAGAGGGGGGAAGAGAAATGGAGAGAGAGCGGGAGAGAAAGAAAGAAAGAAAGAGAGAGAAAGAGAGAGAGAGAGAGAGAGAGAGAGAGAGAGAGAGGAGAGGAAGAGAAATGGAGAGAGTGCGGGAGAGAAAGAAAGAGAGAGAGAGACCGAGAGAGAGAGAGACAGAGAGAGCGAGAGGAAGAGAAATGGTGAGAAAAAGAAAGAAAGAAAGAGAGAGAGCAAGAAAGTGAGACAGAGAAAGAGAAACAGACAGACAGACAGAGTGAGAGAAAGAGAGATAGATCTTAATACGCAAGGGTAAAAATGTTAGGGCAAAGCTAGTCTGACACTCTGTACCTTGTAAACATCCCTACATCAAAACAAGCAGTAAAAAAAATATAGAAATCAATAAACATCAGGGGATAATACACACAATACTAAACAAGATACACAAAATTATATGAAAGTCTAAACAACAACACCCCACTAACGACCCTTTATTTAAAACACACGCGCGCGCGCACACATGTTGCGCGCACGCACGCGTGCATGCACACACACGCACAGTAGGTCTCTCTCTCTCTCTCTCTCTCTCTCTCTCTCTCTCTCTCTCTATTTCTCCTATACAGTCTCCTATTTTAGGGTCGTCTGGAATCATTTTAAGTGAAAAGACGTTAAAATTGAAGACTTTCTCTCACACACATACACACACACACACACTCTCTCTCTCTCACACACACTCACTCACACACATACACACACACACTCACACACACTCACTCACACACACACACACATACACACACACACACAATATGACATTGACTACACGGAAATAAAGAAAAATGAAGATCAAAATCTTCTCACCGTTGATGTAAAAAGTCACTTAGAAAATAATTATTCTAATCACTTAAAAGTGTATACTGACGGATCTGTATTAGAAACAGGCAAAAGTGGTGCTGCATATGTGATTCCGACTTTAAAAGTTCAAAAATCTTTTCATTTAGGACAACATTTTTCTATTTTTACTTCTGAATTATTTGCAATTCTTATGGCTTTGAATTTTTTGTCTGATACTGCTATTGATGTTTGCCAAATTCTGTTTTGCGTTGACTCAAAGGCAGTGTTAATGGCATTAAAGTCATGGCATGGTAAAATAAGGAATGATATTGTATTTGAGATAAAATTCCTGATACATTCTATTGCAAGCAGAGGCATCAGCATAACTTTTTGCTGGATCCCCTCTCATTGTGGAATTTATTCGAATGAGCTGGTTGATTCTTTGGCAAAACAAGGTGCCTCTGAATACAGTACTGAAGTGTTTGATTCTAATCTTGCATTGTCGTCTTATGAAATTCATTCTAAGTTAATGAAATGCATACATTCAAAGATTATAGAAAAACATTATCAACAGTTTCCTTGCCCACGGAAATTAGAAATTCTAATACATAAACTGAGATTAAATGCATGGAATACTAAATATTCTAAAACTGTAACATGTTGTTGTTCTATTCCACTTTCAGTCCACCATTTGTTGTTTGATTGCCCAATTCTTCTTGACATGTATAAAAGGAGAGGTTTAGATATTCATAAGAAATATGCCACTAGTCAAGAAGTTTTATATGACTCTCAGCAATTCATAGTGTCAGTTGCTGAAGTCATATATTCTTCACCTGTAAAACCTTTACTGTAATTACATATATATATAATATATATATATATATTTATATATATGTATATACATATATATATATATATTTATATATATGTATGTATTTATATACTTATGTGTGTGTGGATGTGGGTGCGTGTAGGGGAAAGAAAGAGAGAGAGAGAGAGAGAGAGAGAGAGAGAGAGAGAGAGAGGAGAGAGAGAGAGAGAGAGAGAGAGAGAGAGAGAGAGAGATGCGGTGTGTAATAATAGGTACTTTGGTGTGAATGCGGGTGTGTCTAAATCACCATGTAGTGAATAGACATTAAACAAAACAAAACAAACACACACACACACACACACACACACACACACACACACACACACACACACACACACACACACACGGCATACACTTTAAAAAGAATAATAGACAGACAATATACACACACAAGGCATACACTTTAAAAAGAATGAGACAGACAGAAAAGACAAAACATTAATTTCTTTCTTTTCCGTTAGATCAGATGGACAGCTCAGTCTCTGTGATTTGATTTGATTTTTTTATATCGAGGATAATGGAATCAGCACTTATGTGCTTAGTTACATCCAGTCCCCGTGTGTATGCGGATTTGTGAATATATATGTGTGTGTGTGTGTGTGTGTGTGTGTGTGTGTGTGTGTGTGTGTGTGTGTGTGTGTGAGTGTGTGGGTGTGGGTGTGGGGTGTATGTGTGGGTGTGCGCGCGCGCGCGTGCATGTGTGTATGCATGCGTGCGTGCGTGTGTGTGTGTGTGTGTGTGTGAAATCTACTGATGCTGAAGGCCAGAAAATAAGCTGAAAGATCAGAATACAATCCTATAGTGTTTGCTTGTGTCTGCGTGTGCGTACATACACGCCCGTATTCACATAATTTACACTAACACACATGCATGCGCACACGCATACAGTCACACCACAGGCTTTCACATGAACACAATCATGTGCATGCACACACTCTGGCACTCACACAGAGGCAATACACGCACACATACACACACACAAACACACTCACACACACACACACACACATACACGCGCACGTGCATGCAAGCGCACAGACACACACATACACATACATATCGAGAGAGAGAGAGAGAGAGAGAGAGAGAGAGAGAGAGAGATTTTTATGTTATTTTATTCCTTTATATTGAGGATAATGGAATAGGCACTTATGTGCTTTTTACATCCAGTCCCCGTGTGTATGCGGCTTTGTGAATTTCTGTCATATATGTTCCCACCGGCACACAATGGCCTACTCTTACGAAAAGCGGAACAGGATTTAACATGTGTGCAAGATGTTCTGCATGCATTCGTACACGGTACCTCGGTTTATAGTCTCAAACGAAGAATTTTTGGGGAGAGTGGAGTCTGCACTGATGTTAACTCCAGGGGAAAATATCCCCTTGAACGAGAATCGAACCCGGGTCGTCAGACTGCGAACGCAATGTTCTAACCACTAGGCTATCCCGTCCCCTCGTTCGGAGGAGTAGGCTATTGTGTGCCTGTAGGAACGGATGACACATACACACAGGTGTTCTGTTTAGACGTGATCCCCAAAGTCGGAATATAACTATTTTAATTATGGGCAAAAATTTGGACAGGATAGCTCAGTGGTCAGAGCACTCGCTTTCCCCCAGCCAATACCAAGCAGCATCGAGCGTGCTTTGGTACCAAGTGGATGAGTGACCGTTTGCGCGCCTCGGCTTCAGTACAGTCCCCCAGTTCACCCAGCTGTAAATGGGTACCTGCCCTCTTTAGGGTCAGGGAAGGTAAAGCAGCGAGGGAGAGGAGATGGGCGCTGTTGCCCTCAATATGCTGGCCCTAGAGAAGTTGAGGTCTCTGATACCTCTCTCCCCTACGACCTTATAGGTTATGGGACACCTTTACTTCTTTATTTTTAGCTCTTTAACAATGGTTGCAAACGCAAAAACCTCACCATTAGTGAACCTTGGAGCTCTGGCCGAAGAACGAAAGCACAAAAGAGAAAAAAGAAAGACAATGAAATGTGTTCCCTCACCTCTCCTCCTCTTTAGCAACCCCGGTAGACAAACATGGTGACATTTTATGGAAGGAGTGACGGACACACTGTGTGTGTGTTAGTGTGTTGTTGTTGCTTCGATTTTACCTCTGTTCACTCAAAGTGATATTAGACGATTGGAAGGGGAGGGGACATTGATGTTGATGGTTGTGTGCTGTGAAATTGGTATCTGTTGCTAAATATCCTGGGCAGTATACAGAAAAAAGGCTAAGCAATGATAACAACTAATAAATACATAAGAAATGCTAATGCGACTTATAACTATAACAAATGTCCTATAGGACTGTTCATTAAAGATTTTGTTATACGAAATGCCAAATCAATATTTTTTAATATCTTATCCAAGGACTTTTCAGAAAAAGAAGGTAATAATGGTTTTAGACTCTTACATTAAAAAATATATAAATGCTAGTAATCTTCTCACCACACAAACATTTTTTTTTAACTATATTTAGTGATAAAAGCATTCAGTTTTATTCTAAAGAATAAAGCGCTAACCTTTCTTGCCATGAACAAACTTGTGTAGGTTTCAGAGTGATCAATATTCCTAAAAACAGGGATAGTGATTAAAGATCTGTCTGAAAGGTGCTCATTTTGATGATAAGCTTTTTTAGCCCTGCTCCACGCCTCTTCTAGTAAATGATAGCCCTCTTGTAAAGATAATGGAACATGTAGTTCTACAGAATCCTCCATGCTTTGCACCTCTCTTTGCAGCTCTGTCAGCCCACTCATTTGGTAAGAACCCCACATGCGAAGGTACCCAACAGAAGGTGACACAAATACCCCTTAAAGCTAAAACATGTATGGCATGATTGATCTCTAGTACAACTGTAGACATTTTCTTAGAACCTGTGGATTTTAATGCATAGAGTACCGATTTCGAATCAACGCATAGTAAAGTTTGAAATACATTCACCGGAAGATCAATAATATAATTAAGAGCCATTAAAATTGCTATTAGCTCAGCTGTGAATATCGAATGGTGTTTACCAGCATAATAACATTTTTCTATTTTAAGCGATGGTATTACAAAAGCTGAACCTGTTTCTTGATCATCTAGAAGTGAACCATCTGTAAATACTTTTAAATGATGATAATATTTATGATGAATATGAGATCGAAATTTAGAGACCATAATATTTTGATTTTCACTCTTTGCCATATTAATGTACTCTATGTCAAAATTTGCTTTGTTCATTTCCCATGAAGGATAAGCTAGAACTTTAGTTTGTGTGTCCATGGTATGTTGATTGATTCCAGACTTTTCAAAAAGGTCTGAAACATACGTACCAATTGGCTTTAAAGAAGATATTTGTTTTGCTCTTTTAGGAAAATTGATTTCTGTTTTTATTTTTACTTCCTCTGAAGTAAAATTTGTTGTGGTTTTGCTTCTGAGTACATATTTTGCACATGCCAATTGTCGGTATTCATCTAGGGGCAATTCTCCAATTTCATGATAAGTTCCAAGAGCCGGTGCATGAAAAGGTTCTCCGAGGGCAAGCCTGTATGCCTTACAGTCCATACTTTGTAACTTTTTGAGTGTTAGTGTGTTAGTGTGTGTGTGTGTGTGTGTGTGTGTGTGTGTGTGTGTGTGTGTTGTGTGTGTGTGTGTGTGTGTGTGTGTGTGTGTGTGTGTGTGTGTGCGTGCGCGTGTGTGTGTGTGTGTGTGTGTGTGTGAAGGAGTAGGAGAAACAGAGAGAGAGACAGAGAGAAAGAGTGAGTAAAAGACAGTCAGACACAGACAAAGAGAGAGAGAGACAGAGAGAGAGAGCAAGACACTCAGACAGACAAAGAGAGAGAGAGAGAGAGAGAGAGAGAGAGAGGAGAGAGAGAGAGAGAGAGAGAGGAGAAGAGAGAGAGAGAGAGAGAAGAGAGAGAGAGAGAGTTTGTTTCTTTTATTTCGAGGAGAATAAAGTAAGCGTTCATAATAATTATTATGCTTTTACATCCAGTCCCCTAGTGTATGCAGTTTTGTAATAGTCATCCGTTCCCACGAGAGAGAGAGAGCAGAATAGACTAGAATGGTAACATGTACTGACAGAAGGAGACAGGGAAGAGGGGGAGATAGACATAGAGAAGGTTTCGGGAGAAGATCTGAGGCAAGAGACAGGCAGGGGGCTGAAGAGAGAGAGAGAGAGAGAGATGAGAGAGAGAGAGAGAGAGAGAGAGAGAGAGACAGACAGACAGACAGACAGACAGACAGACAGACAGACAGACAGACAGACAGACAGACAGAAAGACAGACAGACAGACAGACAAAGAGACTCAGGAACTCAGGATTTTAATTGTAAGGCCACCGGCCTGAATACAAGGGGGTATTCATATTTGGCCAAAGAAACTGTAAACAAAACAGTACAAAAACAACATAGATAATGTTGGCATCATCATAAGTGATTTCCCAAAGAAACAGGAACTACCTCAACTTGTTATACACCGGCCAGTTATACCTAACAAAGTTCTCGGGTTTTCACACCACGAAACAATATAGACAGACAGACAGACAGACAAAAAGACAGAAACAGAGAGATAGAGGGACAGAGAGAGACAGATACAGAGAGAGACACACACAGACAGAGACAGAAACAGACAGAGACAGAGAGACAGAGAGAATGAATGAATCAATCATTTAATTAACGAACGAAAAAATAAACAAACGAACGAACGAATGGTCTTTGATACGCAAGGATAAGATATGTAGGCCAAACCTAGTCTTACAATCTTAAACATATTTGCACGGAGAGAGAGACAATGACAATGACAAATTCTTTTATTTCGAGGATAATGAATAAGCACAAATGTGCTATTTTACATCCAGTCCCCGCCCGTTAGGGATACATCTTAATAATAATAACCCAATACTTATACAGAGACAGAGAGAGAGAGAGAGAGAGAGAGAGTGAGAGAGAGGAGAGGAGAGAGAGAGAGAGAGAGAGAGTAAGCCAAACTATAGATCATAAAATTGAACACCTTCATATTGTAGAATAGTACACATAGTTGTTACACGTGGTAA
>CM054146.1:55359884-55369843 GCA_028751875.1 Rapana venosa
GTATGGATCTTGTGGTACCCCATAATTGATGCTTGTGTGTGGATGTGTTGGCTTTTCAGACACATGTTGCCTGTTTTCTAGATGGAAGCAAGTAGTTGTAAGGTTTAGAGAGAGAGGAGGAGAGGAGAGAGAGAGGAAGGAGGAAGGGGGAGAGAGAGAAGGAAGAGAGGAGAAGAGTAGACGCGACAGAGAAGATTCCAATGTAAATAAACTGAAAAAAAGAAAAAAGATAATAAAATAGAATGGAGCAGGAATTACCAAAAGAATACACACACCACACACACCACCACACAACACACACACGCAATAAACACACACACCACACGCACACACACACACACCCCACACCCACACAACACAACACGCACACCCACGCACATACAACCACACCACACGCACACCACACACACACACACAATACGCACGCCGCAAGACGCACACACGCACACACAAGAAAATTAAATTAAAAAAGGGCAAAAAAACTAGGCCCCAAATTTTTTAAAGCTCATTTGTTTCCCCGTCTTCTGGGTATAACGCAGCGTCGCAGTGCTACATGGCATGCCGCTTTGCAAGGGAATCAATTTCTTGCGTGCAGTTAAAAACCTGTCCCGTTTTTGGGAAAGGTAGGCCTTTTTGTGTGCCGTGGGAAGGGTGAAAAAATTTACCAAAGCATACCCGGGGACTGGTTGAAAAAAAATAAACAAAAAAGCACGTGAGTGCTTTTTCCCTTTTCCCTCGAAGTAAAGGAATAAATAAAAAATAATAATAATAAAATAATTAATTTTAAATAAAATTCATTTTAAAATAAATAAACTAAAATTCTTTTTATCTGTGTGTAGACGTTTTGATTGGAAACCCCCAAAGCGTGAAGGTAAAAATGGGAAAAGGGGGAAAAGGAGGGGGATGACAGAGAGGAGGAGACAGAGGGAAAACCCAGAGAGAGCAGAGAGAGAGACGAGGGGACAGAGAGAGAGCAGAAAGGCAGAGAGGACAGAGATAGTTAGAGAGAGAGACAGTGGAAGAAAAAGAGAGACACACAGGAGAAGAGAGAGCCACGAGACACCCACACACACACGTACACACACACACGTTATCTTTTATTGAAAACCTTTATCTTTGGTCTAATATCATTTGAGTGAGCAGACTTTAAAAATTAAAAAAAGAAAAAAAGAGAGACAGAGAGAGACAACAGAGAGAAAGAGAGAGACAGAGAGAAAAGAGAGAGAGAGAGAGGAGACACACACCACACACACCACACACACCACACACACCACACACACCACCCCAACACAAAACACACAAGAGACCGGAGAGAGATAGTAAAAAGAGAGAAAAATCAAATTTTTTATTTCCAGGAAAATGAATAAAGAGAGAGGAGAGAGACAGAGGAGGAGGGCAGAAAAACTCCACACACACACCCCACAACACACACACACACGCGCGCGCGCGCGCGCGCGCGCGCAGTTTTAAGCTGTATAAAGGGAGCAACGGGAAAAAAAGAAAAGTAGGTCGTAGGAAAGAAAAGGAGTCTGCGGCTTATTTTTCCCTGAAAGGTAAATCTGCCAATAACAGAGCGAAACAACGCGCAATTCAATGGGTTTTTGGGTTTTAGGGGAAAGAAGAAATGATCGGTTATACTCTTTTTTTTTTTTCCTCTAAATTTTCGGCCTAAAGTTATGAGGTCAAAAAAAAAAATTTTAAAAAAGATAGAATCTTTAAAATATTAAGCGGGGACCACAGAAAAATTAACTCGATTTCACGAATTTTTATCTCAAAGTCGATTTACTTAGTTATTCATGTACCCCTTTTGTCTGTTCGTTGCACTTTTTTTAAGATGTATATTATGTACACACAAGTCCTTCGGATGGACATAACGAGGCCCCCGTGCGAACGCATGCAAAACATCTTGGCACACGTTAAACCCTGTTCGCTGTTCAAAAGAGTAGGCCCATTTGTGCGGTGAAACAGATGAAAAAATTTTTTAGAAACCGTAAAACGATAAAAAAAAAATTAAAAATTTAAAAAAATGGCATGACGCTTTGATTTGTTGCTTTAAAAGATTCAGGCTATATAAATTCCTTTATTATTTTATTATTCCCAATGCATGTGGCAAGTAAAAAAAAAAAAAAAAAAAACAAAATTTACGGAGAAGAAAAAGGTGGAGAGGGAAGAGACAGACAGACAGAAAAAAAAAAAAAAACGGAGGCAAAAGTTTGAAACATTGAGACGGGCGAGAAGACAGAACAGAAACATAGACAGACACAGACAAAATTTAAAGAGACAGAGACAAACAGATAGATACGGAGAAAACAAAGTAAGGAAGAAGGAAAGAAAAGGGACGACGAAGATGGACAGACAGAGAGTTGGTTGATTGCTGAAAGAGAGAGACACAACAGCAGATAGACAGACAGACAACAGCGACAGACGAGACAAGCTACAATAGAACTATTCTTTGTGTCGTAAAAGAATTATGCAAATACATATCCAAAAACCTTTAAACATTACACGAGGGTTTTCCTTTTTGGGACAATGGGGGGGTGCAGCGTTTGTCTTCCATCTTGAAGATAGAGAGACTTTTCATTAGAAAAAATCGATCATATTTACGCTAAAACTGTTTTGCTTTTCGATGGCTTTGTATTATCTTTGATTTTCCGAAAGGCATTTTTTTGTACTTTTCTGTGTTTTTTCCAAGTCAGTGTTCTTGCATTAAAAAATTTCAGCTCAAATTTAGGCAAAAGGGTCTAAACTGAGATAGTATTGATTCATTTTTTGTGTTACGGGGGACTAATATAACATTCTGCTGGATTCTTCTCATTGTGGGATCCACTTTAACGAAAAGTTGACAGATTGGCAAATGGGAGCAAAGCATGACAGTGGTTTTACAGCATAGATGTTCCCTTTTTCTGCCTATGAGGGCTTTAGCATGTTGCAAAATGCATGCTGGGGAAAACTTTAAAAGAAAATACAAAATTTGGTTTTTCCTTTAATGATGTTAAATCTTTTTTTATTTATGATGTATCAAAAGCCATAATTACAAGAATATAGAAAAAGTTGTTCACTTATTACAGGTTTAAACCAAGCTTTTGATTAAAATTTTCAAAATCCGCACGTGTATCTGTGGCGAAATTTTTTACCAATGCTCACGTTCTTTTACTGTCCGATCAAAAACTTTTTTCCCCTTTCCCAGTCCGTTGCTTAGGCAAATCTTAAGAAACCCCTTTAAAGAAAGTATTGTTTGTCCTAATCATTGTCCCTTTTTCGTACCTTAAAAACTTGTCTTTTATTTAGTTGTGAAATTTCAAAGTTAGTGTTTTGAGCTTTTATTTTTCTTTTCAAAGTTTTTTTTTACGCTTTATCTTATTAATATTTGTTAATTGTCAATGATTAGCTATATGCTCCCCCACAACACTCACACACCCCACACCGCCCACACGCCCACAACCACCAACACCCCACACACCCCCCAACTTTTCCCTTGAAAACACTGTTTTTAAGGGCGTTAAATGAAAAAATACTATACTACACAAGAAAAGCAACCCCTGGCGGCCACGGAAAAAAAGTAAGGAAAACACAACACACAATGCGCCGGTTTACAAAAGAAACATGAGGATGCAACTCATTATTTCCACAAAGGCCTCCAGGCATGCAACTATTTTTTCACACAAAGGACCCTGCAGGCACCAACATCATTATCTTCACACAAAGGGGAAAATTTCAGGATCCAAATATTATTCAACAAAAAAACCACCCCGGTCCAAAATTTCTTCACACAAAAAAGGGCATGAGGTATCAGCTCATTTCTTCACCAAAGGACCCTCGGTAATTCAACATCATTATCTTCACACACCAAAACCCTCAGGCTTCAACAAAAATTTTTTTCACACAAAGAACCGTACAGGATTCAAAATATTATCTTACACACTGACCATCTGCATTCAACATCAATATCTTCGCACAAAGAACCCTCAGGCATTCAAAATATTATTTCACACAAAGAACCCCCAAAGGGATTCAAACATTTTCTTCCCAAAGACTATGATGCTTCAAAATAATTTTTTCCACAAAAAAAACCCCGGCATTCCACATTTATCTTTCCCCAAAAAAATGATGCATCAAATATTTCTTCAACAAAGGATCTAGGCATTCCACATCTATCTTTACAAAAAGACAATGCATGATCAAAATAATTATTTCACAAAGGACCTCCACCATTTTACATCATTATCTGTACCAAGGCACCCTCCTATATTCAGTTTATCTTTCTCAAAAGGCCTGATGCATCAAAATAATTTCTTCACCAACGACCCCACATCCAAGCATCCAAAATCATTATTTATACCCCCTTCGCCCCCACCCCCCCAAACTCTTCGCTGACAATATTTTTCCCCCTCTCTCGGGGCAGTAGACTGGGGATGTTGGGGGGGGGAGAAGGGGGGAAGGGGGAGGGGGAGGAGGGGGAAGGGGGGGGGGGAGAGAGGGGAAGGGTGGGAAGTGAAAGGGGGAAAATCCTGAAAAAACTTTTAAAAAAATGGGAGGTAAAGGGGAAATTTGGAAGGGGGAAGGGGGGGGAGGGGGTGTTGAAGGTGTGATGTTGTCAAACATGAAGAGAGTAAAAATGGCACAAATAAGGAAAGGTGGGGAGGGAAGGGGTGGGGGACGGTTTGCTTTTTGGTTAGGGTTGACTTTGGGGTTGATGGCCCGGGGTTTAAGTTCGAGTTCGACCCCCCACTGAATTTTTTCATGAAAAGGTTAAAAAACCCTTTGCCCTTTTACATCTGTATGATGTCAGTTTGTCCATTTCAAAGGTAGCCACATTTCCCACTTCGGGGATGTGTTAATCAGGGCGGTTTATGCCCTTTGGGGTTTTTTGTGGGGGTTTTTTTTTGTTTCCGTTCCCATCGGCACGCAATGGGCCTTTCAAAAGGTGGGGGGGGGTTTTAAACAATTTGCAAATGGTTTTTCGTGCATTTATTTTTCATGGGGTCTTGGTTTTGGCCCCGTTTAGGGACTTTTAGGGGTTAGAGTTGTTTTTGGGTTTTAAAATCCCGGGGGAAGGAAAATCCCCTCAAAAAAGGGATCTTGCATGGTGATACCTCGAAAAATTTGGGGGGGGCAAGGTGTGAAACAAAAGCTCTAACCACTAGGCTATCCCACCCCCACTTAGTAAAAAGAAACAAAGACTACATGAGGGAGTGTGTGTGTATGAGGGGGGATGGGGAAGATGCGTTCGTGTGTTTAGGTGTATGTGTGTATGCGTGCATATATGCATGCAAGCATGCATGCTTAAGTGTATGATGTTGCAGTTTACATCCCTACGGTGTACGCATGCTGCATGTGGCTTATGTGCGTGTTTGGCGGAAGGAAAAAGGAAAATTTTTATAAACCCCTTTGCTATACAATTTGGCCATAAGGGAGAATGGAGGGTAGGGGGGGAGGAGGTGGTTTTTGAAAGGGAGGGGGGGAGGGAGGTGATTTTTCTTCAGGAGAGGGGAGGAGAGGAGGACATAGTAGGGAGAGAGGGGGGCCTGGTTCGTTTGTTTGGGTTTTGTTTCTACATGGAGATGAGACAACCCGTTTGTATTCACAGCATCCACGCTGAGTTTTTCTTCTTCAGAGATGTCAGTGGCATTACATGGGGTGTGTGAATGAATGAAGCAACTCTCTGCAGGCAGGCAGGCAGGCAGGCAGGCATTGGCTGCTAGGCCTTGTAAGCAGGTCTCTTTTTCTTCACTTGGAACTTTCCCTTGAAACGTGCAGAGAAAGTGCATAAGAAGAAGAACGAAACATAGAGAAAGTTTTAGAGGGGATTGAGACAGAAAAGACAGCAGACAGACAGTCGGGACAGATAGGGTGAGGAACACAGAGAGATGACAGACAGACCTATGATACACACAGAACTTTTTATTTAATTTCTAGGGTAATAAAAAAGCAATCATGTGCTTTTTTTACATCCAAACTCCATGTGTATGTGGTTTTGCACATTGATATACTCTTTCATAAAGTGGAACAGGTCTTAACATGTATGTAAGATGTTCTGCATGTGTTTTTACTTGTTGGCTTTGGTTTACAGTCTCATTTGAAGGACTTTGGGGGGGGGAGGAGTGGTGGGCAGAAGTGGCATCAGGACTGATGTTAACTCCAGGTGAAAAACCCCCTTAAACGGGATTTGAACCCAGGTCGGCAGACCAAGAGTAAAATGCTCAACACTCTAACTACCAGGCTATTCCATCTACCTACAGAGAAACAACCAGACAGACAGAGATGGTGGTTGGTGGTTCAAAGAAAGAGAGACAGACAAACAGCCAGGCAGACAGACACAGATAGTGGTTGATGGTAGAAAGAGAAAGAAACAGACATATAGACAAACAAACAAGGGTCACACAAAGAAGACAGACAGAGACGGGAAAAGAGACATAAAGACACAGTACAGGAAGCAGCCAACTGATACACAGCTCCATCCAGGCATCAGAACCATTATCTTTACACAAAGGACCATCCAGGCATCAAAACCATTATCTTCACATAAAGGACCATCCAGGCATCAAAACCAGTATCTTTACACAAAGAACCATGCAGGCATCAAAATCATTATCTTCACACAAAGGACCATCCAGGCATCAAAACCAGTATCTTTACACAAAGAACCATGCAGGCATCAAAACCATTATTTTCACACAAAGGACCATGCAGGCATCAAAACCATTATCTTCACACACAGGACCATCCAGGCATTCAACATCATCATGTCCACACAAAGAACCATCCATCCAAGCATTCGACATCATTATCTTCACACAAACGACCATCCATCTAGGCATTCAACATCATTATCTTCACATAAAGGACAAAGCATGCATCAAAATAATTATCTTTACACAAGTGATCCTCCATCCAGGCATTCAACATAATTATCTTCAAAGCACCATGCATGCATCAAAATATTTATATTCACACAAAGGACCCTCCAGGCATCCGACATCATTATCTTCACACAAAGGACCATGCAGGCATCCAACATCATTATCTTCACACAAAAGGCAATGCATGCATCAAAATAATTATCTTCACACAAAGGACCCTCCATCCAGGAATCCCACATCATTATCTTTACACAAGGCAGCCTCCATATATTCAAGATCATTATCTTTACTTAAAGGACCATGCATGCATCAAAATAATTATCTTCACACACAGGACCCTCCATCTAAGCATCCAACATCATTATCTTCACACAAAGGACCCCTTTATCCAAGCAGTCAACGTTTATTATCTTCATACCCTTTCGCCTCACCACCCACACACACTCTTCAGCATGACAATATTTCCCTCTCTGCTCGGGGCAGTAGACTGGGATGTTGGGAGGAGGGGGGAGAAAGGGAGGGGAGGGGGAGGGGGAGGAGGGGAAGAGGGAGGGAGGGAGAGAGGGGAAAGGGTGGGAACGTGAAGGGAAACTCCTGAAAAGCTTTCAAACACTGGAGGGAAAGGAGGAAATTTAGGAATGGGGGAGAAGGGGAGGAGGGTGGGTTTAAGTGTTGTTTATGTTGTCAATCCATGAAGAGGTAAAACATGGCACAAATAAGGGATGGTGGGGAGGGAAGGGGGGGGGAGTACAGGATAGCATCGTGGTTAGAGTGTTGGCCCTTGGGATCTGATGGCTCCAGTTTTAAGTTCGAGTTCGACCCACCACTAGAAAATTTTTCACGAATTTTTTAAAAACCTGTTCTGCCTTTCACATCCCTACGCCAAATTTGCCACCATTAAGGTGCCACATTCCGACTTCGTGGGGATGATGTCTAATCAGGACAAGAGTTCATGCTTTTTGGGGGTTTTTTTTGTTATCCATTCCCCATGGGCATGCAATGGATACTCTTCCAAAAGGTTTGGGATGGGTTTTAACACAATGTGCAAAATGTCTTTATGAGTTCGTACACGGGGCCTCGGTTTACAGTCTCACCTGAAGGATCTTCTGGGGTTGGAGTCAGTAGTGACGTTAACTCCAGAGGGAAAGTCCCCTAAAAGGTGTCTTGGTAGTGACCGAACTTAGGGTGACAGTCGTGAACTCAATCTTAACACTAGGCTATCCCACTCATAATAAAAGGGATAAAAGATACATACAAGTGCAATGTGTGTGTGAGGGAAGAGGAAGATGCGTGTAAGGTTTGTTTTGTTTGTGTGTTTATGCATGCTACGTGCTATTTTATGTGTGTGTGTAGTGCGTTATATCCATGTAGGTTTTTTGTACGTGTTTGCGGAAAGGAAAAGGGAAAGGGTATCAACTCCTAATATACAAAAGCAGGGAGAAAGGAGGATGGAGGGGGGGGGGGGGGGGGGGGAGGACGTGGGTTTAAAGGGGGGAGGGGAGAGGGGGGGGGGGTGGGGGTGTTGCAGGGGGGGGGGGGGTGGGGGGGTAGGGAGGGGGGAGGGGGAGGGGTTCGTTGTTGGGTTTTTTTGTGGAGGGGCGGTTGTATTAGCATATGGGTTTTTTTCGGTGTTGGCGAAATGGGGGGTGTGAAAGAAAACTCCTGCAGCAGGCGGGGAAGGGTGGGGGGGGGGGGGGGGGGGGTTTTGGGGGGGGGGGGGGATGAGGGGGTGGTGTGTGGGTTATCAGTAGAGTAGTGTTGGGGGAAAAGGGGAGGGTATGCTCTGCTCAGGCTGGGGGAGGGGATGGAGGGGGGGGGGGGGGGGGGGGGGAAGGAGGTGGTGTTTTATCAAAAGGGAGGGGGGGGTGATGTTTTTAGGAGAGGGGGGACGTAGTAGGAGAGAGGGGAGGGGGATCGTTTGTTTGGGTTTTGTTTCTAGGTGGAGAGGAGACAGCCCGTTTGTATTCCCAGCATCCACACTGAGGTTTTTCTTCTTCAGAGATGTCAGTGGCATTACATGGGGTGTGTGAATGAATGAAGCAACTCTCTGCAGGCAGGCAGGCAGGCAATGGCTGCTAGGCCTTGTAAGCAGGTCTCCTTTTCTTCACTTGGAACTTTCCCTGAAACGTGCAGAGAAAGTGCAAAGAAGAAGAACGAAACATGGAGAAAGTTTTTAGAGAGATTGAGACAGACAGACAGACAGACAGACAGACAGTCAGACAGGGGGAGGAACACAGAGAGAGACAGACAGACCTATGATACACACAGAACTTTTTATTTAATTTCTAGGATAATAAAAAAGCAATCATGTGCTTTTTTACATGCAAACCCCATGCGTTTGCAGGGTTTGCGGTTTTGCACACTTTGTCATCTGTTCCCACCTGCACACATTGATATACTCTTTCATAAAGTGGAACAGGTCTAAACATGTGTGTAAGATATTCTGCAGGTGTTCTTACTTTGGGGCTTTGGTTTACAGTCTCATTTGAAGGACTTTAGCAGGGGGGGGGGGGGGGGAGTGGTGGGCAGAAGTGGCGTCAGGACTGATGTTAACTCCAGGTGAAAAATCCATTTAAACGGGATTTGAACCCAGGTCGGCAGACCAAGAGCAAAATGCTCAACACTCTAACTACTAGGCTATTCCATCTACCTAGAGAGAAACAACCAGACAGACAGAGATGGTGGTTGGTGGTTCAAAGAAAGAGAGACAGACAAACAGCCAGGCAGACAGACACAGATAGTGGTTGATGGTAGAAAGAGAAAGAAACAGACATATAGACAAACAAACAAGGGTCACACAAAGAAGACAGACATAGATGGAAAAAGAGACATAAAGACACAGTACAGGAAGCAGCCAACTGATACACAGCACCATCCAGGCATCAAAACCATTATCTTTATACACAGCTCCATCCAGGCATCAAAACCATTATCTTTATACACAGCTCCATCCAGGCATCAAAACCATTATCTTTATACACAGCTCCATCCAGGCATCAAAACCATTATCTTTATACACAGCTCCATCCAGGCATCAAAACCATTTTTCTTTATTTCACAGCTTATCCAGGCATCAAAACCCTTATCTTTATACACAGC
>CM054146.1:55370343-55377843 GCA_028751875.1 Rapana venosa
AATAAGGACAAATATAGAACCTCAAAAACAAACATAAAGCACAAAGCAGCAAGTATAAACCAGATATAAATGCAAACACGAAATAATCTTAACAAGGAAATAAACAGAAATGCAAGCACATAACACACACGTTTAAATCAAACATAAATAAAAATAGGGAAAAGTGTGCTGTTAACATAAAAATAGAATTATGATAGATACAATAACAGGAACAAAAAGAGATTAACACAACAAATCAAACCACAACAACAAGCAAAACAGAACAACAAGTGTACAAATCATTATTTTAAAAAAGCAGCTAAAACTGTACAAGCCAACAGGACCACAAGGAAAGATATGGGAAAAGGCTTAAAGAAGAACAGACAAAAGAAAAACATTAAAGCTGACCAGAATCGGACAGAGAATTAAGCATGAAAAACAGAGTAAAGAGCAAATATAAGCAAAATCAGAAAACGAAAACCACAGCAAACAAGAAACAACATCCAAAAAATAACAGAAAACAAAAAAAGAACTAAAGAGATTCGTCATTAGTGTCAAACGTGTACAAGTGCTTTAGAAAACTACATACGCATCCAAACGTAAAACAACCTGATATTTCTATAGCAGAAACATCGGTATACTAGTAGTTATCTTTCCAGCTATTTCACAAGACTTATGTAAACAACATCACTTCCTGTATTATTATTATCATTACATTTTCACCAGAATTGAAATCAAACGTTACATTTTCAACAGCATTTATATACCCCTCAAAATTGTTAATACTTTTTTCTACCATTTCAAACATTATTATTATTATTATACTAAGTTGTATCACAAGGGTCTTTCGCCTAGGAAAATATTACTGAACATTAACATTAACTTTGGACATAAAGACGTTCATGAAATAACACATTTTCACGATAGAAATGCAAAAGAACTGACACACACACACACTAACAACAAAAAATCCATATTCAAAATCCCAGCATTGCACCAGATTGAACAGAACTAGCAAAAAAACCATCGCCACGTACATTACTTAATACTTGCCACACAAAACATACACACCCTCCAAAACTAAATACACATTAAAATATTACACATCTCCGCTATCACAAAATCCACACATCGCAATAAAAAACCCCACATACACCAAAACTAACTTCGCAACCAGAAACAAACTCACCAAAACAAACTTACAACCTCACAACCAGAAAAACCAACAACAACAAAAAAAGACCAACAAACATGGCGGCTACAGAACAAAACACCCCCACCCAAACCACCACCAACACGACGAACACCACCTCCCCAACCAAGATACCGGGCAGTGCCGAGTCTACTCTGCCGAGGAGCACGGAGAAGGCCCCAGGAGCTCCTGCAGACAGCATGGCCATACCCTGGAACTTCACGCTGAACGTGAACCTTCAGGAGGGGGCAGTGCAACAGCTGGACTTTCTCCAAGAGGTCTTCTCCCAACCAGCCTTGGACGATGAGAAGGTGAGTGGTTTTTTGCGAGGGACTGGAGTAGGGGTGTGGTTGGGTGAGGTGGGGTGGGAGTGGAGTGGAAGTGGGGTGGGAGTGGGGTGGGGAGTGGGGTGGGGTTAGGGTGGGGGGTAGGGTGGAGTGGGGGTGGGGGTGGGGGTGGAGTGGGGTGGGGTGGGAGTAGGGTGGGGTGGGGTGGGGTGGGAGGGGTTTGGGGTTGGGTGGGGTGGGGTTTGGTGGGGTGGGGTGGCGTGGAGTAGGGTGGGGTAGGGTGGAGTGGAGTAGGGTGGAGTGGGGTAGGGTGGGGTGGGGTGGGGTAGGGTGGGGTGGGGTAGGGTGGGGTGGAGTGGGGTAGGGTGGAGTGGGGTTGGAGTGGGGGTGGGTTGGGGGGTAGGGTGAGGGGGGTGGAGTGGGGTGGGTGGGGTGGTGTAGGGTGGAGTAGGGTGGGGTAGGTTAGGGTGGAGTGGGTAGGGTGGGGTGGGGTGGGGTAGGGTGGAGATGGGTGGGGATGGAGGTGGGGTGGGAGTGGGGTGGGGATGGGGTAGGGTGGGGTAGGGTGGGTTGGGTTAGGATAGAGGGGAGTGGAGAAGAGTGGGGTAGGTTAGGATGGAGTGGAGTAGAGTGGGGTAGGGTGGAGTGAAATGGCGTGGGATGGAATAGGTTTTAGGCTGGGTTGGACTATGTTTTGGGTTCGGGTGTGTTTTTGGTCGAGTTGGGGTTTAGGTTGGGCTGGGTTGAAATTGTTTGCGATTGGTTGGGGTTTAGGTGAAGTTAGGTTGAATGTTGGGTGGGGTTGAGTTGAATTGGGCTAGTTTGTGTTTTGCGGTGGGCTGGGTTTGGGTTGGTTTGGGTTCTTTGAAGTTGGGCTGGATTTTGGAATTTTTGTGTTACGTCGGGTTGAATTCTGGATTGGGTTGTATTTTAAGTTGAGTCAGATTTTTATTTGATTGTGTTTTAGGCTGGGTTGAGTTGTGTTTTAGGTTTGGTTGAGTTGTTTTCTAGGTTGGGTTGAGTTGTCTTTTAGGTTGGGTTTAGTTGGGTTTTAGGTTGGGTTGAGTTGTGTTTTAGGTTGGGTTTGATTTGTATTTTTGGGTTGGGTTGAGTTGTGTTTTGGGTTGGGTTGAGTTGTGTTTTAGGTTGGGTTGAGAAGTTGGGTTGAGTTGGGTTTTAGGTTGGGTTGAGTTGTGTTGTAGGTTGGGTTGAGTTGGGTTGTAGGTTGGGTTGAGTTGTGTTGTTAGGTTGGGTTGAGTTGTGTTCTGGGTCGGGTTGAGTTGTGTTCTAGGTTGGGTTGAGTTGTGTTTTAGTGGTTGTAGGGTTGATGTTGGGGTTAGGTTGTGTTTTAGGTTGGATGGGCTTGGGGTTGGACTGGTTGTTTGTGTTGGCTCTGTTCTGGTTTTCTAATTATTTTGCTTCGGCTTTTCTTTCGATGGAAGCGTGCGGAATTGGTGTGTATTGTATTGTATCGTCTTGTATTTATTGCATTGTATGGTGATGTATTGTTATATTGTTAGTAGTGTATTGTTTGTATAGTTGTTTATATCTTTTGTATTGCTCTGTACCACATCGTATTGTAAAGTTTTGAATCATATCGTAGCCTAATCTAGTCTTGTCTGGTCTTGCTTTGTCTAGTTATATTGTATTGTGCGTATATTGCAGGCTAGTGTAGTGTAGTGTAGTGTAGTGCCGTCAGCGCCTGGGGTTTATCACAGTTCTTGAATAAACCATTGACGCTGGGGGCAACAGCAAAGTGAGAAGCTGTATGACCAGTGGCTTTCTTTCCCACTCATGGAATTCCACTTTACAGCTTAGTCTTTAGTGACTGACTATGACTCTCTGACTAGGAGGCTTGACTTGCACAGTCCTGATGTGCTGCAGCCCTGGGGGCTGGTTGGCCTTTGGAGAGCATCTCCAACGCTGACTGTCCTTATGCCCACTTGGCCGAGAGAGTGGGGATGTACTGTGGGCAAGGCATCTCCACTATAATCAAATTTCTGCCCAATTTCCGAAACAGCAGCTGCCTCCTCTGCTGTTTTGGAGGTCATCGTCGAACACTACGGACTAACATAGTGTAGTGTAGTGTGGTGTGGTGTGGTGTGGTGTTGTGTGGTGTGGTGTTGTGTGGTGTGGTGTGTGGTGCGGTGTGGTGTGGTGTGGTGTGGTGTAGTGTGGTGTGGTGTGGTGTGGTGTAGTGTAGTGTGTAGTGTAGCGTTGTGTAGTGTATCGTAGTGTAGTGTAGTGTAGTGTACTGTACTGCACTGTACTGTACTGCTGTTAAGTGTAGTTTAGTGCAGTGCAGTGTAGTGTAGTATAGCGTAACGTAGCGTAGTGCGTGTAGTGCAGTGCAGTGCAGTGTAGTGCAATGTATTTCAAAGACCCTTTTTTCGTTTCCATTGTGAAGAAATAAAGACCAAAATGTGGAGAATGGAGAAAGAAGAAAGGAAAGAAGCAGAGGAAAGAATAACAAAGAAAGAAAGAGAAGAAGGACAATACAACAATTCGGGTTAATTCGAAGGAAGCCAAGTTCGATCAGTTCTTTCCTGATTTGATTCCTGTTTGCTTGTTCGTTTGTTTGTTTGTTGGTTGGTTTATTTGTATAGTATGAGGTTTTTATATTTCATTTATCTGTCTGGCTGCTCTGTATGTGAGTGTGTGTGCGTGTGTGTGTGTGTGTGTGTGTGTGTGTGTGTGTGTGTGTGTGTGTGTGTGTGTGTGTGTGTGTGTGTGTGTGTGTGATGAGTGTGTGTGTGTGAATGAGTGTGTGTGTGTGTGTGTGTGAGTGTGTGTGTGTGTGCGTGTGTGTCTGTCTGGCGTCTGTTTGTGTGTGTGTGTGTCTCTCTCACTTACTCTCACTCTTCAGTGTGTGTGTGTGTGTGTGTGTGTGTGTGTGTGTGTGTGTGTGTGTGTGTGTGTGTGTGTGTGTGTGTGTGTGTGTGTGTGTGTGTGTGTGTGTGTGTGTGTGTGCGCGGTGTGTGTGTGTGTGTGTGTGTGTGTGTGTGTGTGTGTGTGTGCGTGCGTGTGCGTGTGTGTGTGTGTGTGTGTGTGTGTGTGTGTGTGCGTGTGTGTGTGTGTGTGTGTGTGTGCGCGCGCGTTTGTGTGTGCACGCACGCTGCTCCTTTATTTACTTTCGAGGGATTTTAGTGGTGTTTCTTTACTTTTGAAAGAGGGGGGAGGGGGTGATGACCCATTTTCCTCTTTGTTTGTATGCTTTATTTAAATCACCCCCCCCCCCCCCCCTTCCTCCCCCATGTTTTCAGAAAGTACAAAGGGAGTGTTGAAATCAAGCTCAAATATTTCGAAACAAATATTTCGAAAGCGTAATTTTTTATATCTTTATCTCACAGATCAGAGAGATGGAGGGAGGGAGAGAGAGAGGGATTAATAAAAGAGAAGGTAGAAGGCATAGGGGATAAGTGAAAGAAAGGGTTAGCAATAGTGATGACAATAGAACAGAAAGGAAGAAAATAGAAAGAAGAAGAAAGAAAGAAAGAAAAAAGAAAGAAAAGAAAGAAAAAGAAAGAAAAGAAAGAAAGAAAAGAAAGAAAGAAAGAAAGAAGGAAGGAAGGAAGAAAGGAAGAAAGAAAGAAAGAAAGAAAGAAAGAAAGAAAGAAAGAAAGGAAGAAAAAAAGAAAGAAAGAAAGAGAGAAAGAAAAAAGGGAATCAAAGAAACAAAGAAACAACAACAGGAAAACGAATAAGAAAACAAAGGAAAGAAAAAAAGAAAGAAGAAGAAGAAGAAGAAGAAGAAGAAGAAGAAGAAGAAGAAGAAGAAGAAGAAGAAGAAGAAGAAGAAGAAGAAGAACAACAACAACAACAACAACAACAACAACATCATGATGATGATGATGATGATGATGATGATGATGATGATGATGATGATGATGATGATGATGATGATGATGATGAAGAAGAAGAAGAAGAAGAAAGAAGAAGAAGAAGAAGAAGAAGAAGAAGAAGAAGAAGAAGAAGAAGAAGACAGACAGACAGACGGACGGACGGACGGACGGACAGACAGACAGACTCACAGGCAAACAGACGGACAGACAGACTCACAGGCAAACAGACTGACACATACACACACACACACACATTCACACACACACACACACGCACACACACACACACACACACACACACACACACACACAGACGCACACACAGGTACACAGACACACAGCCAGATACAGAGAAAGCACAATGTTCCATTAAATAAGAAAAAGAAGAGGACAGAGAAGGAGGGAGAGAAGGATGGATTGTGACAGAGAAGGAAGTCCCAGCAAAAGACACTGCCCGGAGTGCCACGTGTGTAGTGGTGCTCCTCCTCAGTACATCTCGTCTGACTGACACATTGAGACTGGTTGGGAGAAAGACAGAAAGAAAAGAAAGAAAGAAAGATAGATAGAAAGAAGAAAGAAAGAAAGAAAGAAAGAAAAGAAAGAAAGAAAAAAGAAAGAAAGAAAGAAAGAAAGAAGAAGAAGAGAGAGAGGGAGGGAGGGAGGGAGGAGGGAGGAAGAGGAAGGAAGGAAGGAAGGGAGGACGGAAGGAAGGAAGGAAGAGAGGGAGGGAGGAAGGAAGGAAGGAAAGAAGAAAGGGAGGAAGGAAGGAAAGAAGGAAGGAAGGGAGGAAGGAAGAAAGAAAGAAAGAAAGAAAGATAGATAGATAGAAAGATAGAAAGAAAGAATTAGAAAGAAAGATAGAAAGAAAGAAAGAAAGAAAGAACAAAAAGAAAACAAAGAAGAAGAACGACGACATGGATGATAATGACGAAGACGCAGGGTAGGATGACTAAGTGAGAAGAAGGAGGTGGAGGAGGAGGAGAAGGAGGGGGGAAGAAGAAGAACAAGAAAAGAAGAACAAGAAGAACAAGAACAAGAAGAACAAGAACAAGAAGAACAAGAACAAGAAGAACAAGGAGGAGGAGGAGGACAATGAGGACGAGGACTATGATGATAACGAGGAGGAGGAGGACGAGGACTATGATGATAATGAGGAAGAGGACGAGGACGAGGACTATGATGATAATGAGGAGGAGGACTATGATGATAATGAGGAGGAGGAGGACGAGGACGAGGACTATGATGATAACGAGGAGGACGAGGACTATGATGATAATGAGGAGGAGGACGAGGACGAGGACTATGATGATAATGAGGAGGAGGACTATGATGATAATGAGGAGGAGGACGAGGAGGACGAGGACGAGGACTATGATGATAATGAGGAGGAGGAGGACGAGGACTATGATGATAATGAGGAGGAGGACGAGGACGAGGACTATGATGATAATGAGGAGGACGAGGACGAGGACTATGATGATAATGAGGAGGAGGAGGACAAGGACTATGATGATAATGAGGAGGAGGACGATGACTATGATGATAATGAGGAAGAGGACGAGGACTATGATGATAATGAGGAGGAGGACGACGACGACGAGGACTATGATGATAATGAGGAGGAGGACGACGAGGAGGACGAGGACTATGATGATAATGAGGAGGAGGACGAGGACTATGATGATAATGAGGAGGAGGAGGAGACTATGATGATAATGAGGAGGAGGACGAGGAGGAGGAGGAGGAAGAAGAAGAAGAAGAAGAAGAAGAAGAAGAAGAAGAACAACAACAACAACAACAACAACAACAAGAACAAGAAGAGGAGGACTATGATGATAATGAGGAGGAGGAGGAAGAAGAAGAAGAAGAAGAGGAGGAGGAGGAGGAGGACTAGGAGGAGGAGGAGGAGGAGGAGGTGGAGGAGAAGGAGGAGGATAAGAAGAGGAGGAAAATATACAGACGAAAAGACAGGCAGATATACATACATACATATTTATATATATATATATATATATATATATATATATATATATATATATATATATATATATATATATATATATATATATATATATACATGCATGCATAATACATACATACATACATACAAACGGAAAACACACATACAGACAGGTAAAAAGAAAGCATCTTGTTCCATTAATGGAAAAAGAAGAAGGATTGCAAGGGAGAAGAGGAGGAG
>CM054146.1:55380343-55385343 GCA_028751875.1 Rapana venosa
GAGAGAGAGGAGGGAGAGAGAGAGGGGAGAGATCAGGGAGAGAAAAGGGAGAGAGAGAGACAAATCAATAACTGCAGCAGAAGACATCGAAGCAATAATTAGTTGATAGAAAAGGGGAGAACGTGAGAGAGAGAGAGAGAGAGAGAGAGAGAGAGAGAGAGAGAGAGAGAAAGAAAACGGGGGAGAGAGAGGGGGAGGAGAGGGGGGAGAGAGGGTGGAGATGGAGGGAGGGGAAAAAGAGAGAGGAGAGAGAGTGTGTGTGTGGGAGACAGAGGGAGGAAGAGAGAGTGAGAGAGAGGAGAAGAGGACAGAGTGAGAGAGAGAAGGAAGAGAGTGAGAGAGAGAGAAGGAAGAGAGAGAGAGAGAGAGAGAAGAAGGAGAGAGAGAGAAGGAAGGAAGAGAGAGAGGAAGAGAGAGAGAGAGAGAGAGAGGAGAGAGGAGAGAGAAGAGAAGAGAGAGAGAGAGAGAGAGAGAGAGAGAGAGAGAGAGAGAGAGAGAGAGACGGAGAGAGAAGGGAGAAGGCTGGAGGAAGTCAGGGGAGAAAGATGATCTGGATTCCTTCAGAGCCGGTCTTAAGCCAAAGCTGTAGTGGGGATTGAGGACGAGAGATGTGTGGCCACTGTGAAGAGCTCTTACCCTGAGAAAGATAGGATGGCAATGTGAGAGGTACATTGAGCCTTATGAGAGAGAGAGAGTTGTGTGTGTATGTGTGTGTGTGTGTGTGAAAGAGAGACAGATAGATAGAGAGAGATAGAGAGATGAAGAGAGAGAGCGAGAGAGATGGAGAGAGGTAGAAAGACAGACAGAGGGGAGAGAGAGAGAGAGTGGGGAGAGAGGAGGATGGAGAGAGGGTGAGAGAGTGAGAGAGAGAGACAGAGGGAAGAAAGAGAGACAGAGGGGGGAGAGAGAGCTAGAGAGTGGGGAGAGAGGGGGATGGAGAGAGAGGGGGGAATAGCAAGAGAGGTAGATTTAGTCATATAAGTGTGTGTGTCTGTGTGTCTGTGTCTATGTCTATGTGTGTATGTGTGCGAGAGGATAGGATGAGAGAGATTAAGCCATCTGAGAGTTGGGGTGTATGTGTGTGTGCTGTAAGTGTGCGTGTTTGTGTGTTTGTATATGTTAGAAAGATACATACACATATACACGCATACACACCACACACACACAACACACAACACACAACCACACACACACACACACACACACACACACACACACACACACACACACACACAGTGAAAGCGAAATACAAACAAATGAAGAACTACAGCAGAAGACACTGAAGCAATAACTAGTCGTTACAAAGGGGAGAGACAGAGACAGAGAGGGGGAGAGAGAAGGGAGAAAGACGGGAGAAGGCAGGGGAGAAAGAGGACATGAATGCCTTCAGAGCCGGTCTTTAGCCAAAGCTGTAGTGGGGATTCAGGACGAGAGGTGTGTGGTCACTGTGAAGAGCTCTTACTCTGAGAAAGCGAGACAGAGAGAGAGGGGGGAGGAGATAGGATGAGAGGTAGATTTAGCCATCTGATTATAAGCAGCGGTGTGTGTGGTGGGGGGGGGGGGGGGGGGGAGGTGAGGAGGTTGTGTGTGTGCGTGTTTGAGTGTGTGTGCATGTGTCTGTGTGATTCAGTTTCAGAGTCAGATTCAGAATATTTTATTGTCATTTTAGTCATGTAGACTTTTTTGACACAACAAAAAACATCAGTTATAATTATCTATTTTGGCTAAAAGTGATGTACACTAAAAACATGTTGCATTCTACTTCTCTTTTTCTCTTTTTTCAAAACACTCATACACATATCTGATGATATCTGCTTGATATATATCAACTGTGATTATGTCACTTAATTTATGTACATAGTTTTTGCGTTCTTTGTCTTTCGTTTTGATTTTTAATAATAAATTATTTCTGAGTTCATCATATAAAATACATTCATCGAATAAATGAAATTCATCTTCTATTTTGTTACAGTATCTACATTTTCTGTCCCCTCTGGATATATTTTGGTGCCTCCCTTTCTCTATCATTAAACTGTGAGAGCTTGTGCAAAATTTACAATACGTTTTCTTATGGGTTTTGTTTTCATAGTTTATTAAATATGGTTCCAGCCTGTATTCTTTGGTAGCATAATCATAAAATTTTAGTTTTGCAAACTCTTTCTTCTGGTAGATCCAAAATGTTTTACATATCCTTAATCTTTCTTCTAACAGCATAACTCAACCGCTGAACATTAAGAGTACTTTGGTCCTTCCAGACATGTTTGAATCCAATTGTGTACAAAATATTTTTCACCGTGTTGATCCATTTATCATAATTATGTATTCGTCTGATACATATAGTCATATACTATTCTGATATAAGAGTCTGGTTTTGATTCTGTCAAATGAATCCAAAAGGATATTATCTGGCATATGATTTTAAGGGTCAGTGGAAATCTTCCTAATTCACCCAAAGTGGGTAGTACTAATGCTTTTTTATGAACGCCTAGTAATTGTTTACAAAATTTTACATGAAAATTATCACACAAAAACTGATTGGATAAGCATGCCTTGAACAGTTTATTAATACGAAATGTGTGTGCCTATGTGTGTCTGTGTGTGTGTGTGTGTTGTAAGTGTTTGTGTAAATTATTTTATTGTTCAGACTTGGGAGTCCATAAACCAGGGGGAATGGATAGATGCAAACAACTGCAGCAATTCATAAAATAAAATTCATAAATAGGTTGTGATTTTCTATTTTTAAATGCATAGATATAAACTTTGCCAGATGTACAACTTGCTCAGGTTCCTGTGACTCTAATAGAGATAACCTCTCGTTTCTGAAATATGCTAGATTAACCTTGCTTAGATAAGTTTTCCGCAATTCAGTGTATGCCGGGCAGTAGAAAAGGAAGTGGATTTCATCTTCAGGAGCACCATTACAATTTGGACAAGCCGGGGAACAATTATCTGATGTATATCTAAATTTATTGCTTTTTAATTCTGTTACTCACAGACTAAATCGTATGAACATAGTACGTATACACCTGGAAGTGATTAAGTCCATGTACTTTTCTGGTTCTCATAAACTTTTGAAGGAACTATACAGATTATAGCAAGGTCTAGTGGTTATTTCTTCAGACCATTGTTGTCTGAAGCAATCTATCATTCTTTGCTTGAATTCACGTTTTTAAAAAAAGCTTCATAATTTCCGACTCCTTGAAAAAGCCAGACGTAGCCAAATCCAGAGGAGCAGAGAAGATTTCTGATGCGTGTAACCCAAGTTACCTTTTTCATCTAACTTCATTTCATATGACCTTTTTCATTTAACAAATTTAACATATGGTAAGCCATGCTAGCGTATCTCTGGCTAGGTAAAGAGCACAGATGTAGCCAGTAGAACACACTTCTGACAGCTGACAGAACGAGGAGAGGGTAACGGCCTAATTCTCTATACACCATGTAGTTTGGTGTGTGTAGACTAACGTTTAAAAGGCGTTTATATACGAAGAGATGGACTTTTTCCATCTGATAAAATTCCTGGACAGAAAGAAGGGAGAAAGCAGGGGAGAAAGAGGACATGGATGCCTTCAGAGCCGGTCTTTAGCCAAAGCTGTAGTGGGGATTCAGGACGAGAGGTGTGTGGCCACTGTGAAGAGCTCTTACTCTGAGAGGGAAGGGGGAGGGGGGGGACAGAGGGGGAAGAGAGAGAGGGGGGGGAGACAGAGGGGGAAGAGAGAGAGGGGGGGTGGTGGAGATAGGATGAGAGGTAGATTTAACCATCTGAGTATAGGTAGTCTGTGTGTGCGTTGGTGTGTGTACGTGTGCTTGTTTGTGTGTGTGCGTGTGTGTGACTGTGTGTGTGTTGTAAGTGTGTGTGTTTGTGTGTTTGTATCTGTATGTGTGAGAGGGAGCGAGAGATGGAGAGATAGAGTAAGAGTGAGATAGAGAAAGACTGAGAGAGAGAGACACACAGAGATAGCGAGAGGAAGAGAAATGGAGAGGGAGCGGGAGAGAAAGAGAGAGAGAGAGGGGAGAGAGAGACAGAGAGATAGACAGACAGACAGACAGACAGACAGAGTGAGAGAGAGAGAGAGATCTTAATACGCAAGGGTAAAAATGTTAGGGCAAGCCTAGTCTGACACTCTGTACCTTGTAAACATCCCTACATCAAAACAAGCAGTAAAAAAAATATAGAAATCAATAAACATCAGGGGATAATACACACAATACTAAACAAGACCCAAAAAGTTATATGAAAGTCTAAATAACAACACACAACTAACTACCCTTTATTCAAAACACACGCGCGCGTACACACATATTGCGCGCACGCACGCATGTATGCACACACACGCACAGTAGATCTCTCTCTCTCCTCTCTCTTCTCTCTCTCTCTCTCTCTCTCTCTCTCTCTCTCTCTCTCTCTCTCTCTCTCTCTCTCCTATACAGTCTCCTATTTTAGCGTCGTCTGAAATCATTTAAAGTGGAAAGACGTTAAAATTGAAGACTCCACACACACACACATACTCACGCGCACACACACACACACACACACACACACACACACACACACACATACACACATACACACACACGGCATACACTTTAAAAAGAATTAAAGATAGACAGACAACATACACACACAAGGCATACACTTTAAAAAGAATGAGAGACAGACAGACAGACAGATATACAGACAGACAGAAAAGACAAAACATTAATTTCTTTCTTTTCCGTTAGATCAGATGGACAGCTCAGTCTCTGTGATTTGATTTTATTTTTATTTTATCATTTTATATCGAGGATAATGGAATAAGCACTTATGTGCTTTTTTACATCCAGTGCCCGTGTGTATGCGGATTTATGAATTCTGTCATCTGTTCCCACCGGCACACAATGGCCTACTCTTACGAAAAGCGGAACAGGATTTAACGTGTGCGCAAGATGTTCTGCGTGCGTTCGCACGCGGGGCCTCAGTTTATAGCCTCATCCGAAGGACTTTGGGGGAGAGTGGAGTC
>CM054146.1:55392843-55405343 GCA_028751875.1 Rapana venosa
AGACACACAGAGAGACACAGAGAGAGACAGAAAGAGACAGAGAGAGAGAGAGGAGAGAGAGAGAGAGACACACACACACACACACACACACACACACACCACACACACACACACACACACACAACACACACACAGAGACACAGAGAGAGAGAGATAGTAAGAAAGAGAGAGAAATCAAATTCTTTTATTTCCAAGATAATGAATAAGCAGAGAGAGAGAGAGACAGAGAGAGGACGGGCAGACAAACTCACACACACACACGCACACACACACACACACACACACACACACACACACACAGATAAGCTGTATAAAGGGAGACAACCAGGAAGAAAGGAAATTAGGTCGTAGGAAAGAAAAGCGAGTCTGCGGCTTATTTTTACCTGTAAGGTAAATACTGCCAATAACAGAGCGAAACACACGCGCAAATTCAAATGGGTTCTTGGTTTATGAGAAAGAAGAAATGATCAGGTTATACTCTTTTTTTTTTTCCTCTAAACTTTTCGGCCATAAAGATATGAGGTCAAAAAGAAAATTTTAAAAAAGATAGAATCGTAAAATACTTAGACGCGAGCGACCACAGAAAAATTAACTCGATTTCACGAACTTTATCTCAAAGTACGTATTTACTTAGTTATACATGTACCCACATTTTTGGCTGTTCGTATGAACAGTTTTAAGGCTGTATACCTATGTACACATGCATGCGCGCATATGTAAAAAAAAAAAAAACCAAAAAAAAACGATAACAATTACGGAGAAGAAAAAGGTGGAGAGGGAAAGAGACAGACAGACAGACAAAAACAAAACGGAGGCAGACAGATAGAAACATTGAGACAGACAGAGACAGGAAGACAGAAACATAGACAGACACAGAGATATACAGACAGAAACAGAGACAGACGGAGACATACAGAGACAGACAGAGACATACAGACAGAGACAGAGGCAGACAGAGACAGACAGATAGACTCACGGAGAAAACACAAGTAAGGAAGAAGGAACGAAAAAGACAGACAGACATATGGACAGACAGACAGAGATGTTGGTTGATTGTTGAAAGAGAGAGACACAACGGACATACAGACAAACAGACAGACAGACAGACAGAGACATGCTCACACATAGAACACACACACGCGCGCGTGCGCACACACACACACACACACACACACACACACACACACACCGTGCGCGGAAAAAAGATACAGGGAAAACACACACACACAATGCATCCAGTTGACACAAAGAACCATGCAGGCATTCAACATCAGTATCTTCACACAAAGAACCATCCAGGCATTCAACATCATTATCTTCACACAAAGAACCATCCAGGCATTCAACGTCATTATCTTCACACAAAGACTATGCATGCATCAAAATAATTATCTTCAAACAAAAGATCCTCCAGGCATTCCACATCATTATCTTCACACAAAAGACAATGCATGCATCAAAATAATTATCTTCACACAAAGGACCCTCCATCCAGGAATCCCACATCATTATCTTTACACAAGGCAGCCTCCATATATTCAAGATCATTATCTTTACTTAAAGGACCATGCATGCATCAAAATAATTATCTTCACACACAGGACCCTCCATCTAAGCATCCAACATCATTATCTTCACACAAAGGACCCTTCATCCAAGCAGTCAACGTCATCATCTTCATACCCTTTCGCCTCCACCACCCACACACTTACTCTTCAGCATGACAATATTTCCCTCTCTGCTCGGGGCAGTAGACTGGGGATGTTGGGAGGAGGGGGGAGAAGGGAGGGGAAGGGGGAGGGGGAGGAGGGGGAAGAGGGAGGGAGGGAGAGAGGGGAAAGGGTGGGAACGTGAAGGGAAACTCCTGAAAAAGCTTTCAAAACACTGAGAGGGAAAGGAGGAATTCAGGAATGGGGAGAAGGGGAGGAGGGGGTGTTGAAGTGTGTGATGTTGTCAATCCATGAAGAGAGTAATACATGGCACAAATAAGGGGATGGTGGTGAGGGAAGGGGTGGGGGAGTACAGGATAGCATCGTGGTTAGAGTGTTGAGCTTGGGATCTGATGGCTCCAGTTCAAGTTCGAGTTCGACCCACCACTAGAATATTTTGCACGAATGTTAAAAACCTGTTCTGCCTTTCACATCCCTATGCCAGTTTGCCCACCATTAAGGTAGCCACATTCCGACTTCGGGGATGATGTCTAATCAGGACAAGAGTTCATGCGTTTGGGGTTTGTTTTGTTATCCATTCCTATGGGCATGCAATGGACTACTCTTCCAAAAGGTGGGATGGGTTTTAACACAATGTGCAAGATGTCTATATGAGTTCGTACACGGGGCCTCGGTTTACAGTCTCACCTGAAGGATCTTCTGGGGTTGGAGTCAGTAGTGACGTTAACTCCAGAGGGAAAGTCCCCTCTAACAGGTGTCTTGGTAGTGACTCGAACTTAGGCTGACAGGTTGTGAACTCAATGCTCTAACCACTAGGCTATCCCACCTCACTAATAACAGGGATAAAAGACTACATACATGTGCAAGTGTGTGTGTGAGGTGGGTAAGAGGAAGATGCGTGTATGCGTGTGTGTGTGTGTGTGTATGCATGCATACGTGCGTATGTATGTGTGTGTGTATGTATGCGGTTATATCCATGTATGTTTTATGTACGTGTTTGGCGGAAAGGAAAGGAGAGGATATCAACTCCTAGCTATACAATATGGCCATAAGGGAGAATGGAGGATGTAGGAGGGGGGAGGGAGGCTGGTGTTTTATCAGAAGGGAGGGAGGGAGGAGGGAGGTTGATGTTTCTTCAGGAGAGGGGAGGAGAGGAGGACATAGTAGGAAGAGAGAGGGGGTGGGGGCTGGTTCGTTTGTTTGGGTTTTGTTTCTAGGTGGAGAGGAGACAGCCCGTTTGTATTCCCAGCATCCACACTGAGTTTTTCTTCCTCCTAGCTGCCAATGGCATTACATGGGGTGTGTGAATGAATGAAGCAACTCTCTGCAGGCAGGCAGGCAGGCAGGCAGGCATTGGCTGCTAGGCCTTGTAAGCAGGTCTCCTTTTCTTCACTTGGAACTTTCCCTGAAACGTGCAGAGAAAGTGCACAAGAAGAAGTAGGAAACATAGAGATAGTTTTTAGAGAGATTGAGACAGACAAACAGACAGACAGAAAGACAGTCAGACAGATAGGGGAGGAACACAGAGAGAGACAGACAGACCTATGATACACAGATAACTTTTTATTTAATTTCTGGGATAATAAAAAAGCAATCATGTGCTTTTTTTACATCCAAACTCCATGTGTATGTGGTTTTCCACATTGATATACTCTTTCATAAAGTGGAACAGGTCTAAACATGTGTGTAAGATGTTCTGCAGGTGTTCTTACTTGGTGGTTTTGGTTTACAGTCTCATTTGAAGGACTTTGGGTGGGGGGGAGTGGTGGGCACCATCAGGACTGATGTTAACTCAAGGTGAAAAATCCATTTAAACGGGATTTGAACCCAGGTCGGCAGACCAAGAGCAAAATGCTCAACACTCTAACTACCAGGCTATTCCATCTACCTAGAGAGAAACAACCAGACAGACAGAGATGGTGGTTGGTGGTTAAAAGAAAGAGAGACAGACAAACAGCCAGGCAGACAGACACAGATAGTGGTTGATGGTAGAAAGAGAAAGAAACAGACATATAGACAAACAAACAAGGGTCACACAAAGAAGACAGACAGAGACGGGAAAAGAGACATAAAGACACAGTACAGGAAGCAGCCAACTGATACACAGCACCATCCAGGCATCAAAACCATTATCTTCACACAAAGCACCATCCAGGCATCAAAACCATTATCTTTACCCAAAGGACCATCCAGGCATCAAGATCATTATCTTTACACAAAGGACCATCCAGGCATCAAAACCATTATCTTTATACACAGCTCCATCCAGTCATCAAAACCATTATCTTTACACAAAGGACCATCCAGGCATCAAAACCAGTATCTTTACACAAAGGACCATCCAGGCATCAAAACCAGTATCTTTACACAGCACCATCCAGGCATCAAAACCAGTATCTTTACACAAAGGACCATCCAGGCATCAAAACCATTATCTTTACACACAGCACCATCCAGGCATCAAAACCATTATCTTTATACACAGCACCATCCAGGCATCAAAACCATTATCTTTATGCACAGCTCCATCCAGGCATCAAAACCATTATCTTTACACAAAGGACCATCCAGGCATCAAAACCAGTATCTTTACACAAAGGACCATCCAGGCATCAAAATAATTATCTTCACACACAGGACCCTCCAGGCATTCTAACATCATTATCTTCACACAAAGGGCCCTCCATCCAGGCATCCAACGTCATTATCTTCATACCCCTTCGCCTCCACCACCCACACACACTCTTCAGCATGACAATATTTCCCTCTCTGCTTGGGGCAGTAGACTGGGGATGTTGGGGGGGGGAGAAGGGAGGGGAAGGGGGAGGAGGGGTAAGAGGGAGGGAGAGAGGGGAAAGGGAGAAGGTGAAGGGAAACTCCTGAAAAAGCTTTCAAAACACCGAGAGGTAAAGGAGGAATTCAGGAATGGGGAGAAGGGGAAGAGGGGGTGTTGAAGTGTGTGATGTTGTCAATCCATGAAGAGAGTAATACATGGCACAAATAAGGGGATGGTGGCGGAGGGAAGGGGTGGGGGACAGGGTAGCATTGTGGTTAGAGTGTTGAGCTTGGGATCTGATGGCCAGGGTTCAAGTTCGAGTTCGACCCACCACTAGAATATTTTTCATGAAGGTTAAAAATCCGTTCTGCCTTTCACATCTGTATGATGTCAGTTTGTCCATTATCAAGGTAGCCACATTCCGACTTCGGGGATGATGTCTAATCAGGACAGAGTTCATGCCTTTGGGTTTGTTGTGGGTTTGTTGTTTTGTTATCCGTTCCTATCGGCACGCAATGGACTACTCTTCCAAAAGGTGGGGCGGGTTTTAACACAATGTGCAAGGTGTTTGCGTGCATTTATTTATACATGGGGTCTTGGTTTATGGCCTCGTTTAGGGACTTTCAGGGGATTAGAGTCTGTTTTTGGTGTTAACTCCAAGGGGAAAATCCCCTCAAACAGGAATCTTGCATGGTGATACCTGGAAACTAGGCTGCAAGGTCGTGAACCAAATGCTCTAACCACTAGGCTAATCCACCCCTTAGTAACATGGATTAAAAAAAAACCTACATGTGTGTGTATGAGGGAGGATGGGGAAGATGCGTGCGTGTGTGTATGTGCATGTGTGTATGCGTGCATAGATGCATGCATGCATGCGTGAGTATGTGTGTCTATGTATGCGGTTACATCCGTACCCTGTATGCATGCATGCATGTGTGCTTATGTGCGTGTTTGGCGGAAAGGAGAGGATATCAACTCCTAGCTATACAATATGGCCATGAGGGAGAACGGAGGATAGACGGGGGAGGGAGGCTGGTGTTTTATTAAAAGGGAGGGAAGGAGGAGGGAGGTTGATGTTTCTTCAGGAGAGGGGAGGAGGGGAGGACATAGTAGGAAGAGAGAGGAGGGGGAAGGGGGCTGGTTCGTTTGTTTGGGGGTTTTTTTCTATGTGGAGAGGAGACAGCCGGTTTGTATTCCCAGCATCCACACTGAGGTTTTCTTCTTCAGAGATGTCAGTGGCATTACATGGGGTGTGTGAATGAAGGAAACAACTCTCTGCAGTCAGGCAGGCAGGCAGGCATTGGCTGCTAGGCCTTGTAAGCAGGTCTCTTTTTCTTCACTTGGAACTTTCCCTGAAACGTGCAGAGAAAGTGCACAAGAAGAAGAACGAAACAGAGAAAGTGTGTGTGTGTGTTTATTTATTTATTTTATTTATTTATTCTTTTATATCGAGGATAATGGAATAAGCACTCATGTGCATTTTTACATACAGTCCCCATGTGTATGCGTTTTGTAAATTTTGTCATCTGTTTCCACCGGCACACAATGGCCTACTCTTCCGAAAAGCGGAACAGGATTTAATGTGTGCGCAAGATGTTCTGCATGCGTTCGAACATGGGGCCTTGGTTTATAGTCTCATCCGAAGGATGTGTGTGTGTGTGTGTGTGTGTGTGTGAGAGAGAGAGAGAGAGAGAGACAATTTAACAATGTGACAATGATGTGTATGAGAGAGAGAGATGGACACACACACACAAGGGAAGGGACAGAGAGAGAGACAGACAAGCAGACAAACAGACACACAGAACTTTTTTTTAATTTCTAAGATAATAGAGACAAGAAACATGGAAGACACAGCACAGGCAGGAAGCAGTCAGCTGACAGAAAGGACAATCCAGGCATTCAATATCATCATTTTCACATCCATAAGGGGTCAGGGATGAGGGGGGAACCCAACACACTACACTACAAGGAAGGAAGGTGGCAGGATGGTTAAGATGTTTTCACCTGCCAACAAGTAAACCGTGATGTTGTGGGTTCGATTCCCAGCCTTGCCCTTTCTTCCCAGTTTGACCCAAAAAAATCGAACTGAATGTCAAAGTCCTTCAGATGAGACTATAAACCGAGGTCCCATGTGCGAACACATGCAAAACATCTGGCGCACACGTTAAATCCTGTTCCGCTTTTCAGAAAAGTAGGCCATTGTGTGCCATAGAAACAGATGACAGAACTTACAAAACCACATGCACACGGGGACTGGATGTAAAAAAGCACATGAGTGCTTATTCCATTATCCTCGATATAAAAGAATAAATAAATCATTCAATCAATCAATCCTGCCCGTCCGCCCCCCTCCCCCTCCCTAGTAACAAGGATAAAGGAGCATGTGCCAGTGTGTTTGGGGGGGGGGGGGGGTAGAGGAGGCAAGGGGAAGACGCATAGGTGCATGGGTGTGTATGCCTGCATGTATGCATGCATGTGTGTGTGTGCATGCATGCAGGCGTGTGTATGTATGTATGTATGAATGTGCGCACACGTTAAAAACCCCGTGTATGCATGCTTGCGTACATATGGCAAAGAAATGAAAGGAATCAACTCCTAGATCATAAAAATTATAGCCATAAGGGAAAACGGGGAGGGGGGGGATGGGGGAGGCTATTTTATCAGGAAGGGAGGAGGGAGTATGGTGTTTCTTCAAGAGAGGGGGGGGGGTGGGGGGGGTGGCAAGGATGGAGTAGGGGGAGAGACGGAGAGGGATGGGGGGGGGGGGGCTGGTTCGTTTATTAAGGGGGGTTTCTAGGTGGAGGGGAGACAGCCCGTTTGTATTCCCAGCATCCACACTGAGGTTTTTCTTCTTCAGAGATGTCAGTGGCATTACATGGGGTGTGTGAATGAATGAAGCAACTCTCTGCAGGCAGGCAGGCAGGCAGGCAGGCAGGCAGGCATTGGCTGCTAGGCCTTGTAAGCAGGTCACTTTTTCTTCACTTGGAACTTTCCCTGAAACGTGCAGAGAAAGTACACAAGAAGAACCAAACTTAGAGAAAACTGAGAGCGATTGAGACAGACAGACAGACAAAGACAGGCAGGCAAACAGAGACAGAGAGGGGGGAGGGAGGAAGGGAGACAGAGAGAGAGAAAGAATTTTATATTTTCTGAGGGTAAAAGATTAAGCACCCTTGTTTTTTTTTTTACATCCAACCCTAAAAAGTTAATAAGAGAGAGTGAGAAAGAAAGAAAGAAAGAGAGACGGACAGACATACAAACAGATAAGCAGATGGAGACAGTGGGTTTCAGTGGCAGAGGATGAAGCACAGCAGATTTTTATTCCATTTTAAAAGAGCACTAATTTTTTTTTAAAGCTGAAAAACACAGACAGGTATATCAGTCTGCATGAATGACGAAAATAATATGAAAAGGAAAACTTTTTCCCATCTATATTTGTGCGGTAGGCATGCACAGACCCAACCACGCAGGCAAAAATGCACACACACACACACACACACACACACACACACACACACACACACATACACACACACACTTCTGGTTTCTTTAAAAACAGTTTCTTTGTGGGGGTTTTAAATGAAAGAAAGAAATGTAATACACGAGATAGAACTATGTCAAAAGTAAATAACAGACATAACATGAAAATTACAAGAATCAAATTCATCAAACTAACATCACATAAAGTAAAGAATAAATATTGAAAATAACAAAAAGGAAAACAACAAACAGAAATATTTAAACACAACACACAACACACACACACACACACACACACACACACACACACAAACATTAGAATAAGATAAAAATGAAACATTTGCAATCACTACACCTAAAAACTTCAGCCTCTTCAGTTTATTCAATTCCTGCTTTTCAGGCTGCAAAATGAACAACAACGAAAGAGCACCACTGAGGAAGACAGAGCAAAAACAGATGTCAGGGAAAAGGGCGTGTTTGTAAATCGATTTATTGACGACAAGAAAACTAGTTTGCCGGAGGGGTAAAAATTGATGTGAGAAGGTCATTGGTATTCACAGCATTCACTCCGCGTTCTACTCTGGGCTGCCTTTCACACCTGTCTTCCTCTAGAAATGCTCTGGGAAGCACTGATTGTCCGGTCAATATGCCACTTTCACACAGTCTCTGAAACGTGCAAAGAAAGGCAAGGAGCCATACAGAGAGAAAAAAAAACAGTAGATGGTACAGAAAGTTGTCTTTGTGAGGAAAGAGGAGAGAGAGAGTAGACAACGATCGATGAAACTCATCCCCCCCCCCCCCCCCCCCCCAAAAAAACAAAACCCACACACACACAGAGAATTTTGTTATAACCCTGAAAAAACACTTTCTTGTGAATAAGACTCCAAAAAATAACTTTTGAGGAAAAAAACGTATTAACAATTTTTGCCAACAAAAGGCTCCACTGTACTAAAAGAGCACTGCTGAATATCACAAGTATTATGTTTCCTAGAGCTAACTCTAGACAAGTTTTCGTTCCTGCTCTTCTAGATCTGTCAGCAGCCTTTGATGCTTTGGATTAGTCTGTTCTTCTGCACAGACCAAACCTTACCTTTGGTATTTCATGAACAGCTCTTGTTTGGTTTTTTCCTCATAGTATTTATCCAGTTGAACTCAGAATGTTGTCATTTGTGGCTTTGTATTCACTGTTGGGTTTCTTAACTACGGTGTCCCACAGGGTTTTTGTCTAGGACCTTTTTTTTTTAAACAATGCTATTTACCCTTTGTCTAGAGTTGTTTCTGAACCTAGACGCCACTGTCACAAATGTGCCGATGACATTCAACTGGAGGATTTTGCGTCACCTAGCGATGTGTTTATAATAATATTCAGAATATCTGCCTTTGTATTTTGTCTTGAAAAATTGACTGTTGTAAAACAAGCTCTATGTTCCTAAAATCAACTGCTATATTTTTCGTTCCTCGGCTAGGCTCCGAGCTTAACCATTATGAGATTTTGCCTATGTGACCGTTTTTGCCCACCATGAAGGTAACTGCATTCCGACTCGGGGACAACTTCAAATCATGTGGTCATCGATGTTTGTCCTATCAAGTCCCTGCTATTAAAATCACGAGGTGATCACCTTAAGACAAGTTATAGACCCTTGGCTTTCATCTAGTTCTTCAGTGTGTATCTGTTCAGTGTTCATATGGAAATATTTTCCTCCAGATGTATTTTTCCCAAAACATATTGACTATGGTTTAATATCTATGAAGCGTAGTTTGCTGTGTCAACATTTTATAAGCCCTTCGGGTTTGCTGGTGTGTGTCTCTATGCACGTTCTGTCGCCGAATGTTTCGCTTCTATCACTCACCACAGCATCTTCCTGTCCCCGTTCAGCTAACACTCTTCCGATATAATTATACAAATCTCAACTGCAAAATTCATCATCAACATTTGCGTAGGCTGAACAACTCTTTTGTTTTAGCTAGCTCGTTGACATGTCACGTTCTTCGATACTCGGAAAAATTTAACTCAGAAAGAAGATTTTTTTTTAAATAAACAGGGAAATGAACATCAAAAGGGAAGAATAAATGGAAGAAAAAATAAAGAAACAATGCAGGGCCACCACAATCAATGAGAAAGGAAAGGGATTAAAGATGGGAAAATTAAGAAAAGACAAAAACTTCAAAAGAGAGGTCAAGAAAGGGACATCAAAGCTCTCTCTCTCTGTCTCTGTCTGTCTCTCTCTCTCTCTCTCTCTCTCTCTCTCTCTCTCTCTCTCTAACATTTCTTTTATATCTTGGGGACATTTTTTTGGCGATTCTGATTTGCTTTCCTTGCACAGTTGTTAATTGTGTGCTTGTGTATGTTTGGTTTGGGGGTGGTGGTGTTCTTTTCTTTTGGTCTTTTCTGGGGTTGTTGTTTTTTTTTGTTGGGTTCTTTTTTTAGGGGGTATCTTTTTTTTGTTTGGGGGGGGGTAAGTTTAATTCAAAATGCCTACTGAATCATCATCAGAAAAGAACAGGTCGTTCTCACGTATTTCACATTTCCTGAGTATTTTCGTAGAAGGATAGCATTCAAAAGATCTAAATGCTCTTTTACGTGTCATATCATTGAAGGTTTGGTCCAGGCCAAAAGCTGTATCAGTTATTGATGTCAGCTAAGTGCCAAGACTACATTAAAGTGTTGTTATACTTTAAAATGTTGTGTTGATATTGTCTTCTGCCATGGCAAGCTCTTAGCATAACAACCTTCACCCCCTCTATAAAGGACATGGAAAAGAAAATACTCTGAAGTCGGAGTATGACTGCCTATGTGGCACGGCACTTGAAAACAGTCATACACGCTAACATTTCATTCAGTGTGTCATTTTAATCTTGCCGTGATCCGAACGGTGGACGAGGAGTCAGAGTGCACATTCTGGGTGACCCCCCTGAGTGTTAAGCTGTGTAATGCGCAACAGAACAACAACACAGCAGCAGCAACAACAACAACAACAACAGCAACAGCAACACATCATTTCAACCACCATTCCGAGTACTTTTTGTCAGAGTCATAATACATTCTCAAAGTTGGCATAATCATATACGTAGGAGTATTGTGACCACTTTTTCCTGTTGTGCTGTCATCAAATTTTGGTGTGGTTTTTTTTTATAGAAAATACGTCACTTGCGCTCCTACCCATTGCATTTGATTGTATACAAGACAGCTGACACTGTCATATTCATCTGCTTCAAATCCTATGCCTTGCCATCTGTCTTGTGTATTAGCAGCACTACTTAAATTTAATAAGGGGCATCGTTAAAAAAGACCGGCGTATTATTGATAGACCAACTTGTCTGCTTGTATGCCTGTCTCTCTGCCTGCCTGTCTGCCTGCCTGTCTGTCTGCCTGCCTGCCTGCCTGTCTGTCTGCCTGTCTGTCTGCCTGTCTGTCTGCCTCTTAAAAAGACCAGTGCATTGCTTATATACCAATTTGTCTGCCTGTTTGTCTGTCTTCCTGTTTGTCTGTCTGCCTGCCTGTCTGTCTGTGTCTGCCTGTCTGTCTGCCTGTTTGCCTGCCTGCCTGCCTGTCTGCCTCTTAAAAATACCGGTGAATTGCCTATATACCAATTTGTCTGCCTGTTTGTCTGTCTGCCTGTTTGTCTATCTGCCTGTTTGTCTGTCTGTCTGCCTGCCTGTCTGTGTCTGCCTATCTATCTGCCTGCCTGTCAGCCTGCCTGTCTGCCTGCCTCTTAAAAAGACCGGCGCATTTCCTATATACCAATTTGTTTGCCTGTCTGTCTGTCTGCCTGTCTGTCTGCCTGCCTGCCTGCCTGTCTGTCTGTATCTGCCTGTCTGTCTGTCTTTTGGCTTGTCTATATTTGACTGAGGAGACAATAGAGGGAAAGTTACATTGGAAAGAGAGAGAGAAGGGGGGGGGGTGTAGGGAAATTGCCCCGAGTTATGCGGACGAGAGAGAGAGAGTGGACGAAACAGCATCCGTGGCATTTTCTGAATGGTTCTTCAAAACTTCTTCTTTCATGGCAGAATGGCACTAGATATCACAGGTTTGTATACTTGTTGTATTTACCCAGACACGTACATCAACATCCACACACACACACACACACACACACACACACACACACACACACGCACACACACACACACGTGCATGCATGCACAAGTAGGTGTGTGTGGGGGAGGGGGTGTTGAGGGGGTTGGGGCTTGGGTTCACAAGTATATAATGCAAGCAAAACCTATCACTTGCTGTATGCAAGTGTGCCTAGGTTTGCACACTTTTGTGTGCGCACTATGCATACAGACAGACAGCACGCATGCATGTATACACGCGCACATCACATATACACACAAACGCACGCACACACAGACACACACATGCATAATCTCTCTCTCTCTCTCTCTCTCTCTCTCTCTCTCTCTCTCGCTTGCTCGCTCGCAGGTTATCTTTTAAATCTGACAAGATGCTTCATGATTTAGATGTTAAAGGGAAAAACAAATGTGCTAGCCATTTTTCAAAACATGCATGTTTATGTGAACTTGTTTTTTTGGATTTTTTTGGCTCAATCAAGGTGTCGGCAATTGTAAAGAGT
>CM054146.1:55412843-55435343 GCA_028751875.1 Rapana venosa
GTACGTGCGTGCGTTCGTGAGCGAACGTGTGCGTGCGTGCGTGCACATGAATGACTGCTTCATGCTAGCGCAGACAAATCAACACTATAATCATGTTAACAGCTAGCAGATAACAAACATTCTACCCTACACTCCATCCCACCCTCTCTACCCCCTCCCCTCCACCCCCCCCCCCCCCCCCCCACCCCCCCCCCCCCCCCCCCCCCCCCCCCCCCCCCCCCCCCCCCCCCCACCCCGCTTACCACCCACACTCTCCACCTCGCGCCACTCCACCGTCTACACAGATTACATCATACACAAGTCGTTGTCAGGGAAAGGGACTTGTTAACAAAAAGACAGCCGCCTGTTCGTCATTGTCTGAGCTGAATGATTATATGCTCGAAATACCAGACAGGTGAAAAGTACTGAAAAGAGGGGAAAAAAGTGACTGAAACGAAGACAGTGAATAGACTCAAATGAAGATGACAAAAATAAACGAAAGTAAAACGAGAGAGAGGGAGGGGAGGGAGGGGGACAGAGAGGGAGAGAGAGGAGATGAGAGAGAGGGGGAGGGAGGGGGGAGAGAGGGGGGAGGGAGGGGGGAGAAAGAAGGGCGGGAAGGGATGGAAGAGAGAGAGGGGTAGGAGGGAGGGGGAGAGAGAGAGAGAGAAAGGAGAGAGAGGAGAGTGATTGAGAGAGAGAGAGCGCGAGAGTGGGATGGTAGGGAGTGGGAGAGAGGGGGAGAGAGAGAGGAGAGGGAGAGAAAGCGAGAGAGAGAGGGGAGAGGGAGGGGAGAGAGAGAGAGCCAGAGAGAGAGAGAGGGGAGGGGAAGAGAGAGAGGGGGGAGGAAGTGAGGGAAGAGAAGAGAGATAGTGAGGGAAGGGGGAGAGAGAGATGGAGTAAGGGAGGGGAAGAGGAGAGAGAGAGCGGTAGGGAGGGAAAGAGGGGAGAGGGGGAGGGAGGGGGAGAAAAGAGGGGGGGAGGAAGGGAGGGGAAGAGAGAGAGAGGGAGGGAGGGGAGAGAGAGAGAGCGAGAGAGAGGGAGGGGGAGAGAGAGAAGGAGACAGAGAGAGAAATAAATCAACAATTCTTATCAACAACAAACAAAAAACGGCTCAGTAATTCCCAAGTGGAATAAGTCAGACAGAGTATATTCTCGGTAGACTCAACGGGTTGTTCAATTTCGGAACGTCCATCGAGACACAACAACAACAATAATAATAACAATAATAATAAACAAAAAACAAACAAAAAAACAGAACTCGGTAAAACAAAAATACTCACTGCACTATCTCATCATATATTATATATTATATATTATATATATATATATATATATATATATATATATATATATAATATATATATATTTATATATTTATATATGTTTATATCTTGTTTTACACTTATCAACTTTAGTTTTGTTCGTGTTTGCATAACCATATAGGGTAGAATGCGTAGTGCCTGTTTGTTATCTCGGATGAGACTATAAACCGAGGCCCCGCGTGCGAACGCATGCAGAACATCTTGCGCACACGTTAAATCATGTTCCTCTTTTCCAAAGAGTAGGCCATTGTGTGCCAGTGGGAACAGATGACAAAATTTACAAAACCGCATACACACACACGGGGACTGGATGTTTTTAAAAAAAAAAAAGCACATGAGTGCTTATTCCATTATCCTCGATATTAAAAAAATCTAACAAAAAAATCAACAAGAAAAAATCTGAGCGCTTTTGATTTGTTGCTTTACAAGATTCAGCGCTATATAAATTCCATACATTTATTATTATTATTATTATTATTATTATCTCCTGTGCTTGTGGCTCTGCAGGAGGTGTGCAAGAAGTGCGCTGGCCTCAGCCGACATGTTCCAATTTCGGGGCAGCTCATTACAAAGATCTTTTTATTTTGAAATGTCAGATGTGCTTGCAATAAGGCAGGAGACTAGGCTGGGTAGGCCAAAGATAAGCAAAAGGGAGAGAGGGGGGAGGAAGAGAGAGTGGGGAGGGAGAGAGAGGGGGAGTGAGAGAGAGGGAGAGAGAGAGGGGGAGGGGGAGAGAGGGGGAGGGGGAGAGAGGGAGGGGGAGAGAGAGGAGAGAGAGAGAGGGGGAGAGAGAGGAGAGGGAGAGAGGAGGGATGGAGAGAGAGAGGAGGGTAAGAGGGGTAGAGAGAGAGAGTGGGAGGGATAGAGAGAGGGGGAGAGAGAAAGAGAGAGAGAGGAAGGAGGGTGGGAGGGGGAGAGAGAGTGGGGGAGGGAAAGAGGGAGGGACAAAGACAGAGAGAGAGAGGAGTAATGGGAAAAGGGCGTGATAGAAAAGGGGAAACTCTAACACAAAATTTCCCAAAATTGGGAATGCCATCAATTTTTAAAACAAAGCTGCCAGCGCCTCTACGTGGGGAGCACTGATCAACACATTCAGCACCCTCTGACAGAATGTTCCTATCATCTATAATTAAAACTCTCTTCAGACACAAAAGTGCTCTCATGTAAAATTCATTGTTCACAAGAACAAAGCTAACATAACGGTAGACTGTCAGCGACTCTCTCTGTGTATGTTTACCCAGAACAAAGAAGAAACTGATGACATTGATTGACAAAGTTCAGAGAGAGAAAAGTTTCAAAAGAAAGACCCCCCACAAAATAAATGATTAAAAGTAGAGAAAGTAGGGGAAAAAAACGGCAACAAAGAACAATACAGAGAAAACTGGAAAGACTGGAAAAATAGTGTCAACAGTTGAGGAAGACAAGAAGGAAGAAGAAAAGAACAATACAAACAAAGATGAAAGAAAGGGGCAATTGTAAGAGATTAAGAACTTTTTTTTAAAAAAGAAAGAAACAACGATATTTTAACAACAGAAATCAGGAAGACGAGGAGAAAGAAAGACGAGAAGGAAGGAATGAAGGAAGGAAGGAAGGAAGGAGGAAGGAAGGAAGGAAGGAAGGGAGGAAGGGAGGAAGGAAGGAAAGAGTTATTTTTAAAAACCACCAAAAAAACCCAGGAAGATAAAAAGAACAAAAAGAAAACAAAAACAAAGAAGAAAATGGGGTTAGAAAGAGCGAGAGAGAAAAAAAACAGAAAAAGAAACAAAGAATAAAACAAAGGACGGAAACAAAGCCAAGACCCAACAAAGCCCTGACATCCATAAACCATCAACCCTCTCACCCAACAAGGGAAAGAGCGAGGACAACAAACAGTACAGACAGCCTTCTGCATTGTCCCGCCTTTTGTCTGCTTTCCTGTTGACTGACAAAGCAGTCCACATCACCCTGTGATCATTACCTACAAAAGCTATGCACTACTACCATGTGATAATTGATCGACTTCAACTATACCATGTGGGACTTACGAGGATCATCGGTGGTCTAGAGGTAGGGCACCTGCCTAGACAGTAAAAGAAAAAGTCCAGGTTCGAAGTTTGTGGTGGCTCGATCCCCGTTTGAGCCCGAAATTCCCCTGCCCCCCCCCCCCCCCCCCTCCACCTCCCCATCCCTTCCCCTCTCCACTAGACTGTGGTCTGGGTGCTGAGACAATAAACCGAGGTACGTGTATTACACCTAGTTATTTAGTGCAGGTAAAAGGACCCACGGGAACAAGAGAGTTGTTCCTGGCAAAAGTAAAAAGTAAAAAAGGTAAAGGAGTCCCATAACCTATAAGGTCGTAGGGGAGCGAGGCGTCAGAGACCTCACTTCTCTAGGGCCAGCATATTGAGGGTGGCGCCCATCTCCTCTCCCTCGCTGCTTTACCTTCCCTGACCCTAAAGAGGGCAGGTACCCATTTACAGCTGGGTGAACTGGGGGAACTGTACTGAAGCCAAGGCGCGCAAGCGGTCACCCATCCAACTGGTAACCACGCTCGACGCTGCTTAACTTGGCTGGGGGAAAGCGAGTGCTCCGACCACTGAACTATCCCGTCCCCTGGCAAAATTATGTAAAAAAAAAAAAAAAAAAGAGAGGGGGGGTCACTCTAACAGGAAAATAAATACAGTTGCAAACAGAAAAAAAAATGGGTGGCGCTGCTGTTGTGGCGATGCGCTCTCTGGAGGAAGGGGGGGACTGGGGAGGGGGGAGGAGGGGAGCAGCCGAATAATTTCACGCAGAGAAATCTGCTATGACTTAAAGTGCTGTGGGAAAAAAAAAGATAATATCATCAAACTGTACCGTTTGACAATTGCCTATGATTATTTTTAGCAGACAAAGGGTTCTATAAATTCCTTTTTTTTTAAATTATAACGACCAGTCTTCTCTGGCTCGTCAATAAAGAAAATCAACCCCATCATGAGAAGAATTTCCTACAGTTATAATTATGTCGTATGATAATTGCCGAAATGCTATAACTATGTTGTCATAATCTTCTATAACTTTAACCATATCATGTGATTACTGCCTCCAGCTGGAGCAACATCTTTTGATGATTTTCCACAGACAGAACTACGCTTTTAATGCAGAACTATGGTATGTGATAGCCGCCTTCAGGTATATAATAATATATATATATATATAATCTATCTAGAATATATATATATACATATATATATATATATATATATATATATTCTTTTATATCGAGGATAATGGAATAAGCACTTATGTGCTTTTTTACATCCAGTACCCTTGTGTGTGTGGTTTTGTCAATTCTGCCATCTGTTCCCACCGGCACACAATGGCCCACTCTTACGAAAAACGAAACAGGATTTAACGTGTGCGCAAGATGGTCTGCCTGCGTTCGCACACGGGGCCTCGGTTTATAGTCTCATCGGAAGGACTTTTGGGGAGAGTGGATTTGGCCCTGATGATAACTCCAGGGGAAAATATCCCCCTTGAACGGGAATCGAACCCGAGTCGTCAGATTGTGAGCGCAATGTTCTAACCACTGAGCTATCCCGTCTCCCTTTAACTTTAACTACATGATGTAGTGATCACGTACAGATATAACTTCATCTAGTGATAATTGCCAAAAGCTTTAACTACGTCATGTGATGGTCACCTACAGATATGATAACATTATGTGATCGTTACCAAAAGCTATAACTACATGATGTGATAAAGACATACAGCTGATAATATTATACCATGTGATTGTCTACAGCATTAACTGCACATTGCAATAACAGTATAAATTATGTATACAACAAGTTATAAACGCCTACTTCTAGAACTACATGATAATATGATAACTGCCAACAGCTATAAATCTATGTGATAACTACCAACAGCTATAAATCTATGTGATAACTGCCGACAGCTATAAATCTATGTGACAACTGCCAACAGCTATAAATCTATGTGATAACTGCCGACAGCTATAAATCTATGTGACAACTGCCAACAGCTATAAATCTATGTGATAACTGCCAACAGCTATAAATCTATGTGATAACTGCCGACAGCTATAAATCTATGTGATAACATCGAACACCCAGATTCAAACAAACCACTGTTGGCTGTCGCTCTTTCTCTGTTTCTGGTCCATTCACCTGGAATGACCTCCCTCTTTCACTTCGCCAAAAGCCTTCACTTGATACCTTCAAATCCAGCCTCAAAACACACTTATTTCCTACCTAAGACTTTCCCCTCATATCCGTCCCTAATTTTCAACAGCATCCTTCATCTCCTAAGTGTGTTCGCGGAGGGGGGTGTGCGTGTGTGTGTGTGTGTGTGTGTGTGTGTGTGTGTGTGTGTGTGTGTGTGTGTGTGTGTGTGTGTGTGTGTGTGTGTGTGTGTTTGTGTGTGTGTGTGTGTGTGCACGTGCGCGTGCATAAATTTTAAATATGTTATTCATTATATTTGAGGAAAGTTGCATGCGCGTAAATGATTTGAGTGCAAGTGCTTCGATTTGTTTGTTTTACAAGACTCAGCGCTATATAAATTCCATATATTATTATTATTATAACTGCCAACAGCTAGATTTCCGCCATATGATAATTTCCGACAGCTACAACTACATCGAGGGATAAATTCACCATACGATAACTGCTGACAGCTAACACTGCATCATGGGATAACTACATTATATGGTAACTGCCAACAACTGTAACTACATTTTATTATAACTACACAATACGATAATTGCTGACAGCTTTAACTACATCGTAAAATAACTTCGCCCTATGATAATTACTGATAGCTAAAATTACATCGTGGGATAACTACGCCATATGATAACTACCGACGCAATCGCTAAAACTATGGCTAAAACTAGATAACTACACAATGACTGTAATAACTACAGACAGCTAGAACTCTAGCAAGTGATAATTGCCGACAGCAATAACTACACGTTGCTGCGATAATTGCTGCCAGCTATACATACTAGTCTTCCCCCTTCACCGGGCAAAGGTGACCTATACTCCTCATTGTTGGAAAGGGCAGGGTTAACAAGATGGCAGCAGGCTAGCTAGCTCTCTGTGTGTCTCTCTGTGTCTGTCTGAGTCTGTCTGTGACTGTCTCTGTCTGTCTGTGTCTGTGTCTGTCTGTGACTGTCTCTGTCTGTGTCTATGTCTGGCTGTGTGTCTGTGTCTGTCTGTGTGAGTCTGTGTCTATCTCTGTCTGTCTGTTGCCCAATCTTAAGAGAAAATTGTAGTGCTGACATTTCGAAAGACAAGACAGAAAGAAGGTCAAGGAGCAAAAGTGCTGAAAGTGAAGGGAGAAAATAATAGAGGGGGGTAGGAATGAGAAATGGAACGAACGAATCAACGAATGAATGAATGAATGAATGAATGAATGAATGAATGAAAGGAAGGAAGGTAGGAAGAAAGAAAGAAATAAAGAAGAAGGAAGGAAAGGCAATCAGGCAGACAGACAGACAGACGGACAGAATTTTAAAAGAGTTGAAAGAAAAACCTGCAACCAAAAACAAGCAAACCAACCAACAGAAGAAGAAAAAAGGAAAAGAGGGAGGAAAGCAAGGAAGGAAGGAAGGAAGGAAAGAAGGCAAAAAGGGAAGCACAAATGAAGGAAATGAGCAATAAATGAACCAACCAAAGACGGAATAAAAGAAAGTGGTAGCAAAGAAAAACTGGGAGAAAAGGGAACTATAAAAAAAAAAAAACAACAAAGAGTTAAGAACGAAAACAAAAGAAAGAAAGAAAGAAAAAAGAAAGAAAGAAAGAAAAGAAAAGAAAGAAAGAAAGAAAGAAAGAAAGGAAGGAGGGAGGGAGAGAGGAAAGAAGGAAGGAAGGAAGGAAGGAAAGAAAGAAAGAAAGAAAGAACCAACGAACGAACGAACGAACGAAAGAAAGAAAGAAAGAAGGAGAAGGAGAAGAAGAAGAAGAAGAAGAAGAAGAAGAAGAAAGAAGAAGAAGAAGAAGAAGAAGAAGAAGAAGAACAACAACAACAACAACAACAACAACAACAACAACAACAACAACAAGAGAAGGAGGAGGAAGAGGAGGAGGAGGAAGAGGAGGAAGAGGTGGAGGAGATGAAGAAGAAGAAGAAGAAGAAGAAGAAGAAGAAGAAGAAGAAGAAGAAGAAGAAGAAGAAGAAGAAGAAGAAGAAGAAGAAGAAGAAGAAGAAGAAGAAGAAAAAAGAAGAAGACAGTCAGAAACAGACAAATGAACAGAAACACAGATCGGCAGACAAAAGGAAGAAAGACATCTAGAAGAAGGAAAGAACAAGAAAATGAAGAGAAAACAGGAACCAAAAAATCAAGGTAAAAAAGGAAGAAACTAATAAACGATTATCTAAAGAACACACACACACACACACACACACACACACTCACACATACACACACACACACAACACACACACACACACACACACACACATACACACAATGAGAAAATCAACATAGAGGAAAAAGTACTCAGAAGACAAAAAGTACAGCACGTTGTTTCGTCGCAATGCTGTCTCCGCTTTGTACCAATCAATAACTGCAACAAGAAGTGATAATCACCAGCAGCAATAAATAATTATTATCTCCTTACATACAGAGATGGCAATGTACACAGATGGGTAATTGGGAAAAGGCCAGGTTGACAGGATGACTGTTTCTCTGCTTGTTTGGAAAGTATGCCCCCCCCCCCCCCAAAAAAAAAAGTAAAAACATCGAGAACAAGTAAGTTATCTGAATAAGTAAGAAAGATAGAAAGAAAGAACAACAGAAGGAAATAAAAGGGAAGGTATAAAGAAAGGAATGAAAACAAGAAAGAAAAAAAGAAAAATAGAAAGAAAGAAAGAAAGAAAGAAAGAAAGAAAGAAAAGAAAGAAAGAAAGAAAGAAAGAAGAGGAAGGAAAAAAAATAAAGGAAAGATATACAGATAGAAATAAACTCAAAAACAAATGTAGGACGAATGGAAGGAAAGAAAGGAAAGAAACAAAGGAAAGAAAGGAAGGAGAAAGACAGGAAAGACAGAAGAGAAAGAAAGAAAGGAAAGTAGGGAAAGAAAGACAAGCAGAGACAGAAAAAATGAACAGACACGCAGATAGGAAGAGAGAAAACATACAGGGGAAAGTGTTGAGAAAAACAATGCGAAATGCTGAAAAATGAAACAGGACCAAAACAACCCAAAAAGCTGGAATAAAAACATTCGAAGAAAGCAATATCCTAGCAAATTGACTCAGGACCCCAAAAAAGTACAACACGGTGTTTCGTCACAATGTTGTCTCCGCTTTGTACCAATCAATAACTGCAACAAGAAGTGATAATCACCAGCAGCAATAATTAATTATTATCTCCTTACATACATAGATAGTGATGTACACAGATGGGTAATTGGGAAAAGGCCAGGTTGACAGGATGACTGTTTCTCTGCTTGTTTGGGAAGTGTGTCCCCAAAACAGTATGACATCGAGGAACAAGTAAGTTAGCTGGTAAAGGAAGAAGGATAGAAATAAATTTGAGAGAAGAAAATAAGGAAGGAAAGAAGGAGGAGAAGACAGACATAGCATAAGAAAGAAAAAAAGAAGGAAGGATTATGGAAGGTAAGGATAAGAGAAGGAAATAGAGAAGAAAGGGAGGTAGTAAAGAAAGGAAGAAAGAAAGAAGGACAGACAGACAGACAGACAAACAGTCAGACAGACAGAAAGAAAGGAGATATATAAAAAGGAAGGAAGGAAAGAGAGGCAGAACGACAGAGAAGAACACAAAAAATGGATGGAAGGGTAGATGGAAGGAAAGGAAGAAAGACAGACAGACAAACATGCAGTCAGAAAAAAACACAGAAAGAAAATAGAAAACAAACAATGCAAGCTCCGGAAAGACAAAGAAAGCAATGAGGAGAGAGAAGACAGAAAAAAAAACCTTCAAAACAAAGAAAGAAGAGGGGGGAAGAAAGAGCAAAACTCTATAAAAAAAAAAAAGAAAACGAGTAAGACCATTAGAAAAAAACTTAACAGCGCTCACAGCACAAAAACCAACAAAATAAAGAGAAGAAAATAAACAAACAGAACCGAACAAAAAGAAGGCAACAAAATTCAAACAAAATAACGTGAAAAAAGACGGACAAAGAACAATGAAAACAAGAAGCGAGTAAACAAATGAGAAAAGGGAGATAACAAATAAAAGGGAATCAAAATGGGGGGGGGGGGGGGAGGAGAAAAAAAAAGAAATGAATTTTTGAAAAAAATCAAAGTTGTCTTTTAACGACTTGGATTAATCCGTGCTTTGTTGATCAATTTCTGCTGATGACTCTCTCTCTGTCTCTCTCTCTCTCTCTCTTCTCTCTCTCTCTCTCTCTCTCTCTCTCTCTCTCGCTCTCTCTCTCTCTGTCTCTCTCTCTCTCTCTGTCTCTCTCTCTCTTCTCTCTCTCTCTCTCTCTCTCTCTCTCTCTCTCTCTCTCTCTCTCTCTCTCTCTCTCTCTAGCAAAATCTTTGTCACCTTTTTGGCAAGCTCAGCATATCAGGAAGGGGTGCTTAACAGCTTGGGGCAAATATCACTGCAGTGCACAATTGCTTGTCAATGCATGTTTCCGTTTTTATGTTGGAAGTGTTAGAGAAAGAAACAATACAAGAGATAAAAGAAAGGTATGAAAAACGAAGGAAAGAATAGGAAAACGAAGGCAGGGGGAAAAAAGAAAGAAAGACAGAAAGAAAGAAAGAAAAGAAAGAAAGAAAGAAAGAAAAATGGATGGATGGATGGATGGATGGATGGATGGATGGATGGATGGATGGATGGATGGATGGATGGAACAAATAAGAAGGAAAGACAGAAAGGAGGTAGAATGGATGGATAGATGGATGGATGGATGGATGGATGGATGGATGGATGGATGGACGGACGGACGGACGGACGGACGGACGGACAGATGGACGGATGGACACACAGATAAACGGACGGATGGTTGTGTCAACAGAAAAAGAGAAAAAAAAATAGCATTGCATGCAAGTTTGTCACGAAGTTGTCTTGTTCCATGTCCATGAAAGATTTCAGGTTCATGTGATAACTGTCTGCAGCATGAAGTGTTCGCCAATCCGCTAACAGATTGATCCAACAACAAGGTAAATGATTGGAGGAAGATTATGATGACTCGAAGATAATGTTTCTGTGATCATCCCAACGTCTGCCTAAAGGGGGCAAAAACTGGAAAGGAAAGAACAAAACAAGTAAAAACAAATCAAGAAAAGGAGCCATGAAGACAGGAAGGGTGAGTGAGATTATAAAAATGTAGGGGGAAAAACATGAAAGTAAGAGGAAGAGTGATAAAAAAAAAAGAAAGGAGAAGAAAAAGAAATGAAGAGGTGAAAAAGAGGTGAGTAGAAAGAAAGAAAGACAAGACAGACAGACAGACAGACAGACAGATAGAAAGACAGAAAGAAAGAAAGAAAGAAAGAAAGAAAGAAAGACAGAAAGACAAAATGAAAGAAAGACAGACAGAAAGAAAGACAGAAAGAAAACATAAAAGCAAACAAACACAAAAGATTAAGAAAGAAAAAAAGAAAGAAAAGAAAGAAAAAAAGAAAGAACGAACAAAAGAAAGAGAAGAAAGAAAGAAAGAAAAAATACACGTGATCAAGAAAGGCAGAAGATATAAATGAGAAAGAAAGAAAGAAAGAAAAATGCAACGAATCAAGGTCAGAAGCTACGAACGACAGACAGAATGAAAATAATATAATCCCATTTTCTCAAACAGTTTTTAAAAAATTAGAAAAGGATAAAAAAAAAAAAGAGATAAAGAGATCAGAAGGGAAGAGAGGGGGAAGGGGGTACAACCAGCGCTGTGTTGTGTCTAATCATCTAGGTTAAGGCTGTCTTGTTTACCAGTTTTATGATTGTCATCAAGCTTGTAACAAATGCCAAACATCTCTCTGTCTCTGTCTCTGTCACTGTCTGTGTCTCTTTCTTTGTCTCTGTCTCTGTCTGTCTGCCTCTCTCTCTCTCTCTCTCTCTCTCTCTCTCTCTTCTCTCTCTCTCTCTCTCTCTCTCTCTCTTTCCGTTTATCTGTCTGTCTCTACTTTCTTTATCTGTTTCATTGTTTCTCTCTCTGTATCATCCTCTCTCTCTCTCTCTCTCTCTCTCTCTCCTCTTTCTCTCTCCCCCCCTCCCCCCCCTCCTTCCCTCCCTCCCCTTCCTCTTTTCCCCCCCCTATTCTCCCTATTCTCCCTCTCCTCCTTCCCCCCTTTTTCTCTTTATTTTTCCCCTTTAAAAGCAAAATCTTTTGTTATTTTTTGCAAGCTCAGAATTTTACCAAACGCACAGCTAAACGACACCCCTCGGGGCAAATTATTATGAAACCATTCCCTTTGTTAAAAATTTGTCCTGCTTCACTGGGAATTTCAAAAAAAAAAAGGAAAAAAAAACGAAAACTACCTGGGGTTCATTTTGCACGATTTTCCCCTTTGGTTTCTACAGCTTGAAATCATTGAAAATTTTCGCAGGCATTGAATTCCCTTTTTTTAAAAAAAATACCACAAATGGATCAATGATCTGGGGAAAGGGTATGATACTTGAATAATGCTTCGAATATTCAACAGCTACTAAACTAAAAATAAGTGTTTGGGAAAAAGGAAAAGTCAGGAATTGAGTCGGGTACGAAAAGGGAAAAACTAGAAAGACAAAAAAAAAAGAAAGAAAGAAATAAAAAGAAAGACAAATGAACAAAAAAAAAAGGAAGGGAAAAAGGAAAAAAATTTTGAAGGACGAAAAGAAACCAAAAAACAAAAACACGGATCAAGAAGGCACAGAGATAAAAAGGAAAAAACAGAAAGAAAAAAAAAAACAAAAGCAAGGATAAGGGCGAAACTTAAAAACAGACAATACAACAATTTTCATCCCCTCCTCCCCAAACCTAAAAAAAAAATAAAAAGACAAAAAGGAAGAAGAGATATAGAGATCAAAGGAAAGAGGGGGGAAGGGGGGACAACCACCCTGTGTTTTTTGTCCCAACATCTGTTTTAAAGGGGTCTTGTTTACCATTTTAGATTGCTCAACTTAAAAAAAGCCCAAAAACTTTCCGTCTCTGTCCGTCACTGTCGGTCTCTTACTTTGCTCTGTCTCTTCCTTCTCCTCTCTCTCTCCCACGCTGTATTTTTATGTATTTAGTATTTGTATGTATGTAAGTGTTTATTTTGTATATGTATGTCGTATTTTGTATTAATTTTTGTCTATCTTCTGCCTTCTTCTCTCTCGTCCTTAAGCTGTCTGTCTCCTTCTAGTCCTCTCTCTAGGGGCTCTCTCTTTACCCCCCCTCCCCCTTTCCCTCTCTTTACTCCCCCTTTATCTCTCTCCCCCCCCCCTCTCTCTCTCCCTCCTTGCTCTCCTTGCTTTGCTCCTCTCTTTCTTTCTCATTTGTCCTTATCTCTCTCCCTTTCAAGCACAAATCTCCTATTATCTTTGCAAGCTCAGACATAATTATCCAACAGCACAGCTAAACAACGCCCTCAGGGCAAATATCATCAGGGCAATGCACACTTGCTTGTCAAGGCTTTGACCTACTTCACTCAGAAAATTTCAGAAGAAGAAAGAGAAAGGAAACGAAAACTAACTTAGCGTGTTCACGATATTGTCTGGTTTCGTGTTCATGACGGACTTGAAGATCCTGTGACAATTGTCTGAAGGCATTGATTATCGCCCTTTTTTGGAAAAAAGGAATGATACACACAATGGGTCAATGATCTGAGAAAGGTTATGATGACTTGAAGATAATGCTTCTGAGATCTTCTAAACAGCTACTGAACGTGAAAGAATAGAGTAAATTGGAAAAAATGAAAGTATGCAGGAAGGTATGAGTGCAGGGAGGAATAAAGAAAACATCGATAAGACAGAAAAAGAGAGAAAAAAAGAAAGAAAGAAAGAAAGAAATACACAACAAACAAACAAACAACAAACGAAGGAAGGAAGAAAATAAATTTGGAAGGATGGAAGGAAGAAAGAAAGAAAACAAACACAAGTCATCAAGAAGGGCAGAAGAGATAAAAGTAAATGAAAGAAAGAAAGAAAGAAAAACAAATGCAAGGAATCAAGGTCAGAAACTACGAATAAAAGTAGATGAAAACAATATCATCCCATCCTCCCAAACAGCTAAAAGAAAATTAGAAAAGGACAAAAAGGAAGAAGAGATAAAGAGATCAGAAGGGAAGAGAGGTGGAAGGGGGTACAACCAGCCCTGTGTTGTGTCTAATCATCTAGGTTAAGGCTGTCTTGTTTACCAGTTTTATGATTGTCATCAAGCTTCTAACAAATGCCAAACATCTCTCTGTCTCTGTCTCTGTCACAACCAGTGTCTCTTTATCTCTGTCTCTGCCTGTCTGCCTCTCTCTCTCCCTCTCTCTCTCTCTCTCTCTCTCTCTCTCTCTCTCTCTCCTCTCCTCTCCTCTCTCTCTCTCTCTCTCTCTCTCTCTCTCTCTCTCTCCCTGTATGTATGTATGTATGTATGTATCTATGTATCTATGTATGTATGTATGTGTATGTATGTATATATATATGTATGTAGGTACGTAGGTATGTATGTATGTATAACTGTCCGTCTGTCTGTCTGCCTCTCTCTGTCTCTCTATGTCTGTCTGTCCTCTCTTTCTATGTCTCTCTCTCTAGCTGTCTCTCTCTCTATTCCTCCACTCCCTCTTTCCCTCTCTTTACTCTCCCCTTCATCTCTCTCTCCCCTCTCTCTCTCTCTCTCTCACTCACTTGCTCTCTCTCGCTCTCTCACTCTCTCTTTCTCATTTGTCCTTATCTCTCTCCCTTTCAAGCACAAATCTCTTATCATCTTTTGCAAGCTGAGACATAATTATCCAATAGCACAGCTAAAACAACACCCTCAGGGCAAATATCATCATGGCAATGCACACTTGCTTGTCAAGGCTTTGCCCTACTTTACTGGGAACATTTTGAAAGAAGAAAAACGAAAACTAGGGTTTGTTTGTCAGTTTTGTCACGATGTTGTCTGGTTTCGTGTTCATGACGGACTTCAAGATCCTGTGACAATTGTCTGCAGGCATTGATTATCCACCCTTTTCTGTTGAAAAGATGGAAACATACAATGGGGCAATGATCTGAGGAAGATTATGATGACTTGAAGATAATGCTTCTGTGATCTTCTGAACAGCTACTGAATATGAAAGAATAGAGTTAATTGGAATAAAGGAAAGTGTGCAGGAAGGTATGAGTGCATGGAGGAATAAAGAAAACATAGATAAGACAGAAAAAGAGAGAAAAATAGAAAGAAAGAAAGAAAGAAAGAAAGAGAGACACAACAAACACACAAACAAACAACAAACAAAGGAAGAAGAAAATAAATTTGGAAGGACTGAATGAAGAAAGAAAATGAAAAAAACACAAGTCATTAAGAAGGGAAGCAGAGATAAAAGTAAATGAAAGAAAGAAAGAAAGAAAAACAAATGCAATGGACCAAGGTCAGAAACTACGAATAAAAGTAGATGAAAACAATATCATCCCATCCTCCCAAACAGCTAAAAGAAAATTACAAAAGGACAAAAAGGAAGAAGAGATAAAGAGATCAGAAGGGAAGAGAGGGGGAAGGGGGTACAACCAGCCATGTGATGTTTCTAATCATCTAGGTTAAGGCTGTCTTGTTTACCAGTTTTATGATTGTCATCAAGCTTGTAACAAATGCCAACATCTCTCTGTCTGACTCTGTCACAACCAGTCTATTTCTTTATCTCTGTCTCTGTCTGTCTGCCTCTCTCTCTCTCTATCCCTGTATGTATGTATGTATGTATGTATGTATGTATGTATGTATGCATGCATGCATGCATGCATGCATGCATGCATGTATGTATGTATGTATGTATGTATGTATGTATGTATGATGTATGTACATACGTACGTATGTATGTATGTATATCTGTCTGTCTGTCTGCCTCTCTCTGTCTCTGTATGTCTGTCTGTCTCTCTGTCTATGTCTCTCTCTAGCTGTCTCTCTCTCTCTCTCTCTATCCCTTCACTCCCTCTTTCCCCTCTCGTTACTCTCCCCTTCATCTCTCCCCCCCCCCCCCCCCCCCCCCCCCCGCTCTCTCTCTCTCACTCACTTGCTCTCTCTCACTCTCTCTGTCTCTTTGTCATTTGTCCTTATCTCTCTCCCTTTCAAGCACAAATCTCCTATCATCTTTGCAAGCTCAGACATAACTATCCAATAGCACAGCTAAAACGGCACCCTCAGGGCAAATATCATCAGGGCAATGCACACTTGCTTGTCAAGGCTTTGCCCTACTTCACTGGAACATTTTAAAAGAAGAAAGAGAAGAAAAACGAAAACTAGGGTTTGTTTGTCAGTTTTGTCACAATGTTGTCTGGTTCCGTGTTCATGACGGACTTGAAGATCCTGTGACAATTGTCTGCAGGTATTGATTATCCACTCTTTTCTGTCGAAAAGATGGATCCATACAATGGGTCAATGATTTGAGGAAGGTTATGATGACTTGAAGATAATGCTTCTGAGATCTTCTGAACAGCTACTGAACGTGAAAGAATAGAGTAAATTGGAATAAAGGAAAGTATGCAGGAAAGTATGAGTGCAAGGAGGATTTTTTTTAAAAAGCATACATACGACAGAAAAAAGAAAGAAAGAAACAAAGAAAGAAAGAAAGAAAGAAAGACACAACAAACAAACAACAAACGAAGGAAGGAAGAAAATAAATTTAGAAGGACAGAAGAAAGAAAGAAAAAATGCTCGTGATCAAGAAAGGCAGAAGATATAAATGAGAAAGAAAGAAATAAAGAAAAACACAACAAATCAAGGTCAGAAGCTATGAACAAAAGACAGAATTAAAAACAATATAATCCCATTTTCTCAAACAGCCAAAAAAGATTAGAAAAGGACAAAAAAAGAAGAGATAAAGAGATCAGGAGGGAAGAGAGGGGGGAGGGGGTACAACCAGCGCTGTGATGTGTCTAATCATCTAGGTTAAGGCTGTCTTGTTTACCAGTTTTATGATTATCACCAAGCTTCTAACAAATGCCAAACATCTCTCTGTCTCTGTCTCTGTCACAACCAGTGTCTATTTCTTTATCTCTGTCTCTGTCTGTCTGCCTCTCTCTCTATCACTGTATGTATGTATGTATGTATGTATGTATGTAGATGTATGTTATGTATGTATGTATGTATGTATGTATGTATGTATTATGTTTATGTATGTATGTAATGATGTATGTATGTATGTATGTATGTTGTATGTATGTATGTACATACTACATATGTATGTATGTAATCTGTCTGTCTGTCTGCTGCCTCTCCTGTCTCTGTATGTCATCTGTCTTTCTATGTCCTCTCTCTATACTGTCTCTCTCTCTATCCCTCCATTCCCTCTTTCCCTCTCTTTACTCTCCCCTTCATCCCACCCCCTCTCTCCTCCTATCCTCTCTCTCTTACTGACTTGCTCTCTCTTCCTCACTCTCTCTCTCTCTCACTCTCTCTTTCTCATTTGTCCTTATCTCTCTCCCTTTCAAGCACAAATCTCCTATCATCTTTGCAAGCTCAGACATAACTATCCAATAGCACAGCTAAAACGGCACCCTCAGGGCAAATATCATCAGGGCAATGCACACTTGCTTGTCAAGGCTTTGCCCTACTTCACTGGAACATTTTAAAAGAAGAAAAACGAAAACTAGGGTTTGTTTGTCAGTTTTGTCACAATGTTGTCTGGTTCTGTGTTCATGACGGACTTGAAGATCCTGTGACAGTTGTCTTCAGGTATTGATTATCCACTCTTTTCTGTTGAAAAGGTGAATCCATACAATGGGTCAATGGTCTGAGGAAGATTATGATGCTTTGAAGATAATGCTTCTGTGATCTCCTGAACAGCTTCTGAACGGATAAAAAGTGTGAATAGGATGAAAGGAAAGCATGCAGAAAGGTAGGAATGGAGGTAGGAACAAAGAAATATATTGAAAGGACAAAATGCAACAAGAAAGAGAGAAAAGAAGGAAGAAAGTAAGTATGTAAGTAAATAAGAACAGCAGAACTGATGAAAAAAGAAAGTATGTATGTAAGTAGGGAAGCAGAAAGAAAGAAACAAACAAACAAACAAACAAACAAACAATTTCAGTAAACAAGAACGAAAGTAAGAATAAACGAACAAACAAACAAAAGAAAGAAAAAAAAAGAAAAAAAAAAAAAAAGAAAAAAAGACACACAAAAACCACAGACAAACAGAAAAACGGGGCGAAGGAAAAAAGAAAAAAAGAAAGAAAAAGGGAACAAAAGAAGGAACAAAAGAAGGAACCAAAAAACAAGGAATTTTTTTTTTTTAAAAATTCCCAGTAAAACACAAAGTTTTGTCATGACATTGTTTTTGTTTTCCCCTCTTAGAGGACCTAAAGCCCAGGATAATTTGTCTGCAGCACGGTACTCCCCTGCGCTGATAGTTAATCCTACCCGACGTGGTCCCAAAGAGGGGTGAGATTTAAAGACGTGTTTCCTAATCATTTAAACTTTTCTGATGTCATCTGAATTCTGCTTTTGAAAAAAACAAGGAGAAAGAGGAAAGGGGAAAAAAAAAGGGACGGGGGGAAGGGGAAGGGAAAGGGGAAGGCAAAGGAAATTACAGAACAATGAAGGAAGAGAAACTAAAGTAGAACAAACACAGAAAAGAAAAGCAAAAAAAACATAAAATGAAAGAAAAAGGGGAAAGAGAGAGAGGGGGGGGGGGGGGGGGGGCCCTTCAACATCAGACTTTGATGTTGTATTCATGAAAGGCCACGGGCCCCTATGAACGAGGGGCAACAGAATGATAAAAAGCAACAAAAGAAAACAAATACCGTGTCCTATCATAGCAATAAAAAAGACGTCAAGAGGTGGTTTTTCTCCCAATTGGAAAATTTTTACATAAGTTATTTCAATTTAGAAACAATATTTCATTTTCCCGATTACATCAATGAACACAAACGAAATGGGTTTGGGTCATATAGAATTTTTTGGGGGAGGAATACATTTTACAGGGAGACAAAAGGGGGGTTTTAAAAACACTTAAAAAACAAGGGACCTCACTTCACCTTTACACAATGGACACCCCCATCGGGCACGTTAAACTTTAAAAACGATAATGTTTTTTCATTTCTGAAATACCAAACCGATATTTAGCTGCAATTACTCTTAAATGTCTATCCAAATTTAACGAAAGATACTTCTTCACAAGTTGGGTAGAGCTGTAGATTCTGTATGTATCAAACCTGCCACTTGATTGATTGGGACTTCCCAGTTTTGCCATTTACGTTGGCAAAACATCTGTATTTATAAAAAATTTTACTTCTGCTACCCTGTGAAATATCCATACATATCCAAACCCAAGCTCAAACAGACACATCCGTATGTTTGAAGCCCACTTGATTTTACCCCTTGTGCCTAAATCAAGCGACATGTTATATGCTTTTTGCAGAAATCTTTCACGATTATCTTTAAAATTAACCCCAAACAAAAACATTTAAGGGCAAATTAAGTAGTTGGGATACCTGACATTATCGATACTTAATCATTTGGATTTTTATGTAAAACACCTTAAAAACCCTGAGAAGAAAAAAAAGAGAGAGAGGGGAGAGAAGAAGAGAGAGGAGAGAGGAGGAGAGAGAGAGAGGAGAGAGAACTCGAGATCTCGAAAAACTCAAAACTCAAAGACTCAAAGATTTTTAATGACTTTAGCCTTGGTACAATACACGCATGTTGGGAACAAAATTTTAAATACCATGCTAGGGAAATTTTAGACCTTCGCAGCATAAAAGATTGACTGATTTGAGCATACCAAAAAAAACGCTCAAAGAACGACACCTAAAAATCGCACATGCCTCCCTATTTACTGCATGGAAAACAATGGGACAAATTGTCCCTGTGTTTTTGTTTTTGTTTTTTTCAAACCACATGTACAGACCCTTACTGTTCTTTTAGAAATTCCTTTTCCTCAAGTCTTTTTCAAAATGGGCAGTTTCTATCCTTGCTGCCTCACTGATCGATTTACGTTATTCTTAAAGCGGGATACATTCAATCTCAAAATGGGGATTTGGGAACACGAAAAAATAGTTTACATTCACATCTATTTTTTTTTTTCAAAAACTGATTTAATTATTGTATAAATCATTTCCCCCTTACGGTTCTATTTGGGCCCTCCCATTCCGTACAAACAAATCAAATAGTCTCTGTTTAAAATGAACAAGAACATTTTTTTTCGCCCCAAAAATATTAAAGAATAAAAATAATGTCCTTTGGGTGAACTATAATAATGAAACAAGCCGCCCCATCCCACTCACTCATTCCCGACAAACCCCCCCAAAAACCAGACCAAAAAAATTTTCCAAAACAAACTTTTAAAAAAAAAAAACCAAACCAAAAAAAGAACAAATCAGAAAAGAACAATAGTGATAGAGGGGAAATGTGCATGTTGGGGATGGGGGGGGGTGTAAAAAAGCTGTGCTATTTTCTCATCATCTAGCTAATGGTGTCCAAATAGCAGTTTTTATGTTTCGTCAAGTTTTTAAAAAATCCAAATTTTTCTTTTCCCCCTTTTCCTTCTTCCTTCTTTCCCCCCTCTCTATTTTCCCACGGCCAACAAAACCTTTTAAGTTTATTCCCCAAGTTCTCCTCCTTCTCTCTCCTCTCCCTCCCCCTTCCTCTCTCTCCTCTTCAAACACCTGGTTGTTTTTTTTTCCTTTTTTTTTCCCCTCTCTAGTTCAAAAATTTTTTCCCCTTCCCTTTTTTCCTGTAAACTTCATCCTTATCCCCTTATTTTACTTTTTTTTTTAGTTTTTCCATTTTTTTTTTTTTAAATCTTTTAATCTAAAAAAAACCTTTCGTTTTCTTCTATTTTTTCAAATTTTCAATTTTTTTAAAATAAACATTTGTTTCCCTTCCTTTTGGTTTTCCCTCTTTTCTTTTACTTATCATTACATTTCTTTATTATCTTTCATCTTATTTTTCCATCTTTTTCTTTCACCCATCTTTCATGCTTTTTTTAATTTTTTTCATCTTTTCATTACCCTTTTTTTTCTTTTTCCTTATTTTCCTTATCTCTTTTTTTTTACCAAACCAATTTTTTTAAAACCCTTTTCAGTTAATATAATTTTCCCCTTTTTTTTTCCTTTTTTTTTTCTTTCACTGTTTTTTTTTTTTTTTTTTTGTTTTTTTTTTTTTTTTTTTTTTTTTTTTTTTTTTTTTTTTTTTTTTTTTTTTTTTTTTTTTTTTTTTTTTTTTTTTTTTTTATTTTTTTTTTTTTTTTTTTTTTTTTTATTTTTTTTTTTTTTTTTTTTTTTTTTTTTTTTTTTTTTTTTTTTTTTTTTTTTTTTTTTTTTTTTTTTTTTTTTTTTTTTTTTTTTTTTTTTTTTTTTTTTTTTTAATTTTTCCATTATTACTTTTTAATCTTTCCATTTTTCTTTAATTCTTTTTTTAAACTTTTCTTTTTCAATTTTTTTTTACATCTTTTCCATTATTTTTCTTTTTTTATCATTTTCCACTTTTTTTTCCCACTTTACCAATTTTCTTTTTCTTTTTTTTTTTCCCCCCTATTTTTTTTCCCTTTTTTTCCTTTTTTCTTTCTCTTTTTCCATTTTTTTTTGCCATCCTTCAAAAACATTTTTTAGTCTATTTTTTTAAAAATTCCATTTTTTTTTACCCTTTTTACGCATTTTCTTTCACAATTTTTTTTTCCCAAAATCTTTTTTTAAACCTTTTTTGGGCCCCATAAAATCCCTTTTTTTTCTTTAGAGTTTAAAAAAATTTATTCTTTATTTTTATCCAAAATTTTCTAAAAAGTGCTTTTCCATTCTTTTTAATTTATGTCCACTTTCCTTTCTACGAAAAAAGTTATACCACAACCCTTTTTTGTCAAAAAATTAATTTATAAAAAAATCCAATGTTTTCAAAACAAGCCATACACAAAAGTGAATAAAGAAGCGTTTAATTCCCAACCTATCCTGCAGCGGAGTCGAATCTTGGCATGTGTCTGGTGAATTAACTATGGCTATTTTTGCGATTCTTGGGTCGCTTCAGGTGTAGTTAAAATTTTAAGTTTACTGCAAAAGTGGTAAGGAATTTGGTTTAACTTGGGGTCGGGGCCCGCCTTTCCTTAGTTCCTTTGTTCATGTAACCCAGACCTCTATTTTTTTCACATGGGTTCATAACAAGATTTTGGGTCGGTTTCTTTTCACAAAAAAACATAGAACAAAAAATTTGAACATCGGTTGGAAAGAACCAAATTGTACCTACCGACCCCGTAATTACTAATACCACTGAGAGGAACAGACTAAAAAATCGAATCGAATCGATCCCATAATTTATTAACGTTTGGTTTGACAAAAAAACATAATAACTAGCAGCCTATGTACCTGTGGAGTGGGCTCCACCCCAAATTCAACCTTTTCCCGAAAAATTGGCCTGAGAGAGAAAAAAATGAAGAGTTGTGCCCCAATGACTATTCGTGGAATTTATTAAGAGAGAGGAGGGAAGAAGGAAGATATGCAAAGTAGGTCAGAGGTTTCCCTCAGTTTGATAATGGAACTGATTAAACAAAGAGCATAGGGTACAACAGAATTGATGCAGTTTGTGGATAATACAGTTATCCCATGCATGTTTAGTTTTCGTGTATTTCGAAGCTCTGAAGATATGAGAATCTGGTTACTTTGGATTGGGATGTTTGATTCTGACAAAATACGTGTCACAACAAGCACACTGTTTACTATACAGTATACTACCTCAGCCATGTGCCATCCATTAGTTCTATTCTCTTGTGCGCTGCTTAAGTCTAGGGTACATTAGGATATTCCGGTTTTAACCATACTTTCAGTCAAAAGCTACCTACTCTTCTACAAGAGAGGGTCATGATTTTAACAAAGATGCAAACTGTTTTGTGTGTGTGTGTGTGTGTGCGCGTGCGTGCGTGTGTGCGTGCGTGCGTGCGTGCGTGCGTACACACACCAACACAAGACCTGGGTTGAAAATCTCACGTGAAAAGACTTGCGAAAGATTCAACTCAAAGCCAGTGTTCACACAGAAAAAAAAAAATCACCTATCCAACTTAGCAAACGTTTTGACCCTACGATCTTCAAAGTACAAGTCCAACGTTTTCAAACCATGGAACAAATCTGCCCCCTCTCCTGCCTCCCTTCCCCCTCCCCTCTCCCCTTCTTCCTCCAAAGGGGGGA
>CM054146.1:55447843-55450343 GCA_028751875.1 Rapana venosa
GAAGGAATGACAAAACTTACAAAACTATACTATATTATACTATACTATACTATATTATACTATACTATACTATACTGTACTGTACTAGACTACACTGCACTGCACTACAGTGCACTATACTATACTCTACTAGACTTAATTAGACTAGACTATAGGATACTATACTATGATGTGCTTCGCTGTGGTGAACTTGCCCTGCTATACTGCTCTATACCGTACTGTATCACAATCCTACACTCTACCCTACCCTACACTACCATACTATACTGCACTATACTATACTATGCTATTTCACTCTCATGTACTCTATCCCACCCTACTATATTGTACTATACTATACTGTACTTTATCACTCTACTCTACTCTATTCTACTCTACTCTACACTACTCTACTCTATTCTACTCTACTCTACACTACTCTACTCTACTCCACTCTATTCTACTCTACACTACTCTATTCTACACTACTCTACTCTACTCTACTCTACTCTACTCTACTCTACACTACTCTATTCTACACTACTCTACTCTTCTCTACTTTACACTACTCTACTCTGCTCTAGTCTATTCTACTCTCCTCTCCTCTACTCTACACTTCTCTACTTAGCTCTACACTACACTACTCCTCTCTACTCTATACTTACTCTACTCTACTCTACTCTACTCTACTCTACTCTACTCTACTTCACTCTACTCTACTCTACACTACACTACACTACTCTACTCTACTCTACTCTACTCTACTTCACTCTACTCTACTCTACACTACTCTGCTCTACTCTACACTACTCTACTCTACTTCACTCTACTGTACACTACACTACTCTACTCTACACTACACTACTCTACTCTACTCTACACTACTCTACACTACACTACTCTACTGTACTCTACACTGCTCTACTCTACACTACTCTACTCTACTCTACACTACTCTACACTACACTACTCTACTGTACTCTACACTGCTCTACTCTACACTACTCTACTCTACTCTACTCTACTCTACACTACTCTACACTACACTACTCTACTGTACTCTACACTGCTCTACTCTACACTTCTCTACTCTACTCTACACTACTCTACACTACACTACTCTACTGTACTCTACACTGCTCTACTCTACACTACTCTACTCTACTCTACACTACTCTACATTACACTACTCTACTCTACTCTACACTGCTCTACTCTACACTACTCTACTCTACTCTACACTACTCTACACTACACTACTCTACTCTACACTACACTGCTCTACTCTACACTACTCTACTCTACTCTACACTACTCTACACTACACTACTCTACTCTACTCTACACTGCTCTACTCTACACTACTCTACTCTACTCTACACTACTCTACACTACACTACACTACTCTACACTACACTACTCTACTCTTCTCTACTGCACTCTACACTGCTCTACTCTACACTACTCTACTCTACTCTACACTACTCTACACTACACTACACTACTCTACACTACACTGCTCTACTCTACACTACTCTACTCTACTCTACACTACTCTACACTACACTACTCTACTCTACTCTACACTGCTCTAATCTACACTACTCTGTTCTACTCTACTCTACTCTACACTACTCTACTCTACTCTACTCTATTCTACTCTACACTACTCTATTCTACTCTACTCTTCTCTACTCTACTCTACTCTACTCTACTCCACACTACTCTACTCTACTCTACTCTGCTCTACTCTACACTACTCTACTCTACTCTACTCTACTCTACTCTGCTCTACTCTACTCTACTCTACTCTGCTCTACTCTACTCTACTGCTTGCAGCTCAATACACAAACAACGTAACATTACCTTACACCACACCACACTACATTATCCCACCACACCACACCACAACCACACTACCCCCCTCCTCCCCCTCCACTACCCCACCCCCACACAACCCCACACACACTCACTCACTCACTCGGCTGTATCTTACAGCGGATGAGACTATAAACCGAGGCCCCGTGTGCGAAAGCATGCAGAACATCTTGCGCACACGTTAAATCCTGTTCCGCTTTTCGAAAGAGTAGGCCATTGTGTGCCGGTGGGAACAGATGACAAAATTTACAAAACTGCGTACACACGGGGACTGAATGTAAAAAAATGCACATGCTTGCTTATTCCATTATCCTCGATATAAAATAATATTTTAAAAAATTTTAATCATGTCATCTGAGCGCTTTGATTTGTTGCTTTACAAGATTCAGCGCTATAAAAATTCCATACATTATTATTATTATTATTATTATTATTACAGGTGTACGGGGCGACAGTGGCCGCGGTGACGACCCACTTCTGCTGGCCCCAGAGGGGTCCGGTTCACCTCTACCTCAGGGTGGGCATCTTCACCCAAAGCTCTGTACCCGAGAAGCCAGAGACCGCCTTCCCTCATGTGCCCATCCGAAAACCGCCCACAGGCTTCGAGCACACTACTTACCTGATGGCACAGCACAGGTCTGTT
>CM054146.1:55452843-55457843 GCA_028751875.1 Rapana venosa
TTACTGATCCAGACCTGGCCTTTGAGTTCTGGATAAAAGTTTTTTTATGGAAATCTATAATAAACATGTCCAATTAAAAACAGTTAGGATCAAACATGTCCCCAAACCACCTTGGTTTACAAAAGAACTAGAAGAAGCATGTTTTCTTAGAGATTTCTTTAAAAAATTATGAGGAGTCAAAAAAATTAAGAAATGCCATGAAGTCACAAAAACGGCGAGAGAAAAGGAAATATTTCCAAGATCTACTTTCATTCAAACAAAACTCAAAGACTGTATGGAAGGCAATCAAGCAAGTAACAAATGATCAATCATCTTCCAAATGTAATGTAATCAAATATATTTCTGCTGAAAAACTTAACAATCACTTCATTAATATTGTTTCCAACATAATTAGCAATGATAACTCGAGGTCCAATTATCTCCATGAACTGAAACAATACTGCCAAGAAAAGCGTATTCCTTCAAAACTCCACATACCATTTATATCTGTTTCTGAGGTCTATAATTATCTAATTCACCTCAAACAATCAAGTACCCTGGTCTTGATGGAATATAATACTGAAACTCTCAGCTCCAGTTATTACAGACACTCTGACACATATCTATAACCTTTGTCTTCATAAGAACTATTTCCCCAACGTCTTCAAAACTGCTAAGGCGATTCCGATCCACAAGTCTGGAGACACTTCCAATCCCTCAAACTATAGGCTAATCTCTATTATATCTTATCTTTCAAAACCCTTGGAAAAACATATGAATAAACACCTAGACCATCATATAGATCTTAACAACTTACTTCACCCAAATCAGTCCAGATTTAGAAAAAAAGCACTCATGCCTTATGGCATTGCCTAGTCTTGTAGACAATTGGCTGTCAAACATTAATGACAATACATTTTGTGGATTACTATTTGTAGATTTCAAAAAGCATTTGATAAAATTGACCACAGACTTATTAAAAAGCTAGATCTACATAATCTCTCTACACAAACTTGAGACCTTCTTGCTTCTTATCTTACAAACAGGCAACAGTGTGTCTCACTAGCTATGTCCACATCCACACTAACACCCATTCATTATGGAGTACCACAGGGATCCATCTTAGGACCAATTCTCTTTTCATTATACATAAATGACCTTCCTCTCCGTATCAAATCCAAATGCGAACTTTTTGCTGATGACACAACCATACATATGAGCCATACTGACATTAACTCTCTTGCAAATACATTACAAAAAAGCACTGAGAATCTTGTCAAGTGGACTGAACTGAACTACATGTCTATACACCCCCAATAAACAAAATGTATGCTTATCACCACCAGACAAAAGCGACAAAATTTATCTCATAAACTTTCTCCAGTCCATATTAAAAAGGATGCAATCTAACAAACCTCTCACCACAAAATTCTAGGAATAACAATCGATGAAAATCTCAGCTGGTACTATCACATTTCCCATCTATGCAAATACATCTCTCAAAGAGTATACCAAATGACTAAAATCATACATTTTCTTGACTTTCATTCAAGAAAAGTATTCTTTCAACTTATATACAATACATGGAAAACTGGACAGAGAAATAGAAACATGCTGTCAAAAAGCAAACGCAGTCAGCTATCAACTTGCCCCACTTCTGCGACACCCTAACATCCCTATGAGCACCAAGGCAAAGCTGATCAACGCCATCTTCCTGCCAATTCTCACTTACCAGTGCCAGACATGGCCCCTGACAAAAGCCCTGGAGCAAAATCTGGTAACGTGTGAGATGATGTGCTTGAGGAAAGCTGTCAACAAAACCAGGAGAGATAAGATAAGAAACGAGGTGATCAGAGACATGGTAGGAGCCACACCCGTCCTACACCATATTGAACAACAACGAACTAAGTGGTTCGGGCACCTCAAACGGATGCCGCCAAACCAGCCAGCCTTGCGTGCTTACAACTTGAGGTACTCTGGCACGAGGGCCAGAGGTAGACCCAGGCGACGCTGGAGTGATTCCGTGGCAGAAACACTAAAAGTCCGTGGATTGTCCCTCCTCCAAGCTACCCGCCTTGCAGCAGACAGACAGTTATATCTCCCCGCGACGCCACAGAGTACAAGCGGAAGGAAAGAGTAAAGTAAAGTAAAGTAAAGATACAATCTTCAATAGATTACGCTTCAACCCTGTGGGATTCTGCTAGTGCAAACACTATGAAACCATTATTAAGTCTGTATAAACATTCTCTTAAACTGGTCCTTCTGAAGACAACCTTACTAGAAGTGGATTATACTCAGTTAAATATTCTTCCCCTACACCAAAGATTAAGACTTAACAAAGGCCTCATGATGTTTAAGATAATGACAGGAACTGTTCCTTCATCCTTAAATGACAAGCTCCCTGTGCTGTGGAACTCCCTTCCTGATTCATTTAGAAAACACCAATCATAACAATCTTCAAAAGTCTTTTTTTTTCATCCATTTGATGAATCAAAAAAAAAAATCACACTTGATCTGTTGGAAACAAAGTAAAGACATCTTCCCTTACTTTATACCAAATTATCCCTCTCCTCTCTCTCTCTCTCTCTCTCTCTCTCTCTCTCTCTCTCTCTCTCTCTCTCCTCTCTCTCTCTCTCTCTCTCTCTCTCTCCTCTCTCTCTCTCTCTCTCTCTCTCTCTCTCTCGTCTCTCTCTCTCTCTCTCTCTGTCTCTCTCTCTCTCTCTGAGTGTGAATGTTTTACTTGTATCTCTCTATTGTGCTATTGCAACTGACTTCTAGAAATAATTTCCACTATCCTACTTCTTTATGTATCTATCATAATTCTAGAATGATTTTAACCTGTACAATGTTAAATCACAGCGAGTGCTAATGGTGATAAGTGTTGATGAATTGAAAATTGTATGCAATATCATATGGATTCAAAATGTACTTTGTACTCTCTCTCTCTCTCTCTCTCTCTCTCTCCTCTCTCCTCTCTCTCTCTCTCTCTCTCTCTCTCGTTCTTTCTCCTTTGTGTATTGTATTGTTTATAGATTTGATTGTTGTGTCTACAGTTTGTATCCTGTTGAATGTTTTATTCATATTTAATATTTCAATTTTATTTTGTAAGTTGACTGTATTTGAGATTTATTGACTGTTTTATTCCAATATCATGTTTTGAATGTACCAATTATGTATAGCTTAATTTTAATATATAGATGTCCTTTTCTATGACTATATAAGATATTCATAAAGATTTGATTTTGGCATTGATGCATGGTGTGCGTGCGTGCATACGTTCGTGTGTTTTGTGTGTGTGTGTGTGTGTGTGTGTTTGTGTGTGTGTACACGTATGTGTAATGGGGATGTGAACTGCTTTTGCATAATCTCCTAAGTCTGCTTATATAATATTTGTTTTTGTGTAGTTTACTATTGCTGTTGTTTTCCCATAAAAAGTAGAATACTTTTTTACGTTTCTTTCCGTTAGCCAAAATGATACTGCCTACATGGTTTGTTCTCCTTTATAATATGGAGGGGTTTTTGTTTTTGTGTTGTTGTTTTTAGAGGGGATTATTCGGTTGTCCCCTCTCCCCTTGTTGTTGCTGCTTTATTTTACTCTTGGTTTGTTTGCTATTTTGGGGGTTGCTCTGTTGCTTTATTTTATTATTTGTTGGTGTTGTTTTTTCTCTCTCTTTCTTTTGGTGATTTTTGTTGAGTTTTATCTTCTTACATGTGTGGATATTTTTTCCCATTTACTGTGTGAGTGTATTAGTATTGGCCTTATTTTATTTTATTATCAAATATATCCCTAAGGGCAGGGACTGGATGTAAAAAAAAAAGCACATGAGTGCTTATTCATTATCGTTAAATAAAAGAATTTGTCATCGTCATTTTCATTGTCATTGTCCCTTTTAAAACACTAAACAGTTGACTACCCCCTTCATGTATGGGCCAATGACCTTTATGTGAATAAATCATTGGGGTTCGAGTTCGAGTGCTCTCTCTCTCACTCTCTCAGTGTGTGAGGTTTGTGTGTGTGGGTTTTTGGGGGTTTTTTGTTTTGTTTTTCCCCATACAGCATTGTGTTAACATTGCAGTAGCCTAGAGCTGACATGGTTGTATTTGATGTATACATTCTTTTGGAGTGGTGAATGTTTTGAGAATGCAATAACTTGTGAGTATAGTAACTATTATGAAAATGCAAGAAAACCTAATGAGCATTAATGATATCAAATGTTATGATTTATGATGTGCTGGGTGTTTGTATTTTGTAGGTGAGAAGGTGTTAACATATCAGCTATAGCTTCATCAATAACTTTGTTAATAGGTCTATTGTCTTTTTGTGGTACCCTGGGAAGGGGTTAAGGTGAACTGAGTTTTTGTTTTTAGCTGTGTTTTGTTTTGATTTGTTGGCATACGACAGTCTTTATTTAGGCATGATGTTGGAATATGCTTATGCAAGAGTATACAGTTATGAGTGCACTCCAGGGTATTATGCCAAAGTCTTACCAAACATGTGAATTTTTTTCATCTTCAACTTTTCATCTTCAATATTTTGCCCCTCAATGTGTATTGTGGCCAAAGGCCGATGTACATTAAACAATTTCAGAGTTCAGAGTTCTCTCTCTCTCTCTCTCTCTCTCTCTCTCTCTCTCTCTCTCTCTCTCTCTCTCTCTCTCTCTCTCTCTTAAAACACTAAATATCCAGTACCCCTTCATAATATATGGGCCGATGACTTATTTTGCGAATAAATCATTTCAGTTGGAGTTCCAGTGCTCTCTCGCTCTCGCTCTCTCTCTCTCTCTCGCTCTCTCTCTCCTCTCTCCTCCTCTCTCCTCTCTCTCTTCTCTCTCTCTCTCTCTCTCTCTCTCTCTCTCTCCTCCCTCAGTCTCTCTCTCTCTCTCTCTCTCTCTCTCTCTCTCACTCTCTCTCTCTCTCTCTCTCATCTCTCTTCTCTCTCTCTCATCCTCTCTCTCTCTCTCTCTCTCTCTCTCTCGGCCATGTCATTGATGGATTGATTTAAAACTACCTTATGGCTCTGA
>CM054146.1:55480343-55625343 GCA_028751875.1 Rapana venosa
AATCAAAGCGCTTCCATTCAACCTATTCCTGCACAGTCATGCAACCAATAACAAACAATAATTTAAACAAATATTACAAATATGATACGCTGCAGATCGAATCTATGAAATAAAAATTACAAACAGTCAAAACCAGTTTTTCAAAAGCACACACACACACATACACACACACATACACACACACATACACACACACACACACACACACACACACACACACACACACTTGTATATGTGGTTCTGACTTATCACCTAAGCATGTTATTCTTCATTGTGAACTACTTCGACCATACTTTTCTGGTACAGTTGTAGGTAAGATTTCAAATATGTCATTTGAACATTTATTGGCCGATAATGTGGTTATGTTGGAGATAGTTAGTTGTTTAGTTAAAAGCCCTGTTGGAAAACTTTTGTAATTGTTCTTGCTGCAGTTTAAGCTGTTTCAATGCCCCCCTCACCCCGTCCCTCCCATAATTTCTTTGTATTTTTTTCTTCTTTTATCTCGTGCACAGACACTAATAGGTAAACACACACACACATACACGCACACACACACACACACACACACACGCACGTATGCACACACACACACACACACACAACACCACACACACACACATACTCAACCACACACACACGTTCTGTATATATTGTAACACTATCTTTTGTCTAATATCACCTTGAGTGAACAGACGTTAAATTAAAGAAAGAAAGTACACACACACACACAAAGGTCATATACTTTAGCATGGTAATGGGACATCGGTTAGTGAAGGTGGGACAGTTCTGATATGAAACAAGAGGGGAAAATCTTAGGTTTTGAAATAAATATGTCTTGATACTGGACTTAAAAGTGTCATAAGTAGGCTCTTGGCGAAGAGAGAGAGGGAGCTCATTCCAGGTCGATGGACCCGAAATAGAGAAAGAGCGGCGGCCAACGGTGGATTGGTTGAATCTAGTGTTCGGAAGCACAGGGTATCTGCAGCAGAACGGAGGGAACGAGAAGGAGTGTGCAGGTTAAGACATTCACAGAGGTAGGAAGGTGCAGTTTTGTGGAGACATTTGTAACAAAGGGTACTGATCTTATAGTTTACTCTATGTGGCACAGGCAACCAGTGGAGAGATCGCAAGAGAGGAGTAATGTGCTCAGATTTTTTTCTTTCTGAGGACTAGTCGAGCTGCGGAGTTTTGTATACGTTGAAGGGAGTGAATAGATGATGCTGGCAGACCAGCCAGAAGAGAATTGTAATAGTACAGACGTGAAAGGATAAGAGACCACATGTTTGGATGTTGCATCTGTGGACAGGTACTTTCGAATTGCACTAATACACCGTAATTGATAGTAGCACGACTGACATTCTGGGTGATGCATTTTTGCATAGAGAGTGTGTTGTCGATAACGACACCTAAATACTTCACAACAGTGGATAGAGGGACTGATGCATTGCCGAGTTATATTTAAGCTGTTGTAATGGAAAGAAGTTTGTGTTTGGTCCCTACGAGCATGGCTTCGGTTTTATCTGCATTTAGCTGTAATTTTCATAACGGAGAGACCTTTATGTTTAGACTTAGACTTGGTCCATTCACGTCTGGCACATCCTTTTGAATGGTATGTATCATGTATAGAATGTGAAACTGGTTCCAGCAAGTCTCCTTTAGAAGACAGCATTCCTCTTATAAGAACAGCGGAATTTGTATTTAGATTGAACTTTGACTGTTCATTGCCCCGGCTTTTTGGCTGTACAATCTGCTCTTTTATTTCCTCCAAAGACCACAATGAGATGGAATCCAGCAAAATTGTACACAGGTACTGCATGTGAATAAAATTGTGTGTCTGTGTGTGTTTGTGTGTGTGACATCAAGTCCTGTCAATTTTAAGATGTGTGTTACATTTTACGTATATAATCGTTTAAAGCATGTTGTGTATGTTTAAAATGCCACTCATAATTTTTCGATTGAGGTAATAAAGCAGTCTTGAGTCTTGATCCTCCTAGGCTTTGGATTTTGTTTGTATTAAGAGAGCATGGGTGGGTTGTTTTTTTTGTTTTTGTAATGCATCCATCCATCCTCACTTCCGCACATGCGCATGACACGTATCTCTCTGTGCAGGTGGCCTTGACCTTCAGCGTGGCCTTGTTGCACGTGCTGTGCATGCCCCGACCTTCAGGCTGGAGGAGGGGCAACTCCCTGAGGCCTCGACACAGCCGCCGCAGCACACGCTCCTCCAAATGGATCCCCTCCGATGAGATGCCCTTTATCCTGGCTGCTGGCGTCTTACAGGTGAGGGGGGAGGGAGGGAGAGATGGTGGGGGGGGGGGGGTTGGGGGATGGGGATGGTGGTCGTGGTGGTGGTGGTGGTAGTGGAGGCTTGAGGCGGAAAAGGGGAAGATGTATGTATGTATGTGGACAGGTAGGCAGATAGACAGAGAGGCAGGCAGGCAGGCATAGCAGACAGACAGACAGACATATCGAAAAGACGTTAAATGAGTTTGAACAGATCGATCAATCGATCGATAGACAGACAGACAGACATACAGATCAATCGATCGATAGACAGACAGACAGACACGAACGCAGACAGACAAAGATACAGACACATAGATATACAGACAGACAGACAGCAGGCTGACAGGCAGAGAGAGAGATAGATGTGGGTGGATGGGAAAGTGAATGAGAAAAATCGCTTTGAATCATCTTGTAATTGGTTTGAAATTTAGCTGATAACGAAAAATCAGCTTTATTTTAGGCAGATCCAAAACTGATCAGTAACCCACCACCCCAGTTTCATTCTTCCTTTTTTGTGACTTCAAAGACAACTGTTGGCTGAAATTGTTAAGTGCAGACTGAGAGACGTTGGTCATACAAGCATAAATACACGGACAAACCTGATGACGACAGTTCTTCAAGGTAAGGTGGAGGGCAGAAGGAAAGAAGGAAAAGAGGCAGACCCCCAACATCCTACTTTGCCAACATCATGAGATCAGTGGTCTGGGAGGAAGGGCTACAGGAGGTCGCAGAACTCATCAGAGACAGAGATAGAGATGGTGAGCCCTGGTGGCATTCCGTGGAGTTCTTACCGACGACAGCGGTGACAGAGACAGTTGAGTAGATATAGTTCAGAGCATATCATAGAGTGTTCAACCTTGTCAAAAAAACTGGTACTAAACCAACTTTGTTTTCTCTCTTGCCTGGGTTGTCAGGACACGCCCACCAACACCTACATCCGGCAGACTCACGGGATGAACGCCTGGACCTCGGACAGGGAGGGGCTGCTGGGCCCCGCCAACGAGGACCTCATGACCTGCCGGCCCGAGGACGGGCTGGGCGGCATCTGGGCCACGGTCACCCCGGGGCTGAACGAGCTGTACGTGCAGGGCTCGCACGTGGTGCCCGACGCCAACTCGGGCTGCTCCACGCCCTTCATCCCGGACGGCAACTCCAGCATATCGGCTCAGATCTTCCCGGACGGCAACTCCAGCTGCTCCCAGATCTTCATCGACAGCAGCGCCTGCCTGCCCGCTGTGGTCACCACCACGGAGACCAAGGCCGCGGGGGTGGACGCGGGGGAGGGCAAGGCGGTGGCCGCGGCCATCACGCTGACCGTGCCGGGAGGCAAGGCTCCGGCCATCACCGTGCCTGTGCCCGTGCCTGACGGCGTCTCGCCCTGACCGTGCCTGAGGAGGTGCTGGGGGTGGAGGAGGAGGACCACGACTCGGACGGCAAGGCCGACTCCCCGAAAGAGAAGTCCGGGGCTAAAGGAGGCGCCGACCCTAAAGGAGGGGCGTCCCCGGTGATCAGCAGGGAGGTGCCGTCCCTGTCCACCACCAAGGTGGTCCCCAGCGAGAAGTCCGGCATCTCGGCCCTGGCCATGCTGGGGGGCAACTTCACCTCCTTCCACTCCACCAGCCCCCAGCGGCGCTCCTTCCCCTCCCCCATCATCGAGGAGCGAGGCAGCAGCTGCGCCAGCAGCCCCTTCCTGCCCATGGGAGAACGCACGCCCAGCGTCAAGAGCAGGGACGTCTTCAACTTCACGCCCGACGTGGTGGTGGAGGTGGAGACGGTGGACGACGAGTGCGTGGACTCCGGCAGCGGGGAGGAGAGCTGCGAGTCCTTGAGCCCTGACGACCAGAGCCTGGGAGACCACATCTCCACCTCCAGCTCCTCGTACGCCGGCGGGGCCGAGATCAACATCCTCTCCCCCATGCTGGGCCTCCCCGACAGCCGGGCCGACTTCCCCAGCGGCTCCCTCAGCCCGCGCGACATGATCGACATCTGCGAGGAGCGCATCTACAGCGACTACAAGCACTCCTTGGAAATGGGCGGCGTGGACGACCTCATCATCACCGACGCCAAGCTGGACGACGCGGAGGAGGAAATCATCGTGGCGGTGAAAAGTCGCCGCAACAGCTGGCGGAAGGAGAACCAGCGCAAAGCGGCCGAGAAAGATGGCGACGGCGGCAAGGACCCGGATGGAGGAAGTAAGGCGGGAGGGTCGGAGGAGTTTGCCGAGGCTCTGAGCGCCGCGCTGACGGCTTCTGTGGGGGACAGGAACGGACACCGGGGCCCCTCCCCCACACACAACGGGGAGGCGGTGTCAGAGCAGAAGGACAGCGCGGAGTCGGGCGCTGTAGGGGGCGTCAGTTAACAGCAAGGTGCGGGCAACGAAAATCCCTCTGGCCTTGTCAGTCTGCCTGTCACCACCGCCACTGTGAGCAAAGCTGTGACCTTGTTGCCTTGTTTGGGGTGCCCTCAGTGAGCATGCTTCAGTGATCTGTGTTTTACGCCGTGGAGGGTGTGAGGTGTTCTGGTTGCAGAAGCTGTTTACTTTTTTTTTCTTTTTTCTTTTTTTGCAGCGGGACAGAGAGAAACGTTGTTGGTCCTACATCGAAAATTGATCTCTCTTTTCGTTTTCTTTTATCAATAACGTTTATTGAAACATGTTTTCGGGATTTTTCGATGACTGGCGTCATCATTTGGCATTTTGATATTCTTCCAGCATCTGTGTATAATAATATTTTGCAACAAAGTTTGTTTGGTTTTTTGGGTCTCTTGAATTGTGTGCCACAAAACACCAGAACGAAGTAACTGTATCCTCCTCACAAATGGTCGAACGATTTGATTTTAAAACTGAGTTTAAGAAAACTATTCATGAAAGAATAAGCAAAACGTAGAAGTAAATGTATTTACAAAATAATCACAAAAACGTAATTTTCTTTAGATAGATCTTTTGAACTTTATATGATTCATCAAAGTTCAGTCATTTAAAAAAACCATCATTCTTCCACTCTTCTTTGTAACAATGTGGAAATGCCAGAGGTTCTTGCAGTGCAAAATCTCAGCATGCTAGAAATCTCACACTATGAATCTGATTTTCCATTGTTTGCAATTTTGTGCTGCACTGCGTGCGATTGTGTGATAAACAATAACGCAAATATCAACAACAACAATGACAAACAACATCATCAACAAGGTCAACCACAGCAACAGCAACAACAAAAACAACATCGGCAGTTCTTGTCTATGTGGGCCTACAAAACCAAAACCAAAACCAAAACCAAAAGCCTGAAAAACTGTAAATAAGACTGGATACTCGCAGCCTAGTCAGCAAGTTTTGGAGTTGCGTTACTTTTTGTGAGGAGTATAGCCGTGTCTCGTTCTCTGCTCACGATGTGTGTCTGCCTGTTTCGCACAGTGGCAAACTTCTTTGGATGCCTTACGTTGACTTCTCTTAGTTTTCCTTCATCGATTTTTTCTTTGCAAAGGAACTGGCAACTCTATGGAATTATGTATTATGTGTTTCCAGGGGGGGTTGCTAGATTTTTTTTGTGTGCATGTTTTTGATTTTGGTTTTTTGATGGTTTGTTTTAGAATTTTGTTACAAGACTGGCTCTTGTGTGTGTATGTGGTCTGTCTGTTTTTCTGTCTGTCTGTCTGTCTGTGATGATAGCAACCAGTGTTGTCTTCCCATGCATAACAGAGACACACACAAAAGAATCGAGGTGACTAAAGCTAACACTGTCGTACCCATTATTTAACTCACTCTATGCCAGTCCGCACACGTGTGGACAGTTTTCGCACACAGCACTTTCTTTCTCTGAGACATAATGGTCGTAGAACAATGTGTTAAGCAGATCTATCTGCGCGAAGCTCAATTTTAAAGAAAAGATAGATAGATAGATAGATAGGTGGACGGACGGACAGACAGATAGATAGATTAGATAGATTAGATTAGATAGAAAGATAGATATAGATAGATAAATAGATAGATAGATAGATAGATAGATAGATAGATAGATAGATAGATAGATAGATAGATAGATAGATAGATAGATAGATAGATAGATAGATAGATAGATAGATAGATAGATAGATAGATAGATTCGAGATGGATATAGATAGATAGATATGCTCATTTGGGGTGTTATTTTAGAACAGCCACAGTTACTTCCCGTGACCAGAAGTGAACGTTTCAAATCCTTGTGCGTGATCTTTCATAAGAAAAATCGAAACAGGCAGTTTGTTTTCTCTTGACAAAGAGTGAAGTGTTGACCAACATTGTCCAAATCATATTATGTGTGTTTGTGTGTGTGCGCGTGCGTGGGTGCACGCGCGCGCGCGTGTGTGTGTGATTTTATTCTTTTTTTTTTTCTTTTATATCTCCCAGGTCAACCCAAAGCGTGCATGTGTGTTTGTCTGCCTGCCTGCCTGCCTGCCTGCCTCTGTGTGTGTGTGTGTGTGTGTGTGTAAAGGTGCCCCATAATTATACGTTGTTTAGGAGCAAGGAGACAGAGACCTCAGCTTCTCTGGGGATCAGCATCGTTAAGAAAAATTTGTATATTTGTGTACCACTTAAAGTCACGGCAGATTTCTCTGCATGAAATTCGGACTGCTCTTCCCGGGGAAAAGCACATCGCCACAAGAGCAGCGCCACCCATTATTTTTTCTCTTTTCCTGTCTGCTTGAGTTTTTGTTTTAGTATCATAGTGGCTTTTTTCTATAGAATTTTGCTAGGGACAACTCGCATGTTGTCGAGGGTTCTTTTACGTGCGCTAAATACGTGTTGCACCCGGGACGTCAGTTTATCGTCTCATTGGAATACTAGTACTCAGACCACCACTCACGCTTTAGTGGATGGGGGGGGGGGGGGAGTTTCTGGCACAAAGGGGGATGCCTCTCTTCTCTCCTTCACTGCCTAACCTTCTCTGTATGGTATGGTATGGTGTGGTGTGGTGTGGTGTGGTGTGGTGTGGTGTGGTGTTTGTGTGGTGTGGTGAGGTGTGGTGTGGTGTGGTTGTATGGTGTGGTATGGTGTGGTTATTGTATGGTATGGTGTCGTGCGGGCGTTGCGGCACGGTACGGTACAGTAATAAGTAGAGTAGAGTAGAGTAGAGTAGCGTAGCGTAGCGTAGAGTAGAGTAGAGTAGCGTAGAGTAGAGTAGAGTAGAGTAGGTAGAGTAGAGTAGAGTAAGAAGTAGTGTGAGAGTAGAGTAGAGTAGAGTAGAGTAGAGTAGAGTCAGTAAGTAGAGTAGAGTAGAGTAGTGAGAGTAGAGTATAGGGGTGGAGTCGGTGGGAGGTAGGTAGGTGCGTATGGTAGGTAAGTGGTAGGTATAGTGTCGTAAGTAGCATAGAAGTAGTAGTAGTAGTACAGTATAGTACGGTAGCGTCTAATGGAAAGGGTAATTAAATTGGACCAATAATTCAATCGTTGTATATTACCATGCACTAAAAGTACAAGTAAGAATACAAGTAGTGTTAGTTATATAGGGCCGCATAGTACAATATGTGCGGCTGCATTAATGCGGTCTGTATGTATGGTGCAATGCCAAAGTGCTCGCGCAACCCGTCTTCGTGAAAGAGACAAAATCTTTTTGTCAGATGGGTATATGATTTGGGGTGCTTGTGTGTGTGTTGTGGTGGGTGGGGGGTGATGAGAAGAATCCGTCTGTTTAATTCTGATTGTTGGCTTAAATGTGTTTTCTCAATCTTTTTACAATAGCATAATGATTTGCTTTGTTGTTTTATTTATTTTGGGCGTGTTGGGATATGTTTTATAATGTAGATTTGTTGCCGGTATTTTTTGTCATTAACAATTTTTGTAACAACCAAGTTCAAGGTTTGACTTTTCTTCTTTATCAGAAGACTTTTTGTCTTTCTGTTATGTTCATGTAGAATGTTATTCCACGGTTTTTTTGTCATGGAAACAAATTGTGTAACAGACCAAAGTTACAAGGTTGTGAACCGATTTTAACATTCCTTATCAGAACGCAGCGCATTCATTTGTCTGATCTGACCTATGTCATTGATTTTGAAATGCACGATTGTCCTGTCAATTTGCCCGACTCTTTTTTAAGTGATATATATATATATATATTTTACTTTGTATGAAGCCATATTTTATTCTCTTTTTTTAATCAACCCAATTTTACAACTTTAGTATGTCTTGCTCATCTTCACGAAGGTAGAGAGCAAGAATAGATCAGTTATTTTGCATGTTTTGAAAATATTGGGACTTTTTTGGCACAGAAAAAGTACAGTTTACAGACGTGGCATATTTTTCATACTTATGTTCAAGGCAGAGTTTACGTATGTACACAAATTACCGTCTTGTTTCCAGATGACAGAGGACAACTAAGGTATTTGGAGTTTTAGTTTTTCAGAGTAGTACCCCTTGAACCTTAAAACGATACTAATCGCCATCTTGAATCTTTCTTCTTCTTCTTCGAAAGCTCAGAAAGCAACTATTGTTGTCTATCATATGAGCGAATTTTTTTATGGTTGGCGAATTCTTGATGGCGTTATTTTGGAGCTCCTACTGACGACATGGGGACGGGATAGCTCAGCGGTCAGAGCACTCGCTTTCCCCTACCTAAGGTTAAACAGCATCGAGCGTGGTTACCGCTTGGATGGGTGACCTTTTGCGCGACTTGGCTTCAGTACAGTCCCCCACTTCACCCAGCTGTAAATGGGCACCTGCCCTCTTTAGGGTCATGGAAGGTAAAGTAGCGAGGGAGAGGAGATGGGCGCCGCCCTCAACATGCTGGTCCCTTGAGAAGTAGAGGTCTCTGACGCCTTGCACCCCTACTACCACATAGGTATTAGGACACCTTTACATTTAACTTTTACCGACAACATCGGCGATGTAGACAGAAGATTGATGGTTGTGGATGGATGTGGTCCATATTTGGATACAAAAATAGAAATTATGTCAAGCAATATGATGAACCAAACGTAATCGTTTGTCCAAACTTGAAAAAAAAAAAAGAGTTACGTTTATGGCTCTGTGAACCAGTCTTGATCTTTGTGATGATTTTGGTCATGCAACGTAGGCATTTCTTTGTCTGCGACTTCAGAAACTCTTGTTCCGTTACGCAAAATTGTGGTCTATATTATGACAAATTGGTTTATAGTTGTTACCATGTGCTGTGGCAAAATGAGGCAGATTCTCTCTTCCTCTCTCTCTCTCTCTCTCTCTCTCTCTCTCTCTCTCTCTCTCTCTCTCTCTCTCCTCAATTGATATAATTATTGTACCTTCCATAACCAAATTAAAAAAGCACAGTATAATTTTTCTTGCATTTTTTTTAGATATTACAATTCTGCTACCATTTATTTGAAAAGAGATTTATATTTAGGAAACCCTCCAACTCAATGAATTATAGGAACATAAGTAAACGAAAAAAGAATGGCTGACAGCTAAAAAGAAAGGCAATCGATTTTTTAAAATACAACCGTACAGTCTTTTTTTCTGACCAGCAAATGAAAACCGTGTCCATCATATTAACAAAAGGTAACGTACTTTATATATCAGGATGAAATCTGAAGCTATTCTGGCAGCAGAGAATTTGAATACATTCAACCTATGTTACAAGACACTTAAAAGATGAGTTCCATGGAGAGAGAAAATTGGCCTTTTTCTTTTCTGTTAAAGTCGCATATCTTGTTTGTTGGCTGGTTGTTGGGTTGTTGATTATTTTATTTCAAAGAATTGTGCATTTGTGATACGCTCCAACGTTGATGGAGCAGATGACATGACCCTGCCTTAACCTTTTTCCCCTATACTCCCCCCCTCCCCCCTTGTTCCTTTTCCCTCTCAACCCCCTTTTCCCCCCACTTTCCCATGGGGAAAAACACACTTCCACAACATATGTGATTGCTCACCTTTTACTTGTCCATGCATGTATGTGTGCCTGACTGTGTGGTTGTATCTGTTTGGGGGGAATTTTAGGATGGGGGGGCTTTTCTTTGTGATTGGGTGCGTGACAATTCCTGTATGGGGTGAGGGGGGGGGGGGGTTGAAACGTCCCCTAACTAACTATAGTCATCCCGTTGGCTGACTGTCTGTCTGTCTGCCTGCCTGTTTGTTTGTCTGTCTGTCTGTCTGTCCACTTGCGTGGGTTCATTTTTCAACCTCTTATTTTTATTTTCTTCAATAAAAAATGTAAAGAAACAAAAACTGATTCTGTTCTGTGTGTGTGTGTGTGTGTGTGTGTGTGTGTGTGTGTGTGTGTGTGTGTGTGTGTGTTGTGTACGCATGTGCGTGCGTGCGTGTGCATTTGTGAGTAAACAGAGGCAGTAACAGTGAACAAACTCGAGCGCTTTGCGTCTACGTTTAGATACTATTTCAATACCAAAAATTGTCCGTTGTTATTTTTTGCTTCGTCTGAAAAACTTAGGCATCTCGTTTCCTCTTAAATATATTGTCTGCACTTTCTTCCACAGAGAAATATTTATATCTAATCTGAACAGCACTGGATGTTCCCAGATACCGGAGTACAGCTGTCTCAGACTTCACAATCTAGCTACTAATCCGCACTTTAAATCAAAACTAAAGATCAAAAATCAAAGGCATTACAATTAAGCAAAAAAAGTATGTTCTTTCGAGCCAGAAGGCCCATAGAGCCGGAGCTTATCCCGGTTTCTGTAGCGTTAAGCGAACTGATGGTTTTTCACTACCCCTGTGACAGGACGCTAGTCTGTCGCCAGATACTTCCCCAGCAGAGCTGGTACCCACTTGTACACCTGGGTGGAGTGAGGAAAATAGGAGTAAAGTGTCTTTCCCAAGGACACAACACCGAGCCGAGCGGGGATCGAACCCGCGACCTCTGGATCACGAGTTGACGCCTAAACCACTCGACCACGGTGCCTCCAATTAAGCAAAGGCAGAAGGAAAATAAAGCTCTGCATTGAATCGGAGCATTGCATAAATGGTAGAGAAAACACTCAACCATGATAAATTCATTTATTTATTTATGCATTTATTTATTTATTTATTTATACCACTTTAAGTCACGGCAGATTTCTCTGCATGAAATTCGAGATGTTCTCCCCGAGGAGAGCGCGTCTCCGCAAGAGCAGCGCCACCCTTTTTCTTTTTCTTTTTCCGGTCTGCAACTGTATTTGTTGCTTTATCAGAGTGGCTTATACGATGCCTATTGTTGACAACCAGGTAGCTTTTGTTAGCTGCTCTTTCACCCCAGGGACGGGATAGCTCTGTGGTCAGACCACTCCCTTTCCCCAAGGTAAAGTTAAGCAGCGTTACCCATTAAGTGAATGGGTGACAGTTTGCGCTGCCTTGGCTTCAATACAGTCCCCCCAAAGTTCATCCAGCTGTAAAATGGGTACAAGGTAAAGCAGCGATGGAGAGGAGATGGGCGCCGCCCTCAATATGCTGGCCCCTAGAGAAGCTGAAGTCTGTGATGACTCGCATCCTTGAATGGGGTAGAGTGTATCTTCTGAGAGACCCCCTAAGGTGTTTATTAAGCAGGGGAACGGAAAATAACAACGACAACAAAAGCAGAGAGAGAGATAGAGGGAGAGAGAGAGAACAACAAGAACACAGAGAGAGAAAGACAGACAGACAGATACGGAGAGAGAGAACAAAAAGAACACCCAGAGACAGACAGACAGTCACAAAGGGAGACAGAGAGACACAAGAGAGACAGAGAGACACACAGAGAGAGACAGGGAGTATTTGAACCTAAATGTTCAACAGCTGACAAAACTGAAAGAACACCCGTATATAAGTCAGTAATATTTTTTTTTTTTTTTTTACTTCAAGCCCAGGGTTTCCGAACAAAACCCTTCAAGCCACATGGCTAAGACTATTGCATTTATCCAAAATTGTTTATTTAAAAAAAAAACCCTGATAAGTGCACAACACACTAGCAAAAAAAACAACTAAACCTTTCCAACATCATCTCAGGACATACGTATGTCTTTAACGTTTATAGTTCAGCAAAAGTATCACCTTGACAAATCCAATGGCAAAAAAAAAACTTTCCCATTAGTCTTTTTTGTATCCCAGTTTAAACTGTTCACAACTTTTAGAGATATTCGATTCTTTCTATTGCTGCAGTCCTGTCTGTTGTTGCTGCTGTTGCTGCTGCTGCTGTTGTTGCTGCTGCTGCTGCTGTTGTTGCTGCTGTTGCTGCTGCTGCTGTTTACTTTCCATGGTTGCCTCCGCCTCCGTGGTGGTGGATGGTGGAGCAGATGCTGTTGCAGTCTCCGTTGTCAGGGAAACAGCATTCCTCGCCATGGTTACAGTCGCTGTTGGCAGTGCAGTGGTTGTTGTCATGGCAATGCTGGTTGGTGGTGCTGTAGCCGTCAGGACAGGCCGCTGTCAGGACACAGAGACAGAGACAGAGATGTCAGGACAGAGAAGAGAGACAACGACAATGACAAATTCTTTTATTACGAAGATAATGAACTAAGCACTCGTGTGCTTGTTTACATGCAGTGTCCGCCCCTAGGAATTACATCTTAATAATAAACCCAATACTCATACTCTCACACAGTAGAAACAAGGGGAAAAAACTCTTTTTAAACCAAATAAAAGAAAAGAGACAGACAGACAGACAGAGATGTCAGGACAGAGAGAGAGAGACAGAGATGTCAAGGCAGAGAAAAGGAAGGAAGGCAGAGACAGAGACATCAGGGTAGGGAGAGGGAAGCAGTGATTGAGATTTTAGGATAGAGAGAAAGACGGAAACAGTGACAGAGATTTTAGGATAGAGAGAAAGACGGAAGCAGTGACAGAGATTTTAGGATAGAGAGAAGGTCGGAAGCAGTAACACAGATGGACATGGCAATATCACACAATCACACACGTACATACCTTTTGCTTGTTTTTCCTTGGTTCACTGATAGTGACATGTTTGAGTTTCCCACCTTTTGCTTACCATTAAGATAGCTCATTGCGACTTTGGGGATGATGTCTAAACACGATACCATGCATTGAGCATGCTTTTTTGTAAATGTTGTCATCTGTTCCTTCTGGCACCCAATGGCCTACTCTTCCGAAAGTTTTCAAGAAAGATGATCAATAGCAGAATTTCAAACAAGAACAGAATAAGGGAAAACAAAAAGACAAAACTAAATCCGTTACAATTCAGGCAAAGGGAAAACAATAAAAAGAGGAGAAGAGAAATCCATCCTCAAATAAACTAACCACCATAGAAACACTCACATATTCAAGTACTACCCAAGCACTTCCTTCTCAAATAAGAAAGAATGGAAATTATCACTAAGACCAAAATCATTCAGAGGAGGGAAGACAAAAAAGAGATTTTCAAAAAGAGAAGAGAAAAGGCAAGGAAGGAAAGAAAGAAAGAAAAAAACGAGGAGGAAAAACACCCAGACACTTACCGGCAATGACCAGCATAGCTGCAAGACAAACCAGAACCAGTTTCATCTTGAAAAGGCGTTGCAGATTAGTTGATACTGAAACAAAAGAAATCAGTGTCCAATGAAGTGTTTCTTTTCTCCTCCCCCTTTTATAGCGCTGTTCTTCAAACCGAGGTCCTGTTTTCGCCCTAGAAAATAGCCAACGCCCATACAGAGGGGACATTGTAGGCCGAAACATTGTTTACAGAGATAGCGTTAGACGAGCCCATGGCCGAAAAGTGACCTTTGTGCGTCAGTGTCTTTGTGGTTTACTTGATTTTAGCGTAAAATTCTCGCCTGTGAGTGGATGGACTAGGCCTATTTGGGTCAGGTACTGGACAGGTTGTGTGTCTTATCACCAGTGTATTCTTCTTCGTCTGCAGAATGCTCAGACAGCAACTCCTGTTGTCTGTCACATGAGCAAAAATGCTGGGGTTCAAACAGGGATCAAACCCCACACTTGTCACTTTCTAGAGAGGTGCGTTACCTCTAGACCAATCATCCACCAAACTGCTTGTTTCTTTTTGGTGATGGTAAAAAGGGGAAGGGGTGTTGTTGTTGTTGTTGTTGTTGTTGTTGTTTTGGTTTGGTTTGGGTTTTTTGTTTTGTTTTTGGGGGGTGGGTATTGTTTGGGTGTTTTGTTGGGGTTTTTGTTTTTTTTTTTTTTGTTTGTTGTTTTGTTTTGGGCTGTTGGTGTTGTTTTTTTGTTGTTGTTTTTTGGAGGGGTCGTTTTGGTTTGGTTTTGTTGTTTGTTTTCTGTTGGTTGGTTTGTTTGGGGGGTTGGTGTTGGGGGGGGGGTGTTAGGGGTGGTTTAGGGCGGGTAGTATTGGCTTTGTTGGTTTGGGGGCTGTTTTTGCTTGTTTGTTTGGTTGGTGCTGTTGTTATTCTTGTTCTTGGTTGTTTGGGGGTTTTCTTATTAGAATTACGGGGTTTTTTTAAAGTTTTTTTGTACATTTCAGAGACCGTGACTTATCCTTGCCTTTTGGAAAGGGGGCCAAGTTAGCTTTCACTGACCTTTCTATGCCTCTGCAGCTTTATCTGCTGACCGCGTTCCTGGCCAATAGGAACTCAGACCAGTTTGTAGGACCAAAGGACTGCACGCACACACCCTCAAACATCCCCCTCATACACGCACCCCCCTCACACACGCACACACATCCCCCTCACACACACACACACACACACACACACCCCTCACACACACTCACAAGTCCAGATGAGACTATATCCCGTGTGCGAACGCACGCAGAACATCTTGCGCACACGTTAAATCCTGTTCCGCTGCTTTTCGTACGAGTAGGCCATTGTGTGCCGGTGGGAACAGATGACAGAATTTACAAACCGTATACACACGGGGACTTGTAAAAAAAAAGCACATAAGTGCTTATTCCATTATCTTTGATATAAAAGCATAAAATAAAACTAAAAAGAAAAAGAAAAAAGGAAACACACACACACACTCTCATGGCTTGATGAAAAAAGCAAATGCACCGCTTATTCAATGTACCATCTGAAATTTTAAAAATTTGACTTGACTTGACTTGACTTGACTTCAAACACACACACACACACCCACGCACGTACGCACACCACACACGCGTGCGCGCGCGTACAACACACACACACACACACACACACACACACACACACACACACACGCACACACACTCGTCTAATATCACTTAGAGTGAACAGACGTTAAATTGAAGACAACAACAACAAAACACACAAGCACACGAACACATACACAGATACATACACACACACATACATTCGTCTAATATCAATTAGAGTGAACAGACATTACATTGAAGACAACAACAAAACACACACACACACACACACACACACACACACACACACACTCGTCTAATATCACTTAGAGTGAACAGACGTTAACAAACACACACACGCACACACGCACACACACCACACACACACACACACACACACATACACACACACATACACACACTCGTCTAATATCACTTAGAGTGATCAGACGTTAAATTGAAGACAAACAACAACAACAACAACAACACACACACACACACACACACACACACACACACACACACACACACACACACACACACACACACACAAACAGCATACACATACACACCTCCCCCACCTACCCCCACCCCCATATTTCTCCAGTGCGCCCACTCCTTATCTCAACATCGGGGACGGGATAGCCAAGTGGTCAGAACATTGCGCTCGCAATCTGACAACCCGGGTTCGAATCCCGTTCAAGGGGGATATTTTCCTCTGGAGATAACACCAGTGCCGACTCCACTCTCCCCAAAAGTCCTTCGGATGAGACTATAAACCGAGGCCCCGTGTGCGAACGCACGCAGAAGATCTTGCGCACACGTTAAATCCTGTTCTGCTTTTCGTAAGAGTAGGTCATTGTGTGCCGGTGGGAACAGATGACAGAATTTACAAAAACCGCATACACACGGGGACTGGATGTAAAAAAGCACACAAGTGCTTATTCCATTATCCGCGATATAAAAGAATAAATAAAATAAAGTAAAAATGAAACATCAAAACACAGTCTAGAGGTAACACACCTGCCTAGAACGCGAAAAATCCCGGTCGGAAGTGTGCGGTGGTTCGATCCCCATTTAGGCCCAACACTCCCCCCCTACCCCCCCCCCCCCCCCCTGTACCCTCCGCAACCACCCTCCCCCACCCCCATCCATTAGACCATGAGAAATGGTCTGGGTGCTAGCCTTTCTGATGAGACGATAAACCGAGGTCCTGTGTCTTACACGTAATTATTTAGCGCACGTAACAGACCCCATGGCAACAAGTGAGTTGTCTCTGGTAAAATTCTATAGAAAAAAGCCGCCACTCTGATAGGAGAAATAAATACAGTTGCAGACAGGGGGGACAAAATAAATAATAAGTGGCGCTGCCCTTTGGCAACGTGCTCTCCCCGAGAGAGAGCAGCCCGAATTTCACGCAGAGGAATCTGCCGTGACTTAAAGAAGAATAAACAAGGTTTTTTTTAAGTAGATAAAATACTTGCAAGCTTCTCATGCTTATCCAGTATGAACATTCTCAGGATTCCCAAAATGTGGTGATTTTGTAGTAGTAGTAGTAGTAGGAGGAGGAGGAGGAGGAGGAGGAGGAGGAGGAGGAGTCGTAGTAGTAGTAGTAGTAGTAGCAGCAGCAGCAGCAGCAGCAGCAGCAGCAGCAGCAGCAGAAGCAGCAGCAGTAGCAGTAGTAGTAGTAGTAGTAGAAGTAGTAGTAGTAGGCCTAGTAGTAGTAGTAGTAGTAGTAGGCCTAGTAGTAGTAGTAGTAGTAGTAGTAGTAGTAGCAGCAGCAGCAGCAGCAGCAGCAGTAGCAGCAGCAGCAGCAGCAGCAGCAGCAGTAGTAGTAGTAGTAGTAGTAGTAGTAGGCCTAGTAGTAGTAGTAGCAGTAGTAGTAGTAGTAGTAGGAGGAGGAGGAGGAGGAGGAGGAGGAGGAGTAGTAGTAGTAGTAGTAGTAGTAGTAGTAGTAGTAGTAGTAGTAGTAGTAGTAGTAGTAGTAGTTGTAGTAGTAGTAGGCCTAGTAGTAGTAGTAGTAGTAGTAGTAGTAGTAGTAGTAGTAGCAGCAGCAGTAGCATAGTAGTAGCAGCAGCAGCAGCAGCAGCAGCAGCAGCAGCAGCAGCAGCAGCAGCAGCAGCAGCAGCAGTAGTAGTAGTAGTAGTAGTAGTCTTTTTATTTCGAGAAGAATGGAAAAAACACTCGCGAGCTTTTTATTACATCCAGTCCCCCCATATATATGCAGTTCTTGTCAATTTTGTCACCTGTTCCCACCGGCACACAAAAGGCCTACTCTTCCAAAAAGCAGGACGGGTTTTAACGTGTGCCCAAGACGTTCTGCGTGCGTTCGCGATGAGTCCTTATACATGTTCTGCGGGACCTCAATTTGTTAAGCAGGACAAGGATGGTTGCTCGGCTAGAGATAAGAGGTTGTTCTCCAGTGGAGAGATTTTTTGCGTATGCGACCGTTTGGTTTGGTTTTTTTTGTTTTGTTTTTTGGTGTGTTTTTTGGGGGGGGGTTGGGGGGTTGCCTACCTTTAAGGTAGCCGCATTCCGACTTGGGGATGTTGTCTAAACACACCAGTGCACACACACACACACACACACACACACACACACACACACACACACACACAACACACACACACACACACACACGTACCCACGCACGCACGGGACAGCCTAGTGGTTAGAACATTGCGCTCGCAATCTGACCACCCGGGTTCGATTCCCGTTCAAGGGGATATATTCCCCTGGAGTTAACATCAGTGCAGCCTCCACTCTCCCCAAAAGTCCTTCGGATGAGACTATAAACCGAGGCCCGTGTGCGAACGCACGCAGAACATATTGCGCACACGTTAAATCCTGTTCCACTTTTCGTAAGAGTAGGCCATTGTGTGCCGGTGGAAACAGATGACAGAATTTACAAAACCGCATACACACGGGGACTGGATGTAAAAAAGCACTTAAGTGCTTATTCCATTATCCTCGATATAAAATAATTTTTAAAATTTAAAAATTAAAAAGTTGGTGGTGAGTTTTTTTGTTCGCTGCTGTTGTTGTTGTTGTTGTTGTTGCTGCTGCTGCTGCTGCTGCTGCTGCTGCTGCTGCTGCTTTTGCTGTTGCTGTTATTGTTGCTTCTGCTGCTGCTGTTGTTGTTGCTGCTGTTGCTGTTATTGTTGCTTCTGCTGCTGCTGTTGTTGTTATTCTTGCTGCTGCTGCTGTTGTTGTTATTGTTGTTGCTGTTGTTATTGATAATGTAATTTTGTCGTCCATGTCTTCCAAAAGGCAAAACGAGGTTTTACTGTGTGTGCAAGATGGTCTGCGAGCGTTGACACACGGGACCTCAGGTTATTGTCTCATCCCATGGACTTTCGTGGGAGTGGAGTCGGTACTGATGTTAACTCCAGAGAAATCCTCTAAGGGGTTGGTGGTGGCCCTAAACTATCTCCCCTCCCCCCACTCCCCTCTTCCCCAACCCCACCAACAACAAATAATAGCTAGCCACCTGTACAACTCTACACTGACAGTCATATTCAGTTCAAACTCATGCGCAATGAACTAACAAAATAAAATCTTTCCTTTCATTGTTTTTACAAGAGAGAGAGAGATTGATTGATTGATAATTGTTATTCCCAAGGGTTACAAATAAGTATTGACATACTTTTTTTTACATCCGGCCCTTACCCTGAGAAGGGACTGTCATTAGTAATTACAACTAATTATTTCAAGCAAACATATAAAACGTTATTTTGATATGAGAGAGAGAGACTTATATTGTGAATCTAAATCTGCCATCAACAAAATCAAATCAATGAGGAAGGTGATAAAAAAAAAATTTTTTTAAACAGCAAACAAACAAAAGCAACAACGACAACAATAAAACCTGACGGATGTTGCAAAAATTAACATTTGAAACATTATATCAAATACGATCTGTGTAGTGTGTGTGCATGCGTGCGTGCGTGCGTGCGTGTGTCGTGCGTGCGTGCGTGTGTGTGTGTGTGTTTGTGTGCAAGTGTGTGTGCGAGTGAGAGAGAAGGGGGAGATTTATCAATTAATTTAGTTTAGCCAATTAATTTAGTAATTATTGTGTTAATTAATTTAGTACAGTCAATTAATTTCGTAATTATTATTGTTGTCATTTCGACGACTTTCTCTCTCTCTCTCTCTCTCTCTCTCTCTCTCTCTCTCTCTCTCTCTCTCTCTCTTCTTTTCTATCTCTCTCTCTCTCTCTTCTCTCTCTGTCTCTCTATCTCTCTCTCTCTCTCTCTCTCCTCTCTCTCTCTCTCTCTCTCTCTCTCTTTTCTATCTATCTATCTCTCTTTCTTTCCTTTTCCTCTTTCTTCTTTTTGGTCAACATCGACGTGGTCAGTAGTAAAAGTAGCAGTAGAAAGAGAAGAAGTAGAAACTATGTTGCTGCTGCTGCTGCTGCTGCTGCTGCTGCTGCTGCTGCTGCTGCTGCTGCTGCTGCTGCTGCTGGTACTGCTGCTGTCAAGGTTAACATTTCAGTTGCCATCACTGATTTGTAAGAATGTTGATTAAACTTTCACTGCAAAATTAGTTCATTGCTATACTTAAAAAGAATATAGTTTGAAAATCAGACGTTCTTCTTCTTCTTCGCAATTCTTCGCAATTCTTCTTCTTTGAACATTAAAACGACAACTATTGTTGTCTGTCATATGAACGAAAATGCGTTGCGCTGCCGTTAAGCGCCTGACAAGTCAGGCCCTGTGGATAATAGTTATGATATTATCCGTTTATCTGTGGGTTCTCAATAATCCAACAAAAGTGGACCAACGGTTCCGACAAAGGTCAGATATGTCAGTTGAAATCGTAAAAGCAGACGTCCCTTTGAGGCCAAAGGACTATCCCACAACGTCAAACAACAAACATAATCTTTTGCGCGCGTAGGCTGTGTCCAATTTTCTAGGCCATCGAAAATCAATCCAAGTTTGCAGAGAAGCTTTAAAAAGAGATGGGAGCTAGGGTGATCATCATTGGTGGAACCTGTTTTACTTCTGACTAATCAACAGTCGTCTTACTTTCCCCAAGATGAAACTGGTTTTGGTTTGTCTCGCCGCCATGCTGGTCATTGCCGGTGAGTGTCAGTTGGGTGTTTTTTTGTTTGTTTGTTTGGGAGGGGGGTATTTCTTTCCACTTTCTTTCCCTTTTTTATCCTTTTTCTCTGTTCGATTATTAATTTCTTTCTTCTGTCTTCTTCTTCGTTGTCTAACGCTCAGACAGCAACTCATTGTTGTCTTTCATTCAAGCGAAAATGCTTTGCATTGCCGTTAAGCGCCTTGACAAGTCAAATTTCTGTCTTAATCTTTTTCGGAGAGAGAAAGAACTGTGTCCATCTTTATGACTTGTATGACACACACACACACACACACACACACACACACACACACACACACACACGCACGCACACTCACTCTCTCTCTCTCTCTCTCTCTCTCTTCCTCTCTCTCTCTCTCTCTCTCTGTGACTCTCTCTCTCTCTGGGGACGGGATAGCCTAGTGGTTAGAACATTGCGCTCGCAATCTGACCACCCGGGTTCGATTCCCGTTCAAGGGGATATTTTCCTCTGGAGTTAACATCAGTGCAGACTCTACTCTCCCCAAAAGTCCTTCGGATGAGACTATAAACCGAGGCCCCGTGTGGCAACGCACGCAGGACATCTTGCGCACACGTTAAATCCTGTTCCGCTTTTCGTAAGAGTAGGCCATTGTGTGCCAGTGAGAACAGATGACAATTTACAAAACCGCATATATACGGGGACTTGATGTAAAAACCACATAAGTGCTTATTCCGCTATCCTCGATATAAAAGAATAAAATAAATTTTAAAAATTTTAAATCGCTCACTCCCTAGGGGAGGGGAGGGGAGTGGGGGAGGGATACCCTTCTCTGACGTCATTTCTTCATCCTTCATTATTAACATGTTGAGGATTCTGACATGTTAGTAGTATGCTTGTGCACACACACACAAAATTTCACTCTTCCTCTATTGCTCTTGTTATCATCGATGTAAGTTCCTTTAGAGATGGGTCATTGACATTCAGTATAGATTCTTTTCATGACAAAAAAATCTCTCAATAGTTTGTATTGTTGTCATTGTCACTTGAGCTAGCTTTATGTCACATATATTTTACGCACAGATAAATGTTTGTCCATCGTGTTCAACGATGACTTCCAAAACAGCAGAGGAGGCAGCTGCTGTTTCGGAAAATGGGCAGAAATTTGATGATAGTGGAGATGCCTTGCCCACAGTACATCCCCACTCTCTCGGCCAAGTGGGCATAAGGACAGTCAGCGATGGAGATGTTCTCCAAAAGCCAACCAGCCCCTAGGGCTGCAGCACATAAGGACTGTGCAAGTCAAGCCTCCTAGTCAGAGAGTCATAGTTGATTACAAAAGACCAAGCTGTAAAGTGGAATTCCATGAGTGGGAAAGAAAGCCACTGGTCATACAGCCTCTCACCGCACAGATAAGATGAAACTATCAAAAAGTTTGGGAGGGGGGTGGTTGTTGTTGTTGGTGGTGGTGGTGGTGTTGGTTGTGTGTGTGTGTGTGTGTGTGTGTGTGTGTGTGTGTGTGTGTGTGTGTGTGTGTGTGTGTGTGTGGTGTGTGTGTGTGTGTGTGTGTGTGTGTGTGTGTGTGTGTGTGTGTGTGTGTGTGTGTGTGTGAAAGTCAAAGTCAAAATCAAAGTCAAAGTCAAAGTCAGTCATAGTCAATTTTTTTTATTCCCAGATGGAACATTTGACTAAGCAATGCATTTGCTTTTTTTCATCAAGTCATCTATCTAGAAACAAAAATTATTTTAATAATAATAATAATAATAATAATAATATCTAACTACAACTCAGTGTGTGTACGTGCGTGTGTGCGTGCGTGCGTGCGCGCGCGTGTGAGTGTGTGTGTGTGAGAGAGAGAGAGGGGGGGATTGATGAGTGCATGGGGGAGGGGCCATGCATAGACACAAACATTGGTACATACATGTAAGTGTGACTTCACCATGTTTATCTCTGTCACTGCTTCCTTCCTTCTCTCTACCCTGACATCTCTCTCTCTCTCCTCATCTCTCTCTCTCTCTCTCTCTCTGTCTCTCTCTCTCTCTCTCTCTCTCTCTCTCCCCTGACATCTCTGTCTCTGTCTCTCTGCCCTGACATCTCTGTCTGTCTCTCTCTCTCTCTCTCTCTCTCTCTCTCTCTCTCTCTCTCTGTCCTGACATCTCTATCTCTCTCTCTCTCTGCCCTGACATATCTGTCTCCTTCTCTCTGCCCTGACATCTCTGTCTCCTTCTCTCTGCCCTGACATCTCTGTCTCCTTCTCTCTGCCCTGACATCTCTGTGTCCTTCTCTCTGCCCTGACATCTCTGTCTCCTTCTCTCTGCCCTGACATCTCTGTCTCTCTGTCTCTCTGCCCTGACATCTCTGTCTCTCTCTCTTCTCTCTGTCTCTCTGCCCTGACATCTCTGTCTCTGTCTCTCTGCCCTGACATCTCTGTCTCCTTCTCTCTGCCCTGACATCTCTGTCTCTCTGCCCTGACATGTCTGTCTCTGTCTCTCTGCCCTGACATCTCTGTCTCTCTCTCTACCCTAACATATCTCTCTGTGTCCTGACATCTCTGTCTCTCTCTGCCCTGATATCTCTGTCTCTCTCTGTCCTGACATCTCTCTCTCTGTGCCCTGACATATCTGTCTCTCTCTCTCTACCCTAACATCTCTGTCTCTCTCAGTCATGACATCTCTGTCTCTCTCTGTCCTGACATCTCTGTCTCCCTCTCTACCCTAACATCTCTGTCTCTGTCTCTCTCTGTCCTGACATCTCTGTCTCTTTCTCTACCGTAACATCTCTGTCTCTGTCTCTCTCTCTCAGTCCTGACATCTCTGTCTCTCTCTCTGTGTGTCCTGACATCACTGTCTCTCTGTGTCCTGACATCTCTGTCTCTCTCTGTCCTGACATATCTGTCTCTCTGCCATGACATCTCTGTCTCTCTCTGCCCTGACATCTCTGTCTCTCTCTGTCCTGACATCTCTGTCTCTCTCTGTCCTGACATCTCTGTCTCTCTCTTTCTCTCTCTGTCCTGACATCTATGTCTCTCTCTGCCCTGACATCTCTGTCTCTCTCTGCGATGACATCTCTGTCTCTCTGTGTCCTGACATCTCTGTCTCTCTTTCCTGACATCTCTGTCTCTCTCTCTCTCTGCCCTGACATCTCTGTCTCTCTCTGCCCTGACATCTCTCTCTCTCTCTCATCTCTCTCTCTCTCTCTCTCTCTCTGTCCTGTCATCTATGTCTCTCTCTGCCCTGACATCTCTGTCTCTCTCTGCCATGACATCTCTGTCTCTCTTTCTTGACATCTCTGTCTCTCTCTGCCCTGACATCTCTGTCTCTCTCTGCCCTGACATCTCTCTCTCTCTCTCTCTCTCTCTCTCTCTCTCTCTCTCTCTCTCTCTGTCCTGACATATATGTGTCTCTCTCTGTCCTGACATCTCTGTCTCTCTCTCTCTCTCTCTCTCTCTCTCTCTCTCTCTCTCTGTCCTGACATCTCTGTCCCTCTCTGTGTCCTGACATCTCTGTGTCTCTCTCTGTGTCCTGACATCTCTGTCTCTCTCTCTCTCTGTCCTGACATCTCTGTCTCTCTATGTCGTGACATCTCTGTCTCTCTCTGTCCTGACATCTTTCTCTCTCTCTCTCTCTCTCTCTCTCTCTCTCTCTCTCTCTCTCTCTCTCTCTCTCTCTCTCTCTCCCTCTCTCTCTACCATGACATCTCTGTCTCTGACTCTCTCAGTCCTGACATCTCTGTCTCTCTCTCTCTCTCTCTCTCTCTCTCTCTCTCTCTCTCTCTGTCCTGACATCTTTGTCTCTCTGTTCTGACTCTCTGTCTCTCTGTCCTGACATCTCTCTCTCTGCCATGACATCTCTGTCTCTGCCCTGACATATCTGTCTCTCTCTCTCTCTGCCCTGACATCTCTGTCTCTCTCTCTCTCTGCCCTGACATCTCTGTCTCTCTCTCTCTCTGCCCTGACATCTCTGTCTCTATCTCTCTGTCCTGACATCTCTGTCTCTCTCTGCCCTGACATCTCTGTCTCTCTCTCTGCCCTGACATCTCTGTCTCTCTCTCTCTTTATCTCTCTGTCCTGACATCTCTGTGTCTCTCTCTGTCCTGACATATCTGTCTCTCTCTCTCTCTGTGTCCTGACATCTCTGTCTCTCTGTCCTGACATCTCTGTCTCTCTGTCCTGACATCTCTGTCTCTCTGTGTCCTGACATCTCTGTCTCTCTGTGTCCTGACATCTCTGTCTCTCTGTGTCCTGTCATCTCTGTCTCTCTATCTGTCCTGACATCTCTTTCTCTCTGTCCTGACAGCGGCCTGTCCTGACGGCTACAGCACCACCAACCAGCATTGCCATGACAACAACCACTGCCTCTCCAACAGCGACTGTAACCATGGCGAAGAATGCTGTTTCCCTGACAACGGAGACTGCAACAGCATCTGCTCCTCCCACGGCGGCGGGGGTCAGATTGGAAAATAAACAGCAGCAGCAACAGTAGCAGCAACAGTAGCAGCAACAACAGCAGCAGCAACAACAACAGCAGAAAGAATGGCAACAATAGAAAGAAACTGATTATCTCGAAAAGCTGTGATCGGTTTAATCTGGGAGTGAAGACACCATAGATTTGTCAAAGTCCTTATCCTAAATTGTAAAATTAAAGACCAAATCATGTCCTTAATATTTTGGGCAGTTGTTGTTGTTGTTTTTTAGTGTGTACAGATACTGGGCGCTTTGTGAACAATTTTGGACAAATACAACATTCTTGGCAATCCCGTTTGAAGGGTGTTGTTTGGAAACCGTTGGTTTGAAAAAAATGTGAATAAAATAATATTACTAACTTATATAGAGTTTCCTTTCAATTTGGTCAACTGTTGAACTTTTTAGTTCAAATAATCTTTCACTTCTTCTCTCTGTCTCTGTCTGTCTGTCTCTGTCTCTCTGTCTTTCTCTCTCTCTCTCTCTCTCTCTCTCTCTCTCTCTCTCTCTCTCTCTCTCTCTCCATCTCTCTCTCTCTCTCTCTTCTGTGTTGTTGTTGTTGTTGTTGTTGTTGTTGTCTGTGAGGTAATTAAACTGTCTTTAAGAAATAGAGTGGCAGGACGGTTAAGATATTCACTACCTAAACAAGTGAACCTTGAGGTCCTGGGTTCGATTCCCAGCCTTGAGCTTTCTTCCCAGTTTGACAAGAAAATCGAACTGGATTTCATAGTCCTTCGGATGAGACTATAAACCTAGGTCCCGTATGCAAATGCAATCAGAACATTTCGTACACATGTTAAAACCCGTTCCGCCTTTCACAAGAGTAGTCCATTATAGGAACGGTTTAAAAATAAAAAAAACGCATGCACACATGTCTCGTGCTTAGACACGATCCCCGAAGTCGGAATGTGGCTATCCAAATGGTTGGGGAGGGAGGGGGGTGCACAAACGTTACCCTTGGTGAACCTTGGAGGCCTACCCGAGGAACTAAAATATAAAAATAAAACAAAACTGTCTGTAACAAAACAAGAACTCTCCTCTGAAACGGCCATTTCAAACAGAGGAAGAAGCTGGCTATAGCTATATTTTCCCCATGAACAACACCTCCCCCCCTCCCCTTCCCCCGAAAAAAAAACCCAAAATGAACAAAACTAAACCAAAAATCAAGCCAAAAAAAACAAAACGCAAACAAACAACTACAAAAAAGCAAAACAATACCAAACAAACACAAAAACCAAAAACATAAAACCCTTCCCCAACCAACTACAACAACCACCCACCACCAACCCAGGCAAAAACCCAAACAGCAACAACAACAACAACAGCAAAACTCGACCACCACTCAATTACAAAAAATGCAAATCTCTGTTTCTAGGCTGTTCCTGTGGTTAGGACAAAATTAGTGTGGACACCGCCAAGACACTAACTACAGTCATGGAGTTGACTGGTAGCTGACTGAACAGTCAAAAGATAACGTGTCCCCTGCAAAACGAGAAGTCTGGGGTTCAAATCCCGCCCATAGCCCACCTTTTCCTGTATCCACCAGACCAAAAGGGATTATCTGCGTACCATCTTTTCGGCTGAAACAATAAACTCATAAGGTTTTATATGCAGCAAGTATTTCGCGCATGTAAAAGAAGTTATGGGGACGGGATAGCTCAGTGGTCAGAGCACTGCTTTCCCCCAAGCCAATGTTAAGCAGCGTCCAGCGTGGTTACCAAGTGGATGGGTGGCCGTTTATGCACCTTGGCTTCAGCACAGTCCCCCAGTTCACCCAGCTGTAAACGATACCTGCCCTCTTTAGGGTCAGGGAAGGTACATTAGCCAGGTAAAGGAGATGGGTGCCGCCCTCAAGATGCTGGCCCTTGAAAAAGCTGAGGTCTCTGACACCTCGCTCTCCTACGACCACAGAGGTTATGGGACACCTTTACCTTTTCAAAAGAAGTAAGGGTAATAGGGAGAGTTGTCTCTGGCAAATTTCTGTTGTCAGACCTACCCAGAGCAAGGGGAGATAAGCCCTACAAATTTAAAGTATTGGGGGGGGGGGGAGACAACATTTCCAGATTTCTGACTAGACAATCTATCATGAATATAGAACAGTGCCACACCAAGTACTTCTCTCTCTCTCTCTCTCTCTCTCTCTCTCTCTCTCTCTCTCTCTCTCTCTCTCTCTCTCTCTCTCTCGTTTTCTTCGTATGATCTGTCTTCACAAAAAAGGAAAAGGCGAAGGAAGATGGAGAGGAAAAAGCCAAATCCCTACCCGCTACTCTGTGCCTGTAGCCCTTGTTTGTTGTTTGCAGTGTTGTTTTAAGTACTGGCGTGACATGATTGACATTCACCTGTGCATCCACCATTCTCTCTCTCCCTCTCCCTCCCTCTCTCTCTCTCTCCTCTCTCTCTCTCTCTCTCTCTCTCTCACACACACACACACACACACACACACACACACACACAACACACATACACAGGAACATTCGCTCTCTCTCTCTCTCTATCCCTCTCTTTCACACCCACTTACACACACTCACACTGCACGTTGGCAGACACACATACACCAAAACCAGTTTTCCTTTCCTTACACGGTTTTTTATGGGGAAAAACACAAATACACTGTTCAAAAGTTAACCCACACAAGTCGACAAGTAGACAGACAATCAAACAGGCAGGCAGACACAGGCAAACAGACAGGCAGACAGACAGACATGCAGTCAATGGGATGAATCTAGTCTGTTTGGAGACATACCGACCCCCCCACCCCCACCCATCCCCACCCCCACCCCACCCAACTCCCCCCCTCCATACACAGACTGTCCACCCCCCCCCCCCCCCCCCCCCACGCCCGCAAAATACATGAATATACAAACACACAGGCAGGCATCCATGCATGGACAGCACGTGTCTAGCACACGTAAAAGAACCCACAGCAGCAAGAGAGTTGTCTCCAGCAAAATGTGTTGGAAAAGCCAAACTCGTAGGGAAACAAAATACACATACAGGTAGGATTTTTTGTTAGGAAATGGGTGGCGCTGCTCCAGTGGCGACGCGTTCTCCCCAGGGAGAGGAAAGCCTGAATTTCACAGAGAAATCTCTGGCAACTGAAAATAGTATACAATGCAATTCAACACATTATGATACAATGTAATACATTATAATACAACACAATATAATACGATACATTATAATACAATACAATATAATACAATACATTATGATACAATACACTACAATGAATACATTATGATACGAAACAACACAATGCAATACATTATGATACAATGTCATATAATACATTAATGTACAATACAATACAAAACAATATAATACAATACATTAATGTACAATACAATACAAAACAATACAATGCAATAGGTGGATGGGTGGTCTAGAGGTAACGCACCTGCCTAGAAAGTGAAAAGTCCGGGTTCGAAATGTGTGGTTGTTCGATCCCCATTTGGGCCAGAAACCTTTCCCCCAAATACTAGACCATGAGTGGTGGTCTGGGTGCTAGTCTTTTGGATGAGACGGTAAAGTGAGTCCTCGTGCGCTACACATTGTACAATAAGTGTCTTCACGATATCTTTATTTATTTTATTTTATTCTTTTATTTCGAGGATAATGGAATAAGCATTCGTGTGCTTTGTTTATCTAGTCCCCGTGTGTATGCAGTTTTGTCAATTTTTGTCATCCGTTCCCACCGGCACACAATGACCTACTCTTCCAAAAAGCGGAACGGGTTTTAACGTGTGCGCAAAATGGTCTGCGTGCGTTTACACACGGGACCTCGGTTTATAGTCTCATCCTAAGAACGTTGGGGGAGAGTGGAGTCAGCACTGATGTTAACTCCAGGGGAAAAATTTTCTTGAATGAGTCACTGCAGATATGATAAAATACAATTCAACACGCAATACAATAAATACAATACAATACAACACGCAATACAATAAATACAATGCAATACAACACGCAATACAATAAATACAGTACAATACAACACACAATACAATAAATAAACAATACAACACGCAATGCAATAAATACAATAACAATACAACACCAATACAATAAATACAATACAATACAACTCGCAATACAATAAATACAATATAATACAACACGCAATACAATAAATACAATACAATACAATACAACACGCTACAATAAACTGATAGACAAACTAAATGTGGTAAGCATACGTCAATCTTAATACATCACAAGAAAACACTATCAGGTGACTTCTGCTTGTCATTGTGGGATGAAGCTGCCCAAGAAAACTACAGGCTCCTGTTTATTCTAATGTCTCAGGCTTTAATCTTTAAGTGGATGCATTTCTACACACATAATTTGTAGCGCACGTTAAAGAACCCACGGCAACATGGGAGTTGCCCCGGCAAAATTCTGTAGGGAAAAAAGGCCACTCTGCTAGCTGGAAACAAACACAGTTGCAGACAGGAAACAGAAAGACAAGTGAGGCGCTGGTCTTGTGGCGACGCGTTCTCCTCAGGGAAGAGCAGCCCGAATTTCACGCAGAGAAATCTGCAGTGACTTCAAGTGGTATACAATACAAAAACTACAAAACAACACAATACAACACAATACAATACAACACACTACAATAAACTGATCGACAAACTCTCAGCACTTAATCACCATGGCTACACAACGCTATTCAAAATCTGACTTCAATGGCACTACAAGACAATCTTCAGTTACAAGTGATAGTCACCAGCATAACCAAGAGACAAAGGCTACACACTTCTTATAATAAGGGTGACAGACACTAGAGCCGAGTGGTTAAGACTGCTCAACGTCACTCCCATCCGTGTACTAAGTCGTGGGCTCAAAACTCGGCCGCATCTGGTAAACTAGGGGTGGGGATTATTTTTACGATCTCCCAGATCAATTAAAAGTGCAGACCTACAAGTGCCTTAATTTCCGTCGTGTATTTTACACATGCAAAAGATTAAATATGCATGTTAAAGCTCCTGTAATTCTTGTCAGGATACTATGGGTTACTGAAAAACGAACGTACGTAGCATAGATCCCCGAAGTGGGACTGCAGATACCTTCATTGTGGACAAAAACGGTCACCTACGTAAAATCTCAACATTGGTGACCTCGGAACTCTAGCCAAGGAACAGACAAAAATCCAATATGGTGGACACTTCCCATCTCCATGTAGCTATTCAGCACTACCTAATTATTTTTTATTATGGTTATTATTTTCAACATTACTAATTATTATTAACATCATCATCATCACTATTGTTATTATCATTATTATTATTATTATTATTACTATTATTATTATTATTATTATTATTATTATTATTATTATGGCACTCTTCGTTTTCCCTGGAGGAGGGTAGGGCACTATTAGGCTTTTGGTTGTGCAACTTTGCGAAGCTGTTTCTTTGTGGACTTTTGCTGTTTTTGTTGTTGCATTCATTGTTGTTGCAAAAGTGTTACAGCAGCCTATATGAACTATTCCCACACCAGCTCCTTGGCGAAAATAAACACCAAGAACTGAAGCAACCTCACTTTTGGTGAGAAGTATGTCCTACTCTGGTGATAAGACAGGTAGTCTGTCTTCAGTACCTGACCTGTACAGCCTAGTTCTTGTTGTGAACCAGCAAGTTTTATCATCACTGACCAGAATGTATGCCATAATCACGACAAAACAGAAGACCATGACGCACACTGGGTCAGTTTGGGGCCAGGGACTTGTCTAATGATATCTCTGTCAACAATGTTTGGCCTACAATGTCCCCTCTGTATTATGGGCCTTGGCTATTTTCTAGGGGCAAGAACAGGACCTGGGTTTGAAGAACAGCGCTATAAAAGGGGGAGGAGAAAGGAGACACATCATTGGACATTGATTTCTTTTGTTTCAGCATCAACCAATCCGCAACGCCTTTTCAAGATGAAATTGGTTCTGGTTTGTCTGGCGGCTATGCTGGTCATTGCCGGTAAGTGTCTGGGTGTTTTTCCTCCCCCTTTTTTTAAATTTCTGTTCTACTTTCTTTCTTTTCTTTTTAATCTGTTTTAGTCTCTTTTTGCCTCTTGAAGTTTTGGGTGATACTTTTCATTTTTTTTTTTCTGAGAAGAGGCTTTTGTGTGCTTGAATATTGTAATCGAGGTTTTTTTCATAGCTATTTCTTCTTCTTCTTCTTCTTCTTCTTCTTCTTCTTCTTCTTCTTCTTCTTCTTCTTCATCATCATCATCCAATGCTTAGACAGCAAATGTGTCCGTCGTGTCCGACGATGACCTCCAAAACAGCAGAGGAGGCAGCTGCTGTTTTGGAAATTGGGCAGAAATTTGATTATAGTGGAGATACCTTGCCCACAGTACATCCCCACTCTCTCGGACAAGTGGGCATAAGGACAGTCAGCGTTGGAGATGTTCTCCAAAGGCCAACCAGCCCCCAGGGCTGCAGCACATAAGGACTGTGCGAGTCAAGCCTCCTAGTCAGAGAGTCATAGTCGATCACTAAAGACTAAGCTGTAAAGTGGAATTCCATGAGTGGGAGAGCCACTGGTCATACAGCCTCTCACCTTGCTGTTGCCTCCAGCGTCAATGGTTTAATCAAGAACTGTGATAAAGCCCAGGCGCTGACGGCATAACAGCAACTATTGCTGTCTGTCATATGAGTGAAAATGCCTTGTGCTGACCTTCAGCACCTCACAAGCCAGGCCCAGTACAGGCGATATTGGCATGGTAGAGAATTATTTTTGAAGTCTGTCTGGAGGGGGGGGGGGAGGTACGAGAATGGACCCAGATGGAAGAGAAAAAGACAAGGAGGATGTAACAGGAAGAACAGGAACAAGGCAGATACAAAAAGAGCGAAAGAAAAGAGGGAATTCCTAGCACAGAATTTTCAGAAGGTGGAGAAGCTATTTATACTGACAGATCCCCAGCATCCCTCGAGGTGAGATAATTGTTTTATTTGATGATAAATGCCTCCCCACTTTTGTTTTAATTTCTCCTTTGCCTGAATTTTTAATGGCTCTTGTTTTCATCTTTTTCTTTCTGTCTTTTCTTTTTTATTTGAAAGTCTACTATTGTTAAACATTACAGAAAACTTTATTTCCGCTCCCCCCCCCCCCCCCCCCCCCCATCTCCCAAAAAAAAGAAGATAAAGGAATTAAAAGAAAGAAGTAAGGCTTTAGTAAAGATTCATAATGTCATTTTTTTTCCATTTCAACATCAGTGTGGAAGCATGCTGAAAGTTTCATTTATTTATATATCTATTTATTTGCTTTTTCTTTGAGAGTCGGACTGCATTCAGACAGTAATCAGATTAGGAGCACATTAAATGTTCACCCTCTTGATTCATTCGTTAGTAATCAAGTCATTTATCTATCATCTTGTTTTATCAAATTTCGTTTCAAAGTTGTTATTCGTGGCTGTGTATACAGTATCTACACTAAACGTGTGACCATCTACTCACACTGTATTGACAAGTTGTTGCTGTTGTTGTTGTGTATTTCCCAGCTTAACACACTGGGAGTCACCAACCCAGAATATGCACTCTGACTTTCTCACCCCACTTGGAAGTTACTGTGAGATAGAAAGTTCACATTGGTTCAGAAGTTTGTGTGTATGACTCTCTTCAAGTACAGGGCTATGTAGACAGCCATACTACACTATAAATATATCAGGGGATATATTTCTCCTCTTAGCATCGCTGTCACTGCTTCCTTCCTTCCTTCCTTCCTTCTCTCTGCCCTGACATCTCTGTCTCTCTCTATCTGCCTTGACATCTCTGTCTCTCTCTCTGCCCTGACATCTCTGTATCTCTCTCTCTCTGTGCCCTGACATCTCTGTCTCTCTCTGTCCTGGCATCTCTGTCTCTCTGTGTCCTGACATCTCTGTCTCTCTGTCCTGACATCTCTGTCTCTCTCTCTCTGCCCTGACATCTCTGTATCTCTCTCTCTCTCTCTCTCTCTCTCTCTCTCTCTCTCTCTGTGCCCTGACATCTCTGTCTCTCTGTGTCCTGACATCTCTGTCTCTCTCTGTCCTGACATCTCTATGTCCCTCTCTCTGTCCTGACATCTCTGTCTCTCTCTGTCCTGACATCTCTGTGTCTCTCTCTGTCCTGACATCTCTGTGTCTCTCTCTGTCCTGACATCTCTGTGTCTCTCTCTCTCTGTCCTGGCATCTCTGTCTCTGTCTCTCTGTCCTGACATCTCTGTCTCTCTCTCTCTGTCCTGGCATCTCTGTATCTGTCTCTCTGTCCTGACATCTCTGTCTCTCTCTCTCTATGTCCTGACATCTCTGTGTCTCTCTCCTGACATCTCTGTCTCTCTCTCTCTCTCCTGACATCTCTGTGTCTCTCTCTCTTTCTGTCCTGACATCTCTGTCTCTCTCTGTCCTGACATATCTGCCTCTCTCTGCCCTGATGTCTCTGTCTGTCTCTCTCTCTCTCTCTCTCTCTCTCTCTCTCTCTGTCCTGACATCTTTGTCTCTCTCTGTCCTGACATCTCTGTCTCTGTGTCCTGACATCTTTGCTCTCTCTCTCTCTCTCTCTCTCTCTCTCTCTCCTCTCTCTCTCTCTCTCTCTGTCCTGACATCTCTGTGTCTCTCTCTGTCCTGACATCTCTATCTCTCTGTCCTGGCATCTCTGTCTCTGTCTCTCTGTCCTGACATCTCTGTGTGTCTCTCTCTGTCCTGGCATCTCTGTCTCTGTCTCTCTGTCCTGACATCTCTGTCCTCTCTCTATGTCCTGACATCTCTGTCTCTCTCTCCTGACATCTCTGTATCTCTCTGTCCTGACATCTCTGTCTCTCTCTCTCTCTTTTCTGTTCTGACATCTCTGTCCTCTTTCTCTCTCTCTCTCTCTCTCTCTCTCCTCTCTCTCTCTCCTCTCTCTCTCTCTCCTCTCTCTCTCTCTCTCTGTCCTGACATCTCTGCCTCTCTCTGCCCTGACATCTCTGTGTCTCTCTCTGTCCTGACATCTCTATCTCTCTCTGTCCTGACATCTCTGTGTGTCTCTCTCTCTCTGTCCTGGCATCTCTGTCTCTGTCTCTCTGTCCTGACATCTCTGTCTCTCTCTCTCTGTCCTGGCATCTCTGTCTCTGTCTCTCTGTCCTGACATCTCTGTCTCTCTCTCTATGTCCTGATATCTCTGTGTCTCTCTCCTGACATCTCTGTCTCTCTCTCTCCTGACATCTCTGTGTCCTCTCTCTCTTTCTGTCCTGACATCTCTGTCTCTCTCTGTCCTGACATATCTGCCTCTCTCTGCCCTGATGTCTCTGTCTCTCTCTCTCTCTCTCTCTCTCTCTCTGTGTGTCCTGACATCTTTGTCTCTCTCTGTCCTGACATCTCTGCCTCTGTGTCCTGACATCTTTGTCTCTCTCTCTCTCTCTCTACTCCTCTCTCTCTCTCTCTCTCTCTCTCTCTCTCTCTCTCTCTCTGTCCTGACATCTCTGTGTCTCTCTCTGTCCTGACATCTCTATCTCTCTCTGTCCTGGCATCTCTGTCTCTGTCTCTCTGTCCTGACATCTCTGTGTGTCTCTCCTCTGTCCTGGCATCTCTGTCTCTGTCTCTCTGTCCTGAAATCTCTGTCTCTCTCTATGTCCTGACATCTCTGTCTCTCTCTCCTGACATCTCTGTATCTCTCTGTCCCCGACATCTCTGTCTCTCTCTCTCTTCTGTTCTGACATCTCTGTCTCTCTCTCTGTCCTGACATCTCTGCCTCTCTCTGCCCTGACATCTCTGTCTCTCTCTCTCTCTCTCCTCTCTCTCTCCTCTTCTCTCTCTCTCTCTCTCTGTCCTGACATCTCTGTCTCTGTGTCCTGACATCTTGTCTCTCTCTCTCTCTGTCCTGACATCTCTGTCTCTCTCTCTATGTCCTGACATCTCTGTCCTCTCCTGACATCTCTGTCTCTCTCTGTCCTGACATCTCTGTCTCTGTCTCAGTGTCCTGACATCTCTGTCTCTGTCTCTGTGTCCTGACATCTCTGTCTTTGTCTCTCTGTCCTGACATCTCTCTCTCTCTCTCTCTCTCTCTCTCTCTCTGTCATGACATCTCTGTCTCTCTGTCTCTTTGCCCTGACATCTCTCTCTCTCTCTCGTTCTCTCTAAGCCCTGACATTTCTCTCTCTGCCCTGACATCTCTGTCTCTCTGTGTCCTGACATATCTGTCTCTCTGTGTCCTGACATCTCTGTTTCTCTCTCCTGACATCTCTGTCTCTCTCTGTCCTGACATCTCTGTCTCTCTCTTTCTGTCCTGACATCTCTGTCTCTCTCTGTCCTGACATCTCTGCCTCTCTCTGCCCTGATATCTCTGTCTCTCTCTCTCTCTGTCCTGACATCTCTGTCTCTCTCTGTCCTGACATCTCTGTCTCTGTGTCCTGACATCTCTGTCTCTCTCTGTGTCCTGACATCTCTGTCTTTGTCTCTCTGTCCTGACATATCTCTCTCTCTCTCTGTCATGACATCTCTGTCTCTCTGTCTCTTTGCCCTGACATCTCTCTCTCTCTCGTTCTCTCTAAGCCCTGACATTTCTCTCTCTGCCCTGACATCTCTGTCTCTCTGTGTCCTGACATCTCTGTCTCTCTGTGTCCTGACATCTCTGTCTCTCTGTGTCCTGACATCTCTGTTTCTCTGTGTCCTGACATCTCTGTCTCTCTGTGTCCTGACATCTCTGTCTCTCTGTGTCCTGACAGCGGCCTGTCCTGACGGCTACAGCACCACCATCAACCAGCATTGCCATGACAACAGCCACTGCCGCTCCAACAGCGACTGTAACCACGGCGAGCAATGCTGTTTCCCTGACAACGGAGACTGCAACAGCATCTGCTCCTCCCACGGCGGCGGGGGTCAGATTGGAAAATAAACAGCAGCAGCAACAGCAGCAGCAACAACAGCAGCAACAGTAGTAGCAGCAGCAGCAGCAACAGCAGAAAGATTGTCAACAATAGAAAGAAACTGATCATCTCGAAAAGTTGTGATCAGTTTAAACTGGGAGTGAAGACACCATAGATTTGTCAAAGTCCTTATCCTAAATTGTAATATTAAAGACAAAATCATGTCTTAGCATGTTGGAATGTTGTGGTTTTTTTATAGTTTGTACAGACATTGGTGCTTGTAACATTTGGACAAATTTCAACATTCTTGGCAATTTGGTTTGAAGGTTTGTTTGGAAACCCCGGGTTTGAAAAAAAAGAATAAAATATATTACTAACTTATGACGGTTTTTTTTCAATTTGGTCAGCTGTTAAAATTTTAGGGTTTAAATAATTTTCACTTTCTCTCTGTCTCTGCGTCTGTCTGTCTTTGTCTCTCTGTCTTTCTCTCTCTCTCTCTCTCTCTCCTCTCTCTCTCTCTCTCTCTCTCTCTCTCTTCTACTCTCTCTTCTCTCTCTCTCTCTGTTGTTGTTGTTGACTGTTCCCCTGCTCCCCCCTTAAGGGTCACCCATATTATTATAACATACCTCTGACTCACTCATCCCACCGGGAATCACTTAGACTAGCACTCATGGATCAAAGTTTCAAGTCAGTCAGTCAAGTCAAAGACACTTCAATCATCCCCGAAGGCAATTACAAGTCTCGTGTATGACTCCCTTTTCAAGTTCCTCGCAATATAGGCAGTGTTCTCTGACTTTAAGGACTTTTTCCCCGTAGGAGAGTGCGCATTGTTATCTAAAAGCTTGTCACGGCAGAAGACAAACTCAAATAAACAATGGGAAAACAACATTTTAATACAGACCATAACACTTAGCTAAAAAATCAGTTAGGGACGGGATAGCCTGGTTTAGATGATGTGCTTGTGATCTGCTGACCCGGGTTCGAATCTCGTTCGAGAGGGTTTTTTCCTCGGAGTTCACATCAGTGCTGACTCTGCTCCCCAAAAGTCCTTCGGGGAGACAATAAACCCATATCCGTGTGCGAACGCATCAGAACATCTTGCGCACACGTTAAAACCTTTGTTCCCGCTTTCGGAAGATAGGCCATTGGTGCGGTGGAACGGATGACAAATATACAAAACTGCATACACACGGGGACTGGTTGTAAAAGAAAAGCACGAGTGCTGATTGCGTTATCCTCCAAATAAAAGAATAACAATACACTAAAGGAAAAACTGTCGAAGGGTTTTTTCCAGAGCCCTCTGTGTGTTAACAGTCAGCTTTCCCTCCCTTTCTCACAGAATACGTGTCTCCCAACTCCCCCCACATCTGCGAGCTAATTAAACTGTCTTTCAGAACAAGTGACAGGACAATTAAAACATTTACTGCTAACCAAGTAAACCGTGAGGTTCTGGTTCCATTCCAGCCTTGCCCTTTCTTCCCAAATTTGAACCAGAAAATCAAACGGAGGCCCGTGTGGGGTGCACCAGAACCCTCGTGCGCACAAGTTAAAAATCGTTCCGCCTTTCGCAAGCGTTAGACTATGTCGGCAGGTAAAAAAAAGATAGCATTTTTTTTAACCGCATGCACCCGGGGTCGTGCTTAAAAAAACTGTCCTTTAAGTCCCGGATGCGATGCTAAATCGGGAGGGGGTGGAGTGGCGATGGCATACACAACATTCCACCCTTGGTAAACCTCGTGTTCTAGCCAGGAACGAAAAGACATACAACAAAACTGTCTTCAATCCCCCAACAATTCCTTCTGGAACGCATTTCAAACAAAGGGAAAAAGACCGCTATGCTACACTTTCCCCTGATAACCTCCCCCATCCAAAGAAAAACCCAAAACAATAACAACAACACAAACAAAACCAAATAGCAAACCAAACAAAAAGCCCAAAACAAAAGCAAAAAACAACTGCACAAACAAACAAACAACGACCCTGCCTCAAAAAAAAACCCGCCTCAACCAAACAACCACAACACACTCCTGGCCCCCCCCCCCCCTCCACCCCCACCCAAACCCAAGAAAAAACCCAAACAGCAACAACAACAGCAAAACTCGACCACCACTCAATTACAAAAAATGCAAATCTCTGTTTCTAGGCTCTTCCTGTTATTAGGACAAAATTACTGTGGACACCGCCATGACACTACAGTCATGGAGTTGACTGGTACCTGACTGGACAGTCAAAAGATAACGTATCCCCTGCAAAACGAGAAGTCTGGGGTTCAAATCCCGTCCCTAGTCCAACTTTTCCTGTATCCACCAGACCAAAAGGGATTATCTGCGTGCCATCTTTTCGGCTGAAACAATAAACTGATAAGGTTTTATGTGCAGCAAGTATTTCGCGCATGTAAAAGAAGTTATGGGAACGGGATAGCTCAGTGGTCAGAGCACTGCTTTCCCCCAAGCCAATGTTAAGCAGCGTCCAGCGTGGTTTCCAAGTGGATGGGTGACCGTTTATGCGCCTTGGCTTCAGTACAGTCCCCCAGTTCACCCAGCTGTCAATGGGTACCTGCCCTCTTCAGGGTCAGGAAAGGTACATTAGCCAGGTAAAGGAGATGGGAGCCGACTTCAAGATGCTGGCCCCTGAAGAAGCTGAGGTCTCTGACACCTCGCTCCCCTACGACCACAGAGGTTATGGGACACCTTTACCTTTTCAAAAGAAGTAAGGGTAATAGGAAGAGTTGTCTCTGGCCATTTTCTGTTGTCAGACCTACCCAGAGCAAGGGGAGAAAAGCGCTACCAATTATAAGTATTTGGCGGGGGGGGGGGGGGGGGGGGGGGGGGGGTTTGGGCAACATTCCAGATTTCAAACTAGACAATCTATCATGAAGATAACACAGTGCCACACCAAGTACTTTTCTCTTCTCTCTCTCTCTCTCTCTCTTCCTCTACTCCTCATCGTCTCTCTTTCTCTCCACTCTCTCTTCCCCCTCTCTCTCTCTCTCTCCTCTCTCTCTCTCTCTCCTCTCTCGCTCGTTCGCTCTCTCTCTCCTTTTCTTCGTAGGATCTGTCTTCACGAGAAAGGAAAAGGAGAAGGAAGATGGAGAAGCAAAAGCCAAACCCCTACCCTCTACTCTCTCTCTGTGCCTGTAACCCTTGCTTTTTGTTTGCAGTGTTGTTTTAAGTACTGGCGTGACATGATTGACATTCACATGTGCATCCACCATTCTCTCTCTCCCTCTCCCCTCCCTCTCCTCTCTCTCTCTCTCTTCTCTCTCTCTCTCTCTCTCCTCTCTCTCTCTCTCACACACGCACAAAACACACACACTCACTCAACCCCAATATAACACAGGAACATTCGCTCTCCCCTCTATTTCCCCTCTTTCACACCCACTTACACACACTCACACTGCACGTTGGCAGACACACATACACCAAAACCAGTTTTCCTTTCTTACACGGTTTTTTATGGGGAAAAACAAAAATAAACTGTTCAAAAGTTTAACCCACACAAGTCGACAAGTAGACAGACAAACAAACAGGGAGGCAGACACAGGCAAACAGACAGGCAGACAGACAGACATGCAGTCAATGGGATGAATCTAGTCTGTTTGAAGACATACCGACCCCCCACCCCCACCCCATCCCCACCCCCACCCCACCTAACCCCCCCCCATACACAGACTGTCACCCCCCCCCCCCCCCCCCCGCCGCAAAAAACATGAATATACAAACACATAGGCAGGCATCCAGCATGGACAGCAAAGTGTCTAGCACACGTAAAAGAACCCACAGCAGCAAGAGAGTTGTCTCCACAAAATGTGTTGGAAAAGCCAAACTCGTAGGGAAACAAAATACACATACAGTAGGGTTTTTTGTTAGGAAATGGGTGGCGCTGCTCCAGTGGCGACGCGTTCTCCCCAGGAGAGGAAAGCCTGAATTTCACAGAGAATCTCTGGCAACTGAAAATAGTATACAATGCAATTCAACACATTATGAACAATGTAATACATTATAATACAACACAATATAATACGATACATTATAATACAATACAATATAATACAATACATTATGATACAATACCTACAATGAATACATTATGATACGAAACAACACAATGCAATACATTATGATACAATGTCATATGATACATTAATGTACAATACAATACAAAACAATATAAAACAATACATTAATGTACAATACAATACAAAACAATACAATGCAATAGGTGGATCGGTGGTCTAGAGGTAACGCACCTACCTAGAAAGTGAAAAGTCCGGGTTCGAAATGTGTGGTGGTTCGATCCCCATTTGGGCCAGAAACCTTTCCCCCAGTCACTAGACCATGAGTGGTGGTCTGGGTGCTAGTCTTTTGGATGAGACGGTAAAGTGAGGCCTCGTGTGTTACACATTGTACAATAAGTGTGTTCACGATTTATTTATTTATTTTATTTTATTCTTTTATTTCGAGGATAATGGAATAAGCATTCGTGTGCTTTGTTTATCTAGTCCCCGTGTGTATGCAGTTTTGTCAATTTTTGTCATCCGTTCCCACCGGCACACAATGGCCTACTCTTCCAAAAAGCGGAACGGGTTTTAACGTGTTCTGAGTGCGTTTACACACGGTTTATAGTCTAATCCTAAGGACTTTTGGGGAAAGTGGACTTGGCACTGATGTTAACTCCAGAGGAAAAATATTCTTGAATGAGTCAGTGCAGATACGATACAATACAATACGCAATACAATACAATACAATACGCATTACAATACAATACAACACGCAAACAATACAATACAACACGCAATACAATAAATACAATACAATACAACACGCAATCAAAAAAAATACCATACAATAAAAACACGCAATACAATAAATACAATACAATACAACACGCAAACAATAAATACAATAAATAAAATATAATACATCACGCAATACAATAAATACAATACAATACAACTCGCAATAAAATAAATACAATACAAGACAAGACAACAAAGCAATACAATAGATACAATGCAATACAACACGCAATAAAATAAATACATGCAATACAATACGCAATACAATAAATGCAATACAACACGCAATACAATAAAAAAAAATAAAACACGCAATAAAAATAGATACAATACAACACAATACAACACACAATACAATAAATACAATACAATACAACTCGCAAGAAAATAAATACAATACAATACAATAAAACACGCAATACAATAAATAGAAGAAAATACATCACGCAATATAATAAATACAATACAATACAATACAACTCGCTACAATAAACTGATAGATAAACTAGATATGATAAGCATACGTCAATCTATTACCCACAAGAAAACACTATTAGGTAACTTCTGCTTGCCATTGTGTGATGAAGCTGCCCAAGAAAACTACAGGCTCCTGTTCATTCTAATGTCTCAGGCCTTAATCTTTGAGTGGATGCATTTCTACACACATAATTTTTAGCGCACGTTAAAGAACCCACGGCAACAAGGGAGTTGCCCCGGCAAAATTCTGTAGGAGGAAAAAAGTCCACTTCGAGAGCTGGAAACAAACACAGCTGCAGACAGGAAACAGAAAGACAAGTGAGGCGCCGCTCTTGTGGCGACGCGTTCTCCTCAGAGGAGAGCAGCCCGAATTTCACGCAGAGAAATCTGCAGTGACTTCAAGTGGTATACAATACAAAAACTACAAAACAACACAATACAACACAATACAATACAACACACTGCAATAAACTGATCGACAAACTCTCGGCCTTAATCACCATGGCTACACAACGCTATTCAAAATCTGACTTCAATGGGAAATACAAAACAACCTTCATTACAATGATAGTCACCCCATACCAAGAGATTGCTACACACTCTAAGATAAGGTCAATGGCACTAAACCTAGGGGTTTAGAACGCTCGACGCCAAACCATTGTTCACGAATTTGTGGGCTCAAATCTCGGCCCACTGGTTTAACTAAGGGTGGGGATTATTTTACGATCTCCCAGATCAATTAAAAGTGCAGACTACAAGTGCCTAATTTCTGTCGTGAATTTAAAACATGCAAAAGATAAATAAAGCATGTTAAAGCTCCTAGAATCTTGTCAGGATACTATGGTTACTGAAAAAAACGAACGTACTTAGCATAGATCCCGAAGTGGACTGCAGATACCTTCATGTGGAAAAAAGGTCACCTACGTAAAATCTCAACATTGGTGCCTCGGGAAATCTACCAAGGCAGACAAAAATCCAATAATGGGATATTCCATCTCCATGTAGCTATTCAGCAATCCTAATTATTTTTATAGTTATTCTTTTCAACTATTATTGTTATTATTAAACACATCATCATCAATCTCAATCATCATTATTATTTTTATTATTATTATTATTATTATTATTATTTATACATTCTTCCTTTTCTGGGGGAGGTAGAAAGGGCTATTAAATTTTCGATTTTGCAACCTTGGAAACTGTTTCTTTTGTGTACTTCTGCTGTTTTTGTTGTTGCATTTTGTTGCTATTGATGTGGTACAGCAGCCTATATGAACTATTCCATTACCAAACCTTGGCGAAAATAAACACCAAGAACTTAAGCACCTAAAGTTTGGGGAGAAGTATGTCCTAATCTGGTGATAAGACAAGCAGTCTTTCAGTCCTGACCTGTACAGCTAGTTTCTTGTTGTTACCAGCAATTTTTTTTCAAACTGGACCAGAATGTATGCCATAAAACATGACAAAACAGAAGACCATGACGCACACTGGTCAGTTTGGGGCCAGGGGCTTGTCTAATGATTCTCGTCAACAATGTTGGCCACAAAGCCCCCTCTGTATTAGGGCCTTGGCTATTTCTAGGGGCAAGAAAAGGAAACCGGGTTTTGAAGAACAGCGCTTATAAAAAGGGGGAGAGAAGAGACACTTCATTGGGGGATGATTTCTTTTGTTTCAGCAAACAACCAATCCCAAAGCCTTTTCAAGATGAAATTGGTTCTGGTTTGTCTGGCGGCTATGCGGGTCATTGCCTGTAAGTGTCTATGTGGCTTTTTTTGCCTTTTTTCTGTATTTTCTGCTTTTCTTCCTTCCCTTTTTATCTCTTTTTGTCTTCACCACCACCACCCCACCCCCATACTTATTATGTCTTCATGATAATTTTCATTCCTTTTGTTTGAGAAGAGGCGTTTGCGTACTTGAATTTTTGAGTGTTTTTTTGATAACTATTTATTTGATAATAAATCTCCCTCCCACCTCACCAGTTTTATTTTATCTTTTGCCTGCATTGTACTGGTTATTGTTTATTATTTTTTCTTGATTTCTGTTTTTTCTTCTGTGAAATGTTACTATAGTTAAGCTTTACTGGAAACTAAGTCCCCCCAAGGAAAAAAAAGGCACAGCTCAGTAAAGATTCAACATCAGTGTGGAAGCCTGCTGAAAGTTTCATTCATTTATTTATCTATTTATTTATTTGCTTTTTCTTTGAGAGACGGACTGCATTCAGACAGTAATCAGATTGGGAGCACATTAAATGTTGACCTTGATTTATTTATTAATCAAGTCGTTTATCTATTATCTTGTTTATCAAATTTAGTTTCAAAGTTGTGATTCGTGCCTGTGTACACAGCATCTACACTAAACATGTGACCATCTACTAACACTGTATTGACAAGTTGTTGCTGTTGTTGTTGTTGTGTATTTCCCAGCTTAACACACTGGGAGTCACCCACCCAGAATATGCACTCTGACTTTCTCACCCCACTTGGAAGTTACTGTGAGATAGAAAGTTCACATTGGTTCAGAAGTTTGTGTGTATGACTCTCTTCAAGTACAGGGCTATGTAGACAGCCATACTATACTATAAATATATCAGGGGATAAATTTCTCCTCTTAGCATCGCTGTCACTGCTTCCTTCCTTCCTTCCTTCTCTGTGCCCTGACATCTCTGTCTCTCTCTATCTGCCTTGACATCTCTGTCTCTCTCTCTGCCCTGACATCTCTGTATCTTCTCTCTCTCTCTCCCCTTCTCTCTCTTCCTGTGTCCTGACATCTTTCCTGTCTCTCTCTGTCCTGGCATCTCTGTCTCTCTGTGTCCTGACATCTCTGTCTCTCTGTCCCGACATCTCTGTCTCTCTGTGTCCTGACATCTCTGTCTATCTCTGTCCTGACATCTCTATGTCCCTCTCTCTGTCCTGACATCTCTGTCTCTCTCTGTCCTGACATCTCTATGTCCCTCTCTCTGTCCTGACATCTCTGTGTCTCTCTCTGTCCTGACATCTCTGTGTCTCTCTCTGTCCTGACATCTCTATCTCTCTCTGTCCTGACATCTCTGTGTGTCTCTCTCTGTCCTGGCATCTTCTGTCTCTTCTCTTCTGTCCTGACATCCCTGTCTCTCTCTCTGTCCTGGCATCTCTGTCTCCCGTCTCCCCCCCTGTCCTGACATCTCGTCTCTCTCTATGTCCTGACATCTCGTCTCTTCCCCCTTTTCTCTCTGTCCTGACATCTCTGTCTCCCCTCTTTCTGTCCTGAAAATCTCTGTCTCTCTCTGTCCTGACATCTCTGCCTCTCTCTGCCCCGATATCTCTGTCTCTCTCTCTCTGTGTCCTGACATCTTTGTCTCTCTCTGTCCTGACATGTCTGTCTCTGTCTCTGTGTCCTGACATCTCTGTCTCTCTCTCTGTGTCCTGACATCTCTGTCTTTGTCTCTCTGTCCTGACATCTCTCTCTCTCTGTCATGACATCTCTGTCTCTCTGTCTCTTTGCCCTGACATCTCTCTTTCTCTCGTTCTCTCTAAGCCCTGACATTTCTCTCTCTGCCCTGACATCTCTGTCTCTCTGTGTCCTGACATCTCTTCTCTCTGTGTCCTGACATCTCTGTCTCTCTGTGTCCTGACAGCGGCCTGTCCTGACGGCTACAGCACCACCAACCAGCATTGCCATGACAACAACCACTGCCTCTCCAACAGCGACTGTAACCATGGCGAAGAATGCTGTTTCCCTGACAACGGAGACTGCAACAGCATCTGCTCCTCCCACGGCGGCGGGGGTCAGATTGGAAAATAAACAGCAGCAGCAACAGTAGCAGCAACAGTAGCAGCAACAACAGCAGCAGCAACAACAACAGCAGAAAGAATGGCAACAATAGAAAGAAACTGATCATCTCGAATGGTTGTGATCAGTTTAAACTGGGAGTGAAGACACCATAGATTTGTCAAAGTCCTTATCCTAAATTATAATATTAAAGACAAAATCATGTCCTTAGCATGTTGGGAAGTTGTTGTGGTTTGTTTTTTTTATAGTTTGTACAGACATTGGGTGCTTTGTGAACAATTTTGGACAAATGCAACATTCTTGGCAATTTGGTTTGAAGGGTGTTGTTTGGAAACCCTGGGTTTGAAAACAAAATGTGAATAAAATAATATTACTAACTTATAGACGAGTTTTCTTTCAATTTGGTCAGCTGTTGAACTTTTTAGTTCAAATAATCTTTCACTTTTTCTCTCTGTCTCTGTCTGTCTGTCTGTCTTTGTCTCTCTTCTTTCTCTCTCTCTCTCTCTCTCTCTCTCTCTCTCTCTCTCTCTCTCTCTCTCTCTCTCTCTCTCTCTCTCTCTGTTGTTGTTGTTGACTGTTCCTCTGCTCAGCACCTTAAGGGTCACCCATATTATATAATAACATACACTCTGACTCACTCATCCCACCTGGGAATCACTGTAAGACCATAGGCACTCATGGGATCAGAAGTTTCAAGTCAAGTCAAGTCAAGTCAAAGACACTTCAATCATCCCACGAAGGGCAATTACAAAGTCTCCGTGTATGACTCATTTTCAAGTTCCTCGCAATATAGGCAGCTGTTCTCTGACTTCAGAGGACTTTTTTCCTCCCGTAGAGAAGAGTGTGCATTGTTATCTAAAAGCTTGTCACGGCTGAAGACAATCTCAACATAACAATGGAGAACATAACAACATTTTAATACAGGCCATAACACTTAGCTAACATCAGTTAGGGGACGGGATAGCCTGGTGGTTAGAGTGATGTGCTTGTGATCTGCTGACCCGGGTTCGAATCTCGTTCGAGAGGATTTTTTCCTCTGGAGTTCACATCAGTGCTGACTCTGCTCCCCCCAAAAGTCCTTCGGGTGAGACAATAAACCGATATCCTGTGTGCGAACGCAGAACATCTTGCGCACACGTTAAAACGTGTTCCGCTTTTCGGAAGAGTAGGCCATTGTGTGCCGGTGGGAACGGATGACAAAATATACAAAACTGCATACACACGGGGACTGGTTGTAAAAAGAAAAGCACGAGTGCTGATTGCGTTATCCTCCAAATAAAAGAATAACAATACACTAAAGGAAATACTGTCGAAGGTTTTGGCCAGAGCCCTCTGTGTGTTACAGTCAGCCTTTCCTCTTCCTTTCTCCACAGAATACTGTGTCTCCCAACTCCCCCCACATCTGCGAGCTAATTAAACTGTCTTTCAGAAACAAAGTGACAGGACAATTAAAACATTTACTGCCTAACCAAGTAAACCGCGAGGTTCTGGGTTCGATTCCCAGCCTTGCCCTTTCTTCCCAGTTTGACCAGAAAATCAAACGGAGGCCCCGTGTGGAATGCACACAGAACATCGTGCGCACAAGTTAAAAACTCGTTCCGCCTTTCGCAAGAGTAGGCTATGTTGTGCTGGTGAGAAAAGATAGCATTTTTTTAAACCGCATGCACCCAAGTGTCGTGCTTAAACACTGTCCTTGAAGTCGGGATGCGGATGCCTAAATCGTGGAGGGACGGGGGGAGGGGGGGGGGGTTGGTGATGGCATACACAAACATCTCACCCTTGGTAAACCTCGTGGTTCTAGCCAAGGAACGAAAAGACATACAACAAAACTGTCTTCAATCCCCCAACAATTCCTCTCTGGAACGGTCATTTCAAACAAAGGAAGAGACCGCTATGCCTACACTTTCCCCATGAATAACCTCCCCCATCCAAAAAAAACCCCAAAACAATAACAACAACACCAAACAAAAACCAAATAGCAAACAAACAAAAAGCCCAAAACAAAAACAAAAAACAACTGCACAAACAAACAAACAAACGACCCTGCCTCAAAAAAAAAACCGCCTCAACCAAACAACCACAACACACTCCTGCCCCCCCACCCCTCCACCCCCACCCAAACCCAAGCAAAAACCCAAACAGCAACAACAACAGCAAAACTCGACCACCACTCAATTAAAAAAAAATGCAAATCTCTGTTTCTAGGCTCTTCCTGTGGTTAGGACAAAATTTACTGTGGACACCGCCAAGTCATGGAGTTGACTGGACAGACAAAAGATAACGTATCCCCTGCAAACGAGAAGTCTGGGGTTCAAATCCCGCCCATAGCCCAACTTTTCCTGTATCCACCAGACCAAAAGAGATTATCTGCGTGCCATCTTTTCGGTTGAAACAATAAACTGACAAGGTTTTATGTGCAGCAAGTATTTCGCGCATGTAAAAGAAGTTATGGAGAAGGCATAGCTCAGTGGTCAGAGCACTGCTTTCCCCCAAGCCAATGTTAAGCAGCGTCCAGCGTGGTTTCCAAGTGGATGGGTGACCGTTTATGCGCCATGGCTTCAGTACAGTCCCCCAGTTCACCCAGCTGTAAATGGGTACCTGCCCTCTTCAGGGTCAGGAAAGGTACATTAGCTAGGTAAAGGAGATGGGCGCCGCCCTTAAGATGCTGGCCCCTGAAGAGGCTGAGGTCTCTGACGCCTCGCTCCCCTACGACCACAGAGGTTATGGGACACCTTTACCTTTTTTAAAAGAAGTAAGGGTAATAGGAAGAGTTGTCTCTGGCCATTTTCTGTTGTCAGACCTACCCAGAGCAAGGGGAGAAAAGCGCTACAATTTTAAGTATTTGGGGGTAGGGAGGGGGGGGGTCAGACAACATTCCACATATCTGGCTAGACAATCTATCATGAAGATAGATCAGTGCCCAAGTGCCTGCCTCTCTCTCTCTCTCTCTCTCTCTCTCTCCTCTCTCTCTCTCTCTCTCTCTCTCTCTCTCTCTCTCTCTCTCTCTCCTTTTCTTCCTAGGATCTGTCTTCACAAAAAGGAGAAGGAAGAAGGAGAGGGGGAAAAAACCTCTACCCTCTACTCTCTATGGCTGTAACTCTTGCTTTTGTGTGTAGTGTTGTTGCAAGTACAGGCGTGACATGATCAACATGACTGATATAGTTACTTGGCTTACACAGAATTTATTCGAGAAGAAAAGTCTCACAAAAATACAAGCATAACCTTGACAGGACAACAAGTAAACTTATAACTATAGTCCTGTTGCAGTTCACATACACACATTGTGACGGATGACTTTGCATTGCAACAGATGACTGGTTCATAATGATTATCATCATCATCATTATCATCATCATTATCATCATCATTATCATCATCATCATCATTATTATTGTTATTATTATTGCTATTATTATCAGCAGCAGCACCTTCATCATCACCATCATCTTCATCACCGTCATCATCATTATTATATCACCATCATCATCACCATCATCATCATCATCATCATCACCATCATCATCACCATCATCATCATCATCATCTCATCATCATCATCATTATTATTATTATTATTATTATTATTATTATCATCATTATTATTGTTGTTGTTATTGTTGTTGTTGTTGTTGTTGTGGTGGTGGTGGTGGTGGTGGTGGTGGTGGTGGTGGTGGTGGTGGTGGTGGTGGTGGTGGTGGTGGTGGTGGTGGTGGTGGTGGTTGTTGCTGTTGCTGTTGTAATTATTATAATAAATGGAAATTATATAGCGCTATATCTTGCAAAAACAACTCAAAGCGCTTGCATTCAATCTATCTTACGCATGCAACCAGTAACAATTAACAGTTTTAACAAATTCAAATGTACACACACACACACACACACACACACACACACACACACACACACACACTCACACACCACACACACACACACACACACACACACACACACACACACACACATATATATATATATATATATATTATATAACAACATATATATATTAATGTACCCGAAAGCAAAGACATAGACAGTCACCCTATCCTCCGAGAAGAAGTGGAAACAGCAGTCAGATCGCTGAAAAAGGGGAAGTCAGCAGGGGCTGACAATATTCCAGCTGAGTTGGTCCAAGCTGGAGGGGAAGCCATGATCAGCGCCCTACTAAGAATCTGCAACAAGATCTGGCAGACAGGAAAATGGCCAACACCATGGACACAGTCACTCATCATCACCCTCCCCAAGAAAGGAAATCTACAACAATGCCATAATTACCGCACAATCAGCCTCATATGTCACCCAAGCAAGGTCATGCTGCAGATAATATTGAATAGACTGAAGCCACAAGCAGAGACCATCATTGCTGAGGAACAAGCAGGTTTCAGAGCAGGGCGCAGCACAACAGAACAGATATTCAACCTCAGAATACTATGTGAGCGGTACCTTCAACATCAACAAGACCTTTACCACGTATTTATCGATTTTAAGAAGGCATTTGACAGGGTGTGGCATGCAGCTTTGTGGGCAACCATGAATTTGTACAGCATCAATGCAAACCTGATCAGAGTCATCAAACAGCTGTACAGCGAGGCCACCAGTGCAGTGTACTACAACAACAACATTGGAGAATGGTTTCGAACAACAGTTGGAGTAAGGCAGGGCTGTCTACTCTCACCCACTCTTTTCAACATCTTCCTTGAGAGAATCATGGCTGATGCACTGGAACATCATGAAGGATCAGTCAGCATTGGTGGCAGAACGATCACAAACCTCCGCTTCGCAGATGACATTGATGGAATAGCAGGATCAGAAAAAGAGCTTGCCAGCCTAACAGAACACTTGGATAAGGCCTCCAAAACATACGGCATGGAAATCAGTGCAGAGAAGACCAACTGATGACTAATAACACCAACGGCATTAGCACTGATATCAGGGTTAATGACCAGAAGCTGGAAACAGTTCAAAGCTTCAAGTACCTGGGAGCCATTGTATCAGACCAGGGATCCAAGCCAGAAGTAGTATGCAGGACTGCACAGACAATAACAGCTTTGTCAAAACTAAACACCATCTGGAGAGATAAGAATATCTCACTTATCTCCAAGATCAGACTAATGCGCTCCCTTGTCATATCCATATTTCTGTATGCCTGTGAATCATGGACCCTGACTGCAGATTTGGAGAGAAGAGTACAGGCAGTGGAGATGAGATGCTTTCGGAGTCTCCTTGGCATCTCCTACAAAGACCACATAAGCAACGAAAGCGTGCATAACAGAATCCAGCAAACCATTGGACCCTATGAGAACCTTCTAACGATCGTGAAAAAGCGTAAACTTAAATGGTATGGGCATGTCACAAGATCCCAAGGAATTACAAAGACAGTTTTGCAAGGCACTGTCCAAGGAGGAAGAAGAAGAGGCAGACCAAGGAAGAGCTGGGAGGATAACATCAGCGAATGGACAGGCCTAGAACTCAACAAAACCCTGAGAAAGGCAGAACAGAGAGAGGAATGGAGGGAACTGGTTGTTGAGTCTTTGAGGGTGCCCCCACGGTCGTCAGACTACGGGACAGATAGAATAGATAGATATATATATATATATATACACGCTCACACTGCACGTTGGCAGACACACATACACCACAACCAGATTTCTTTTTCTTACACAGTTTTTTAATGATAAAAACACAAATAAACTGTTTAAAAGTTAACCCGACAAGTCGACAAGTAGACAGACAATCAAACAGGCAGGCAGACACACAGGCAGATAGACATGCAGACAGACAAGGCAGACAGACAGACATGCAATCAATGGGATGAATCTAGTCTGTTTGGAGACATACCCCCACAATATAATACGATACATTATAATACAATACAATACAAAACAATATAATACAATACATTATGATAAAATACACTGCAATGAATACATTATGATACAAAACAACACAATGCAATACATTATGATACAATGTGATACATTACATTAATGTACAATACAATACAAAATAATACAATACAATACAATACAATACAATAGGGGGATCGGTGGTCTAGAGGCAACGCACCTACCTACAAAGTGAAAAGTCCCGGTTCGAAATGTATGGTGGCTCAATCCCCATTTGGGCCAGAAACCTTTCCCCCAGCCACTAGACCATGAGTGGTGGTCTGGGTGCTAGTCTTTTGGATGGGACGGTAAAGTGAGGCCTCGTGTGTTACACATTGTACAATAAGTGTGTTCACTATTTCTTTACTTATTCTATTTAGTCTTTTATTTCGAGGATAATGGAATAAGCATTCGTGTGCTTTGTTTATCTACTCCCCGTGTGTATGCAGTTTTGTCAATTCTGTCATCCGTTCCCACCGGCACAAAATGGCCTACTCTTTCCAAAAGCGGAACGGGTTTTAACGTGTGCGCAAAATGGTCTGCGTACGTTTACACACGGGACCTGGGTTTATAGTCTCATCCTAAGAACTTTGGGGGAGAGTGAAGTTGGCACTGATGTTAACTCCAGGGGAAAAATCCTCTTGAATGAGTCACTGCAGATACGATACAATACAATTCAACTCGCAATACAATAAATACAATACAATACAATACAACATGCAACAATAAACTGATAGACAAACTAGATATGGTAAGCATACGTCAGTCTATTACGCCACAAGAAAACACTATCAGCTGACTTCTGCTTGCCAATATGGGATGAAGCTGCCCAAGAAAACTACAGGCTTCTGTTCATTCTAATGTCTCAGGCTTTAATCTTTGAGTGGATGCATTTCTACACACATAATTTTTAGCGCACGTTAAAGAACCCACGGCAACATGGGAGTTGGCCGGGCAAAATTATGTAGGAGAAAAAAAGCCTCTTTGATAGCTGGAAACAAACACAGTTGCAGACAGGAAACAGAAAGACAAGTCAGGCGCCGCTCTTGTGGCGACGCCTTCTCCACTGGGGAGAGCAGCCCGAATTTCACGAAGAGAAATCTGCGGTTACTTCAATTGGTATACAATACAAAACCTACAAAGCAACACAATACAACACAATACAAAACAACACACTACAATAAACTGATCGACAAACTCTCCACACTTAATCACCATGGCTTCACAACGCTATTCAAAATCTGACTTCAATGGCACTACAAGACAGTCTTCAGTTACAAGTGATAGTCACCACCATAACCAAGAGACTAGGGCTACACACTTCTTTCTTATGCTAAGGATCAATGGACACTAGAGCCAAGTGGTTAAGAACGTTCCACGTCAATCCCATTGGTCTACGAAGTCGTGGGTTCAAATCTCGACGGCGTCTGGTGAATTAATGGTGGGGGGAGGGGAGGGGGGGGGGGGGTTACCATCTCCCCGGTCAACTTCAAGCACAGACCTGCCAGTGCCTTCATTCTCTTCGTGTATATCCACATGCAAAAGATCAAATATGCACGTTTAAGATCCCCTAATTCATGTCAGCATAATGTAGGTTACGGAAACACGCGAACATACTTAGCATAGATCCCCGAAGTCAGAATGTAGAATCTACATAAAAACTTCATTGTGGATAAAAACGGTTGCGTAGCAAAAAGCTCGCCATTGGTGACCTTGGACCTCCAGCCAAAGAAGAGAAAACATCCAATATGGTGGACACTTCCTTCGCCATGTCGCCATTCAGCACTACATAACTATTTTTATTATGGTTATTATTTTCAACATTATAATCATTATTATTATTATTATATTTAATTTTACTTTTATTATTATCAATATCATAATCATCATTATTTTTATTATTATTATTACTATTATTATTATTATTATTATGGCACCCTTCGTTTTCCCTGGAGGAGGGTAGGGCACTATTAGGCTTGCAATTATGCAACTTTGCAAAGCTGTTTCTTTGTGGACTAATACTGTTTTTGTTGTTGCATTCGTTGTTGTTATTGATGTGGTATAGCAGCCTATATGAACTATTCCACACCAACTCCTTGGCGAAAATAAACACCAAGAACTGAAGCAGCCTAAAGTTTGGTGAGAAGTATGTCCTACTCTGGTGATAAGACAGGCAATCTGTCTTCAGTACCTGACATGTGCAGCCATAGTTCTTGTTGTAAACCAGAAAGTTTTATCATCACTGACCAGAATGTATGCCATAAGCATGACAAAACAGAAGACCATGACGCACACTGGGTCAGTTTGGGGCCAGGGACTTGTCTAATGATATCACAGGTCAACAATGTTTTGGCCTACAATGTCCCGTCTGTATGGGCATTGGCTATTTTCTAGGGGCAAGAACAGGACCTGGGTTTGAAGAACAGCGCTATAAAAGGGTGAGAAGAAAGGACACACTTCATTGGACACTGATTTCTTTTGTTTCAGCTCAACCAATCCGCAACGCCTTTTCAAGATGAAACTGGTTCTGGTTTGTCTGGCGGCTATGCTGGTCATTGCCGGTAAGTGTCTGGGGCTTTCCTCCCCTATTTTTTAAAATTTCTTTTCTACCTTTTTCTTCTCTTTTTAATCTCTTTTAGTCTCTTTTTGCCTCTTGAAGTTTTGGGTGATGCTTTTCATTCTTTTTTTTCTGAGAAGAGGCTTTTGTGTACTTAAATATTGGGATTATTGTTTTTTATAGCTATTTCTTCTTCTTCTTCTTCTTCTTCTTCTTCTTCTTCTTCTTCTTCTTCTTCTTCTTCTTTATCCAATGCTTAGACAGTAACTATTGCTGTCTGTCATATGAGTGAAAATGCCTTGTGCTGACGTTCAGCACCTAAGAAGCCAGGCCCAGTACAGGCGATATTGGCATGGTAGAGAATTATCTTTGAAGTCTCTCTGGGGGGAAGGCAGGAGAATGGAACCAGATAGCAGAGAAAAAGACAAGGAGGATCTAACAGGAAGAACAGGAACAAGGCATATACAAAAAGAGCCATAGAAAAGATGGAATTCCTAGCACAGAATTTCCAGATGGTGGAGAAGCTATTTATACTGACAGATCCCCAGCATCCCCACAGGTGAGATAACTGTTTTATTTGATGATAAATGCCTCCCCCTCTTTGTTTTAATTTCTCCTTTGCCTGAAATTTAATGGCTCTTGTTTTCATCTTTTTCTTTCTGTCTTTTCTTTTATATTTGAAAGTCTACTATTGTTAAACATTACAGAAAACTTTATTTCCGCCCCCCTCCCCCCCCCCCCAAAAAAAAAAAAGATAAAAGGAATTAAAAGAAAAAAGTCATGCTGTGTAAAGATTCATAATGTCATTTTTTTTGCCATTTCAACATCAGTGTGGAAGCATGCTGAAAGTTTCAGTCATTTTTTTTAAATCTATCTATTTATTTATTTGCTTTTTCTGTGAGAGTGTGACTGCATTCAGACAGTAATCAAAGTGGGAGCACATTAAATGCTGACCCTCTTGATTCATTTGTTAGTAATCAAGTCATTTATCTATCATCTTGTTTATCAAATTTCGTTTCAAAGTTGTGATTCGTGACCGTGTACAGGGTATCTACACTAAACGTGTGACCATCTACTCACACTGTATTGACAAGTTGTTGCTGTTGTTGTTGTGTATTTCCAAGCTTAACACACTGGGGGTCACCCACCTAGAATATGCACTCTGACTTTCTCATCCCACTTGGAACCTTGACTTTCTCACACCACAAATCACTGTGAGATAGAAAGTACACACTGGTTCAGAAGTTTGTGTGTATGACTCTCGTTAAGTACAGGGCTATGTAGACTGCCGTACAATATTAAACATCAGGGGATATATTTCTCCTCTTAGCATCTGTTACTGCTTCCTTCCTTCTCTCTGCCCTGACATCTCTGTCTCTCTGTCCTGACATCTCTGTCTCTCTCTCCCTGTCCTGACATCTCTCTCTGTCCTGACATCTCTGTCTCTGTCTCTCTCTCTCTGTGCCATGACATCTCTGTCCTCTCTGCCCTGACAGCTTTGTCTCTCTGTCCTGACATCTCTGTCTCTCTCTGTCCTGACATCTCTGTCTCTGTCTCTCTCTGCCCTGACGTCTCTGTCCTCCTCTCTGCCCTGACATCTCTGTCTCTCTCTGCCCTGACATCTCTGTCTCTCTCTGCCCTGATATCTCTGTCTCTCTCTGTCCTGACATCTCTATCTCTCTCTCTCCACCCTGACATCTCTGTCTCTCTCTTCCCTGACATCTCTGTCTCTCTCTGTCCTGACATCTCTGTCTCTTTCTGTCCTGACATCTCTGTCTCTCTCTCTCTCTCTGTCCTGACATCTCTGTCTCTCTCTCTCTGCCCTGATATCTCTGTCTCTCTCTGCCCTGACATCTCTGTCTCTCGCTCTCTCTGTCCTGACATCTCTGTCTCTCTCTGTCCTGACATCTCTGTCTCTCTCTGTCCTGACATCTCTGTCTCTTTCTGTCCTGACATCTCTGTCTCTCTCTCTGTGTCCTGAGATCTCTGTCTCTCTCTCTGTCCTGCCATCACTGTCTCTCTGTCCTGACATCTCTGTCTCTCTCTCTTTCTCTCTGCCCTGACAGCGGCCTGTCCTGACGGCTACAGCACCACCAACCAGCATTGCCATGACAACAACCACTGCTTGGCCAACAGCGACTGTAACCGTGGCGAGGAATGCTGTTTCCCTGACAACGGAGACTGCAACAGCATCTGCTCCCCCATCCACCACGGAGGCGGAGGTCAGATTGGAAAATAAACAACAGCAGCAGCAACAACACTAGCAGCAACAGCAGCAACAGCAGCAACAACAGATAGGATGACAATAACAGGAAAGAAACTGATTATCTCGAAAAGTTGTGATCGGTTTAATTTGGGATGAAGACACCACAAGGATCATGGGGGTTTTTTTGCTATAGGATTTGTCAAAGTCATTATCCTAATTATAAAATTCGAGACAAACTTTTGTCCTTAAACGATGTTGGAAAGTTGTCTTTGTTTTGGGTTGTTTTTTTTTATAGTGTGTACAGATATTGGGTGCTTTGTGAACAACTTCGGACAAATACAACATTCTTGGCAATTTGGTTTGAAGGGTGTTGTTTCGAAACCCTGGGTTTGAGAGAGAAAAAAATGTGAATAAAATAATATTACTTATATACGAGTTTTCTTTCAATTTGGTCAGTTGTGTGAATATTTTTGTTCAAATACTCTCTCAGTCTCCTTCTCTCTGTCTCTGTCTCCCTGTGTCTGTCTGTCTGTCTGTCTGTCTGTCTCTCTCTCTCCTCTCTCTCTTCTCTCTCTCTCTCTCTCTCCTCTCTCTCTCTCTCTCTCTCTTGTTATCCTTTTTGCCTGTTCCTCTGCTCAACTACTTAGGGGTCACTCAGAATAATATACACTCTCACTCATCCCACCTGGGAATCACTATGAGACCATAGGCACAAGTCAAAAACACTTTAAATTAATCATCCCATGAAGGAGACTTACAAAGTTTCCGTGTATGACTCATTTTCAAGTACCTCGCCATATAGGCAGCTGTTCTCTGACGTCAGAGGACTGTTTTCCTCCCGTAGAGAAGAGTGCACATTCATTGTCATTCTTAAAGCTTGTCATGGCTGAAGACAATCTCAACAGAACATTTTTTTCTCATCGGAAAGACTTTCATATTCAGTTCGATTTTCTCGTCAAACTGGGGAAAAATTCATCATCATCATCATTAGCCATTACACCCAGCGGTGTGTAGGGCAGCAACAAAGCGCTTCCACTCCTGCCTATCCTGGGCCAACCTAGTCACTGATCCCCAAGAGTGCTGCATGGCCTTCATCTCACTTTCTACAGTTCTCCTCCACATTGCTTTTGGTCTTCCTTTCTTTCTCCTTCCTTCTGGGGTCCAGTGCAATGCTGTTCTTGTGATTGACTGTGGGTCTCTTCGGAGGATGTGCCCAATCCACTTCCACCGTCGTCTGGTGATGATGGTTCCCATGTCTTCTTGCCTGCATCTCCGTAGTAGGTCTTCATTGGAGATCTTCTCTGGCCAAAAGATCCGGAGAATTCTTCGCAGGCATATGGTGTGGAAGGATCAAAGTTTGGTAAGATCCACTTCCGTCATCCTCCAGCACTCAGAACCGTACAGGAGCGTAGACACAACACAGCTCTGGTATAGCTTCAGCTTGGTGTTGGTGCTGTACTGAGTTGATCTCCAGATATTGTTCATCTCCCTAAACACATTCCTGGCCTTGCCCAGTCTGTTGTGGATGTCTTCTTTTGTGCCGCCCTCTGGTTTGATGATGCTGCCAAGGTATGTGAACTTGTCTATCTGGCGCAGGTCAGTTCCATTCACTTTCACAGGGGCTGGTGTGTTCACATTGAGCGACATTGTCTCTGTTTTCTTGGTGCTAATACGAAGCCCCACTTGCTGTCCGAATGTTTGGAGTCTGCTGGTCTTCTCCTGGATATGTTGGTGTGTGTGTGACAGCAGCGCCAGGTCATCCGCAAAGTCAAGGTCGTCTAGTGTTGAGAACAGGCTCCAGCGAATCCCTCTTGGGGTGTCTTCTGTTGTCTTCCTCATCACCCAATCAATGGCCAGATTGAAGAGAACTGCTGACATCACACATCCTATAGTCCACAAAATTCACATACAGTTGTCTTTGCCACTCTGTGCACTGTTCGATGATGTTTCTGAGCGTGAATATCTGGTCTATACATCCTCGTTGCTTCCTGAACCCTGCTTGTTCCTTCCTCAAAGCATCGTCCACAGCGTCTGATATTCTTCTGATGATGACCTTGGCCAGTATCTTGCTTGGCACAGACAAAAGAGTGATTCCCCTCCAGTTGTTGCAGTTCTCAAAAATTGCTGAGCTAAAAATCAAACCCGGAACCTCACAGTTTACTTGTTAGGCAGGTGAACGTCTTAACCCACCCACCTTCCTTCTTACCTAAATGGCACAATTCCACTGGGACACTAACACAATCAATCCAAACTATCAGAGGTTAAGACAGACGACTAAATGCTTTTTATGTATAGAGACTGATTTTGTACTTTGTGTGTGATTTACATAGAATTACAGCTAATTTGGGGTCGGGATAGCGCAGTGGTTGGAGCATCGCTTTCCCCCAGCCAAGTTAAGCAGCAACAAGCGTCCTCACCACTTGGATGGGTGACCATTTGCGCACCTTGGCATCAGTACAGTCCCCCAGTTCACCCAGCTGTAAATGGGTACCTGCCCTCTTTAGAGTCAGGGAAGGTAAAGCAGCGAGGGAGAGGAGATGGGCGCCGCCCTCAATATGCTGGCCCTAGAGAAGTGAGGTCTCTGACGCCTCGCTCCCCTACGACCGTATAGGCTATGGGAACACCTTTACCTTTACCTTACAGCTAATTTACAATAAATGCAAATATTTCTCGCGCTTAAAGTCACTCAGACGTTGATTTTCAAACCATCAGGGTGTGTGTATTGCATATAATTATCAGTCGGCGGCTTAGTAAGTCCTTCGGATGAGACTATAAACCAAGTCCCCATGTGCGAACGCATGCAGAACATCTTGCGCACACGTTAAATCATGTTCCGCTTTTCGAAAGAGTAGGCCATTGTGTGCCGGTGGGAACAGATGACAAAATTTACAAAACCGCATACACACAGGGACTTGTAAAAAAAAAAAAAGCACATGAGTGCTTATTTCATTAACCTCGATATAAAAGAATAAATAAAAAGGTCTCAAAAGTGTCCGGGAACCATCAAAAGATGTACTGTTGATATTATTGCAGTAACAGAGGAAGAGGTAGTTGCACTAGGACATGAGCGAAGAGGTAAGGGCTGCTGTGGCTGTCGTCTGCCTGATACCCAGGATTGCAAGATCTACCTGCTGAGTAGCCTACCTGGTGAAAGAACCGCCTGAATCACTTTTGATTTGCATACTGAATGAATAATTGATAAGCCTGCTGTAACAGTTAAGGAGTGTGGCATTTCATACACGGACCACATTACCAACAAAGAAGTCCGACAAACCCAACAAGTAAAGCACTACGAAGACCTACTGACCACAGTCAAGAAAAGGAAGCTCAGATGGTATATGGACATGTGACAAGATCAGATGGGCTCTCCAAGACTATACTGCAAGGAACAGTGCAAGGGAAGAGAAGGCGAGGCAGACAGAGGAAGAAATGGGCAGACATCACTGAATGGACGGGAAGAGCTTCTCCACAACCCACAATGGCCACAAATGGGGCCAGCTGGTGCAACGCTCGTCACTGCAGTGCCCCTACGACCCTGGAGGGGGTTATGGGAGCAGATCAGATGAGATGCTGTAGAGTGGCTTTTTTTTCTACATAATTTTTCCAGAGACAACTCTCTTGTTGCTGTGGGTTCTTTTACGTGCGCTAAATAATTGTGTGTAACACACGGGACCTCGGTTTATCGTCTTATCCAAAAGACTAGTACTCATACCACCACTTATGGTCTAATGGATAGGGAAAAGATTTTTGGTCCAAACGGGGATCAAACAACTGCACACTTCCGACCCGGACATTTTGCTTTCTAGGCAGGCGCAGTACCTTTAGACGCTGAACCACATCGTATATAGATAGATAGATAGATAGATAGATAGATAGATAGATAGATAGATAGATAGATAGATAGATAGATAGATAGATAGATAGATAGATAGATAGATAGATAGATAGATAGATAGATAGATAGATAGATAGATAGATAGATAGATAGATAGAATAAGAACGGGGAGCTGCTAAAGAATCAAGAGGCCAGGCTGAGGAGATGGAGAGAACACTTCCAGGAAGTTCTCAACAGGAATGCACCGAATGAACCACCACAAGATGACCAGGGGGAGGTGGAAGAACTAGACATCTCAGCAGAAGAACCAATCATCCATGAAATCAAGAAAGCACTGAAGACATTCAGGAACGGAAAAGCACCAGGAGCAGACCAGATCACAGCAGAGATGCTAAAAGCAGACATTGAACAGACCGGCAAGGAACTGAAACGGATCTTTGACCTCGTCTGAGAAAAGGAGACAGTACCAACACAGTGGACGAAAGGACTCATATGCAAGATTCCAAAGAAAGGAAATCTTCAGGAGTGTGGAAACTGGCGTGGGATTACACTACTACCCTTGGCCAGTAAGGTGCTCAGCAAGATCCTCATCAACAGAATACAAGAGGGAGTAGACGCATCTCTCAGAAAGGAACAAGCTGGATTTCGAAAGGGGAGGGGAACTGTCGGCCAAATATTTATACTCAGGAACATCTTGGAACAAGTCAACGAATGGAACGCGACACTGTACATACACTTCATTGACTTTGAAAAGGCCTTTGACTCCATACACCGAGACAGTCTCTGGATCATCATGCGTCAGTATGGAATCCCACAGAAACTCATCCAGATAGTCAAGACAATGTACGAGGTCTTTCAGTGCTCCGTCATTGTTGACAACGAAACAAACAATGGTTCCAGTGATTACCGGGTGAAACAGGGATGCTGCATGTCAGGATTCCTCTTCCTTCTCTGATAGCTCGGTGATGAGAAAAACAGTGGAGGCGAGAGAACTGGGATAAGATGGGACTTCATGAACATGTTAGAAGACCTTGACTTTGCAGACGACATCGCCCTCCTTTCATCAACCATGAACCATCTACAACACAAAACTACAAGACTGGAAGACAACGCAGCAAAGGTTGGACTCAAACTGAATGGACAGAAGTACAAAGCCATGAAAGTAAATAGCAGGAACATCGACGGTCTGAGGGTTGGAGATCAGGAAGTTGAAGAGGTGGAGAACTTCACCTATCTCGGAGCAAACGTCACCAAAGACGGAGGAGGAACAGAAGACGTCAAGAAGAGAGTAGCACTGGCCAGTGCGCAGATGAAACGATTATCCAACATCTGGCAAATGGGAGACATCGGCAGAAAAAACAAAGCATCCCTTTTCAAGAGCCTTGTTTTGTCAGTCTCTACGGATGTGAGACCTGGAAATTAACGAAAGGAGAAAAGAGAAACTAGACATTTTCCAAACCAAATGTCTGAGGAGGATCTTCAAGATCGATGGCAAGAAACACTTTCCAAACAAGACAGTCTTGGAAATAGCAGGACAGAAAAAATCAGCCAGGGATTAGAAGACGGAGTTGGAACTGGATCGGACATGTCCTAAGAAAGGACAGGAGTGACGACTGTGCTGTTGCCCTCGGATGGACACCTGAAGGGAGAAGGAAAAGGGGACGCCCAAAAACAACATGGCGACGAATGGTAGAAGTAGAGCGGAACGGCGCAGGCTGGAGCACGTGGAACGCCGCACGACGCACAGCTGCAGACCGGAACCAGTGGAGGAATGATGTTCAAGCCTTGTGTGCCTCCTGGCACAGAGAGAATTAACGTTAAGGTTAAGGTAAGGATAGATAGATAGGTAGATAGGTAGATAGGTAGATAGATAGATAGATAGATAGACAGACAGACAGACAGACAGACAGATAGATAGACAGACAGACAGATAGATAGATATACAGACAGACAGACAGACAGACAGACAGGACAGATAGATAGATAGATAGATAGATAGATAGATAGATAGATAGATAGATAGATAGATAGATAGATAGATAGATAGATAGATAGATAGATAGATTCACTCACTGTTCACTGGTCCCGTAACCCGCCAGGGTCGTAGGGGCGCTGCATGGTGGACGAACAGTGGACCAGCTGGCTCCACTTAGCGCGGTCGTGGGCAAGTGCCTGGGTGACACTGAAGTCCTCCCCTGTCCAATCACGGATGTCGTCGGCCCACTTTCTCCTCTGTCTGCCCCGTCTTCTCTTCCCCTGGACTGTTCCTTGCAGGATGGTCTTTGCAAGTCCTTCTGAGAGTGTTACGTGCCCATACCATCTGAGTTTCCTCTTTTTCGCCGTGGTCAGTAGGTCTTCATAGTCCCACAAAAAAAAAAAAATTTTTTTTTTTAAAAAAAAAAAGGGGGGAAAAAACCAAAAATTTTAAAAAAATTTAAAAAAACCCCGGGGAAAAACCCCCAAAAAAAAAAAAAAAAAGGGGGAAAAAAAAGGGGGCCCCGGGGGAAAAGGGGGTTTTTAAAAAAAGGCGGTTCCCTTGGGGGCCCCCGGGGGGGGAAAAAAAAAAAAAAAACCCCCCAAAAAAAAGGGGGGAAAGGAAAAGGGGGGCGGGGGCAGGGAAGCCCCCCCCGGGGGGAAACCCCCCGGGGGGGGTTTTTTTTCCCTTTTTTTTTAAAAAAAATTTTTTTAAATTTTTGGGGGTAGGTTGGTTTTTAAAAAAAAAAAAAAAAAAAAAAAAAAAAAAGGGGGGGGAAAAAAAAAAAAAAAAAAAAAAAAAAAGGGAAAATAGATAGATAGATTTTAAAAAAAAATTTGTTTTTTTTTAAAAAAAAGAAAATTTAAAAAAAATTTTTTTTTTGGGGGGGGGGGGGGGGAACCCGGATTTTTTAAAAAAAAAATTTTAAAATTTTGGGGCAATTCCGGGGCCCAAAAATTTTTTTTAAAAAAAAGGTTTTCCCCCCCGGGTTTTTTTGGGGGGCTTTTTTTTTTTTTTTTTTTTGGTTTTTTTGGGGGGGTTTTAAAAAATTTCCCCCTTTTTCCCGTGGTTTAATTTAAAAGGGTTTTTTTTGGAAAAAATTTTTGGGGTTCAGGGTTTTTGGGGGGGTTTTTTTTTTGGGGGGGGGGGGGTTTTTTTTTTGGGTTTTTTTTTTTGGGGGGGGGGGTTTTTTTTTTTTTTTTTTTAAAAAAGGGGGGGGGCTTTGGAATTTTTTGGCCGGGGTTTTTTTTGCCCCTTTTTTTTTTTTCCATTTTTTGGCCCCTTTTTGGGGGCCTTTGGGCCCTTTCCCCCATTTTTTAGGGGTTTTAAAATTTAATTTTTTCCAAAGGGGTTTTTTTTTTTGGGGGTTTCTTTTTGGGTTTTTTTGGGGGGCCCCTTTTTTTTTTTTTTTTTCCCCCAAACCCCTTTTAAAATTTTCTTTTTTGGTTTTTTGGGGGTTTTTTTTTTCCCTTTTTTAAAAAAAAGGGGGGGGGAAAAAAAATTTTCCCCCCCCTTTTTTTAAATTTGGGCCTTTTTTTTGGGGGGGCCCCCCGGGGGGCCCGGGTTTTTTTTTTTTTTTTTTTTTAAAAAACCCCCTTTTAAAAAAAAAAGGGGGGGCCCCCCCCCCCGTCGAACCCCCCGGGGGGGTTTTTTTTTTTTTTGGGGTTTATTTCCCTTTTTTTTTTTTTGGGGGAATTTTCCCAAAATTTTTTAAAAACCCCAAAAAATTTAAAAAATTTTTTTAAGGGGTTTTTTTTTTTTTTAAAAGGGGGGGTTTTTTTTTTTTTTTTTTGGGGGGTTTTGGGGGAAAGCCGGGCCCCCCCTTTTTTTTTGGGGGGGGGTTTTTTTTTTTTTTAACCTTTTTTTTTCCCTTTTTTTTTTTTTGGGAATTTTTTTTTTTGGTTTTTTGGGTTGGGAATTTTTTTTTGGGGAAATTTAAAAAAGGGGGGGGGTTTTTTTTTTTTTTAAAAATTTTTTTTTTGGGGGGGGTTTTTTTTGGGGGGGAAAGGGTTTTTTTCCCCCGGTTTGGGGGGTTTTTTTAATTTTTTGGGGGCCCCCCCCCGGTTCCCCCCGGGATTTTGGGGCTGGGAAAACCCCCGGGGGGGTTTTTTTTTTTTGCCCCCCTTGGGGGTTTTTCCCTTTTTGGGTTTTTTTTTAAAAAAAAAAAAGGGGGGCCCCAAATTTTAAAATTTTTTCCTTCCCCCTTTTAAAAATTAAAAAAAAAATTTTTTTAAAAAAAAAAAAAATTTTAAAAAAAAATTTTTTAAAAAATTGGGGAAAAAGGGGGTTTTTTTTAAAAAAAAAAAAAAAAATTTTTAAAAAAAAAATTTTTTTTAAAAAAAATGGGGGAAAAAAAAAAAAAAAGGGGGGAAATTTTTTTTTAAAAAAAAAAAGGGGCCTTTTAAAAAAATTTTTTTGGGGAAAAAAAAAAAAATTTTTTTTTTTTGGGGGGGGAAAAAAAAAAAAAAATTTAAAAAAAGAAATTTTAAAAAAAAAAAATTTGGGGGGGAAAAATTGGGGGTTTTTGGGGGGGGGTTTTTTTTAAAAAAAAAAATTTGAGAAAAATTTTTTGGGAAAAAAAAAAAAATTTTTTTTAAAAAAAAAAAGGGGGGAAAAAAAAAAAAAATTTTTGAAAAAAAAAATTTTTTTTTTTTTAAAACCCAAATTTTGGGGGGCTTTTGGGGGAATTTGGGGGGGGGTTTTTTTTTTCCCGGGGTTTTTTTTTTTGGGAAAAATTCCTTTTTTTTTTTAAAATTTATCTTTTGGGGGGGCCCCCCCCCCCGGCATTTAAATTTTTTTTTATTTTTCCCGGGGGGTTTTTTTTTTCCCCCCCCCAAAAAGGGGGTTTGGTTTTTGGGGGGGGCCTTTTGGGTCCCGGGGGGGGGGTGGAAAAAACCCCCCTTTTGGGGGGTTTTCCCCCCCCCGGGGGGGGGGCCCCCCTTTTTTTGGGGGGGCCCCCCCTTTTTTTTTTTCCTTTGTTCCCCTTTTTTTTTTTTTTTCCCCGGGGTTTTTTTGGGGGGTTTTTTTTGGGGGGGGGAAATTTTGCCCCCTTTTTCCTTTTTAAAAATTTTTTTTTCCCTTTTTTTTTTTTTGGGGGGGGGGGGGTTTTTTTTTGGGGGGGGGTTTTTTTTTTTTTTTTTTTTCCTTTTTGGGGGGGGCCTTTTTTTTTTTTTCGGGACCCCAAAAGGGGGGGGGGGGGGTTTTTTTTTTTTCCCCCCATTCCGGTTTTTTTTTTGGGGGGGTTTTTTTTTGGGGGGGGGTTTTTTTTTGGGGGGCCCTTTTTTTTAAACCCCCTTTTTTTTTTTTGGGGGTTTAAATTTTTAAACCAAAGTTTTGGGGGGGTTTTTTTTTTTTTTTTGGCCCCCTGGGGTTTTTTTTTTAAAAAAAATTTTTTAAAAAAAAACCCCCCCCAAAAAAAAAAAACCCCTTTTTTTAAAAAATTTTTGGGGGGCCAAAAATTTTTTTTTTTTTCCCCCCCTTTTTGTTCCCCAAAAAAAAAACCCCCCAAAACCAAAAAACCCCCCTTTTTTGGGGGAAAAATTTAAAAAACCCCCCAAAAAAAAGGGGGGGGGGGGAAAAAAAAAAAAAAAAGGGGGGGGTTTTTTTTTTAAAAGGGGGGGAAAAAAAAAAAAAAAAATTTTTTTTTTTAATTTTAGGCCTTTTTAATTTTTTTTTTTCCCCTTTTTGGGTTTGTTTCCCTTTTTAAAGGGGGATTTTTTTTTTTGGCCCCTTTTTTTTTGAAATGCCGCGCCCATCTCTCTCCAGGCGTGATTTTTGGGTTGGGTTGACTCCCCACATGTCACAGGTGGTACCGGGTTACATAGATAGATTGCTAAATGGTAAAGGAGAAGAAGAAGAATGAATGAAACGACAATGATTGAGAAAGGAAGAAAGCAGATAAATAAAATAAAAAATTTAAAGACAAAACCGACTGATAGACGTTCAGAAACTTTTTTTTTTTATTTAGGCCCAATTTATTCTTTTATAGCGAGGATAATGAAACAAGCACTCGTTGCTTATTTTTACATCCACTCCCCGTGTGTATGCAGTTTTGTCAAGTTTGTCATCTGATCCTAACGGCACACAATGGCCTACTCTTTTGAAAAGCGGAACAGGATTTAACGTGTGCGCAAGATGTTCTGCGTGCATTCGCACACGAGGCCTCGGTTTATAGTCTCATCGGAAGGGCTTTTGAGGAAAGTGGAGTCTGCACTGTTAACTCCAGGGGGGACTTCCCTTTAACGGGATTCGAACCCGGGTTGTCAGGAGACCTGTGCTTGTTTTTGCTGCTTTATCGACCATTTCCTGACCGCATACAACGACATGATAGGGCAGCTAACAAAACAGACGTCTGTCAAGTCAGATCAAAAGCACTGTAATCCTCCCATAAAGGGCAATCACAATACTGACAGGCACATGGATACGTATCATTATCTCGAAAGACACAAGAAAGCTACATTTCATATTGGTATGAATATTCCAAGATAACTTCAAATAATAGTATCAATCACACACACACACACACACACACACACACCACACACACACACACACACACACACACACACACACACACACATGTACGGCGCGCGCTAGACTGGATGTAAAAAAATAAAATTAAAAAAAGCAAAGCAATGAGTGCTTATTCCATTATCCTCGACATAAAAGAGTAAGTAAAATTTTTTAAAATTGTAATAAAGTTTCTGAATGTCTATCAGTCGGTTTTATGTCTTTCTTCCAAATGTTTATTTGCTTTCTTCCTTTCTTCATTATGTCTGTACCTTTCATTCTCAGACAGTGCATTGAATTATTTATGTTTATGTTAAGACCGTATTTTGTTTCAATATTCAAAGATGGAAAGGCTTGTAGAACATATTTTGAATCCATTTAAAAGTCTACTTTAACATGTTTTGTGGGATATTTGTCAAGTTTTCCCCTCCTAGTAAGTTAGCTACTGGGTTTGGGGTGGGGGGGGGGGGTGGCCGGGGAAGGGGGGGATTGCTGCCTCATCTTCTGTGACGTTCCTGTCCTGCTGTTCCCACGCCGCTCATTTCAATCTTCCCGCCACAGCCATACCCAGATTCGTTATGTCTCATCCTCAGTGTTGGAAGTCCAAAGGGAGCCCATCAATATCAGGCCGCCGTGAGGCCACCAGCCAGAGGGGCCCTGCACTGTTGTTGGGTGACTTTGGTGGTGTCCAGTGGTGCCTGCTGTCAGCTAATATATGCTGCACACCACCTACTAAGCCCCCCTACTAAACGACGCTATTAGCTCAGAGCCAGACCCAGTGAGTTGCCCACCCGAGGTGGCGACGGCCACAACATCCCTCCAACGACTGCCCCCCTTAATTAAACCTCCAACCGCAAAGGCTTCGACACAAACTCCACACGGAAGCGTATAGGGAAACTGAATCTTAAATCACCATGAGACCAGAGCAACTGGGGCCACTGAATCAGAGGCTTTTTTTCCCCATCGTTGATCATATTTTCAGTTCCCATCATTGTTCATATTTTCAGTTCCCATCTCTGTTCATATTTTCAGTTCCCATCTCTTTTTCGTATTTTCACTTCCCATCACTTTTGATATTTTCACTTCCCATCTGTTTTCATATCTTCATTCCCATCTCTGTTCATATTTTCAGTTCCCATCTCTGTTCATATTAATTTTCAGTTACCATCTTTTGATATTTTCAGTTCCCATCTCTTTTGATATTTTTCAGTTCCCGTCTTTGTTCATATTTTTCAGTTCCCATCTTTGTTCATATTTTCAGCTCCCATCTTTGTTCATATTTTCAGTTCCCTTCTTTGTTCATATTTTTCAGTTCCCATCTGTGTTCATATTTTCAGTTCCATGCATCATCCGTTACAATCAAAAGTAACGATGCGAACAGTCACAACCACATTTCAACCTCCCATGCGTTTAATTTTTTTTTAATCAGACGAAAGACAAAACAAAACCCTCAAATCCCAACAATCGAATAAACACTTAACTTTTTTTATTAATTAGATCATAACTGGGTTTTAAGGAGTTTTCAGGAAAGCTTGAATCCCGACCTTCTTTTTTTAAATTTATTAATCTGAAGCGGATTCAAGATAGCGAAGAATATAGACTCAACTATTCTCCATGAGTGAAGAGAAACATCTGAATATTTAACTTTTTAATCCCTTACAATTTGATTTCCCAGAGTTTCATGGAGAAGAGTCTTTGAAATATTTTGTTCCTGAGAGCAATATCTATGACTGACAACATTCGACCTCATGGACCCGTGAGATTGAAGTCGAATGGCCTTAACCACTCGCCCATGTATTGCCTGGTTGAATTTCTGAACTTTGAATGATTGTACCATGAATTGTAAAATGAAATGTGAACTTGTGTCCATGAATGTAGTGCTAACAATATTTGCATGTGAGAGTCTTGTGGCTGGTATGGTATACTTTGGTTACAGATCTCAAACACTCACCTGCATTCTTGTTGATATGGCTGATTTTGGGGTTGTTGGTTTTTTTTAATAATGAGGTTTTTTCAATTTTTCCGTTCCTTGGCTAGAGCTCCCAGGTTCACCGATGACGAGGTTTTGCCTATGCAACCATTTTTACCCATCATGAAGGTAACCCCATTCCACCTTCGGGAATACTGACTTTGAAAACAAAAGCCAAAAATGAAAATAATAGTCTGCTTGTTACACTTTGGGCCCATGAGCGCTTTGATTTGTTGCTTTACAAGATTCAGGGCTATATAAATTCCATACATTATTATAACGTTATGTCAGCCTGGTCAGCAATAATGTGTTTTAGCACAACCATTCTCCACACATTCAAACTTTACAGCAGCTCACGTTAGTGTACAGGGTGTATGTCAGATAGTTTTGTGTTTTCATAACCCACCAAACACTGACATGAAGTACAGGATCTTTGACGTGTGTATTTGTTCTCCTGTTTGTGTATTTACACAGGAAAATTACAAAATTAAAAGACACTGGCAGGTCTGCACTTTGAAGTTGTCATGGAAGATGGTGAAATCCCTACCCCAAATTCGCCAGATGCTGCTGTTCAGATTCGAACCCATAACTTCATGGACCCATTTTTTGAAGTTGATTGGTCTTAACCGTTTGGCTACAGTGTCCATCAGAGTCTCTCTAATTTCAGTTATTTGTAGAAAATGAAAGAAAACTTGTGTGTGTGTGTGTGTGTGTGTGTGTGTGTGTGTGTGTGTGTGTGTGCCTCATTTTCTTGTGAGGTTCCTGTCCTGCTGATAGCCAAGAACACACAGCACACACACACACACACACACACACAGAGCAATAGGAGGACGTCATCAAGATGGCAGAAATCATTTTCATTTCCGCCCCTCCCCCCCCCCCTTCCCCCAGCCATACCCAGATTCGTTATGTCACATACTCAAGGTCATAAGTTCACAAGAACACGATACATGCCAGGCTGCCATGGGGCAACCCGCCAGAGGGTTCCTGCACAGCTGCTGGCACAGGCACAAAAGTGTATGGGGAAACCAAAACTGAGGTCACCACCACACCAGAGTAACTGGGGCCACCTAATTATAAGAGAGTTTTCTTTTATTACATGATTACCAATGATGATGAAGATGTCATGATGCTGCTATGGAGGGTAAAAAAAGGTAAAGGTGTCCCACAACCTATAAGGTTGTAGGGGAGCGAGGCGTCAGAGACCTCACTTCTTTAGGGGCCAGCATATTGAGGGCGGCGCCCATCTCCTCTCCCTCGCTGCTTTACCTTCCCTGACCCTAAAGAGGGCAGGTACCCATTTACAGCTGGGTGAACTGGGGGACTGTACTGAAGCCAAGGCGCGCAAACGGTCACCCATCCAACTGGTAACCACGGTCGAGCTGCTTAACTTGGCTGGGGAAAGCGAGTGCTCTGAATTTATATACAGCTGAATCTTGTTGGAGGGTGCATGTGTGTTTAGACAACAGGGTTGTACTCTATGCTTCCTGCCATAATATATTCACGCATCAACCAGACCGAAGAAATACAGACACCTGCTATTTTGGTCAGGTAATTTGAGTAACATCCTCAAAATCACATATGTAAAGGGGATGAAGCTTAACTGAGCGGTCCCAGTCTTCTCAATGAACCCAGAGTAAACTCACTCTGGGTAAAATGTGGCCAGAGTCTGAAAAACACCTACAACTCTCAAACCTACAACCTTCAAGCCATAAACCAAGGCACTAACCACTGTGCCATGGTGGTTGATTCAAATGAAAAAAAGACCCAGATTGAGCACTCCATCCCTCTTCTCAGAGATAGTTTGCACAAAGGTAAATTTTGGGTTCAAGGGTGTAAGGGAGATTGTATTTGAAATCTTTCTTCTTAAAATGTTCTTTACAAATCAACTAAAACATCATTGCCTTGAAGGAAAGGATACCAAGGAAGGAATGAAGTGTACTGAAGATATCCTGTAACTGGCTTGATTGGCTTGAGCCTGGGGTTAAAGGGAGCACTGAGACACTGGTTCAAGGGGAATTTTCCCCCTGGAGTTAACATTAGTGCTGACTCCACTCCCTCGAAAGTCTTTCGGGTGAGACTTTTCTTCCTACTTTTCAGATAAAGTCCGCAACATTCGCTCCAGACTGGATCAGTCTCATTTCCAGCATGTTCCTCCTGATCCCCAATTCACTGGCACTCCTCTCTTTTTCTTTCATCCCACAAGTGAAAGCGAAATCACAACAATTCTGAAAGAAATGACGATTAAATCATGCGATCTTGATCCCATACCTGCTCCTGTCTTCTCACAATGCCTTCCACAACTTGTACCCTCTGTCACCGAAATAGTAAACTCATCTCTTCTGTCAGGAAATTTTCCATCAGCTCTCAAAACCGCAATAGTCACGCCTCTACTAAAAAAGCATGACCTTGATCCCAACATTTTAAAGAATTACAGACCTGTCTCTAACTTACCTTTCATCTCCAAAGTACTTGAAAAAGTTGTTCTAAAACAACTCAACAACCACCTCCATTCCAATAATCTCCTTCCCCCTTTTCAATCTGCCTATCGCGCCAACCACAGCACCGAAACCACCCTAGTCCACACTTTAGATACACTTCTACTCGCTGCTGATGCAGGGAAAATCTCCCTCCTCACTCTTCTCGACCTATCTGCTGCCTTTGACTCTATAGATCACTCAATTCTTCTTTCTCGCCTCCAGAATATGTTTGGTATTGATGGTACTGCCCTCACCTGGTTAAGTTCATACCTCACAAACCGATACCAGAAAGTTATTGTCAGCAAAATTCAATCAAAACCTGTCAAACTGGAATGTGGAGTCCCACAGGGATCAGTTCTGGGTCCTGTTCTCTTCACTCTCTACACTGCTCCACTCTCACACATAATAAACCACCATCATATTGATCATCATTTCTATGCTGATGACAATCAACTTCAATGTAGCAATACCCTTGAAAATCTGCCTTCCCTCCTGACAAATATGGCCTACTGCCTTCTAGACATTCAAAACTGGATGACTCAAAATAAGTTACAGCTAAATGCTGATAAAATGGAAGCCATGCTCATAGGGACCAAACATAAACTTTCCTCCATCACAACAACTTCAGTGGAATTCAGCAATACGTCGGTTCCTCTGTCCAGCTCTGTGAAATATCTAGGTGTGGTTCTTGACAACACACTCTATGAAAAAATTCATCACCCAGACCTGCCAGTCTTGCTACTATCAATTATGGCGCATAAGTGCAATTCGCAAGTATCTGTCTACTGAAGCAACATCCAAACTTGTCACGTCTCTCATTCTTTCTCGACTGGACTACTGTAATTCTCTCTTGGCTGGTTTGCCGGCATCATCCATCCACTCCCTTCAACGCATACAAAACTCTGCAGCTTGACTGGTCCTTAGAAAGAAAAAATCTGAACACATCACTCCTCTTTTGCGATCTCTTCACTGGCTGCCTGTCTCACAAAGAATAAAGTATAAGATTAATACCCTTTGTTTCAAATGTCTCCACAGGTCTATATCTCTGTGGCTGTCTTCGCCTGTACGCTCTGTCCCGTTCCCTTCGTTCAGCTGTAGATACGTTGTGCTTTCGAACACCCAGATTTAAACAAACCACTGTTGGCCGTCGCTCTTTCTCTGTTTCTGGTCCCTCCACATGGAACAACCTCCCTCTTCCACTTCGCCAAAAGCCTTCTTTTGATTCTTTCAAATCTAGCCTCAAAACGCACTTATACTCTACTTGAGATCTTCCCCTGTTGTCTGTTCCTACTTGTCAATAGCTGCCTTCACCTCCACCACCCCCACCTAAGTGTGTTGTGTATATAAATTTGATATTTGTTTATCTTGACATTTATGGATGGTTGCATGTGTATGAATGATTTGAATGCAAGCGCTTTGATTTGTTTACTTTGCAAGATTCAGCGCTATATAAATTCCATACATTATTATTATTATTATTAAACCCAGATCTCATGTGCGAGCGCATGCAAAACATCTTGTGCACATGTTAAAACCTGTTTTGCCTTTCAGGAAAGTAGTAGGCCATTGTGAGAACAGATAACAAAATTTTACAAAAATGCATACACACGCGCTGGATGTCAAAAAACCATGTGAGTACTTATTATGACTATCCTCAAAATAAAAGCATTTAATTTTTTTTTCAATAAGTTTCTCTAATTGGCAAAATATGTGTCGCCAAATGTTTCTTTGCAAACACACAAATGCAAGAATGCGTGCACACACTCACACACACACACTCACACATATTCACACACACACACATTCTTATTCCCAATTTTTATTGATCCCTGAAGATTACTGTGCATCAAGCATTTTTATTTGAATTCAAATTTAAAAAATACAATCACCGAGTTCCATCCAGAAAACTTTCACACAAACACGCTTTCAAACTTATCACTAGCTAGACTCTGGTACACTTGGCAACTGGCAATAGTTTCAATACTTTTTATTTTAAATATCAGATACAATAATCAATAAGGATCATTCATAACAATACACATACAGTACATATATATATATACACATATATATATATATATATACACACACATATATATATATATATATATACATATATATATATATATATATACACACATATATATATGTACATATATATATATATTATATATACATATATAATTTAATTTTTCTGATTAGTAACTGACTGAACCCTCAGTTAATTCAACAACAACCAAACAAAAAATAAGGTTCCATGAGTCATTCTGAGAGGGGTACAAATGGAAATGCCATGATGTTATGATTTAAAGAATTGTTCTGCTTATATTACCCTGCTTTTCTTCTTTCTCCATCGAATGTTCAGAAAGCAACTATTGTTGTCTGGCCATATGAGCACAAATGTGTTACGCTTCTATTAAGCACCTGACATGGTTTTCTGCAAGTGTCAAAAGACAAAAGCAAAAGTATACTCTTTCTTTCCCAGTTTCCCTTTTATTTCAATTTTCCTTTTTCAGCAAACAGGTTCTTGAATGAAAAACTCAACTTTATCCCACTCTGCCACAGTAAATGTTCAGAAAAATATCTTCCTTAGGAGTTCTGTAACCATGCTCATCAGCTGTCACAGAAGCTTAAACACAAGCCAGAAGGATGTATCTTCTTTCCAGGGAAAGGTGGAGATGTCCCTTTTTTTCCTGTGCCACTTGTTTTCAATTTCAGTTACGAAGATCTTTCTGCGCGGTTTGTTTTCAGTTTCAGTTATGAAGATGTTGATGTGAACAAAGACCCAGACACACACAACTATGAGCAAGTCGTCAGTCGCACTGTGAATCTCACCATAATGATTTATCAGTTGTAAAATGTATGGCTAACAAACAAACAACAGTTTCTCCACATTTACCAATTCTGTAATAACCTTGGTCGCAAAAGCACTCGTTCACTAATGCAAGACTAGAAATTATCCCCATGATAATGATGCATACACAAAACCTGCATAAAGTAACATTCAGAATACATGCTCATTCCAAAAAATCAAGGATGCTTACATTTTATTTTCCTTCCACACTCACTAACCTTTCACAAAACTTGCAATACTATCATACTATACATTCCAAGGCTAAAATAAGCTTGAAAGAATATCATGCCGAGAGTGAAGCTTAACCCTACATTAAAAAAAATGAAAGATTTGGGTTCAAAAAGCGCTGCTATGGCAATGAGGTGCAAAGATAAATAATGCCTTGCTGGGTGGAGAGCAAACTTCAGACCTGAAAAACTTCTGAGACATCACCCCCCCCCCCCCCCCCCTACCCCTCATCTCTAAACAAGGAAGGTGGCAGGATGGTTAAGACGTTTGCCTTCCAACAAGTAAACCGTGAGGTTCTGGGTTTGATTCCCAGCCTCGCCCTTTCTTCCCAGTTTGACAAAAAAATCTAACTAAATGTCAAAGTCCTTCGGATGAGACAATAAACCGAGGCCCTGTGTGCGAACGCATGCAGAACATCTTGCGCACAAATTAAATACTGTTCCGCTTTTCGAAAGAGTAGGCCATTGTGTGCCGGTGGGAACAGATGACAAAATTTACAAAACCGCATACACACAGGGACTGGATGTAAAAAAAAACGCACATGAGTGCTTATTCCATTATCCTCAGAAAAAAAATCACATAAGCGCTTTGATTTGTTGCTTTACAAGATTCAGCGCTATATAAATTCCATACATTATTATTATTATTATATTAAACACTGGTAAAAACATTATTCAGTTAGAGCAAGACTCCTTTTTCATAAGATTCTACTCTCATAGGGGTCGTCAATGCCTTTCCGCCCATGACGACACATACGTTTGGTTGGTTTGGGACTTTGTTCATATTTTAAACAGAGCAGATAGCATTTTTTGGTTTTTTGGTTAAACCAGAGTACAAGCAGAAGGAAAAAGTAAAAAGTAAAAGGGAAGTTAAACCTCTACTCTTTCTACACTGGAAAACCCGTACACTGCAAAATGTGCGTGTATGTACCTGGCATTTCTGTAGCGTTTTGCTATCTTGATCTTTCTCTGTATAAACTAGTAGTGTAATTTTGACAACTTCTCAGCCCTCCAGGCCAAAAGACAAACACTATGCAGGGGGCACTACTACAAAATTACTTCCCTTTACATCACAAAAAGACATTTCTTTCGAAAGTAGGAATTGGTCAAAGTTTTGAATGGGGTTGGTTTGGTGCCCCCCCCCCCCGTTTCATTGTTTTTGTTTGCTTGCTTCTTTTGAATTATACATGATGTCATCTTCAATAGGTGTGTTTTCTAACATGGACAACTTTTCAAACAGTTCCCTTTTTGGGGGGTATTCAAAAGCTTTAAATGTCACTGTATGGTTCATAGATTTCACAAATGTTTAAAGACGTGTATGAACTCCACAATATACTATTTGTGTTAAACAAAAAAGAAAAAGAAAAAATATATATAACATCATGAAATACCCCAAACATCAATAACACACACACACACATACACTAAACCCCATAACTCGCCCCAAAACCAAAACAAGCAGAGACAGTTAAAATAAAAAGAATGATTTCGTCCTCAGAACACAAGCAACTTCATCACACAATTGGCACCATGATTATTACAATAATGCGTGTGCTGCTGTCATCACACTCTGAAGTTCAATAATAAAAAATAAAAGATAATATGCTGCTGGTTAACAATTTCTGGTGGAAGCTCAATCCATCATCCCATATCGTCAAACAACACCACAGGCACCTGAAAAACACAAATTAGTGAATTTAAAATCAAGCATGTTGTAGTATAATAACCATTTCGCATAAAAGGCAAATGCTTTTTCAAACAGTTATCAGTTTATGGTTTATTCTGCAAAATGGGTAGCAAATTGCTGAATATGTATGAGAATTGTCAAACCATGCCAATGGTTTGAAACGACAAGCACATATCTAGCAAATCAGTTAATCATAGACCAAAGACTTTTCGCCAATTTCATAAAATGAGCAAAGCCATTCCCTTTATACAAAATTGATAACTGTGACATTTCAGCATCTAGTCATAAAGAATACCCCCCCAACAAACAAAAAATTCCAGGAAACATCTTTTTCAAATTTTAGCATCTAGTGATACAGAATTTTTTTTTAATTCCAGAAAACATGTTATTCTTATCTTTGTTTAGCTTTAAAGCACTGTTTAGCTTTAAAGCACTGACAAACCTGATACTGATACTGACCTGAATAAAATGAACAAGAACACTAACACTAAAGCTTGACAAAAATATAAAGAGATCTAGACTACCCAGATTTTCACTGCTGTTCAAAATTTCTGCTGAAAGAAATGCATTATATATGTATGCAGATGAAAGAGATCACAACAAACACATCAGTTCTTCTCCCAATAATGTGACCTTAGACAGAGAGACAGAGAGAGACAGAAAGAGACAGAGAGAGAGAGACAGAGAAAGAGAGAGAGCATGAGAGACAGTGAGAGAGACAGATAGTAATAGTACATGAAACTTATACAGCGCTTTATCTTGCAAAGACAAAGCAAAGTGCATAAGACAGTGAGAGAGAGACAGAGAGAGAGAGACAGACAGACAGAGAGACAGTGAAAGAGAGAAAGCATGAGAGACAGTGAGAGAGACAGACAGTAATAATACATGGAACTTATATAGCGCTATATCTTGCAAAGACAAATCAAAGTGCATAAGACAGTGAGAGGAGACAGAGAGAGAGAGAGACAGAGATACAGAGAGAGACAGATAAAGAGAGACAGAAAGAGAGGGGGGGAGAGAGAGATAGAGAGAGATAGAGAGAGACAGAGAGACCGTGACAGAGACACAGACACAGACCCAGACAGAGATCTATGAAGTTATGAAGCATGCAGAACATCTTGCGCACACGTTAAATCCTGTTCCGCTTTTCGAAAGAGTAGGCCATTGTGTGCCGGTGGGAACAGATGACAAAATTTACAAAACCGCATACACACGGGGACTGGATGTAAAAAAGCACATGAGTGCTTATTCCATTATCCTCGATATATATAATTTTTTTTCTTTTTAAAGATTTTTAAAAAGAGCGCTTTGATTTGTTGCTTTACAAGATTCAGCGCTATATAAATTCCATACATTATTGTTATTATCATTATTATTATTATTATGTACCTTGGAGGAGACTGGCCTAACAGAGACTGGCCACAGCTTTCCTGGCAGCATCGTCCAGATCTCCGGCAGACACAATGGGCAGCCGACTGTCCTTCAGAATCCTCTTGGCCTCATCCACGTTGGTTCCTGCACACACACACACACACAAACACACACACACACGCACACGCACACACACACACACATCAAGCAGTGAATACTTTTAACGTGCTCCTCTCTGCCGTTTTCACGTCTTTTCTGAGAACAGTACGGCAAGCCTTTAAAAATAATGATAAATAACTGGTTCCATGTAACTGCTTTACTGTAGTATTCTATAGTCCTTCGGATGAGACTATAAACCGAGGCCCCGTGTGCGAACTCATGCAGAACATCTTGCACACACGTTAAATCCTGTTCCGCTATTCGAAAGAGTAGGCCATTGTGCGCCGGTGGGAACAGATGATAAAAAATTTTTAAACCGCATACACACGCATAAATAAATTTGGGTTTTTAAATTACAAAAAATATATATATATATATATATTTTTTTTTTTTTTTAATTTCATCTGAGCGCTTTGATTTGTTGCTTTACTAGATTCAGCGCTATAAAATTTCCATACATTATTATTATTATTATTATTCTCGCCATCTTGTCTTCTCTTCTCTGCGTCCCCTTACCGGGTGGTATGTGTGCGTCATGCCTGGCTTTCTCCTGTGCTTGTAATGCAGCTCTGCAAGATCTATGGCTAAGCTGACTTCAGAGCATTTCTTTCTTCTTTGATAGACAATGCATATCATATGGGAATGTGGGGAACAGTGGGGAAGAGGGAATAGGACCGTCATGGATAGGTAAGCCTTAGATAATACCGTAAAGATGAATACTAACACTTTATCTCATAAGCTTTAGATAATACTGTAAAGAAGAATACTAACCCTTTATTATCTCATAAGCTTTAGATAATACAAAGATGAATATTAACACTTTATGATCTCAAAAACACAAGAAATTCACGTGGGCTACAAGCACAGCTGAAAAAGAAAAAGATTGTTAAAACCACCAGTGCAACATGTTCATTCATAGGTATGTGCTGCAGTCCTGCCCGCTACAGGAGGCACTCTGAACGGCAATCTGGCCTGAAAGACAATCTCGCCTGAATGGCAATCTGGCCTGAGAGGCAATCTGGCCTGAAAGACAATCTGGCCTGAAAGACAATCTGGCCTGGAAGACAATCTGGCCTGAAAGACAATCTGGCCTGAACGGCAATCTGGCCTGAAAGGCAATCTGGCATGAAAGACAATCTGGCCTGAGAGGCAATCTGGCCTGAAAGACAATCTGGCCTGAAAGACAATTTGGCCTGGAAGACAATCTGGCCTGGAAGACAATCTGGCCTGAAAGACAATCTGGCCTGAACGGCAATCTGGCCTGAAAGACAATCTGGCCTGGAAGACAATCTGGCCTAAGAGGCAATCTGGCCTGAAAGACAATCTGGCCTGAAAGACAATCTGGCCTGAAAGACAATCTGGCCTGGAAGACAATCTGGCCTGAACGGCAATCTGGCCTGAAAGACAATCTGGCCTGAAAGGCAATCTGGCCTGGAAGACAATCTGGCCTGAAAGAAAAGGCAATCTGGCCTGAAAGACAAGGCAATCTGGCCTGACCCCACCCCAGTGACCACGAAGCTCTACAGCAATTTGGAGAGCCTGCAGCACACTGCTGCCTTCATCACAGGAGACTGATCCATCCATCTGACAACACAAAAGAAAACACAATGCGTAAGCTAAATTTACTGATAACTGACAACGTTGGTGTTCAAAGCACAGGCCAACACTACAGAAAGAATGGAGAAGAGAGGAGAGTGGCTGAACCTCTTACCTTCCAGTCTTTAGTGGGGGGAGGGGGGGGGGGGGGGGAAACGGGATAGCCTGGAGGTTAGAGCGATGCGCATTGCGCTCATGATCTGCTGACCCGGGTTCGAATCTTGTTCAAGAGGATTTTTTTCTCTGGAGCTAACACCAATGCCGACTCCACTACCCCCAAAAGTCCTTCGATGAAACTATAAACCAATGTCCTGTGTGCGAACGCATGTAGAACATCTTACACACACATACACATTAAAACCCATTCCACTTTTTAGAAGAGTAGGCCATTGTGCCGGTAGGACAAAATTTACAAAACTGCATACACCTAGGAATGGATGTTTAAAAAAAAGCACATGAGTGCTTATTCCATTATCCTCAAAGTAAAAGAATTTTGTTTACATTTTAACCCTAGTAGCGCTGAATATGCAGCAACAAGCCTCACTTCTATTGGCTGAATTAACATTGGCTAGCATTGTTTTGGAGCAGGGTGGGCTCAAACAACCCTTGATATTGATATAGAAAACTGAATTAAATGTGTTAAGCTATATATCACTGGAAAGAACAGATAATATGCTTTTAAATGAGTGTAATTTTATAATAGTGTGTAGTGATTATGATTATGTAAAAAAAATCCCCCCCCCAAAAATCGTGTGCGCACTACTGATCACTGTTCCATCGTCAGGGCCCCGGATCGATTTTAACACGATAAGCAAAGTTCTTGCGGTGCATAAATGTCATGATTAGGTAAACACTATTTCTTGACATTAGTTTTCAAAAAATAAGGAGTTTGTATCGCTTTATCGGTCACCAAATACTCGGAAAAGTTCAGCGAAAGGATCGACGCCATCGTGACCGTCATGGTGGAATGTGCGAAGTGGTGGCTTTCTATGACGAAAATACAAAGACTGCTTGATTTCATGTGATGCGAAGTATTCAGCAGCATAGCGATTTGACTCAACAACAGTTATTTCGAAGCCTCGTTGCGTCAAAATAAAGTAAAACAATCTGTGACGTCGAAATCGCCGAGTAGCGAAGAAGTCCATCCAGCAAAACTAGCACCGCTCGATTCAGTCCGATCACGATCGATTTTTACCAAGTTTTTCAAAAATATTCCACAATCCTTACCTCATCGCCTCTCTCATTGTTTATTTCAACCAAATCCAGCCTCTAAAACTCCTCCTCGCTGTCAATATTGTAAAAAAGCTCAAAAAATGCTTGAAGAAATTCTAGTGCAAACACTGGCCGCCATTTTTGTTTAAGACGATCTCGGCTGGTCCGAAAAAAAATAAAAATACACTCTTAACCAATCAGATTCTTCGTTGCTTGTGTGTGTCAAACGACCTTCACCCCTTTCTGCGGGCCTACAATGGCCTTAACATTCATTGGCTGACCTTTGAAAGCGAAAGTAAGCTTTCAACTATGATCACCCACGTCATCCCGGAATATTCCGGGATCCGCCACACAGCTTAGACCCGCCTTTACCGGAATATTCCGGGAACCGCGCTACTAGGGTTAATAAAATAAAATGAAGACCAGCGGCAAATCTACAAAGAAAGACTGGAGAGAAGAGAGCAGAGTGGCTGAACCTCTCACCTTCTAGTCTGACGACCAGCGGCAGCTGAAGGTTGATGGATTTGCAGGCGTTGGTGATGCCTTTGGCGATGGTGGCGCAGTTCACGATGCCGCCAAAGATGTTCACCAGAATGGCTTTCACCTGCGCAGCACAAACGTCATGTTGCAAGGTTATTTTGAATGTTATTTGGTTGCTTGCTTGGCTGGATGGCTGGTTGGTTTTTTTGTGTGTTTTCAAATTCATGTCATACATACACAACAGTTAATCATATCCAAATATAACTGTTCAAAACTTGCAGACTGTCTACATATATGTGTTCTTTATAGACAAATTATACATATCCAAACTTAGATTTTATTTTGTTTAATCTATATACATTTTTCTACACTCAGTAAACTTAAAACTGAATTAAAACGCTTTAAAAATGGGGGAGGGGGGAGGAGAACATTAAAAAAATCTATACAGAATCCATCCAAGAACTACATTTTTTCAAGTTAACATTACAACAAAGCAGTTGTGTAAATTATACATATGTTTCAATCACCATTGACGGTCATAGCAATGGTAAAATATTGTTTCCAAAAAGAAATTTCTGCAAACAGTAGACAACAAAGCTTAGCTGAAAACTAGTTTCCTGAGAAAGGTATGTGAGTGCAACATTAGACAGAGTACAAACCTTCCTGTGTGTGTGTGTGTGTGTGCGTGCATATGTGTGAGTGCGAGTGTGCATGTGTGTGTGTCTGAGAGTGCGCGCGCGTGTGTGTGCGAGTGTGCATGCATGTGTGTGTGTGTGTGTGCATGTGTATGTGTATGTGTCTGCATAAATGTTTATACTTGCCTCTGTGTGTCTCTTTGTGGATGAGAACCCACAACAAAACACTTCTTCCAAAACACACAGGACAACAACAACAAAAAAAGCCCAACAGACAATAAAACAAACAACCAACCAACCAAAACAGAGGAACACAATTCACACAAGCAGAAGACATCCCCCACACCCCCACAGCCCTGTCTACCTGCGAGTCTGAGGTGAGCAGCTTGAAGGCGTGGTACACCTGCTTCTCTGTGACGGTACCTCCCACATCCAGGAAGTTGGCAGGGGATCCTCCGTGCAGCTTGATGATGTCCATGGTCGCCATGGCCAGCCCCGCCCCGTTCACTGTGTCCACAGTTAAACCACGCTCGCTCTTTTACTGACCTTTCCCCCCCCCCCACCCCCCCGCTATTCCTACTGCTAATGTATAGAAGTTTCAACTACAATAAAGCAGGGGTAATTTTTTTAAAAAATGTCTAACACTGAGCTTTAATTTGTTTAATCTTTTCCCTACGGGTAACCCGCTAGGGGACGGGATAGCTCAGTGGTTGGAGCACTCGCTTTCCCCCAGCCAAGTTAAGCAGCGTCGAGCGTGGTTACCACTTGGATGGGTGACCGTTTGCGCGCCTTGGCTTCAGTACAGTTCCCCCAGTTCACCCAGCTGTAAATGGGTACCTGCCCTCTTTAGGGTCAGGGAAGGTAAAGCAGCGAGGAAGAGGAGATGGGCGCTGCCCTCAATATGCTGGCCCTAGAGAAGTGAGGTCTCTGACACCTCACTCCCCTACGACCTTATAGGTTATGGGACTCCTTTACCTTTACCTTTTTAACCAACCATCTACTCACCCTTCCCTCTGTATCACCCACTACTGGGTTACGGTAGCGTACAAATGCGCACAGTGCAGGTGTACTGGGAAAGAGGGGTTCTCTCCTTTAACAGAGGGATAGTGTTAAACCATAGCCAGTACCTGGAATGTCTTTGTCAAATAATCATAGCCAACACAGATGTGTTAGGCTAAAAATGAATACCTAAAATACACCTTACATGGATAACACAACAAAGCAACCAACCTGTTCAGATTAAACATGAGGAATATTACAATGGATAAGGTAACGGGAATGGTGTGACCCCTTCTAAAAGGCGGGGTTCAGGGGGCCGCCAAAAACAACAAAAAACCCAAAAATCACCAGTAGGGAATTCCATTTAAAATAGAAGTAAAATCACCCATGAATAAAGCCACATTGTTTTCCAGATCTTTTCCCTTATCTTGGTGGGAAGTCTTCAGGATATCACACTAAAGAGCCGTTTACCGAATTCCTCCATTTATGTCAGCTTGTACACCAAAACTTGGGTTTATACAAACAGCTTTACATCCTTTCTCAAATGTTGTTGACATTATTGCGAAACAGTATTCTTCTTCACTAAAACCAAGCTAACTCCTCACCTAGGCAGGCAATATTTCCATCCATGCCAATGTAGTTCAGGTTGTGTTTGGAAGCCTCCACTTCGCGGGGGTCTGACTCCGCCATGTCGTCCATGTCAAAGATTGCCTTCTGGCGGAAGTCGGCGTTGTCGTCAAAGTTCATCTTGGCGTCAAAGCAGACCACTGTTTCAAAACACACAGAGAGAGAATGATTCGTCACTGTCACACTGAACCCTGATGTTACAAGAGAATGATTCGTTACTGTCACACTGAACCCTGATGTTACAAGAGAATGATCCGTAACTGTCACACTGAACCGTGATGTTACAAGAGAATGATTCGTTACTGTCACACCGAACCGTGATGTTACAAGAGAATGATTCATTACTGTCACATTGAACCCTGATGTTACAAGAAAATGATTCGTTACTGTCACACTGAACCGTGACGTTACAAGAGAATGATTCGTTACTGTCACACTGAACCATGATGGAAGGAGGGTGGCAGGATGGTTAAGACGTTCGCCTGCCAACAAGTAAACCGTGAGGTTCTGGGTTCGATTCCCAGCCGCGCCCTTTCTTCCCAGTTTGACCAAAAAAATCGAACTGCATGTCAAAGTCTTTCGGATGAGACTATATACCGAGGCCCTGCGTGCAAAGGCATGCAGAACATCTTGCACACACGTTAAATCCTGTTCCGCTTTTCGAAAGAGTAGGCCATTGTGTGCCGGTGGGAACAGATGACAAAATTTACAAAACCGCATACACACGGGGACTGGATGTAAAAAAGCACATGAGTGCTTATTCCATTTTCCTCGATATAAAAGGATAAATAAATAAAATAAAATAAATGAATGATGTTACAAGAGAATGATTCGTTACTGTCACACTGAACCCTGATGTTACAAGAGAGTGATCCGTTACTGTCACACTGAACCCTGATGTTACAAGAGAATGATCCGTTACTGTCACACTGAACCCTGATGTTACACGAGAATGTTTCGTTACTGTCACACTGAACCCTGATGTTACACGAGAATGTTTCATTACTGTCACACTGAACCAGGATGTTACAAGAGAATGATCCGTTGCTATCACACTGAACCCTGACGTTACAAGAGAGTGATTTGTTACTGTCACACTGAACCCTGATGTTACAAGAGAATGATTCGTTACTGTCTCACTGAACCCTGTTACAAGAGAGTGGTTCGTTACTGTCACACTGAACCATGATGTTACAAGAGAATGATTCATTACTGTCACACTGAACCATGATGTTAAAAGAGAATGATTCATTACTGTCACATGTTCAGTTACAAGAGAATGATTCGTTACTGTCACATGTTCAGTTACAAGAGAATGATTCGTTACTGTCACACGTTCAGTTACAAGAGAATGATTCGTTACTGTCACACTGAACCCTGATGTTACAAGAGAATGATTCGTTACTGTCACACTGACCCCTGATGTTACACGAGAATGATTCGTTACTGTCACACTGAACCCTGATGTTACACGAGAATGATTCGTTACTGTCACACTGAACCCTGATGTTACACGAGAATGATTCGTTACTGTCACACTGACCCCTGATGTTACACGAGAATGATTCGTTACTGTCACACTGAACCCTGATGTTACAAGAGAATGATTCGTTACTGTCACACTGACCCCTGATGTTACACGAGAATGATTCGTTACTGTCACACTGACCCCTGATGTTACACGAGACTGCTGTTTAAGACATTAGTCGGTGTAAAAGTGAGTAATATCTAAACTAAAATTCAACACAGTAAAAGCCTTGTAATGTAACGGTCTATATATGTTTGTTCTGTTTAATGTTTTTTCCAAAGTGTGTATATTTGTGTACTTGTGTGTGTGTGGGGGGGAGGGGTATGTGAGGGGTGGGGGTATGTGTGTGTGCATGTGTGTATGTATGTGTGTGAGGGGTGTGTGTGTCTGTGTCTGTGTGTGTGCGTGTATGTGTGCTTGCCTCTGTGTGCGAGTGTGAGCGTGTGTGGGGGTGTGCGTGTGTGCATGTGTGCGTGCATGCTTTACATGTGTGTGAAAGTATGCGCCCCATGCGTCTGCATGCATTGACTGTACCTCTTCCATCCACGGTCTCTCCAAAAGGATTGATTTCCACCTGCGTGGCATCCACCTTCAAGAATAACTCGTACAGCTTCTTGATTTCCTCCGCTGCCTGACATCAGAACACACCACAACACATGGAACTTACAACCAACCACCTTATGAAAAATTAATCCCTGACCTGTTTTCCACGGTAACATAGAAGAGAGGCAACTTCACTCGCTCTCATAACACACACTTGAGGCATAGAACCCCAAGCCAATAATGCTTATGATGTTGCCCACAAATTTGCACACAGATTTACAACAGAAACGATGAAAATAAAGGAGTCTTTCTTTAAAAAAAAAATGAGGCAGCAAAGTAGTCATTTATCATTCATTCACAATATATACATCACCAAAATGTTAAAACAAAATTTAAGCTGTACAAATGAAAATTGGGTTTCATTTTTGAGCTTGTACATGATTTCAGTTTTTTTTACTTTCATTACATTATTCAAATGGAACGGTACACAGCAGTTGGGTTTGCTTTTTCATTTCAGGGCACATTAAAGGGGAAACTCAACAATTATTTCCCTTAAGTAAAAACCCCTTGTGTGCTTTGAGGGGAAAAGTTCCTCTGATCTTCGTTATCTCAGCGTTCCTATACCTCCTACCTTCTTCACATCAACTATGTTACCGTTAACACACAACTGAAACATCCTTGAAGTAACTTGCAAACTACTAAGGATATATATCCCATTAGTAAAGTCAGAGATTTGGGGGGGGGGGGGGGAGGCTCCAACATTCATCATTGGTGAGATTTTTGCGTACGCAACCGTTTTTTGCCCACCATTAAGGTAGCCGCATTCCAACTTCAGGGACAGTCAGAGAAATGAACTAAGACACAGAGTAATTACAAATGGAATGACGGCAAAATCATATCTTCATTCATTTTTGTAAGCGTGAAAGACACAGAATTACAAATGGAATGACGGCAAAATCAGGTATCTTCATTCATTTTTGTAAGCGTGAAAGACACAGAGTAATTACAAATGGAATGACGGCAAAATCATATCTTCATTCATTTTTGTAAGCGTGAAAGACACAGAATAATTACAAATGAAATGACGGCAAAATCAGATATCTTCATTCATTTCTGTAAGCGTGAAAGACACAGAATAATTACAAATGCAATGACGGCAAAATCAGATATCTTCATTCATTTTTGTAAGCGTGAAAGACACAGAGTAATTACAAATGGAATGACGGCAAAATCAGATATCTTCATTCATTTCTGTAAGTGTGAACAGATGCTGAAAGTGGATACAAAGCGCTCGCCACAATTTATTTTCTCAAAATGGAATTCAATAAAAGGATTTTATCTGTCTGAGACACACATCCAAAAATCAGATTCCCAAGACACTAAATAAAAAATGACATTGCTCCGAAACAAATATAGTCCTTGTGGGATGGCAGGCATGCCTGTTAAAGTAAACACAGCACAGACCTGTTTCCCTTTTTGACCGGTGAAGCCCAAGTTCTGGGCCATGTCTGATGCCTGGGTGTCCGTTATTCCTGTGACGATGTCAATGGGCTCCTGGCGACACACACACATGTACAGATCTATATGCTTCTGTCTTTGCTTCCCTTGCAGTGAGTGAGTGAGTGAGTGAGTGAAAGTGTGTGTGTGTGGTGTGTGTGTGTGTGTGTGTTGTGTGTGTGTGTGCATATGCATGCAAGGGGGAGAAATATATACATGTGACAGAGACTTTACATGTACATAGTGTACACACACACACACACATATACCACACACACACACACACACATATACCACACACACACACATATACCACACAGCAGGTGGACAAAAAACTTGAACAGTCTTAGGTTCAATTCCATCCCAACACACACACACACTCTCTCTCTCTCTCTGTCTCTCTCTCATATATCCCTAAGGGTGGGGACTGGATGTAAAAAAGCACATGGGTGCTTATTCATTATCCTCGAAATAAAAGAATTTGTCATTGTCATCGTCACACACACACAATCCACACACCACACCCACACAAAACAACACACCATCAAGCAAAAGGAAAAACATTCCTCACACAACTTCACCACACACACACACACACAGACACACCAATACCCACCTACACAAGCCCAGCCCCTCACCTTGAAGATGGCACTGGGGTTTTTCTCGGCCACCTCCTCAATGTCCATCCCTCCCTCAGGGCTCCCCACCATCACCGGGCCCCCGAACCCTCGGTCCATCAAAATGGCAAAGTAGGTCTCTCGAGAGATGTCCAACGCCTCAGCCACCATGACCTGCAAGACACAGCCATGCTCATTTTTATTTATTTATTCATTTATTCTTTGATATCGAGGATAATGGAATAAGCACTTATGTGCTTTTTTTACATCGTCCCCATGTGCATATGGTTTTGTAAATTCTGTCATCTGTTCCCACCGGCACACAATGGCCTGCTCTTACGAAAAGCGGAACAGGATTTAACGTGTGCGCAAGATGTTCTGCATGCATTCGCACACAGGACCTCGGTTTATAGTCTCATCCGAAGGACTTTTTGGAGAGAGTGGAGTCTGCACTGATATTAACTCCAGGGGAAAATATCCCCCTTGAACGGGAATCGAACCCGGTTGTCAGATTGTGAGCGCAATGTTCTGACCACTAGGCTATCCCGTCCCCCAGCTCAATCTATATATATCCTCTTCTGCTTGGAGTTCCCTTATTGGGTGGGATGTGTGTAAGTGTCTGGTCTTCTCCTGTGCTAGTAACTCAGCAGGAGGTCTGCCTGCTGGCCTCAGCCAACACATTCCCACTTCAGAGCAGCTCGTGTCTTTGTACAGGATGTGTGCTGGGTGTGTTTGTGTTTCTGCAATCCTTCGAACACAGACATGAATTACAGGATCTTTAATGAGGGAATTTGATATACTGCATGAATATACATAGCCTACACAGAGGGGATTGATGCACCGGCAGGTGTGCACTTAAGTTGGCCTGGAAGATTATAAAATATTCCCACCCATAATTCGCCAGAAGATGCTGCTGAGATTCAAACCCACAATGTCATGGACCCCTGAGACTTGAGTCAAACAGTCTTAACTACTCGGCTATAGATAGCATCCATCTTAAAATACAATGCTGTTCATGACTGAAGCTATTTCCAATGCCTCAGCCACTATGACCTATAGGATACAACAATGTTTATTGCTAAATCGTATCTCACAAGCAATGATGATTGTGTACTTAAGGGCACAAGGAGGTGGAGGGGGGGGGGGGGGAACCAAACAAAAACCCAAAGAAAAACCAGGACTCAGAATCTATTTTTGACACTTTCTACTCTAATCCGGTGACCAGCTCACAGATCAGCTGAATTCTAAGTTGCAGTCGAGGATTAAAAACTACTCACTTTATTAACTCTGACCCCTCCGGCAGGAGTCTGTTTTGTGGACAGTTTGTTTCCCAGCATGTTCGTCACCAAGCCCTCCACATCCTTGGGACTGTGATTTACAAAAACAAAATAAAAGATTAAAAATCTTCACAACAAACAAACATAAACCGACGTCACAAATAAAAAGAACCGAACGATTACCGACATGACATGAAAAACCCATCCACATCAATTTTTCAACCCACTTATCTATTAATTAGTGAATCAATCAAAGCAAAATTTCTTGGGACTTCACAAAACAAAAGAAAATAAAGATTTCAGCTAAACAAAAACACTGATCGACAAACAAACTTACTTTTTCGTTAAATGAACACCCCCCTTGAACCCTGTGTCGAAAGTGCCCTTTCCTCGCCCCCCCGCCAGGATCTGTGCTTTGATCACATACTCTGGTACAGCTGAAACAGATGCTTTACAAAATAGTTATCTCATAAATTATAGATACATTATTCAGCCATTCAAAATAAAGTCATTAATTCTGACACGTATACACAGTACTTGAAATTTACACTAATACAAAGAAAAAGAAAAAAAAGCATCACAATGACAAGGAAATGGGAACAAGCATGCTGAATCACACAAAAGGACACAGTACCATACAAATCATCAAAAATGTCATCGTTTTAGAAATTGTGCTATTCAAAATATTTGGCGGGGGGGGTTGGGTATCCAAAATTGATGACTATCAAGTTCCTGTGATGTGGTTATCATGGGAGCAAAGCCTGTGAAATCTGAAATGAGAAGACAAAAAACAAGTCAAAACTGATAAGATATGAAAACAAGTTGGAAGTTTTGGAGACCACCACAACGTATTGCCAAGTAGAATCAATTCAAAGTCTGGTTGTCTTAGAATTACTGAAATATTAAATTACAACAGAGAAAATAAAAGATAAAACCTTTGCCTGTTTCTTCTGCAAAGGCTACATCAGAATCAACTGAGAAGGGTACGAAAATATGATTACAGTGCTTTAGTTTATCAGAATCTCTCTCTCTTTCTGTCTCTCTCTCTGTCTCTGTCTCTCTCTCTCTGTTCAGAGTACAACGTAAGCATTTTTTAATTTTTTATTTCATAACTTTTCAGCTTTCTTCAAATCTTAACACTACAGACATTTTTACTATAGTATACAAACTCTGGCTGCTACTAATGTAACTGGATAAAGATTTCCTTGTTATGCTTTTAAGTTCAAGACACTTTTTTTCCTACTTCTACACACACACACACACACAACACACACACACACACACACACACACACTGGTCTAGCCATAAAAAGCAGATGTTGCCCCCAAATGTGTTCCCCAAGTGAACATTAATAATAGTAATACTAACAGAATGAACATGCACAAGTATTAATAATACTATTATCTTTTCCTTATTCAGGTTTCATGGACACACACACACACACACACATGCACACACACACAACACACACACACACACACACACTCACACACACTCACACACACACACACACACACACACACACACAACACACATACACACACACACATTCACACACACATACTCACTAAAGAAAGACAACTCAAGGCATTATTTTTCAGGACAAGATTAAATGCATTCACAACAAAATTCAGCAAGGATGTTAAATGCTTATGTGGTGAATATATTTCAAATACCCATATCATACTTGAGTGTAAGAATTTAAAACCTTATCTCCCTGCCTTTTCTCAGAATACCATTGACGAAGTTTTGAACAATGTAAAGCTAACGTTTGTCATTGCTAAAGGTTTATTGTTAAGTCCTATAGGGCACTTATTGTAGTTGTAGTTCTCTTTGAATTTCTTTTTTTTTTTAAATGTTCTTGATCTGTTTATGTTAAGAATACTATTTGTGTATTTCCCTTGTTATTACTCTTTATTACACACACACACACACACACAAACACACACACACACTCACACGCACCACACAGAGTAGATCTATCTATCTATCTATCCATCCATCCATCCATCTCTTTCATTCAGTCTCCTATTTTAGGGCCGTCTGGTATCACTTAAAGTGGAAAGACGTTAAAACTGAAGACTTACTTACATACTCACTCACACACAGACACACACACACATACTGGTCTAACCATTAAAAGCACACACACGCACACTAATACTGGTGTAACTAAGGACTCTAACCATTAATTTAAGCTTAACACCAATAACAGGTGTTGCCTCCACATGTACTTTCCACAACATTAACATACACATCACAAGTATCCTCTTTTTTCTTACTCAGCTGGCTAGAAACAGTAGCTATCTCCATCTCTGCATTGCATCTGCTTTGAATGCACACACACACACAGTGACACACACACACACTCTCCTTCAAATGAGACTAATCACTATAAATCAAGGTCCCATGTGCGAACGCATGCAGAACATCTTGCTCACACATTAAAACCTAACATCTTACGCACACATTAAAACCTGTTCCACTTTTCAGAAGAGTAGGCCATTGCGTGCTGGTGAGAAGGGATGACAAAATTTACCAAACTGCTTACACATGGGGACTGGATGTAAAAAAGTACATGAGTGCATATTCCATTATGATTATCCTTGAGATAAAACTTTAAAAAAATAAAAGGATAAAAAAGAATGCACACACTTACTTCTAATAATAGTAATATAACTGGAAGTTAAAACTTCTGAAAAGACTTTAACAAAGGTACAATTTTACAGAACAAAGGAACAACAGATACACACACACACACACACGCACACACACACACAGAGTCACACAGAGTCACACACACACACACACACTTATAAGTTATATATACTATAAGTAAAAAGACTTTAACAAAGAAACAAACGATTTTACAGAAAACACACACACACAGCACACAAAGCAGTGCAAAGCACACAAGTACTTATTCATTATCCTCAAAATACAAAGAATTCCAAATCCCTTAATAATAATGAAAATCACATCACACACTACTAATGCTTGGGCATTATTCACATGTACATGTATGATCTTTACTTCACAACAGTCAACAGCACACACATACATGTATGATCTCCACTTCACAACAGTCAACAGCACATGACATACAATCTTCACTTCACAACAGTCAACAGCACACACATGTATTCATGATCTTCACTTCACAACAGTCAACAGCACATGACATACAATCTCCACTTCACAACAGTCAACAGCACCACATACAATCTTCACAACAGTCAACAGCACATGACATACAATCTCCACTTCACAACAGTCAACAGCACATGACATACAATCTCCACTTCACAACAGTCAACAGCACATACATTAGATACATACAATCTCCACTTCACAACAGTCAACAGCACATACATACACTCTTCACTTCACAACAGTCAACAGCACCACATACGATCTTCACTTCACAACAGTCAACAGCACATGACATACAATCTCCACTTCACAACAGTCAACAGCACACACATGTATACAATCTTCACTTCACAACAGTCAACAGCACATGACATACATGATACAATCTTCACTTCACAACAGTCAACAGCACATACATTAGATACATACAATCTTCACTTCACAACAGTCAACAGCACATACATTAGATACATACAATCTCCACTTCACAACAGTCAACAGCACATGACATACAATCTCCACTTCACAACAGTCAACAGCACCACATACAATCTTCACTTCACAACAGTCAACAGCACATGACATACAATCTCCACTTCACAACAGTCAACAGCACATGACATACAATCTCCACTTCACAACAGTCAACAGCACATACATTAGATACATACAATCTCTACTTCACAACAGTCAACAGCACACACATGCAATCTTCACTTCACAACAGTCAACAGCACCACATACGATCTTCACTTCACAACAGTCAACAGCACATGACATACAATCTCCACTTCACAACAGTCAACAGCACACACATGTATACAATCTTCACTTCACAACAGTCAACAGCACACACATTAGATACATACAGTCTCCACTTCACAACAGTCAACAGCACATGACATACAATCTCCACTTCACAACAGTCAACAGCACACACATGTATACAATCTCCACTTCACAACAGTCAACAGCACACACATTAGATACATACAATCTTCACTTCACAACAGTCAACAGCACACACATTAGATACATACAATCTCCACTTCACAACAGTCAACAGCACATGACATACAATCTCCACTTCACAACAGTCAACAGCACACACATGTAATGTATACAATCTCCACTTCACAACAGTCAACAGCACACACATGTATACAATCTCCACTTCACAACAGTCAACAGCACATGACATACAATCTCCACTTCACAACAGTCAACAGCACATAATAATAATAATAATAATATATGGAATTTATATAGCGCCAAATCTTGTAAAACAAACAAATCGAAGCGCTTCCACTCAAATCATTTACGCGCATGCAACTTTCCTCAAATATAATAAAGAACATATTTCAAATTTATGCACGTGTATGTACACACACACACACACACACACACACACACACACCGCGAACACACTTAGGAGATGAAGAATGCTGTTGAAAAGTAGAGACGGATATGAGGGGAAAGTGTCAGGTAGGAAATAAGTGTGTTTTGAGGCTGGATTTGAAGGTATCAAGTGAAGGTTTTTGGCGAAGTGAAAGAGGGAGGTCATTCCACGTGGACGGACCAGAAACAGAAAAAGATCGACAGCCAACAGTGGTTTGTTTGAATCTGGGTGTTCAAAAGCACAAAGTATCTGCGCTGAACGAAGGGAACGGGATGGAGTGTACAGGTGAAGACAGTTACAAAGATAAGATGGTGCAGATTTGTGGAGACATTTGAAACAGAGGGTATTGATCTTATACTTCAGTCTTTGTGAGACTGGCAGCCAGTGAAGAGATCGCAGAAGAGGAGTGATGTGTTCGGATCTTTTCTTTCTTAGGACCAGTCGAGCTGCAGAGTTTTGTATGCGTTGAAGAGAGTGGATGGATGATGCTGGTAGGCCAGCCAGAAGAGAATTACAGTAGTCTAAACGTGAAAGAATGAGAGATGTGACGAGCTTGGAAGTTGCATCAGTGGACATATACTTGCGAATCGCACTTATGCGCCGTAATTGATAGTAGCAAGACTGGCAGGTCTGGGTGATGAATTTTTTCATATTGAGTGTGTTGTCAAGAACTACACCTAGATACTTCACAGAGTTGGACAAAGGAACTGACGCACTGCCGAATTGTATTGATGTTGTTGTGATGGAGGAAAGTTTATGTTGGGTCCCTATGAGCATGGCTTCGGTTTTATCGGCATTAAGTTGTAACTTGTTCTGAGTCATCCAGTTTTGAATGTCTTGAAGGCAGTAGGACATATTTGTCAGGAGGGAAGGCAAGTTTTCAACAGTATCACTGCACTGAAGCTGAGTGTCATCGGCATAGAAATGATGATCAATATGGTGGTTGTTTATTATATGTGAGAGTGGAGCAGTGTAGAGAGTAAAGAGAACGGGGCCCAGGTGATTGACATGACATACAATCTCCACTTCACAGCAGTCAACAGCACATGACATACAATCTCCACTTCACAACAGTCAACAGCACACACATGTATACAATCTCCACTTCACAACAGTCAACAGCACACACATGTGTACAATCTCCACTTCACAACAGTCAACAGCACATGACATACAATCTTCACTTCACAACAGTCAACAGCACACACATACAATCTCCACTTCACAACAGTCAACAGCACATACATGTATACAATCTCCACTTCACAACAGTCAACAGCACACACATGTGTACAATCTCCACTTCACAACAGTCAACAGCACATGACATACAATCTTCACTTCACAACAGTCAACAGCACATGACATACAATCTCCACTTCACAACAGTCAACAGCACATGACATACAATCTCCACTTCACAACAGTCAACAGCACACACATGTATACAATCTCCACTTCACAACAGTCAACAGCACACACATGTATACAATCTCCACTTCACAACAGTCAACAGCACATGACATACAATCTCCACTTCACAACAGTCAACAGCACATGACATACAATCTCCACTTCACAACAGTCAACAGCACATGACATACAATCTCCACTTCACAACAGTCAACAGCACACACATGTATACAATCTCCACTTCACAACAGTCAACAGCACACACATGTGTACAATCTCCACTTCACAACAGTCAACAGCACATGACATACAATCTCCACTTCACAACAGTCAACAGCACACACATGTATACAATCTCCACTTCACAACAGTCAACAGCACACACATTAGATACATACAATCTCCACTTCACAACAGTCAACAGCACACACATTAGATACATACAGTCTCCACTTCACAACAGTCAACAGCACACACATTAGATACATACAGTCTCCACTTCACAACAGTCAACAGCACACACATTAGATACATACAGTCTCCACTTCACAACAGTCAACAGCACACACATGTATACAATCTCCACTTCACAACAGTCAACAGCACACACATGTATACAATCTCCACTTCACAACAGTCAACAGCACATACATGTATACAATCTCCACTTCACAACAGTCAACAGCACACACATGTGTACAATCTCCACTTCACAACAGTCAACAGCACATGACATACAATCTTCACTTCACAACAGTCAACAGCACACACATGTATTCATGATCTCCACTTCACAACAGTCAACAGCACATGACATACAATCTTCACTTCACAACAGTCAACAGCACACACACGTATTCATGACCTTCACTTCACTACGGCATGGACCGACACAGCTGTAACTTATCAACCTACTCAGCTGGCCAGCAACAGAGGCAGCCTCTCCAGGGGTGGAGGCCACCTTGAACTGTTGGACGGTGATGCCGTTCTCCGCCATCAAGGCTTTGCTCTGGTACTCCTGCAGGTTCAGCCATCGCACCTGACTCACTGCTGGAAGTGGTATATGGGGCTGCACACAGTGAAAATACTGGTAAATATTGTTGTTGTTGTTGTTGTCGTGAGGATATAAATTTAACATCCCAGGGGGAGATTTCCAATTTAGGGACTGTGATTGGGGAAGGGGAGGTGGGGGGGGGGGGGGGGGATTTAGCTGGATAAAGTTGGGGGAGGGGGGTGGGGGGGTGGGGATTTGCAGTCTTATTTGCTGTGACATTCCCTGCCGTTGTTCCCATGCCGTGCGCATGTGAGTTTCAAACTCCTGGCCATAGCCATACTTAGATTTGTTATGTCACATCCTCTGGGTCGGAAGTCCACGAGGAGCCTGCCAATGTCAGGCCACCATGGGGCCACCAGCCAGAGGAGCCCTGCACTACTGCTGGGTCACTTTGGTGGTGTTCAGTGGTGCCTTTCTGAGCTAACATACGCAGGATTCCACCTACTAAGCCCTCTACTATTGACAGTACTAGCTCAGTCGCTGAGCCAGACTGAGTGAGTGAGTCACCCACCCGAGGTGGCAACCACCACAATGTTCCTCCAAAAACCATCCCCAGTGAACCCCCAACCCCAAAGGCTTTGACGCAAACTCGCAATAGGCACAGAAGTATGAAGAAACCGAATCTGAGGTCACCATGAAACTAGAACTGGGGCCACTGAGTCAAATACATTTTTTTTTTTATTGCATGATGATTAATGATAATGAGGATGTTGTAATGATGCTGCTATAGATAAGCATATGCTTTGAGACTACTTGACAGGGTTATACTTTACGCTTACTATCTTAATATATCCCTGCATCAACTGGGCCCGGGAGATGCAGACACCTGCAGTGTTGGTCAGATAATTTGAGCAACACTCTCAAACTTGCATAGAGATCTATAAAGTGGATGAAGCTTGACTGTGTGGTCCAAATCTTTCCAATGATCCCACAGCACACTCACTCTGGGTAGAAACCAGCTGGAGTCCGAAAAATCCCTACAACTCTAACAGGATTCGAACCCGTCTGTAACCCAAGCCAAGGTGCTAACCACTGCACCATGGCAGCTGGTTGTAATTCACCCTCTGTTGCTTTATTACATAGAAAACATGTTACATCATATTTGCTATGCATTCTGTATCTAAGTTGAGAGAGAGGTAGGGGGGGTGTCTAGTTAGTGAAACTAGATTATTCAGTGAGTACTGAGGTTATCGTTTTTATCATTATTTAAACATTACATGCGCATATTCACACACGGGCAGGCAGGCATATGCACTTACAGGCAGGCACACACGCATGTGCACACACACACACACACTGTGTGAGTATGCTGGCATGCATGCAGGTGTCTGCCAGCATGCCTGCCTGTCTGTACAAATGCTTAAGTCTGTGTGTCACCGTGTGCTTCTAAGCTGTGTGCTGTGATAGAATCTTCTATTTTTCTTACCACCCTTTTCTATAATAAAAAAAAAGGAATCAATTAAAATTAGAATCACCTCTGAATATGATCTGCAATTAATTATGAAATAAAACAGCTTTGTAAATTGTAATAAAACTGCAAACAAATGTCTATCAACTTAAAAAAAGGAATATCTGAATAATACAAGGTCACAGACCTCTGACTAACAGCCTGCTTGTAGTTTGTTTTCTTGTTTGTTTCTAAAGAACTATTACAGTGTTAGGTTTCGTTCAAGTCATAGTACCACACAATAATAAATTTTACATGCATTCATGATTGATTCTTTAATTCCAACAGCAGAATCACCATCAATCAATACAATCTACTTTTCTTTTTAAAATAAGTTGTTTTTTTTAAAGTTAGGTAGTCTTCATATCTGTCTTATCACAACCCCAGTACACTGGAAACAGTGCTGTATATGTTCAGCTGGTTGAAGATGAGTACTGTCAGTATCACACTCAGTGCTAATTTCACCCTTGAAAACTGTAAACTTGTTAGTGTAAACTCACAATCTTTGAAACATGCAGTCTTACTCTTAGTCTCAATTCCAAAAATGCATTGTACTATTTGTAATATCAATAGTGAATGTGACATGTTCTGCTTGTGCTGTGAATTAAAATTTCTTCTTTTCTTTTAAAATTATTTTAAAGCAAGTGCTCTAGTAATTAGCAAGGGTCAAAAACTGGAGCACTGCAGACTCTGGGGTGTTTGGGATTAGGGTCCTTGTTGGTTTTTTAAATATAATTATGACATGTATATGAAAGGCAAATATCACAGCAATTCATGTATGTTGATTGATTTGTGCAAAAGTTTATTTAACTTCCTTTTTTAGTTGTTTTTTTTTTAAGGTGGGGGGTCTCCAACAAATAAAGATTTAACTGATAAGTAAAGTAGTGGTAAAACTAAAAAGTGGGTCAACCCTTTTATTTGCATACACAGGGTCATGTAAACTTCTACCACATAAAAAGGGGTGAGATTTACTGCTACACAATGATGCATAGTGTTAAAATTATGTGGTTATATCTGCACAACTACCATCCAAGTGACCTCTCATTGTTCTTGTCCTCACTCTTCATAGTCTAGTCTAATACAACAACCTACAACTCCCCCCCCTTCAGTGAGCAATGCCTTTCTCCCCCTCGTCTTTTTCTATCTAACCACTGACTTTTCTCTCGAACTTTTCCATCTCTCTTGTCTTTCCAACATAATGCATATGTTAAAAAGTTAATACACAAAGTGTGTTGTTACCCCCCCCCCCCCCCCCCCCCCCCTCAATGAACTAACACGAAAGTACAGCGGTCACTCGCGTTTATGTCCGTGTCAAACTGATCGATTCTTAAAGTTAAACCATCTCTTGCCATTGCGAAAAAAACCCATTGTCATCTGACAAAAAGAGCAAACAATCCTGTATAATAGGCATCCTCCAAATGTTTACAGGTAATGCATAAGCTGCCAATTTCATGACTATCTGACTCAAACTTACTCCTTTCGGACACAGCTGACGAAGCGCACACCTACACAGAGCAGACGCCATGATTTCAAGTGGCGAAATAAACGCGATTTTGCGAGATCAATTGAAACTCTTTTATTGTGGCGCAATAGAAAATAGTTGTACAATAATTATCAAAATAGCCTAAAAGACGCAGAAAAGAGAGTTTGATATATTCACAGTTTCGTTGATTTTATCAATTTTATTGACTTAAATTACTATTTATAATATAAAATGATAATTCTATAGCTAATATGTAATACTGATATCGTTCCGCATCCTGAGGAGAAACTTCATCCTGGTCCCTAGTCATCCTGGTTCTTCAAGAAACACCCGGACGAAAACATTGCTTGGATGTTTCAACACGTGGGTTTGTGAGATGATACACAATTGATGTTGTCTTCATGTTTTCGTTGTCAAGAGAATCTGCCTCGTAGAAATTTACCGAAGTTGTGCGAATTACTTCTGTGGCAATATGGCCGTTTGTCCTCGGACGCACAGTTCTGTTTTTCATTGTACGTCTCAAATCGCGCGAAAAACGAGTCGCTGAAGTTAATCAACACACAAATTTCCAAGGTGTAATGGTACGATTTATAAAATCAATCGGATTCATCATGATGTGTCAATGTTTAAGATATAGAATCATGTTGTCCAATTTTTTTAACTTGTGAGAGTCGCCAGTGATTCCCTATACATGCGAAGTTCTCCCCCTTATATCATTTGCTTCCCTGGCTCTAAGAACGTTGATAAACTTACGGTTTTTTAGCACATTTTATCCCCCATCAACCCCAGACCCCAGCGCTCCCCTCACTCGTCCTGCCCTGAAAAAGATATGTTGTCATGAAAAATACAAAATCTTGTCATGTAATGTAACCTTCACAATCATGGATCTCATGAACTGATGAAGCCAATATCCAAATCCATATACAATCAGCTGGACACACATTCACTCATGGTTGATCAGTGCTCTTAGCAGTATAGTACTGCACCAGTCAAGAAAGCAAGAGATTGTGAACTGTCTGAAGCCAGACTATACCTGTAACAATTAGGGGTGGTCAGGAAGCTGATATTCGAAGTTGTGGTTTCACTTTCAGAGACAAACTGATGACCCATTTGCACCATATATACTAAATGCATAAAAGAACCCACAGCAACAGGGGAGATGTCTTTGGCTAAATTCTGTTTTTAAAAAAATGCTTCTCTCATCTAGGGAAAGAAATCTGCATTCAGAATATTTCAAGTTGCAAAATGTAGTGCTGCTTTCTGGTATTGTGTGCATCCCCTTGTTCAGAGCAGCCAGATTTTCTCAAGAAGAAGTCTCCTGTGACTATAAAAATCCTCACCAGTCCACCACATTACATGAAGAATGATCTGCAGCAAGCCCAAAAGCTTGTGGTAGGCAAATCAACAGCTGCAGGTGAAACAGAGCCAAAAGCTGTTTCATGAAACTGTCTCACTCAGTTTGTTCATCTTGGGTCCGGCATGTAACTCTGTGTGTGTGTGTGTGTGTGTGTGCTTTTGTTACCTAGATCTGATGAAAATAGGTCCTTTCAGTTTTCTTGTGTCACATGATTGGATCACTTGTTCAATTAGAGAGTGGAAAAGAATACACACACACACACACACACACACACACACACACACACACAACTACTTACTTACTTACTTACTTTTCAAGCCATACCATTTGACTGAATGTGTCATCAATATCTGTTTCTCTGTTGTTATTTTGATTTTGATTGTGGGAAGGGGGTGCTATAGTTTGTAACTTAATATTCTCAGTGTAATTTAATAAATTCTTCAAATTGAAAGGCTATAATAATTTATGACAAATTCAACTATCTACTGTAGTTTTGGTACAACGTGTCTGAATTTATTTATTCATGGTCATCAACAGTCAAAAGCTTTCAGTGGAAGAAAAACTACTTCATATTGTTTATGGTTAATATTTTACACTAATGAGGTAATTATGTAGTTCAAATAATAAGGGAGTAAGCAGAGAAAAGGTAAAGGTAGGTTGGAGTTGGGATAGGGCTGGGGTAGAAAGAAAGTTCAAAGGAAACAGGACATTCTGTTCACAGATCATAATGAAACATTTCATAATTCAACTAAATCAGTAAATGTTCCAGTATTTTTTGTATCCAGTAATGCAATATATTCCTATGGAACTACAATATATACACAAAAGTTATGTTTGCTTTTGAAATAACTCGAGGGAAAGGCTGACATTAGGACAATAAGGTATCTGTACTAATATAGTTACATGAAAATAGTAAACGAAATAATTCAGAATAAAACAGATAATGTCTATAAAAACTTTTATCGTTTTAGTTTTTTGTGCTATTTATTCAAGCACTGCTACAGATCACATGTATAGGTATGTTCTAATCCAAAAACAGATATTTGTAAAGACACAGCAGAATGACTGACCACATAAAATTTGGTTTTAATTGCATAATTGGTATACCTGGCAACACATTTGTGTCTTAATCCAGAGCAGAAATGGATGAGGACACTGCTGCAGTCATCATGAGTGATGGGGAGATTCGGGTGGCATTCAGCTGGAAGCTGTTGACAATCCTGCAGAATGTGTGATGGCTGAGGTGAAGACTGAAGTCATTGACCCAGAGACCCTGCAGCTGGCACCTCAACAGTACATCATTGTAGCACCCCCAGAAACTGGTAAGCTACTTTTTCTTTAGAGTTTTGGCAGTTTGTAAGTTTGTTTTGGTTTTTCATTGCTTTTGTTTTGGAAGGGAAAGGCTGACTGCTACACCAAGCCTTCTTGTGAACATAAGTATTGTTTCTGGTGAGATGGGTGAGAAACCTAAGGTAGGCAAGTCAGAAATGTGTGTATATAATAACGTCAGTGATTTGTCTTCATGTGCATTCTCTGTTGACAGAAAGCAAATTGTTCTTAAGTGGATCAGAGGCTTAAAACTGATGCCTGTGGTTAATTAAAATGAAAAGGCTGTTTCTGCAGACATGTGACTAAAGTTGTCAGTGACTGAATATAGTGACAGATGATTTGATCATTTCCACCCAGAGCTGTATTGTAGTTGTCAAATGTATCAGGTAAACTGTGCTGAGTGCTTTCTGTCACTGTGTTGATCCCAGTCAGTGCTTTCAGTAGAAAAACCTTGGAAATTAAGGGTTGCAGGGCTTGAAAAGTACAGATGGAACAAGTAGGCAAGGTGTCTGATGGGATTTGTTGACTACATAATTTAACATGTACGACTTAAGCTGCTAATAAGCAAGTATACATGTTCAGATGTTGCAAAAACATGCCAAATGCTCACATGCACTTACCTGCATATGCATGCTTGAACATATGCACTCTTATGACAAATGAACATAGACATGCAGTAGCTCACATGCTTGCATGCTCTCGTGTGCACACATGTTCATGTGCATGCTTGCTCACAAAATGTACACATGCTCGCACACACACACAAGCATGCACACACACACACACACACACACACACGTGCGCGCACACACACCACACACACACACACAAAACACACACTCCCTTTCCCGTCCAGTGGGTATGAATGATTTCCTTTATAAATATCAATATCTGATCTTTCTTCAAATCAGAATTAACCACTAGACTGCCTTACCCGGAAATTTTCCGGGGCTAAACGTGCACCCTATACGCCAACAACCCGGAAAATTTCTGGGGTGTCGAACCGAAGTAAACAAGCCTGTTTCCTTGACTACAGTTAAAGGGAAAGAACTCCAAACTTAATGGAGGTCACTCTCCTGTTGCTTGGCAACATACAGCTGCAAAAACCATAGCAAAAACGATCGTTTTTTAGCTCGTATTTTGTTATTTTATGCATGACTATTTTGGAAGTTCATGTTCAAAATGGCTGACACTTCTTGTTGAAGGCATAAAAAACTTTACACAGCTGTAAAATTGGCAAATAAAACTGTAGATTTACCTAACAGTGATGAAAACGATCGTGTATGATTCAGCTGAGCGTGCATTTTAAAAAAAAAAAAAGAGATTTGGCCTAGACATGTTTGACGTTATTGAGATGGGAGTACTCAGAATGACAGTGGTGATAAAGAAATCGTATTTTTGGTCAATTTTTTTACATTTTAAATATATTTTCGCAGTGAAAAAGCATGCTAACTAATTTGAGCTTGCCTCGAAGTAATCTACGATATATATACTGTCATTAGGCAGACTATCAGGAATATTCATGTAGTAGTTTCTGAGTAAGAGGGATTTGAACATAGCAGTGGTACATAAGAATTTTATTCCCCGCGTATAGGGTGCACTTGCACTGGGCAGTTAAGAGGTTAAGCATTTAACATTTTATGATTTCAGGAGATGGGGCAACTCTGGAACCAACCTCTAAATTCATTCGTCTGCAAGGAGAGGATGGCCAGTCCTACCTGCTAGCTGTGACAGGTCTGTTGTTCATGTCATTCTGCCACCCTGCTGAAATGTACAACCTGTGTGTGTGTGTGTGTGCATGCGTGCGTGCGTGCATGCGTGTGTGTGTACATTTGAATTTGTTAGAATATTGTTAATCATTGTTGGTTACTTGTGTGGGAGTGGATTGAATGGAAGCGCTCTGATTTGTATTTGCAAGATATAGCACTCTATAAATTCCATATATTATTATTATTATTATTATCTGCAGAGTGTTTCTGATTGATGCTGCTTACATGCATGTACATGTAAAAATGTATGTAGATTTTACCATTGGTAATTTTCGGTGATATGTGTTTGTTTCAAAGTTGTAAAAGTTTTAAGATGTTGACTTTCTTTTCTCTACTATTTAGCTTTGTTTTACTCTTTTTTTGTTTGTTTGAGTAAAATATAGAAGTCTTTTTTGTTGTTGTCTTTCTTTTAAAAGAAATAAAGAAATCTAAAATTGTGTTTTAATGTGGATGAATTAAATACTCATTGTGTAACACTAAAATTAAATGTGTATTGATGTGGATGAAGCAAACACTCAATGATGATGTGGGAAGGCATTCATATATTTTATAACTAATTTGTAATATCTGCACCCACTAGTCACATTTTTCACACCTGTTCTATATTTTAGCTTTGTCTGGTAGCTACCAGATTTTTCTTTCCATGTAAAATTTTGTACTGAAAAACATGGAAAGAATGTTTTATGCAGTTGCTTGCCATGTCTTAACAGGGGACACAAGTGCCTTGACTCAAGCTCAGGTTGAAACTGGCAAAGAAAACAACGTCACCATCGCAGCTGTGGAACTTGATGTAAGGTGTTTGTGTGTCCTGAAGCATGTTAGTGTCAGCTCCATAAATGAGCTTAACATCTTATACAATTCTGGAGACACTCTATAACCTGTTGTAAGTTGTCTTTGCCATGTGATGTGCTCATGGGTATACCAGTATGAAATGATAGATAAGAATAGAAGCGTTTGAAAGTCAGTACTAGTGTTCTGCACACTTGATTTAACAGGATAACAGTGCAGGTAGAAATACCCATTCAGGCTCATGCGTGTAAGTGCTTGCCTGTAGATCTAGATAAGCACAAACTTTTGTTCACCATCTTTTTTTTTCTTTTTTTTGCTGTTAGGTTTATCTCTACAAGTTCTGGTTTTCATTCTCTTCATTTGCAAACATTGGAAAATGATGCATAGAAAAACTGCCAGCTTTGGGGGATATTGATTGCATGTAGTTTATTTTTCTGCTTTTTCTTAGGGGTTTTGGGTGTGTGTGTGTTAATTGGAGGGGGGGGGAGGGTTAAAGAAGGAAAAGGGGAATCAAAGACGCAAGATGTAGTTTCAGATCATTGAGTCATGGGTTTTTTTATCTTCTGATTTTCGGCTGTTAAAGCTATTTTCACTCAAGATATTTACTTTGGCTTTGATTTTTAGATTTTAGTAGTTTTAGTTCTATCAGTTTTGGAATATTAGAGAGATAAAGTGACTAAACAGATGGATGACAAGATAGATACAGGTGGACAGCTATGATATCAGCAACGCCATCATAACTTATAGTAAATAACTTTCTGGAAGTGCGGCAGGTAGTTCTTTATTGAGACAACTAACAGCAGTATTTTCCCCCCAGACTGCCAAAGAAGCCAGCAGTAGTGGTGGACGTGCCACAGCCTCAACGTCAGGGACAGGTAGCAAGCGCTCCTCCAATCCGCCCTCCGTTTCCGATGGGGTGAATCAGACTTGGTTCACCACACGGGATGATAAGCATGCCTATCAGAAAGTAGGTGGGTAGAGGCGGCGTCTTGTTGTTGTTGTTGAAACGTTGTTTTCAGTTCTCTTGTAATATGCTGTTGTGGTGATTGTATTGTATTTGGGTTGTTTGGGTTGGGTTTTTTTAAAGTTTGCTGTGGTTGGTTGGTTGGCTTTTTCCATCGTTAAGAATTGATTTAAGATTTAATAAAAATTTTGTATGCATATACCACTTTCAGTTGCGGCAGATTTCCCTGCATAAAATTTGGGCTGTTCTTCCCGGGGAGAGCACATTGCCACATGAGCAGCACCACCTTTTCTTTTTCTTGTCCTCTCTGCCCATGGTATTTGTTCCCCTTTCAGAGTGGCTTTTTTTCTACAAAATTCTGCCAGGGACAACTCACTTGTGGCCATGGGTTCTTTAACGTGCGCTGAATTTGTGTTGCACACTGGACCTCGGTTTATTGGTTCATCTGAAAAACTAGCACCCAGACCACCACTCATGGTCTAGTAGATGGGGAAAGTTTCGGGCTCAAACGGAAATCACACCTGGACTTTTCATTTTCTAGGCGCGTGCATTACCCAGACCACGATCCTCCATCTTAGACCACCAATCCATTGATATCGTCATATTTGTATTCAGAAATGTTTACACATCCTTAAAGTTGCTGTTGTGTTGATGTAGTAGTGAGAATGTGGTTTTGCTTATCCTAGACCAAAAGTCTTGTGCTTCTCAGAGTTGTGTTGACTATACATAACAAAAGTGATGTATAACGTTGATATTCCTTGTTCAGGACACAGCTGGAAGCAAGGGCAGTGGACTAAGGACGAGATTGAGATTTTGCAGAGCAACATCAGTCAGTATTGTACTGTGAGTAGACATATTCTGTCCTCATTTTGTAAATGCACACATGCATGCACACACACACACACACACACATACACACACACACACACACACACACATACTCTATCTTCATTCTGTCAAAAACGAAGACATAGACACTATCGTCATTTCAAATTTTTTTTTAAGAGTGAGTCTTTTTTTTTTTTTATAAATATTTTGTCTACAGTCTATGGTCATATTCACATATAACTGATTTCGTATCAGTCCACATTTAAAGCCAGTTTTAAGTCAGGGATAAACTTCCTATTTCCCAGTTACAATGATTCTTTTGGTACTACTCATTCCTTTTAAAAAGTTTGATTATGATTTGAAATAGCTGGAAGTAGAAATTATCATCACAGCAAAAGATTAGGTCTCCTCCCTTTCCTTTCTCTTTTTTTCTCTTTTTTCCCTCTGTTTTCACAGCTTTTTTGTTGTTGAGGGATTTTGGTAATATTTCAAGTTCATTAACTGCATGCTTCCTTTTATGTGAAGTACTCTTAATTATGCGTTTGTTTCATGTATGCAAATGTGTCAGAGGAAAGCATGGTGGCCGACTGGATCTATAATTGCAGTGGTATTTTGTTTGAAGCAGTACATATTCTTAGTCATTTCTCTTCAAAGTTTTGGTGAGGATGGTGACTGTATGAAAAATGGATCTCCTCTCACCTTGTTTCAGGAACAGAATGTGTCAGATCCCAGGGAGATCATCTTTGACATGTCGAAGGATGAGAGGAAGGACTTCTATCGCACCATTGCCCGAGGCCTTCAAGACCTCTCTTCTCTGTGTACCGCCGTGTGACTCGCATGTACGACCAGAAAAATCACAGGGGCAAATATTCTCCGGCAGAAATCATCAAACTCAGAGAGTATGTGAATAGTCTGAATGTGTTAGCTCACAATTTTACAATAAATCTAACAGAAAGATGTCTACATTCGTTAAAAAAAAAAGATTAACAACTGTAAGCAATAAAACAAGAGGCCCTTTTGTTTCTTGACATTTTCGTCTTTTTTTCTTCTTTTTTTTTTTTATCACTATTTTAATCATCTGTTCCAGAAAGTGGGTCCAGTGAGTCATAAAAATGTTTTGGGGGGGTCAAAACTGATTTGCTATTTTTTAATCCAAATTTTTATTCCAGCGATGAGTAGATTGTTTTTCTGGTTTTTTACTCAACAGTGTTTGCTTTTTTCTGGTGTTCCACTTACTTAAAATATGTCTGCTCACAGCTGACAGTTTCCCCCACTTTCAGCTGCTATTCATTCCATCCCATCCCAGCCCAGCCCAGCTGGTGCTAAGTACAGGAGGAACTGACCACACTTGGACTGGGTAAAAGGAAGGGGCGCACTAAATGTAGCACTCTTGGCTGAGTGATGTTGGATTTGCATGCTGTGTGCTCTGCAGGCCAGAAATATGTTGATGCAGACAAGTTATATAGATCTGTGCCACTCTAGGAGCCCTACAGCTGCTGACCACCCAGGTGGTAGTCACTACCCTTCTGGAAACACTTTTTAGCTTACAGAATAAGTGTAAGGTTCCAGTCTGCTTGAATTTATAAGTATTGATATATTGTATGTTGAAGAGTCAGCTATCACTGTGTTATCTTGCAGTCAGTGAACTTCAGATATTTGTCACACAGCTTCTGCGTCACATAGTCTGTAATTTGAGTTAAGTCTTTTTATTTTTTCTCCCCAGCCTTGTCTAATTGAAGGATGATGAGCTTTGTGGGTAACAAAACTTTGACAATCATCATTTAGTGAAATGATAGAGGTTTTACGGTCAGAGAATAGAATATTGGAGCAATAAACTTTGGATAGAAACAACAGAAGCTAAAGTGTGTAAAGTGGCGGTGATGAGGATGCTTTCACTGTTCGTGGTGAACTGTGATATTGGCATGATTTATGTAGATCATACTGGATTCATTGTGGTGAATGTCCTCAAATTCTAAAATAAATGTCAGAAATAAAACTTGTGTGTGTAACTATATGATTTCATTAAGTCTCAAATACTTAGTCACTTGTTAGAAATATTGTGCCTAACTGCATGCAGGGACTTGCAAGTTCTTGCTGGAGATGGTTGATGTTTGAACCATATGCTTTTTCGACTTAGTGAAGAAATGTGTGTTATGCAGATTGAGAGCAAAACACGGAAGTGACTGGGCAGCCATTGGCACAGAACTGGGGCGAAGTGCTTCTTCTGTGAAGGACAAGTGTCGTCTGATGAAAGATAACTGCAATGCAGGTGTGTTATGCATATGGAGTCTTTCCTTTTTTCTTTTCTTTTTTTTTCCTTTTTTCTTCTTATTTGCTTGTTTTTGTGGTAAGTGTCTGTGGATTATTTTCCTTACAAACAGTGGAATGACTGTGATGGAAATGATTCAACAGAATGGTTCAATCACAGTTTTGGCATTATGCTGTATACACAGTGTTTGGATATGGATATAGCTGTCCCAGCTTAGTAGGCTGTTTCATCAAAATCATCATTGAATTTGGATGGAAAGGTGCCTTTGTGCGTGTTAGAAGTTCATTAAATCATCAGATTTGAATATAACATGTTTTGGAGATGCATATATTTATGTGCATGAACTTTGAAAAAAAATTTAATTTGAGATACACAACAGTTTACAGTTAATTATAAAGTCACATCTGTGACGGAGGCACCGTGGTCGAGTGGTTTAGGCGGTCAACTCGTGATCCAGAGGTCGCGGGTTCGATCCCCGCTCAGCTCGGTGTTGTGCCCTTGGGAAAGACACTTTACTCCTATTTTCCTCACTCCACCCAGGTGTACAAGTGGGTACCAGCTCTGCTGGGGAAGTATCTGGCGACAGACTAGCGTCCCTTCACAGGGGTGGTGAAAAACCATCAGTTCGCTTAACGCTACAGAAACCGGGATAAGCTCCGGCTCTATGGGCCTTCTGGATCGAAAGAACATACTACTACTACATCTGTGACACAGATTCTATGTAAAACCATGGAATAGATTTCAGTGGATCATGCAGACATGATAAATGCTGTTGTAAACTTCAGACAATGATTCACTTTCTACAAATTCTGTTATGAATTTTCTTATTCTGGTTAATGTTTGACATGACAGTTGTTATGGCATTGCAGATTTTCCTGTCATGTGTTGCAGGCAAATGGTATCCTGATGAAGAGCGGCGCCTGGCACAAGCTATATATGACTTGACGGGAATGAAGCCAAGTGAGTCAACTCCCGGTCATATATATTGCACTCATGGTCTGATCAGTTTTGTGTACAACATTTTTTTTGGTTTTGCAGTCATCGTTCCGTGAAAGTGGGGGTTTACAGTCGGAGGTTTAAATAATTGCGCAATTAAAACTTTGGAACATAAACCAAAGTGTGTAAAGGCACATAGTTGTCCATTTTCTGCATTTGCTGTCAAAATAATGTCATGAAAAGGCAGAAGACTTGTTTCTAAAAGATTCCTTTCAAAATAAAAAAACCCAACAACAACAAAAGAAAACAAACCAAACAAAAGGAAGAGCGGGTTTGTGAAAGTCACCAACCAAAACTGTTGAATTTATACTAGGGGTGGGGGAAGCTCTCTGGTTAAAAATATGTTTCACAAAAGTTGGGGTTTGGGGTGTGTGTTTGTTTGTTTTTTTAATCTTAGTAATTACCATATTGTTACATCATATAAAAAAGAAGACAAGTAAAAACACAACACCCAAGTGTTTGGCAGAGCAAATTTTCGGTTTATTTAAAACCTTCAGACTTAAAGATTGGCCTATTGTTACATATCTTTTCAGGTGGAATATTGGCTTCTTTTATTTTTAAAGCTTATTCTCTCATTGCTGCTGACAGGTGACAGTATGTGTAGCTGACTCTCTCTCGTTGCTGCTGACAGGTGACAGACAGTACGTGTAGCTGACTCTCTCCTTGCTGTTGACAGGTGACAGACAGTATGTGTAGCTGACTCTCTCCTCACAGGTGACAGACAGTATGTGTAGCTGACTCTCTGATTGCTGTTGACAGGTGACAGACAGTATGTGTAGCTGACTCTCTCTCGTTGCTGCTGACAGGTGACAGACAGTACGTGTAGCTGACTCTCTCTCGTTGCTGCTGACAGGTGACAGACAGTACGTGTAGCTGACTCTCTCCTTGCTGTTGACAGGTGACAGAGTATTTAGGACCTCTCTCACAGGTGACAAGACAGTACGTGTAAGATGCGTGTTGCTGTTGACAGGTGACAGACATATGTGTAGCTGACTCTCTCTCACAGGTGACGGGACAGTATGTTAATTGACTCTCATGATTGTGTTGACAGGTGACAGACAGTATGTTAGCTGATTCTTTGCTGCTGACATGACAGAAGTATGTTAGCTGACTCTCTCATTGCTTTGACAGTACAGACAATGTGATGACTCATCGACAAGTGAAGGTGACAGAAGTTTGTGTAGTACTGTCTCGTTCAGGTACAGACAGATGGGCGACTCTCTGTTGCTGTTACAGGTGCAGAAGTATTGTAGCTGATCTTTGTGATTTGTGTAATGCTCTTCTGATTGCTGTTGACAGGTGACAGACAGTATGTGTAGCTGACTTCTCGTTGCTGCTGACAAGTGACAGGTATGTGTAGCTGACTCTCTGATTGCTGTTGACAGGTGACAGACAGTATGTGTACTGACTCTCTCTCTTGCTGTGACAGGTGACAGACAGTATGTGTAGCTGACTCTCTCCTTGCTGTTGACAGGTGACAGACAGTATGTGTAGCTGACTCTCCTCAGTCACTAGAGCTCTGCTGTTGCAAGGTGACAGACAGTATGTGTAGCTGACTCTCTCATTGCTGTTGACAGGTGACAAGTATGTGTAGCTGACTCTCTCTTGCTGTTGACAGGTGACACGTATGTGTAGCTGACTCTCTCATTTGTTTGGTATTGAACATGTGTGACGGGACAGTATGTGTAGCTGACTCTCTCATTGCTGCTGACAGGTGACAGACAGTATGTGTAGCTGACTCTCTCCTTGCTGTTGACAGGTGACAGACAGTACGTGTAGCTGACTCTCTCATTGCTGTTGACAGGTGACAGACAGTACGTGTAGCTGACTCTGTCATTGCTGTTGACAGGTGACAGACAGTATGTGTAGCTGACTCTCTCATTGCTGTTGACAGGTGACAGACAGTATGTGTAGCTGACTCTCTGATTGCTGTTGACAGGTGACAGACAGTATGTGTAGCTGACTCTCTCGATTGCTGTTGACAGGTGACAGACAGTATGTGTAGCTGACTCTCTCTTGCTGTTGACAGGTGACAGACAGTATGTGTAGCTGACTCTCTCATTGCTGTTGACAGGTGACAGACAGTATGTGTAGCTGACTCTCTCGTTGCTGTTGACAGGTGACAGACAGTACGTGTAGCTGACTCTCTCATTGCTGTTGACAGGTGACAGACAGTATGTGTAGCTGACTCTCTCATTGCTGTTGACAGGTGACAGTATGTGTAACTGACTCTCTCATTGCTGCTGACAGGTGACAGACAGTATGTGTAGCTGACTCTCTCCTCACAGGTGACAGACAGTATGTGTAGCTGACTCTCTCGTTGCTGTTGACAGGTGACAGACAGTATGTGTAGCTGACTCTCTCCTTGCTGCTGACAGGTGACAGACAGTATGTGTAGCTGACTCTCTCATTGCTGTTGACAGGTGACAGACAGTATGTGTAGCTGACTCTCTCGTTGCTGCTGACAGGTGACAGACAGTATGTGTAGCTGACTCTCTCATTGCTGTTGACAGGTGACAGACAGTATGTGTAGCTGACTCTCTCCTCACAGGTGACAGACAGTATGTGTAGCTGACTCTCTCCTTGCTGCTGACAGGTGACAGACAGTAGGTGTAGCTGACTCTCTCCTCACAGGTGACAGACAGTACATGTAGCTGACTCTCTCATTGCTGTTGACAGGTGACAGACAGTAGGTGTAGCTGACTCTCTCGTTGCTGCTGACAGGTGACAGACAGTGTGTAGCTGACTCTCTCGTTGCTGTTGACAGGTGACAGACAGTAGGTGTAGCTGACTCTCTCTCGTTGCTGCTGACAGGTGACAGACAGTAGGTGTAGCTGACTCTCTCTCATTGCTGTTGACAGGTGACAGACAGTATGTGTAGCTGACTCTCTCCTCATTGGTGACAGTGTCAAGTGTTAGCTGACTCTCTCATTGCTGTTGACAGGTGACAGACAGTAGTGTAGCTGACTCTCTCGTTGCTGCTGACAGGTGACAGACAGTATGTGTAGCTGACTCTCTCGTTGCTGCTGACAGGTGACAGACAGTAGGTGTAGCTGACTCTCTCGTTGCTGCTGACAGGTGACAGACAGTGTGAAGCTGACTCTCTCCTCACAGACAGTACATGTAGCTGACTCTCTGATTGCTGCTGACAGTTGACAGGTGACAGTACATGTAGCTGACTCTCTCGTTGCTGCTGACAGGTGACAGCATCACCCAGGGCCTGTCGTGGTCGGCGGTGGCGGAGGAGGTGGGGACCCGGTCGGAGAAGCAGTGTCGCACCAAGTGGCTGAACTACCTCAACTGGAAGCAGCAGGGAGGGGCCGACTGGACTCGTCAGGACGATCTGTCGCTGGTCAAAAAGTATGTGGGGTTGATCAATGTTGCTCCCTTGCTTGGTTGATCAATGTCGCTCCCTTGCTTTTTTTTTTACTGGTGGGATATTAAATTCTTATGATTACTCTTGTCACTCTCGTTGTTTGCGTCTCTGAGAACAGGACTAACAGTCTCTTTTCTTTTTTTTTTTCCTTCTTTTTTGTTTTGGTTGCTTTTTTTTCATTCCTCAGCTAGAGCTCTGAGGTTCACCAGGGGTGAAATTTTTTGCATGAGCGGTCGCTTTTTCAGTCGATTCTGACTTCAGGGATACAGTCGTGAATTGAACCTACCCAGTTTGCTAGGACAGTCAGGAGACACCTGCTTGTTCTTTCCAATTTTCACACTGAGGTGAATTCTCTTGGCTTACACAAGTCTAGTAAGCTCATGAGTTAGACTGACTGGTTTAGAGTCTCCTCAGAAAGACTTTGGCATTCAGTTTGATTTTACCATCAACCTGGGAAGAAAGGGCAAGGCTGGAAATTGAATCCAGAGCCTCATGGTTTACTTTTTAGGCAGGTGAACGTCTTAACCACCCTGCCACCTTCCTTCTTGGCAGTCTCTTTGAATTGGATTGATAACCATACTTGTTGTTTGTTAGGCTTTTGTTGGGTTTCTCTATTTTTGGTTTTGGGGGGTTTTTGGTTGGGTTTGTTCGGTTTTTGGTTTTTTTGGGGGGAGAGGAGGGGTAGGAAAGTTTGTTAAGTTTGGTTGTAGTTTTGGGTGTGTGTGTGGTTGTGTGTTTGTGAGGGGAAGTGGCATATTTGAAATATCTTGGGGGGGATGGGTTATTGCCATTTGTTTCTTGTCGCTTTAGTGGTATTGTCACATATGTCCTGTTATTTTTCTCTTTGAATTGTATTGTTTTTAACAACTAGTATCAGCTTGCTTAGGATTATGTCATGATTGCTGCATGTAGCATATTTTGGGGGATTCAGAATTCAGATGAGAATAGCCCCCAATATTTTGAATAACAGCATTACTGTAGTGTATGTGTGTGTGCGCGTGCATGTGTAAGAAGCCAGCTTCATAGTAGTTTGATGGTTTTGTAATGATGCAACTTGATGCTTTCATTTTTGCATTTTGTGGAATGAATTTGTCCCTTTGTTTTTCTTTTTTGTAAAGTCTGTTGTGTGGGTTTGAGAGACCACACTTTTTGGAGTGGTTTCATGCGATTTTGTAAATTAAAAAAAATTTATGTATTGAAGTTTCTGTGCATTGTCATGACATTTTGAGCCTCTCTGTGTGTGAATGGATTTCTGAGATATTGATTTAGAAAGATGTAAATATGGTGGTGTCTTTAAACACACACACACACACAAAACCACAATTCATAGGAAATACTCCAGTATAACTGAACTGAAAATGCGTCCCCATGTAGTTTTGCTTCTTCATCGTTGTCAAACACTCAGACAGCAACTATTGTTTTGTCTGTCAATTGCGCGAAAATGCATTGCGCTGCCATTAAGCGCCTGACAAGTCAGGCCCAGCGCATCTGAAAACACTGTGTATGTACATGGACGAATGTGTGGATGTAGCTGAAGGAAAATTCAGGAGTAATTCTGATTTGTTTGTTGTATTTTTGTTTCTTCACCTCCCAGGATCCATAAGTTGGACGTTCAGAATGACCAGGACATAGACTGGACAGGGCTGTCCAAGGACTGGGCCAGGTAATGCTTTTTTTCAGGATCTGTCTGTCTTTCTGTATGTCTATCTCTCTCTCGCTTTCTCTCTTGATCTCTCTCTCTCTCTCTCTCTCTCTCTCTCTCTCTCTCTCTCTCTCTCTCTCTCTCTCTCTCTCTCTCTCTCTCTCTCTCTCTCTCTCTCTTCTTTCAAAATCTCACTCTCACGCCCATCTTACTTCTTCTTCTTCTTCTTCCTTTTTTGTCATGTTTCTCCCAGGGGAGGTTTGACATTGAGCCTTCTCCATCTCTCTCTGTTTTGAGCTTCCTCCTTATTTATGCCCCTTTCTCTAAGATCAACTGCAATACAGGCAGCCCAGGTCTTGCTAGGTCTTCCCATTGGTCACACCCATCTTACTATACATATCATTATGCTCTTGTTTGTTTTATACTGATATGGAATTACATACTTTAGCCAATGGTAGATGGACGATTTTCAGATTTCCCATGCATCTCTCTCCCTCTCGCCCTCTCTCCCTCTCTCTCTCTCTCTCCCTCTCTCCCTCTCTCTCTCTCTCTCCCCCTCTCTCCTCTCTCTCTCTCTCTCTCTCTCTCTCTCCTCTCTCTCTCTCTCTCTCTCTCTCTCTGTCTTTCTCAGATTTAATGGATAGCCTTTGAATTGTTTTGGGGGGTTTGTGTGGGATTTTTTCTTTTTATTTGGGGGAGGGGGGGGGGAGGTGGTGGTGGAGAGAATGGAAGGGTAGAGAAGGGAGGGTAATTCTGATGTATTTATAAGTAGAAAAAAAGAGGAGAGACTGGGTTTAAAAATCAAACACATGAGTTGTATCTACCTGTGATCTCAGTCCACTGACATGAATTAGTAATAATAATAATAAATGGAACTTATATAGCGCTATATCTTGCAAAGACAAATCAAAGCGCATGCATTCAATTTAATCTTACACAGTCATACAACCAATAACAAATAATCAATAGTTCAAACAGATATTACAAACATGGTACGCTGCAGACCAAATCTATAAAATAAAATTGCAATAGTCAAATGGTTTTCAAAAGCACACACACACACACACACACACACACACACACACACACACAGGTCATATACTTTAGCATGGTGATAGGACATGGGTTAGTGAAGGGTGGGATAGTTCTGATATGAAACAGGAGTGGGGAAATCTTATGTTTGAAATAAATATGTCTTGAGGCTGGATTTGAAAGTGTCATAGCTAGGCTTCTGGCGAAGAGAGAGAGGGAGCTCATTCCAGGTCGATGGACCCAAAATAGAGAAAGAGCGGCGGCCAACGGTAGATTAACAGGGAAAGTACAGGGAAAGTATTGGTATCTGTCATTTTTCTGTCTGTTTATCCAGCTGTGGTTGTTTGCCTTGCAGTGTACGATCCCCCCAGTGGTTACGAGGCAAGTGGTGGTCTCTGAAACGGCATGTACCTAACTACCAGGAAATGGACTTTCGAGGTAGGCTCTGTGATCTATTTTGTTGTATGTGCAAACTTTTGGGGAGTTCATATGAACTCTCTTTCTCTTGCTCTGTCTCTCTGTCTCTCTCTCTCTCTCTCTTTCTCTCTCTTTCTCTCTATCTCTCTCTCTCTTTTTCAACGAAGCTAAGTTTGAATGTTGCATGGCGTGAATGTTGCAGGAAAGGGAAAAAAGGTGTAATCGAAATCTTAAAAATGTTACGAAAGCTGAATTCAGTAGATTGTTCTTTATTTTGGAAATTGTTTGATGTTCAAATAGAACCTTTACTTACATATGCATCTGAAATATGGGGACTTACTGTTAATCCACATACATATGCTATCAAACGTTTCTTAAATGTCCCAATCCATTCGTCAAATACTGAATTATATGGAGAAACGGGAAGATATCCTTTAAACATCAGAACGTCTGTTAAGTGTATTAAGTACTGGCTAAAACTACTGAAACTTCCAGGGTCACGTTTATGTAGGCAGTCTTATGACATGATGGTTATACAAATGGAGCTGGGTAAGAAGAATTTGGCATATCAAGTTAAAAAGTTTTAATCAGAACATGGTTTTAGAATCGTGTGGTTGTCTCAGGAAGTAGGTAGCGAGCATGGGTTTATTTATGAATTGAAAGACAGACTCATTGTTCATTTAAACAAATTGGCACTCGGACATGGAAATTAAAGATAAATACTGCTGGTTTATGGCCAGGCCAAAGCTGTGTCAATTATTGATGTCAGCTAGTTGCCAAGGCCTACACTAACATGTTGTTATGTTGTAAAATGTTGTGTTGAGATTGCCTTCAGCATGACAAGCTCTTAACATAACAACCTGCATCTCCTTTAAAGGAGAAAAAGTCTCTGAAGTCGGAGTATGGCTGCCTATGTGGCGATGGTACTCGAAAAAGAGTCATACACGCAAATTCTCATCCAGTGTACTTCCTATTCACAGTGATTCCCAGGTGGGATGAGTGAGTCAGAGTGCATGTTTTGGGTGACCCCAGGGTGTAAAGTGGGGAACGCACAAACAACAACTGCTGGTTTTTTTCGTTTAAGTGTGCTTTTCAAGCTGAAAAGTATCTTTGAATAGTCACTGACAAATGGCATTGACTATTTATGCAAGATTCGATAAGAAATCGGCTTCAATGCAAACAAAATATGTTTCAACTGAGACGTCCACACAGTTCCATGCCCTAAAGTGTGGTCATATTCTTGATGATGAAGTGCATTCCTGTTTCATTGTCAATCATATGTTTCCATACGTGAAAACTGTGGTGTTCTCAATCTAGAAGCTTTCGAAGGCAAAATTTTTTTTCTATCGTATGTCCTTGTGTATTGTGATCTCAAAACGGTTGCAAGTTTATTTCTGAAGCACTGAAATTAAGCAATTTCAGCTAAGTTCAATTAGTTAACATTTGTGACTAAAATAAAGTAAAATTTATGTTATTTAAATCCAGCATTTTGTGACACACCTAAAGAAACATTTATAATTAGCTGTAGTCTCCAGCAAGAATATTTTTTGAAAATTTCACATACAATGTCAATGGATGGTCTAATATGCATTTAGAATGTTCTTTTCCTTATTTTAGTTATTGTTATTGGTTCCCATTTTTATCTTTTTATTCTTTGTGTTCAGTTTGAAACTGGTTTTGTCAGAGTTAAAATTTGTATCCCTTCATAGAAAAGCATTATTGGGTTTTTTGTTTTCATTAGTTAAATGCTCATGTGATTTTTCTTGTTTTATTTGTATTTACAAAAGAAAGTGTGTATAACCCCCTTGTCAATAGGCCACTTTGGGGAATGAAATAAATTGGTCAAGGTCAAAGCGTTCTCTTCTTTTTTTGATTTTTTTCTATGGATTTTGTACAGCTTTCATACGGCCCTAACCCCTGGGTAGGAATATTCTTTGGGTTGTTTTGGATAGGGTTTTTTAAGGGGGGGGGGATAATTATGGGGGGGTGGAGGATGGGATATTTGTTTGGCTTGTAGCTTTAGGTGAATTTGTCTCTTTTAGCTATTTCTGGGTAAAGAAGTTGGTGTTCATTATAAAAGTATTTGAAATATATGTAATTTGTTAGCGGTGAATTTTGTGCAAAGATCATTTGGTGTTGTGTGGGTGTGTGGGAGTTTGGGGGGGGTTTAAAAATCAAACACATGAGTTGTATCTACCTGTGATCTCAGTCCACTGACTGATTAGTAATAATAATAAAAAATGGAACTTATTTAGCGCTATATCTTGCAAAGACAAATCAAAGCGCATGCATTCAATTTAATCTTACACAGTCATACAACCAATAACAAATAATCAATTAGTTCAAACAGATTTACAAAAAATGGTACGCTGCAGACCAAATCTTTTAAAAAAAATTGCAATAGTAAAATGGTTTTCAAAGCACACACACCCCACACACACACCCCACAACACACACACAAGGTCATATACTTTAGCATGGTGATAGGACATGGGTTAGTGAAGGGTGGGATAGTTCTGATATGAACAGGAGTGGGGGAAATTTATGTTTGAAATAAATATGTCTTGAGGCGGATTTGAAGTGTCATAGCTGGCTTCTGGCGAAGAGAGAGAGGGAGCTCTTTCCCAGGTCGATGGACCCAAAATAGAAAAAAAGAGCGGGGGCCCAACGGTAGATTACAGGGGAAAGTACAGGGAAAGTATTGGTATCTGTCATTTTTCTGTCTGTTTATCCAGCTGTGGTTGTTTGCCTTGCAGTGTACGATCCCCCCAGTGGTTACGAGGCAAGTGGTGGTCTCTGAAACGGCATGTACCTAACTACCAGGAAATGGACTTTCGAGGTAGGCTCTGTGATCTATTTTGTTGTATGTGCAACCTTTTGGGGAGTCTCATATGAAACTCTCTTTCTCTCTTGCTCTGTCTCTCTGTCTCTCTCTCTCTCTCTCTTTCTCTCTCTTTCTCTCTATCTCTCTCTCTCTTTTTCAACGAAGCTAAGTTTGAATGTTGCATGGCGTGAATGTTGCAGGAAAGGGAAAAAAGGTGTAATCGAAATCTTAAAAATGTTACGAAGCTGAATTCAGTAGATTGTTCTTTATTTTGGAAATTGTTTGATGTTCAAATAGAACCTTTACTTACTATGCATTGAAATATGGGGACTTACTGTTAACCCAACATACATATGCTATCAACGTTTTTTTAATGCCCCAACCCATTGTCAAATACTGAATTATATGGAGAAAACGGGAAGATATCCTTTAAACATCAGTAACGTCTGTTAAGTGTATTAAGTACTGGCTTAAAACTACTGAAACTTCCAGGGTCACGTTTATGTAGGCAGTCTTATGACATGATGGTTATACAAATGGAGCTGGGTAAGAAGAATTTGGCATATCAAGTTAAAAAGTTTTAATCAGAACATGGTTTTAGAATCGTGTGGTTGTCTCAGGAAGTAGGTAGCGAGCATGGGTTTATTTATGAATTGAAAGACAGACTCATTGTTCATTTAAACAAAATTGGCACTCGGACATGGAAATTAAAGATAAATACTGCTGGTTTATGGCCCAGGCCAAAAGCTGTGTCAATTATTGATGTCAGCTAGTTGCCAAGGCCTACACTAACATGTTGTTATGTTGTAAAATGTTGTGTTGAGATTGCCTTCAGCCATGACAAGCTCTTAACATAACAACCTGCACTCTCCTTTAAAGGAGAAAAAGTCCTCTGAAGTCGGAGTATGGCTGCCTATGTGGCGAGGTACTCGAAAAGAGTCATACACGCAAACTTCTCATCCAGTGTACTTCCTATCTCACAGTGATTCCCAGGTGGGATGAGTGAGTCAGAGTGCATGTTTTGGGTGACCCCCAGGGTGTAAAGCTGGGGAACGCACAACAACAACTGCTGGTTTTTTTCGTTTAAGTGTGCTTTTCAAGCTGAAAAGTATCTTTGAATAGTCACTGACAAATGGCATTGACTAATTTATGCAAGATTTCGACTAAGAACACTCGGCTTCAATGCAAACAAAATATGGTTTCAACCTGAGACGTCCACACAGTTCCCATGCCCTATGTGTGGTCATATTCTTGATGATGAAGTGCATTTCCTGTTTCATTGTCAATCATATGTTTCCATACGTGAAAACTGTGGTGTTCTCAATCTAGAAGCTTTCCGAAGGCAAGATTTTTTTTCTATCGTATCGTCCGATGATGATATTGTGATCAAATCGGTTGCAAAGTTTATTGCTGAAGCACTGAAATTAAGACAATTACAGCTAAGTTCCAATTAGCTTAACATTTGTGACTAAACTAAAGTAAAATTTATGTTATATAAACTCCAGCATTTTGTGACACACCTAAAGAAACATTTATAATTACGCTGTAGTCTCCAGCAAGAATATTTTTTGAAAATTTCACATACAATGTCAATGGATGGTCTAATATAGCATTCTAGAATGTTCTTTTCATTATTTTAGTTATTGCTTATTGGTTCCTATTTTTCATCCTTGTTATTACTTTGTGTTCAGTTTGAAACTGAGTTTATGTCAGAGCTTAAATTTGTATCCGTTCATAGAGAGCTCATTATTGGGTTTTTTGTTTTCATTACGTTAAATGCATCATGTGATTTTTCTTGTATTTATTTGTATTTACAAAAGAAAGTCGTGTATAACCCCCCTTGTCAATAGGCCACTTTGGGCAATGACAATAAATTGGTCAAAGCGTCAAAGCGTCTCTCTCTTTTTATGATTTTTTTCCTATGGATTTTGTACAGCTCTTCATACGGCCCTAACCACTGGGTAGGAATATTCTTTTGGGTTGTTTTGGATAGGGTTTTTTAAAGGGGGGGGGGATAATTATAGGGGGGGTGAGGATGGGATATTTGTTTGGCTTGTAGCTTTAGGTGAATTTGTCTCTTTTAGCTATTTCTGGTAAAGAAGTTGGTGTTCATTATAATAGTATTTGAAATATATGTAATTTGTATAGCGGTGAATTTTGTAAAGCAAACGAATCACTGTTGTGTGTGTGTGTGGGCTGTGTGGCAGTGCTGGTGGAGCACCTCCTCAACCTGCTGTACCAGGACTGGAAAACCAAGAACGGGATGCGGGGCTCCAGGGTGGAGCTGCCCTCCACCACAGGCTCCGGGGAAATGGCCGTGCAGATCCCCGTGTCCCTGCAGCCGGCAGGTGTGTGCCTCTGTCTCTCTGGCTGTCTGTCTGTCTATTTAGCTGTCTGTCTGTTTAGCTGATTGCTGTCTGTCTGTGTGTACAGTATGGATAGATTTTTATCCCTTTTTGGCCGTATGTCCTGTGCCATTTTGGAAAAAAGCAGTACAAACTGCTTAGCATATACTGTATTGTATTTAAGTACCGCAGTCTCCTCATTGCTGTTAGTAGTTAGTCAGAGTGCATGTGTAGAATTTCAGCAGAGAAATGTGTTTGTATCCAAGTAAAATAGTACCAAGAATAATATAAAAAAATCCCTGACGTCTCCGTAGTGATAAGTAGAATCGCCCAGTGGTTAGATCATCAAACTCAATATCTGATTATGACTGAAGCCCTGGGTCCAAATCGTCTGTGAATTGTCCATTTGAGGGGATTTTTTTCCGTTGAAGCTGAAATTGTTTCTGACTCTGAAAAAGTTACCATAATCCTATATGTACATGAACACACCCATATGCACACATATTTAAAAATGATTATAAACATTATTTATATGTACACTATGTGCATGTGAACTACTCGCCCATCTTTCATACAGCAGGCCAGCTGTGTGTGGCCAGTGAAGGGGATGACACACACATACCCAGCATGCAGTTTGCAGCCTTCATTGGGATGGGTTCCACCAGGTTTTACTTGCCCAAAACACCACTGGCTGTGAATGACTCGGTGCAATGTCATGGAGAAGGCAAAACCTTTTTTTTTTTTAATTCATTCCTCAGATGCAAGCTGGGTTTCTTTTTTCTCTCATCCGTTCCTACTGGCACACAATGGCCTACTCTCCTGAAAGTTGGAACCGGTTTTTTTAGTGTGTGCACAAGATGTTCTGCGTGCGTTCGCACACGGGTTCTTGGCTTATAGTCCCATCCAACAGACTTTAACATTCATTTTGGTTTTTTTCATCAAACGGGGAAGAAAAAGACGAGGCTGGGAATCGAACCCCAAACCTCACGGTTTACATGTTGGCAGGAGGAGAATGTCTTAACCGTCCTGCCAGCCTCCTCCTTACAAAGCCGTTTAGTAAAGATTTTTAAAAAACCAAATGGAGAAGTAATCATCATGGTGTGTATTGCTCCATCAGAAGTAATCATCATGCTGTGTATTGCTCCATCAGAAGTAATCATCATGCTGTGTATTGCTCCATCAGAAGTAATCATCATGCTGTGTATTGCTCCGTCAGAAGCAATCATCATGCTGTGTATTGCTCCATCAGAAGTAATCATCATGCTGTGTATTGCTCCACCAGAAGCAATCATCATGGTGTGTATTGCTCCGTCAGAAGTAATCATCATGCTGTGTATTGGTCCATCAGAAGTAATCATCATGCTGTATATTGCTCCATCAGAAGTTGTTGTTGTGCGTTCCCCAGCTTTACACCCTGGGGGTCATCCAGAACATGCACTCTGATTCACTCATCCCACCTGGGAATCTCTGTGAGATAGGAAGTACACAGGTGAGAAGTTTGCGTGTATGACTCTTTTCAAGTACCTCGCCACATAGGCAGCCATACTCCAACTTCAGAGGATTTTTTCTCCTATAAAGGAGAGTGCAGATTGTTATGTTAAGAGCTTGTCATGGCTGAAGGCAATCTCAACACAACATTTTACAACATAACAACATTTTAATGTAGGCCATGGCAATTAGCTGACATCAATAACTGACACAGCTTTTGGCCTGGGCAAACTCCATCAGAAGTAATCATCATGCTGTGTATTGCTCCGTCAGAAGTAATCATCATGCTGTGTATTGCTCCACCAATCATCATGCTGTGTATTGCTCCATCAGAAGTAATCATCATGCTGTGTATTGCTCCACCAATCATCATGCTGTGTATTGCTCCATCAGAAGCAATCATCATGCTGTGTATTGCTCCACCAATCATCATGGTGTGTATTGCTGCACCAGAAGCAGTCATCATGCTGTGTATTGCTCCATCAGAAGTAATCATCATGCTGTGTATTGCTTCCTCAGAAGCAATCATCATGCTGTGTATTGCTGCATCAGAAGCAATCGTGCTGTGTATTGCTGCACCAATCATCATGCTGTGTATTGCTGCACCAATCATCATGCTGGCTGTGTATTGCTGCACCAATCATCATGCTGTGTATTGCTGCACCAATCATCATGCTGGCTGTGTGTTGCTGCACCAATCATCATGCTGGCTGTGTATTGCTGCACCAATCATCATGCTGTGTGTTGCTGCACCATTCATCATGCTGGCTGTGTGTTGCTGCACCAATCATCATGCTGGCTGTGTGTTGCTGCACCAATCATCATGCTGTGTGTTGCTGCACCAATCATCATGCTGTGTATTGCTGCACCAATCATCATGCTGTGTGTTGCTGCACCAATCATCATGCTGTGTGTTGCTGCACCAATCATCATGCTGTGTATTGCTGCACCAATCATACTGGCTGTGTATTGCTGCACCAATCATCATGCTGTGTATTGCTGCACCAATCATCATGCTGGCTGTGTGTTGCTGCACCAATCATCATGCTGGCTGTGTATTGCTGCACCAATCATCATGCCGGCTGTGTATTGCTGCACCAATCATCATGCTGTGTATTGCTGCACCAATCATCATGCTGGCTGTGTATTGCTGCACCAATCATGCTGGCTGTGTATTGCTGCACCAATCATCATGCTGTGTATTGCTGCACCAATCATGCTGGCTGTGTATTGCTGCACCAATCATCATGCTGTGTGTTGCTGCACCAATCATCATGCTGGCTGTGTATTGCTGCACCAATCATCATGCTGGCTGTGTATTGCTGCACCAATCATGCTGGCTGTGTATTGCTGCACCAATCATCATGCTGTGTATTGCTGCACCAATCATGCTGGCTGTGTGTTGCTGCACCAATCATCATGCTGTGTGTTGCTGCACCAGTCATCATGCTGTGTATTGCTGCACCAATCATGCTGGCTGTGTGTTGCTGCACCAATCATGCTGGCTGTGTATTGCTGCACCAATCATCATGCTGTGTATTGCTGCACCAATCATGCTGGCTGTGTGTTGCTGCACCAATCATCATGCTGTGTGTTGCTGCGCCAATCATCATGCTGGCTGTGTGTTGCTGCACCAGTCATCATGCTGGCTGTGTGTTGCTGCACCAATCATCATGCTGTGTGTTGCTGCACCAATCATCATGCTGGCTGTGTGTTGCTGCACCAGGTGTGGAGGGGGCGGAGGACCTGGACGGTTTCCAGGCCTTTGAGGTGCTGCAGCAGTGGACGCCCAACACCTCCACGGCCTTCCTCATCACCCAGCCCCAGCTGTCCTCCAGCAACACCACCGCCGTCTCTGTCGGGGGGTCCACTGCAGCCAGCGGCCTGACTGCTGACCACATCATTGTGCAGGCCATGCCCCTGACCCAGGTGCAGCAGATGGTTGCCTTAGTTTTTAAGTGTGTGGAGTCGTGGGGAGTCTGGGGGTGGGGTGGGGGCGGGGGGGTGGTTGTATGTGTTAATATTATTATGAGTTAGGATTTTTTTGTTTTGGATTTGTTTTGGTTTTGTTTTGTTGTTGGTTTAGGGTTGGTTTTTTGTTGGGTTGTTTTTTGTTGTTGGGTTTTTTTTTTGGGGGGGGTGTTTGTTTTTTTTGTTTTGGGGTTGTTTGGGGGGGGGGGGGGGGGGGGGTGGTATTTGGGTTTTTTGGATGGAGGGATGGGGGGAGTCCTTTTCTGGTTTGTTGTTGGGGTTTGAATCAGATTTTGTTGTTGTTGAATAGTTGATCATAATATTATTTATTTCCTTCATTGTTTTATGTGTAGACCTTTTTTCAGGTGGGAAGAAGCTTTTTGTAGTCTGTATAATTGTTTAAGTTTCCATATCGGATAATTGTTAAAGTTTCCATATCGGAACACTGGTGCGTGTTTATGCATGTGTGCGCACACGTACTCGCACTCTGCGCAACTCACAAAGAACACACTCTGCTTACACTCAGCGCAGGCATGTCTTGCTACTTGCAGGAGCATTTTTACACATGCCTGCTAGGAGGAGCACTTGAGGCTTGACCATTCAGTCCAGACATGCACAGGTCAGACATGTACGACACTGATCTACCATTATCTTTTCTTTTACTTTCTTTTAAATTAGTGCTTATAAGCTGTAGAATACAGTAATTGCCCAATCCATTCAGCTGTTTCACCCCTTTATAAAGACATGGGAAGTGAAGTGAGATCTTCACATTGTATTGGGTTGGGTTGTGTTTTACCCAGAATGATGGAGTGAAGGTGGAGAACGTGCAGGTACAGCTGAACCCTCAGGTGATCATCAGGGCTGGAGAGCACGAGGGAGTGACTGGGCTGGACCAAGCCCTGGCCATTCAGCTGCCCGATGGTCTGCACTCTGAGCAAGGTACTGTCTGGTGTTGTTGTTGTTGCTGTTGTTGTTGTCATGCTGAAGTTTGACGCTGTCTGTCAGTACTGTTGAGATGTGATGAAGGAAAGACAAGGATGTGTGTGTGTGTTTATTTTTTTAATTCTTTTATAATGAGGATAATGTGTGTGTGTGTGTGGCATGCATGCATGATTGTTGTGTGTGTGTTTATTTTTTTTTAATTTTCTTTATAACGAGGATATGTGTGTGCATGTTTTGTGTGAGTGTGTGTGTGTGTGTGTAAAGTTTGTTGGAGTGTGCACAGGAGGGCACATGTATGTGAATTCAAGTACAAATTTGCAGTTGTGAGTGTATGTGTCTATGCCTATAAGCGCACATTCCCTTATTTCTTTCACTCAAGTCTTGTTCAACTTTATTTTCCATGGTTTGTCTGTGTCTCACGGACGGTTCAGTTCAGCGATTGTAATGAACGTGTGTGCAGATCTTCACTTGCTAACCGGAGACGAGACGATAACAGGGGGGCCTGGGACAGACGACGATGAGCTGACGACCTCAGCCCAGCTGAGGGAGCAAGGCATCATCGACCAGGAGTCTGCGTTTGAAGTGCAAGTATGTCCCTGTTCTCTTTGTCTTCTTCTTCTTCTTCTTTCCCCCTCTTCACTGAAACATGCCTGCTCTTGGTAGTTTTTCTCTTCTTTTTTAAAAATGAATTAAAGAATGAGTTTTAAAAAGTAAATGACTTGTGTAGATATTTAAAGAAAATACAGAAACGTCTTAAAATGTTGTTCAGTTTTTAAAAAGTGTTAATAATTTTTTTTTTAATGGTGAATTCATGGATGGAGATACATGCACACTCACATGCATGCGCACGTACACACACACACACACACACACACGCACGTGTGCGCGCACCAACACGCACACACACATAGAGTTGTGTCAAATGATTGCAAGACCAGTGTGGTGTGACCAGGTGGTGAGTGAGGCGGGGATAACGGGAGGGGTGGAGATGGAAGCCGTTGTGTCTGGCGGCGACCTTGTGATGGGATGTGGCGGAGTTTCCTCCCCTCCACAGTTCACCCAGTCTTCTTCTAATGACGCTGAAATCATCGACCCGTTGTCAGGTAAACTGTTACATGAGATAGATCTCATAATAAGGATGTTATTGCAGTGTTGAAATGTTGTTAGATCTGATGATGAAGATGTGACTGCAGTGTTGACATTTTGTTAGATCTGATGATGAAGATGTGACTGCAGTGTTGACATTTTGTTAGATCTGATGATGAAGATGTGACTGCAGTGTTGAAATTTTGTTAGATCTGATGATGAAGATGTGACTGCAGTGTTGACATTTTGTTAAATCTGATGATGAAGATGTGATTGCAGTGTTGAAATTTTGTTAAATCTGATGATGAAGATGTGACTGCAGTGTTGAAATTTTGTTAGATCTGATGATGAAGATGTGACTGCAGTGTTGACATTTTGTTAGATCTGATGATGAAGATGTGACTGCAGTGTTGACATTTTGTTAAATTGATGATGAAGATGTGACTGCAGTGTTGAATTTTGTTAATCTGATGATGAAGATGTGACTGCAGTGTTGACATTTTGTTAGATCTGATGATGAAGATGTGACTGCAGTGTTGACATTTTGTTAGATCTGATGATGAAGATGTGACTGCAGTGTTGACATTTTGTTAGATCTGATGATGAAGATGTGACTGCAGTGTTGACATTTTGTTAGATCTGATGATGAAGATGTGACTGCAGTGTTGACATTTTGTTAGATCTGATGATGAAGATGTGACTGCAGTGTTGACATTTTGTTAGATCTGATGATGAAGATGTGACTGCAGTGTTGACATTTTGTTAAATCTGATGATGAAGATGTGACTGCAGTGTTGACATTTTGTTAGATCTGATGATGAAGATGTGACTGCAGTGTTGACATTTTGTTAAATCTGATGATGAAGATGTGATTGCAGTGTTGAAATTTGAAATATTGCAGGGTTGAAATTATATAAACCCTGGGGATAAACTCATGGTTATGATTAGATAAGGCTATTCGTAAGAAAGCAGAAATTGACCTTTCAGCTCGTGTGGTTTGACCTTTGGGTACCTTTTGGGGATAATTCTACAGAAGAAACAAAATTATTGGGATCTGCTTATTTCAGGTCAGATTGGTTTTGGTTTTGTTTTTTAAATCCTTTTGTTGCTGCTTTCATATGTATAGTAAGTGCAGTGTATTTTTTCTTTTCTTTTTTTTTAAAAGAAAATTTCTGTTAGTATAGAAGAGCATTTTCAAGGAAATTTGGGCGTTGTGCTGACAGCATGACTGCACTGAGTTTGTATCATGAAACTAGAATGTGTATCATGTGCGGTATAGGAAATTGGCACACTCATTTCACTTCGTGCATTCATGAGTGGGTGTGCATGCATGGGGTCGTGCATATACGTGTGGGTAAGGGAGTTTGTAATGTGGGAGGGTGGGATGTTTTCACGTAGGAGGCTTGTAAGTGATGGAGAGCCAGCGAGGAGAATAGGTTAGGGTAAAAGTGTGTGTGCGTAGCTGCCCACACGCATTTGTCTTTTTGTTCCGTACTCTTATGTATCTGTGAGCACTTTCATGAAAGAGATTATACTCACAAAATATCCGTACTTACTTAAGTTCTGCAGAATGACAGTCTGTTAAAGAGAATGTGTGACTATGGACTGACCTTTTTTTTTTCTTCCAGATCCCATCCTCATATCCAATGAGGCCGACCTTATGGGCAACTCGTCTGATCTGGAGTCAGAGAAAGTCCACCACCATGAACTGAGCGTGGGAGACGATCTTCACTGACCCAGAGCAAAGCTGAGGCTTCGTTTTAGATTCAATATGTTTGTACTGTTTGTAGCTCCCTGACCTCCGGTAGCCAAAAGTTAAAGGAGCGATCTATGGACAAGGCGTGGAAACGGTGGCATGGTCACACACACATACACTTCGGCATTGAATCGATGCGTTGTTTGACTGTACATGACATAGTCAGCAGCTCTTTTGTTGTGTTGGTCCATGTCATGACCGGTGAGTTTATCGGTTAAAACTGAGTGTTGACTGGATTCGTAATGGCAGGGACTTTTATTTTTGTTTTAAAAGGGGACTGGGGGGTAGTAGGCTTCAAGAGTGAATGAAGAAAGTTCACACATTCTGTGTTGACATTGTATACACATCATTGCTGAAAGCCAAATAAAAATAATAAATTGTCTAGTAGGTAAAAAAAAAACACCTCAAAATCTACAGTTCTGCAGACAAAGCAGGAGTCTGTTGTTCTCTTCCCGTCTCTGTTTTCCTAACCAGCTTTGATCAAAATATTTATTTAGGGGTAGTTCTGTTTAGCTGTGTGGGCAATGCATGTGTGCGTGTTCTATCATTATTTGAAACCCAAAAAAATCGAGGTGTTTCTATGTGGGTTCTGCAGATTGTTTGTTTTGTTGTATTATTTATAGGGCAAGTAATGTTGTTTTTCTGCATGGTCACTGTCTCATAGGTATGCTCTGATTATTTCAAATGAAACCGCATTTTGCCTGTATTATTTTGTTCTGATGACCTGGTAACTGAAGTTGTAAACACTGGAAAGGGTACAGGATGTCTTCTGCAGTGTTATTTTTTCCTCCACAATAGTGGGAGGGGCACTCTCTTGTCATCTCTGGCTGATAGATCAAATGGAATAGTTGACAGTACAGTTTGGCTTTATCTGCCTAAAGGAATGAAATAATTACAGTACTATGCTATCAGTACGGGTAATATACCATTCAGTGTGAGGTGGGGTTTGGGGGGTTTTTCAGGTTGACATTGTTTGCTGGGATAAGTACCTGTTGGGTGTGAATTTTTAGAGACTTACTCATGCAAGTTTTGTTATTGCATGAAATGACAGTCCTGCTATGGCCTTCATGGTTGGAGGGGCTATAAACAGCATAAAATGAAAATAACATGAAATCATGCGCATTAAAAACAACAACAAACGTGGTGGTAACTTTTGCATACTGTAATGTTACCTTGACATTTTTGTCTTTATGGGAATACCAGAGATTTGTTGAGGTCAAAATTTCAAACGTTATGTTCATCTTTTTTTATTTTTTATCTCAGCCCAACTGAGGTACAATGGTGCATTGCTGCCATTTGTTTGTTTTCTTAACAGATAAAAATCCAAAACAAAACACACGCCCAAAAAAATCCACTGTTTGGGAGGGAAGGAGGGGGTTGTTGATCGACTTTATTCCTGTAGGTTTTGAATGATTGTCAGGATGATGGTGTTCTCAATGAGAGAATAAAAGCAAGGTAAGGTCCTATGTGCAAAACAGGCATTTAGAGGGCATAAAATCACCCCCTTTGAAAAGAAGAGAGTTGTTCCTTGCACAACATTGTGCTGTAGTACCAGCCGCCATGGCGCAGTGGTTAGCACCTTGGGTTACGGACTGGAAGGTCGCGGGTTCGATTCCCATAAGAGTCATAGGGATTTTTTCGGACTCCGGCCGGCTCCTACCCAAAGTGAGTGTGCTGTGAGCTCAGTGGGAAGACTGGGACCACACAGTCGAGCTTCATCCGCTTAACGGATGCGAGTTTGAGAGTGTTGCTCAAATTACCTGACCAACACTGCAGGTGTCTGTATCTCTCAGGCCTGGTTGACGCCGGGATATATTATGATAGTAAGCGTAGAGTACAACCCTGTCAAGTAGTCTCAAAGCATATGCACTTCCACAGCAGCATCATTATGTCATACTCATTGTCATTGATCATCATGCATTAAAAAAAAAGTTGCCTCTGATTTGGTGGTCCCGGTTTCTCTGGTCTCATGGTGACCTCAGATTCGGTTTCCCCATACACTTCTGTGCCTGTGGTGAGTTTGTGTCAAAGCCTTTGGGGTTGGAGGTTCGCGGGGGACAGTCGTTGGAGGGACGTTGTGGTGGTTGCCACCTGGGGTGGGCAACTCACTCAGTCTGGCTCCACGACTGAGCTAATACTGTCGTTAGTAGGGGGCTTAGTAGGTGGTGTCCTGCGTGTGTTAGCTCAGAACAGGCACCACTGAACACCACCAAAGTGACCCAGCAGCAGTGCAGGGCCCCTCTGGCTGGTGGCCCCACGGCGGCCTGATAGTGATGGGCTCCCTGTGGACTTCCGACCCTGAGGATGAGACATAACAAATCTGGGTGTGGTTGTGGCGGGGAGATTGGAATGAGCGACGTGGGAACAGTAGAACGGGGGTCGTCAGAAGATGAGGCAGCAAAAAAAACAAAAACAAAAAAAAACACCAAAAAAACCCATTGTGCTGTAGTAACTGGTGAATGAAGGTACAGGGTCACAGGACGGGCCAGAGGGGGTAGGGGTGCTGGGGACGAGGGATCAGTCTTCTTCTGCAAAGGGCAGCCTGTAGTTTGCGTCTGACAAATCTGTTATGATTACGGTGTGTTGCTTGTTCCCTCTCTCTCTCTCTCTCTCTAGATTATATATATATATATATATATATATATATATATATATATATATATATATATATACACACATATATGTGTATAAATATAGATAGATATATATAGATAGATATATATGTGTGTGTGTGTGAAGTTAGATTGGTCCATAGAGTTCTGTAATTCTTCGCTGTTTTGACTTTAATTTACCTTCTTGTTGGCATTTACTTTCTTAATGTTGATGTGATTTACCTTTCCTTTATTTTCCTGTTCACGATGTATTGGCACTAGTATTGTCTTTTGTCCTGTAGTTTTGTGGATATTCTTTTTGTGTACTGCACTTTTGAAGATTTGTGACGATTTTGCTTGAAATGTAAACTTTGGTCATCTGTGTTTAACATAGAGTTAGTGTGAAATACAACTAAGACATAGCCACCACCATCTTCTTCACTCACTACTGAAACTGAAGGGTTAAACCGAAGCTATGACTATGCCATGTTGATGTTGAATTTTTGTTCAATTTCTGATGTGCAGTTGCATGAGTGTAAGGGTCAGTGGTGATTTTGGTTGGTATCATTATGTGTCACAGTATATCTAGTGAACGGAAAAATAACTTGGTTTAGATCATATGAACTAGGCCCAAAGAAAAGTCAATCTGGATCTTAGTTCTTGATGCTGTGCTTTCTCCTGGAGTGAGGTACTGTCGGCTGTCTCTCTCCGAAAGGTACTATCAGGTATAAACATACGAGGATTTCTGAGATCATTAAACAAAAATAAAACCAAAAAAAGCTAGAAAATCTTCTTGGCACCTCATGAATTTAAATTCAAGGTCCACAAATTCATGACCTTTAGAATTTCATCATTTCTGTCTCTGTGGTATGCAGATAAGATTAATGTGATAAGCGCTTTGTATCAAAATGAAAGTGCTTTATGTGCACCTTTATGCTGTAAGGTGTACAGATGGATTTCCTCTAGAAGGTGAGTGACATTGTCATTTCAGAAGCTTAGAGCAGAGTATTTGAGAAAGAGTGTAATTTTTTTCCCCTTCATATCATATAAATCTTTTTTCTAAATGAAACACGTAAGAAACTGTGGATTTTTCATTAAAAAAAAAAAATTTTAAAGATGGATTGAAAATGTTGAAAGTGAGCAGGTTTCGTGTCCAGTTTTAGTGGTTTTGCTACGCTTTTTTTTGTTTTTTTGTTTTGGCCTTTGTGAGAGATTTTGTGACAGAGTGATTTTCCCTTCAAGTGTTAAGTTTGAATACCAAAGCTTACCTTGACTTGAGTTGAATCCATTTTTATCTCCCCCAACTATTTTTTTGTGTTTTTGATTGTTGTTTTTTAATTTGAAGAGGGGGAATTGTGCTGGGGTTTTGTTGTTTGCTGATTGGGGTTTTTGTTGGGTTTTTTTTGGGTAGGGGGGTGATGTGTTTTGGGTAATGATCAGGTCAGTTAATTAAAGAGGCCTGATAAGATGGACTTGTACTTACAGAGAGTGATGATGGTGACTTACACTCACAGCCAGCATTTTCAGTTTTTCAATGGTTCACTTTCCAGCCAAGAGATGTTATGCACCAGTCTCAGAAATAACCCAGCTGTGGTTTATTCATGGTCCAGAACCAGGGGGCTGTTTTGGGGGGTTCTTTTTCCACAGGAGAGGGGGGGGGGTTCTCTTCTCCCCCATTTCTCTGAACCTGTAGTGGTGATTTGGATGCCAATCATTTGGAGAAGAAGACAACTCAAGGCTCTTTGTGCTGGTAAAAGAACCTTCAAAACAAAAGCTACTGAAGAATGGGTGGGAGGGGTGATAAAGAAATTTTGAAAATGACAGGAATTTTTCTCAAATTTGAAGGGGGGAAAAAAAGGGAATGGGTAGTACCATATGGATGGAGAAAAATACAAACAAACAAAAAAACCATATGGATGGCCCTGACCACTCGCTCACTCAGCAGAAAGTTAGTTCACCAGCAGAAAAGTGTTCTCCGACCATCATGCTAATGCTATGATTGACTTCCCTGTGTGTCCTTCGGTGAGACTTCTTGAATTTCCATGTTTTGTTTTATAGACTGTATGTATGTCCATGCATGCATGTGTGTGTGTGTGTGTGTGGAGTTTTTCTTCATGTTGACAGTGAGCACAAATCGGCAAAGGGAATTTCATTAATGCTATGATATTCATTTTGGTGGTTTACATGCTTTCCTGTCATGAATTGGAATTCAAGAGAACAGTGTCTGTGGATTTCTTTTTTTAATCTTTCCGTTTTTTGTTGTTGTTTTTTTCTTTTTGGAAATCAGATGTCCGTCACATACAAGGAGCACTCTCAGGATCATTCACCGTTTAATTTTTCTTTGTCTTTGTGGTCAGGCATGTTCTCCTCTCAGGCCCCAGTATTGTTGGATTGGATATTATTATTAAAATGTTTTCCCAAATCATGGATCAGCGTCTGGTCTGGTGTCTGGGCAGCTTTGGTGACTGAATGGATTCAGTAGCAGACTGAATGCTTTGTGACTGACGGTGTGAGGAGGTTCATTCTTTAAATGAGGTTTGCGAGTATACCCAAAACAATCTCTGACGTCAGCTGCTACCTTACTGGTGGGCCAAAATGGTCGCATACGCAAAATCTGTTTGCGAACCTCAGAGCTCTAAACAAAAAACAAAATGAAAGCAAGAAGATACCCAAAACATACATTGTGGAAATATACATTCATCGTCGAAGTCAGAATGCGGCTATCAATATGGTGGGGAAAAATGGCTGTATATAGAAAATCTCACCGTTGTGAGAGCTCTAGACAAGAGAAGGAAAAAACACCCCAAAATCATCGTTTCATTGACTTCTGTTTCTGAAAGATTGTCCACAGAGCAATTCAAACTAGACATTTAATGAGGAGCCTAACAATGAAGTAAAAACAGGAATAGTTGTGTGGTAAGGAATGAGTAAATGAAAACGAGCCTCGTTTACTTCTTAGATATTGAATTCAGGCTTCATCAAACACACACACACACATCAACATGTATAACACTTTCGTAAAGCTCGACTTCAAGCAGGCTTAGTAAGGGACAACAACAAAAGCTGTAAAAGTTTCTTCCACACGTTTAATTTGTCATATTTTACAGAGCAAACAGCGCACACACTTGCCAGTACTACAGATTTGTTCATACACTGGAATTCACATCGGAGTTTCAATGCACTCTCTCTCTCTCTCTCCCATAGTGTCAAGTCAATATACAAAATACTGCACACTTTCACCTCACATGCAAGAAGTAAGCAATGGTTTGAAAACAAAGGCTAAGAATGAGCAACAAATATTCAGAGCATATAGTTCTGCAAAATGTTTTCTTTTAACATTTCTAAGTTGCCATTACAAAAAAAAAAAAAATGATAATCACTGGTAGCCACACACGAGCAAGAAACTGCTGTGAAAAGAAAATGTTTACAAACAAGTTAAATGGGAAAACATGATTTTAAAGAGAGAGAGGAGAAGAAAAGAAAATCAACCTCCTCTTACTTTAATATCTTAAGAAATAAAGCCAAATCTCTTAAGCTGAAAGGGCGGGGTATATTCCTTTTCCTACTTATGGGAGGAATGCAGATCTTTAAAAGTGGTAAATGGTAAAGGTGTTTCCATAACCTGTATGCTGTCATTGGGGAGCAAGGTGTCAGAGACCTCAGCTTCTCCAGGGGCCAGCATATTGAGGGCGGCGCCCATCTCCTCTCCCTTGCTGCTCTACCTTCCCTGACCCTAAAGAGGGCAGGTACCCATTTACAGCTGGGTGAACTGGGTGACTGTTCCGAAGCCAGGGCACAAAGACAGTCACCCATCCACTGGGTAACCACACTCACTGCTGCTTAACCTTAGCTTGAGAAAAGTGAGTGCTCTGAGCTATCCCGTCCCCGATTTCTAAAGTTTTTCTAACAGCTGAATAATGGGATGATGAAACTTTTTTTTTAATGTGACGAAAGATGCTGTATGTAAAGGGTGATATTGCACATAGTAATTCGTCCAAAAATGAAGTTATTTTACACATGGCCTTCCTCCTCCTCCCATAACTTTTCCCCTTCAACTTTCCTTCCTTCCTTCTGCTATGTGCTCCCACTTGTGAAATCATTCTTTGGGATGATATCATTATCAAATAAAGTCTGGTCTCATTTCTGGGACATCTGACGCTTTCAGAATGAAATCCAGATGGATAACACTAACAAGTAAGCGCTAAACAAAAAGTATATATATGGCACCTGCTGACATTTTCTGTTTGTTCCAACAACAAATGTACAAATGCAAAGCCTTGTCATTGCAGAAAGATGCGCGCAGTGAATGAAAAATGTAGCAATGATTATTTCAGACAACTGAATTAATCATTTAGAATGAACATTTTGTGCTATTTTTTCTTGTGGGTCGTAGTTGTAACAGATAGTTAACACCGTTTTCTTTCTAGTTTGTATTGGGCTTAGTTGTTTTTTGCTGTTGTTTTTTGGGTTGGTTTGGGGTTGTTTTTTGTTGTTGTTGGGTTGGGTTTTTTGGGGGGTGAGGATTTTCTGGCTTTTTGTTTAGGTTTTTTTTCCCCTTTTTTTTCAAAGGCGGGGGGGGGAGGGGGTGTTTCAACATGCTTTTTTTCACTGACCCAAAACAACCAATAACATAAAAAATGATTTCTCGTCTTATTTCCATTAATTTTGCTGGTTTTGTACTTAAGTGGATTTGTGACAACACAAACTTACACTCCATGATCATGCTGATTGATTCTATGGACTGTAGATTCTAATCTTCTTACAAAAAAAAGTGATCCATAACTTTGGTCAACATTAGTGATAGTTTACATACTTATCAAACAATGAAAGTTTACATGATTTTCAATCACAATCAAAGTACCAAATAATGATAGTTTACATAATTTTCAAACAAAATCAAAGTATTCAATCATTCCTTTGTGGGTTTTTACTTTTTATAGTAACAAAATTTGTTACGGAAGCAGAACAGCTCAATGCTTTGAGCATCTGACTCGTGATTTGACTCATCTGAGCACACACACACACACACACAGGACTGAGATGCAATGAGCTGTCCTAAAGAAGAGATTCACCATCTGTCTGCAAGTCCTTCAGATGAGAGAAAAAACCCAGATCCCAAGCAAGAATGTATGCAGCACATCTTGCATTCATTCTTTAAAAAAGCCATTCACCTATCAAAGAAGAGTGTTCCACTGTTGCTGGAAGTATGGACAGCACACATATACCCAGCATGCAACCTACAACCTGGAGAGAAATGGACTATGACAGATGTAACATGCCCTGTGACTTACTCAAGTTAATGCTGAACAGTTCAAATCTGGAGCCCCAATGGTTTCTTAAGGAAGATGAACAAAATAAGGTGGTATATTATACTTTCTGAAAATGAAAGTTACGAGATTAACATTTTCCTGAAGTGCAGCTCCTAAAATGATGGCCAATACATTTTCTGACTCTATATCTGGAGAAAAGCTCAACACACACATGTACAGGAAAAACACATACTATCACAGAAGCTGGGGGAGGGGGGATTGTTTAGGTTTGTTTTGGTCCATTCCTTGGCTAGAGTTCTAAGGTTTACCCCAATGGGGACATTTTGTGTATGCAACCATTTTTGCTCACCATGAAGGTTGCTGCTGCATTCCCACTAAGTGGGTGATGTCTACACGTGACACCAGTGTGCATGCGTTTTTTAAAATGTTGTCATCTGTTCCTACTGGCACGCAATGGCCTCCACTTCTAAAAGGCAGAATAGGTTTTAACATGTGCGCAAGATATGTGTGCATTCAAACAGGAAGCCTCAGTTTATAGTCTCATCCAAAGGACTTTCGGGGAGTGAAGTCGGCACTGATGTTAACTCCAGGGGGAAAATTCCCTTGAATGGGCATCTCAGTGGCAGCTCAAAGTACGCACAGACAAGCCAAAGACCTGTTTCATTAGCAAACAAACAAAAACATCTATAGCTAATACAAACAGTCCAAGAGATAACTTCATAGTCCAATTCTAAATAAGCTACTTCCATAGGTTCAATGTGAAAGATGCAAATTTATCCATACAAAGAAACATGTAAAATCATAACAAAACTTTGTAAACTGATCTAAACCTGGGTAAAAATAGCCAGAAAATCATTGCAGCACCTTACCTGACAACTTCAGCGTAACAAAAAAACCTCAAATTCAAGAATATACAATCATCCAAAACTACTACAACAATATTTAAATTAAAAAAGAACAGCACATTCTCAAAAATGCTAACATCAACTTTACTTAATTCAAGAAAAAAAAAACACCTTCGCTTACAGGGAAAAAACAAACAACAAAGCATTTCAAATAGAATCAAGCTCCTAATTTTGAATCAACAAAATCTGTGTGAATAAAAGGACATGAAAACTGCAACACACCATTCACTTATTACTTACTTAGCACAAAGGGAAGAAAAACAAAAACAACAACTGGCAGAGTTTACCACCAAAATCTAAACACATGACTAGAAAATACTCCCTCTTCCTCTACTTCGACACTGACAAAACTCACGCACATCAAGAGACACACAACTCTGGTGGTATCCAAACATCTCCATCAGATGACTTAGACCCAGCAGTCACTGACCTTAGTCTGGGCTAGCCAGATCTTTGGTCTTTATGAGTAGAGGTATTGTACTGCCCCAAGCACTCACCATCTTCCTTTGGACTTTTTTCTGTTGCTATTGTGCAGATTGCTTGCTGATTATGACTACACCTAGTGGTCGCTGACCTTGGTCTGGGCTAGGTTTTGGGTCTTCTCCAGTCTAGGTAATATACTGCCCCAGCGCTCAATGTCTTCATTCAGATATTTACTGCTGTGCAGGGTGCATGCTGGGTGTGTTCATGCCATTCCTACCAACAGCCGTAACTGGCTTTCTCTTGGATTTTTTTTTTTGGGGGGAGGGGGAGAGTGGCTCTGTGCTAGAGCTCCGAAGTTTATCCATGGTGAAATATTGTGTATGTAACTGTTTGCCTACAATTAAGGTACCCGTAATCCAACTTTGCGAATGATGTCTTCATACTACGATAGAGTGCATATGGGTTTTTTGGTTTTTTTAATTTTGTTAACCATTCCAACCAGCATGCAAAGGACTATTCTTCCATAATGCGTAACAGATTTTAACATCTATAACCTCTTGGCTATCCCACCCAATCTTTATCTTACACAAGTTGTTTTATTTTTACAGGAGAGATGGATAGATCCTTTAACGTGTGTGCATGTTATGCATGCATTCACATAGGGGAACAGCGACACAACCCACCCTGTGAACTCCAGGGGAGGACAGCCCTCAAGCAGAAGGCTCAACAGAGATTCAAACCCTTACCAAAGCTGCAGGGGGAAAAGCATGTATCAAACAGATTCCATGAAATATTTTTAGGGGAAAAAAATCTGAAAGCAGAGGAAAAATAATAGAACCTAAATAGCAACACCAGTGTATTCTGCCACTATTTTAGTGACAAAGAATTTCCATATCTACAACTTAGTATAAAAAATCATTCACCGGCTGCAGGCACATAAACAAACAAACACGCGCCCGCGCACACACACATATTCACATGCAAACATGCACAAATACAAACACACGCACACACACATACATTTTTTCCCATTTTCATTCGCAAATTTCTTCTTCAAATCTTATAAACCCCTCAAATTCGTAAAGCTTATACATTTGTCATAATACAAAGAAAAGCACACAACTGTATGTTCAAATATGTTATATAACATGAGCAAATTACTTACACACACACACACACACATTCCATGCACCCTAATCCCCATTCACAACACACACACACATTTCAACCCTAACTGAACCCCGATGAATGGCAAGAATAAATTATCAAGTGCACCATTATCATCTCTTTTTAACAGCCACACTGAGAAGTTCACATGAACTGACCATGAAAAAAAAAAAGAAACCTGGACAACAAGAGTCTAATACTGGGTGTTCTCTCACGCCACATCATGAATATACAGGTTACCACAAACACACAACAAAATGATGGCAAAGGCGTTGAAGAAAATCATGTTCCGAAACTTGGGTTCCAGGTCGCCCAGCCTGTACCAATATATCTGAAACAATAATAAGCATAACACAGATCTAATATCACAAACTAGATAGAGAGAAAGAGTATAGGGAGGAGTAACTGAACCACTGTATGTAAACAGTTTAAACGTTAAAAAATTTTCACTCCAACTGGAGTTATAGAAGTTTTACATACAACTTTTTCTTCCTTTTTGAACAAAGATGTTTCTGACTTTTGCATCTTTTTCCAATCATGTTTTCTTTGTTTCTTTCTTCCTCCATCCCAGCTGGAAGAGAATATGAAAGGCTTCTCAAACCAAAGATCCTATATCTGTATGTCTTTAGACTAGGCCTAAACCTTCCTCAGTGGTGGACGTAAGCTGTGTACAAGGCCTGCATTGAATGTTATGTTTATAAAATGTTATGCTGAGATTGCCTTCAGCCATGACAAGCTCTTGACAAAACAACTTGTATGGGACTCCTTAAGACAGGATAGCTCAGTGGTCGGAGCACATCGCTTCCCCCAAGTTAAGCAGCATCGAGTGTGGTTACCACTTGGATGGGTGACCGTTTACACGCCTTGGCTGTAGTACAGTTCACCCAGCTGTAAATGAGTACCTGCCTCTTTAGGGTCAGGGAAGGTAAAGCAGCGAGGTAGAGGAGATGGGGGCCATCCTCAATATGCTGGCCCCTAGAGAAGTGAGGTCTCTGACGCCTCTCACCTCTACGACCTTATAGGTTATGGGACACCTTCACCTTTACAGTCATATGCATGAACTTCTCATCCAGTTCCAGTGGGTACTTATGGTATCACAGTGACTCCAAGGGGGGATGAGACAATGCTGGGGAACATGCATCATCTACAGAAATGCAACAACATAACCATACTCATAGGTCTTGGTTCAAATCTCACCACAATCCAGTGGATTAAGAAAGGATTTCAATGATTTCTTAATCAACTTCAAGTGTAGGCTCTGTCAGTGACTTTTATCTCTTCAAGTATGCCTGCATGAAGAAAAAGAATGCAAGTTCAAGGCCTTCCAAGTCATGTCAGTATCCAATAAATTATATAAATACCCCCAACACCATCTTAAATTAGATGTTGTAAGATACTCAGAAGCACAAATGTGACTAAACAAAGTCTCTCTCTCTCTTCCTCCCCAACAGACAATAAATCAATAAATCAAGCAAGCAGCAAGGACATCAATTTTCCTATTACTTTCACAGTGATCACTTGACAAATGTAATCACACCAAGACAGAATAACTGGGGTAGAAAGAGAGAGAATGAGTTTCTGTTTTTCTTACTATTTACCAGAACTAAGTGTGAGCCGCATATCAAAACAATGATGAAGGCAAAGAAGACGTTGATGCCATTGGGGGGCCAGTGTGGGAACACGAAGGCACTGATGAGTGTTATCTGTCATAGAAAACATGTATAATAATATAATTTATACACATTATTCAATGCATTACTACATACCAACACTTCACTCACACACTGACACATGCAAGCACACACACACATACATATACACATACATGCGCAAAACACACACACATGAACATGCAAAATACACACACACACGCACGCACATGCAAAACACACACATACACACACTGACACACACACTTAGCTACTTGCAACTCAATTCTTTCTGCACTTAATTTCATTACTGTTCAAACAAGGCATGCAAGACCCTCCCTACTCAATTCTTTCTGCACTTAATTTCATTACTGTTCAAACGAGGCATGCAAGACCCTCCCTCTCTGTCTCTCTCCCCCTCACTTTTGAAATAGAGAGATTGTATACTTTTGACATTGAATTTTAACAGGGAAAAAACTTTATTTCTTACCAAGTCTATCGTTTTCATTAACCATCTAAAAGGCACTTTACTAAAACTTTCTTTTTTCTATTAAAAATCACACAGGCCTAACAAACTCCCATTTACAATAATCCTTGTGGTTTCACTTCCCAAATGAGACATAAATTCTGCATGACCACCAGAATGCTAAGATGGGAAACAGTCAACAAACAACTCCTTATCTATGTTGGTCTTGTTGGATGAGACAATAAAGCAAAAGCTAGCGAGTAGTGTGCAGCATGATTTACACAATCAATTTAGCCCAAGCAAAAAGCAACAATAGGCAAAACTTGGCAGAAAAAGCCAAGTCTAATACTCATAGAAAACAAGTATGCATCCACAAACAAAAACAAAAAGTGAAAAACAGGATGATAACTATGCAAATGACAAAGTGTTCTCCACAGGAAGACCAGCCTGTGATTACAATTATACAAATAACATTTTATATAATCCACTCCATATCAGCCCAAAGCAATACAATTTACAATATCATTCCTGAACTACCAAGTGCCATGTAAAACTAAAGAAATAATCATGAATTATACAGTTTGATAAAATCAACTCACCAAAACCATCAGTCCAGTGAAAACACCCACAACCAGATTCACCATACGATCCTGCACAATTAAAAAATATATATTTGTTAAAGTCTTTCAATTTTTCTTTGAAGGCATTCAACTGTTACTATGGTACTCACTGAACAACAAGGCTAGTGCAATGGTGGTGGTAGTGATGATGAAGAGGGTGGTGACAGTGGGGGTGATAGCTGTGATGGTGGTAATGATGGTGGTGTTTGCATGTGCATGAGTGATTTTTTGTTATCTATTGACTATTCTTTATAAACTTTATTTCAAGGATAATGGAATTTGTATTTAAGCATTTATAATGTGCTTTTTTACATCCAGTCCCCATGTGTATGCAGTTTTGTAAATGTTATTATCCATTCCCACCACACGACCTACTCTTCCGAAAAGCGAAACAAATTTAACGGTGCGCAAGATGTTCTGCATGCATTCACACACAGCACCTTGGTTTATACTAATTATAGTCTCATCTGAAGGACTTTTGGGGTAAGTGGAATTGGCACTGATGTTAACTCCAGGGGAAAATATCCCCTTGAATGGGGTTCTAACTCGGGTCATTTATTTATCTATTTATTTATTTATTATTTTATATTGAGGATAATTGAATGAGCACTCCTGTGCTTTTTTACATCCAGTCCCCGTGTGTATGCGGTTTTGTAAATTTTGTCATCTGTTCCCACCTGCACACAATGGTCTACTCTTTCGATAAGTGAAACAGGATTTAACGTGTGCGCAAATTGTTCTGCATGCGTTCACACACGGGGCCTCGGTTTATAGTCTCATCCGAAGGACACACAGATCACAAGCACAATACATAATGCTCTAAAAGTCTAATAAACTAGGCTATCCCGTGTGTGTGTGTGTGAGTGTGTGTGTGTGTGTGTGTTGTGTGTGTGTGTGTGTGTGTGTGGTGTGACTGTGAGAGAGAGAGAGAGAGAGAATATAAAAGTGTGTCACTGTGTGTGTGCTTGACCTTCTGCAACACATTTTCACACATATTATGATAGACAATGTTCAATAGTTGCTGTCTGAGCATTCGACAAAGAAGAACTCATAAGATGCCTTAGATGGGTAGGCAGTATGAGTATGACTATTGAGTATTAAATGTGGGGATAGCCAAATCTAAGTTAGTAATTGATATGTTTGTTTTTTTTACCTTCCACTTCTAGTATTGGTGGGGGTATTTTTTATAATTTTTGTTGTTTTTTTAACTGTTGACAGAAGAAATATTCCTGTTGCCACAATGTTATAAATTTGTTCTCTACCATCAAATGCAAAGATAGTAAATGCTGGAAGAAAAACATAATTTTAATAAAAGATTTTGTGCACACATACTCACTCACACAAACATTTACATAATTATATACACACACATCCAGATTTATTTTAATTCTATCTGAATCCTTTAATTTCAAAGACAATGAACAAAAAAGCACTCATTGCTTATTTACATCCAGTCCCCATGTGCATGCAGCTTTGTAAATTTTGTTACCCGTTCCAGCTGGCCTTCTACTTCCAAATGAGGGAACAGGTAAAGGTGTGTGCAAACTGGTTATGCGTGTGTTTGCACACAGCACCTTGGTTTGTAACTGTAGTCCCATCTGAAGGACTTCAGGGCTTATGAGTTATGTGTACTTGCAAGATTTAATGGGCAGAGATAGTTTTGCAGGTGAAACACAGGCATCCTTACCTAATATAATCTTCCAAACAAACACAAAAACAACAAAAACAGAACAGGGAGACAAGAACTAGGATGTATAAATTACCACAGGTCTTCTTTCTCCAAAGAGTGGTCTGTCCACAGGATCATCATAGGCGCTTGGCATCTTTGTCTTTCTCCAGCTAAACTGTGAAACTGAAAAATTTTCACCACCCTTTCAGGGAGAACTTTGTCTGCTGCCCCAAATAACACACTAACACAGTAACAGTGAACTTGGAAATTAAAAACAAAACTGAAATCTAGTCTCACTATTACTACCACACAGATCACAAACCAATATAAGTTGCAAATATCTCTAAAACCAGACAGAAAGAAAACTACACCACATATATATGACAATAGACAACCAAACAGATGTCGCACACGAGCTGTCAGCCGAACAGAAACAGCTTGCCAAACTAAGCGTTCAGTGTTGATATTAGTTGTCACTAGCGAGGTCCACTTCCACACTCAGGTGGCTGAATACGCATTTTGACGAAGGAAGGGATGCAACTAGCGGTATTCGCTCTGCGATCACAATAATGGTGCATCACAGTTATTTAAAGTGTATGCTATGATATGCATGGTGAAGCCTTGAATGCATAAGGGCAACCAACACTTATCAATCACGAGAACCTGACTAACAACAAAAGCTTTACCCAAATTCACGTCATAATCTTGTTAAGAGAAGGTAAGAAAAGTAAACATCCGGTGACCCACCAAAAAGCAAAACTAGGTCACAGATTTGTTATTAAAACTCTAACGAAAGAAAACATAGAAATAAAATCTTTTATAGCACATCATTTAGGTTAGATAAAAACATACCATGCAATACCGAAAGCTGTTAATAGATGGTTTGTTTTACTTTTAACAGAGTAGAGAAATCCAAGAAAAGTGACTTACCCCTTTCAAGAAAGTTAACTCCATTGACAACTTCAACAAGCTACGTGCATTCTTGTTCTTGCCTGGGTTTTCTTCTTTGTTGTTTAGGACGCTATCGAGGTGTGACATTTTGACCCAAAGAGCGTTGAGCAGCTGATACCACTTAGATTTTAAATCTGAAGCTATAAGACGCTTGTAAAATGTCACCAGATTAAAATCTCACCACACTCAAGCAATGGCAGCGAGTGTGCCTTACTTTCTGTAGGCTTGAGTTTGCATCCCTATCAACGCTTAACAATTTTGCATTGATTATTTAAACTGAGACACAAAGAAAGATCAAAAGTGCATCAGGAAAGATAGCATGGATGAGTTTGAACGGATAAAGGTCATAGGTAAAGGAAGTTATGGTGAAGTTTGGCTTTCAAAGCATAAGAAGGACCAAAAACAGGTAAGTATTCGTTGGCATAAACATACATGTTGTTTGAAAAAGAGTTTTTATGTTTTGAGGTTAGCAGATTATGGATGTTGCAAAAAGAAAAAAAAGGACAACATTAAATATCAGATCAGGAAATGGGGAAAAAACACCCATCAGACTCTGTATCAAGTATACCTTTCACTTTCTACCTTGTATTGGTGTTTTTATGTTATGAAACAATTTGAAACAGATATTTCAGATGTAAAACAATGGAAATGTTGAATTTCAAATTGCATCATTAAAAACTGTGTATGTATGTGTTTAAGGTGTGTGTGTGTGCGCGCGCACGCGTGCGCGCGGGGGTGGACGTGCGTGCATGTGTCTCACTCAGTCACTGTCTTGTCTGTCTGTCTGTCAGTCTCAGTGTCTGCCTGTCTGTCTGTGTCCATGTCTTTATATGTCTGTCCGTCTGACTGTCAGTGTCTGTGTGTCTGCAGTGTATTTGCATGCATGCGCGCATGTGTATGCATGTGTGTGTCTGTCTGTGTACATATGTGTTAGCACACACATGCATGCATCATCATGCCCACACTTGTTTCACCCTATACACTTCCTCCTTTCTGTTCCCTCTGTCCAGTATGTATTGAAGCGGATCAACCTGCAAAGAGCAACGAGAAAAGAGCGCTCAGCCGCGGAGCAGGAAGCAAATCTGTTACAAAAGCTGAAGCACCCCAACATCGTGTCCTACAAACAGTCGTTTGAGACACCTAGCGGGCTGCTGTACATTGCCATGCAGTTCTGTGAGGGGGGAGACCTGTACAATAAACTCAAAGAACAGAAAGGCGCCCTTCTTGAGGAGCGGCAAGTGGTGGAGTGGTTTGTGCAGATTACCATGGCTTTGCAGGTATGGGGTTCAAATAGATCTGTCTTTATCATGTGTGTGCAGGGTGGGTGGAAGGGTGGGGGATTGAGTGAGTGAGGGTTTTTTTCTATTTTATTCTTTCTTTATCGAGGATAATGGAATAAGCACTTATCTGCTTTTTTACATCCAGTCCCCGTGTGAATGCAGTTTTGTAAATTCTGTCATCTGTTCCCACTGGCACACTATGGCCTACTCTTACGAAAAGTGGACAGGATTTAAGTGTGCACAAGATGTTCTGCATGTGTTCGCACACGGGGCCTCGGTTTATAGTCTCACCCAAAGGAGTTTAGGGGAGGGTGGAGTCTGCACTGATGTTAACTCTAGGGGAAAATATCCCCTTGAGCAGGAATCGAACCCGGGTCGTCAGATTGCAAGCGCAATGTTCTAACCACTAGGCTATCCCGTCCCCGTGAGTGAGTTGTTGTTGTGCGTTCCCCAGCTTTACACTCTGGGGGTCACCCAGAACGTGCACTCTGACTCACTCATCCCACCTGGGAATCACTGTGAGATAGGAAGTACACCGGATGGAAGTTTGCGTGTATGACTATTTTTCAAGTACCTCACCAAATAGGCAGCCATACTCTGACTTCAGAGGACCCGTGAGTGAGTGAGTGAGTGAGTGAGTGAGTGAGTGTGTGTGTGTGTGTGTGTGTGTGTGTGTGTGTGTGTGTGTGTGTGTGTGTGTGTGTATGGAGAGAGAGAGAGACTCAAAGAGAGAGACAGAGAGAGAGATTTTGTATGTGTATGTGTGTCCAATTTCTTTTTTTTTCCAGTTCTTTTATTTCAAGGATAATGAATAATTCATACAGTGTGCTTTTTTTACATCCAGTCCGTGTGTTCATGGCTACATGTGTGTGTGGGTGTGTGTGTGTGTGTGCCTGCGCTGCCTCTCCCCCCCCCCCCCCCCCATGTCTCTCTCTCTTTCTCTCTCTCTCTCATTCTCTCTCTATCAAGATGCATTTATATATGCATGTCAATGCAACAGTGAAGTATGTTAAGATCAACAGGTGTCAGAAGTTAGCCAAAGAAAAGAAGAGTTGGAGGGAGGCAGACACAACATAAAGAAACCACCAGATCTTGTGAAGTTTGACACTTTTTTTTCAGGGATTTTGTAGATACTGCCTTTTATGTTTCAGACCAAACCAGGTACTGCTAAATAGCATCATAATACTCCAGAAGCAGTTCAGGGTCCCTTCTAGTAGCCTTCCCCATAGTAGCTAACACAGGAAGCATGAAGATGAAGTTTGTAATGATGTAGTGTGTATTTGTGTGCGTGGCTGGGCTAAGTGGTGACATCAAAAGATCACTACAGTAAAGAGTCAAGAAAAAAACCTGTTTGCTTTTAGGCATCTTTTCTTCTTTTTTTCTTCTATTCTTTGTTGTGGTTGTTGTTGTTGTTGTTACTTGGCTAGAGCTCTGAGATTCACCAATTGTGAAATTTTGCATATGCAACAGTTCTTGCCGTCCATGAAGGTAGCCACATTACAACTGTGGGAATAAGCATGTACGCGAGTGTGTACCAATTTATTTTTTTCTGTCCTAAAAATCACTGTCAATC